>JAAGEH010002534.1:21401333-21445638 GCA_011751065.1 Lasiurus cinereus | reverse complement strand
GCAGTTGGGGGCAAGCAGGCTGGCAGAGGGCAGTTGGGGGCAAGCAGACTGACATGGGGGGGGAGTTGGGAGTGAGCAGGTAGGCAGAGGGGACAGTTAGGGGGTAAGTAGGCTGGCGGGGGGGCAGTTGGGAGTATGCAGGCTGGCAGACAGAGTGGTTAGGGGCGATCAGGTAGGTAGGCAGGCAGGCAGGTGAGTTGTTAGGAGCCAGTGGTTCCAGATTGCAAGAGGAATGTTTGACTGCCCCAAGGAGTCCCATATTGGAGAGGGTGCAGGCCAGGCTGAAGGACACTGCCCTCACCCCCGTGCACTAGTTAATTTAAAATCTCTCAAGCACTATTTTACAGATTTAGAAATTATTCCAATATCAGAAACTCATTGCAAATAATGTGCTAAATAATTAATGCAGTCATGAATAAATTAAAAATAATGGAAGACTGGGGCAAAAGATATTCACCAAGTTGTGTCCATGCTACTAAAACTTAGTTATTTGTATTTTACTTCTCAAGTTGTTCATGAAAATTGGGGAAAGCCACCTAAATGCAAATGAACAATGATGTTATTATGTAACAAAATAATAATGCAGATATAAAAGGTAGTTTGGAACTTCTACTTTAAGAACATTAGAGTTTATACAAATTAAACTAAGCCATCATATTAATTACGCAGCATAAGCCCAGTTACGTACTTGTAAGCCAAAAAAGGCATTATTTACTAGCTAAGTTCATAGGTAGACCCATTCAAGTTTCAGGGCTGTTGTTGATTCTTCAGTATTCAATTGTATAATCCTTTTATGTTTTAATCTTTAACTCAACTTATCTTATAAAGTATGTGCATTTTTATCACAAAAACCAAGTGTCAATTAAATTTTACTCAGTAAAATAATACAACAAAAGAGAAAACATTATTCTTTTATTTCTGTTAAATTAAAAACATGAGAAAAATCCTTTTTTAAAAAGGGTCAGAATATTCCTTAGGTCTTCAAACCAAGTCCATGGAATGTAAAGAAATAGTGCTTTCTTTCCCCAAAGGGTCACAACATGCTTTCATGTTACAATAACCTAAGAGACAACATAGGTGCATGTTCTTCAGCAATATTCGGGCAAGCAAGGACCAGAATACAGGCACAAGTATATTCTGGAAACACTTCCTGCTCTAGCCATGAACCCCAGTACCAAATATTTTTGTCTCTTTTCATGGTCCTGTTAATTTTTAAGCCACACATACCACTGTACTTCAATGGTACAATTTTCATAACTCTGGAATTATATTAATTGGACGTACAGTTTAAGTAGCTGATGTGGCTGAACTTTATAAATTTTAAAATATATATAAGAATTAACACTACTGCAAATGTAATTCCAAGGAACCACCATTTCCAAAACATTATGGGCACACATTTACAATGTACCTGTAAGGTTTTGAATTAACTTGCCATTTCTGATCTACCCTGAAGACTATGCTAGAATTGCTAGGTTCATGATTTCTATATCCTAAGTCCATCACAAACCCTACAGTCTGACTTAGTTTAATCGAAATGATTCATCCAAACAGGTCATGGTAGGTTCACAATTCTTTAATCGTAGTTTAGGTCTTAAAGACTTTTTTCTACAACCGGAATCATTAAGAGTTTCTCTATTAGAGAAAGCAAACATTTTCACCTTTGGCAGACTGCCAAGATGATAGTTTATTAATTTATGAAACTACAGTAACTTGCAAGTTTTATTAAAAAGAATCAAAAAAAGAAAAAAAATGAAAGAAATGCAAAGAATAACTTAATACAACCCATATCCTAGAACTTTCTAGATATTTTTTAGTGCAAGAAATGCTGTATCAGTGGAGCACTTGAGAATTATAATGAAATCCTAGCCAAAAAAAAATTCATTACCCAGAAGTGGTACTAAGAAAGAGAAACAACCAGAGAGGCACACAGATTTTTTTTTTAAGGATTTTTATACTATATTAAAAAAACCACAAAATAAAAAAGGGATTAATCAACATTTATCTTAGCAGTCCTTCCAAGAGTCTCTGTACCCAGCCCTGCAGACTGGCTGCCGCCTTTTTCTTCTCTGCTCAGCTTGCAGTTTGTAGCTCGTGCTCTAGTTCTTAAAATCAAACTTGTTCTGCCAAATCCAATACCCTGAATTTATCCAAATTGTAGAAACATGCTTTTACCACCCGTCCACCAAAATACCTCCCATTCAGATCAACGACAGCTAAAAAGCAAACAAAAAGACAGTCAGTTAATACAGATTCTTTTAAGACATTACAAGACATGTTTTAATTCTAACAAGATCACAATTTCAACTTTTTTATCTTTATATTTAGTTGTACAACTTACCTTTAATTGCTGATTCAACCCTCTCAAATTCTAAAAATATTCGTACTGCTTCATCATCAGGGGCACCAGGAATCTGGAAAAAAAATGAAAGTATAATAGATAAATGAGATATCACTAAATAAGAGTTTTTTTCCATTAATGATTTCTGTCAGAATAAGTGTGACAATTATCATCATATATGAATAAGAAGTAATCAAATAACAAAGAAGTAACTATAAAATGACATCAAAAATTGGTTGAAGATCTGTTTATGACAGGCACAGTGTTAGTTGCTGGGAGTAAACAGCTAAGTAGAGCAGTCTGATCTCATAAAGTTCCTATGTCAGCTGACATGTAAACAAATAATTATATGGTCAACAAATGGCAATATGATATAGAAAGGAAACAAAAGTGAGAGCAGAAACTTAAGAAAAAAATATTTTTATTCTAACTGCCTCTCATTATAGGTTAAATGCCTTTTTCATACTCTCTACACCTTGTATATGGTCCCATTCCACCTTGTAAACATGTCTCCTGCTAATCCCCAACATGCCCAACCATTCCATTTTGTAGCCCTCGTCAATCTCCCAGAAGCTGTGACTCTAATCTGAGTATCTTTGCCACTTATCCAAATCCTACCCATTCATTTCAAAGCTCAGCTGGCATCTGATATTGTCACAAAACCTTCTGTTGTTGTTGTTTTTTATCTAAATCCTTTTCTCAATTCCAGTACTTATAGTCAATAACTACTTAATCTAGCAACAAAATATTGTCTATTTTTATGTGTTTGTTTTGTTGTTTCAACTGAACATATCACCGAGAGCACAGAACATCCCCAATGATCTCAATACAGTATTGGATATATGATAGGCACTAAATATATACTTGTCAAATGAATGAAACCAAAGGCATGTCCAAGTAACTAAACTATTGAGCATACAGTGGTACCTCAAGATATGAGTTTAATTTGTTCTGTAACCTTGCTCGTATATCAAAGCAAATTTCCCCACTGAAATCAATTGAAATGCCGTTAATCCGTTCCAGCCCCCAAAATGCCACCCCAGTTGTTCTTGTTACGTGTTTTTGAATAAGAAAAATGTATTTATAAATGACAAATATTGTATAAAAACATAATAAAAGAGAATGTAAAGGAATAAACTGGTTTTATAAAGTGTATTTACCTACTCGTTACACTCTTAATGCTACACTTTATCCCTAAACTGAATGTAACTTAACTAATCTTCACTGAACTTAATTGCTACTGGTCTTTGCATTTTTGGCTGATTTCAAAAAAAATGTGTCCAACCAGGTTTGCCTCTTCCTCCCTTTCAGAATGTTTCTGAAATGGGTGAGGCAAGTTTCATTGAACAGCTCCGATGCACGACCAGTCGCAACTTTTTCAGGGTGTTTCTTTTCCACGAAGTGTGATACCCTCTCCCACATTCCTAAGATCTCCTTTACATTATCTCACTTGTAGAGATCTCCTCCACCTCTGGCTCCTCCTCGAAACCAATTTCTTGGAGAACCTCCGCATGTTGCTGAGACTGCAACTCTTGTAACTCCTCCGTGGTGAATTCCAGAGAGTGCTCCTCAACGAACTCATTCATCTCTCATCCACCTCCAGGCCCATGGATTTTCCCAGAGACACTATCTCCTCCTCCACTGGCACCTCGGGCTCGAATCCTTCGAAGGTCCTTTCGGCTACAGCCTCAGGCCACAGCTTCTTCCATGCAGAGGTCAAAGTCCTCGTTGTAACACCCAGCCAGGCCTGATCAATAATTCTGAGGCATATCATGATGTTAAAGTGGTTCTTCCAGAACTCTCAAAGGGTGAGGTTTGTGTTCTCCATCACCTCAAAGCAGCGCCGGAACAGGTGCTTGATGTACAGCTTTTTAAAATTAGAAATCACCTCCTGATCCATGGGCTGCAGGATAGGAGTGGTGTTGGGAGGTAGGTAGACAACCTTTATAAACTTGAACTCTTCGAGGAGTTCATCTTCGAGGTTCGGTGGGTGAGCAGGAGCATTGTCGAGGACGAGGAGGGCTTACATGGTTAGGTTGTTTTCCTGTAGATATTTCCTAACAGAAGAGCCGAAAACCAGGTTTACCCACTCCACAAAGAACTGCCTGGTGACCCATGCCTTCTGGTTTGCCCTCCACATAACTTGCAGTATATCTTTTAAAATCTTATGTGACTTAAAGACTCTGGGGTTTTCTGAATGTTATATGGGCAGAGGCTTGATCTTGCAGTCGCCACTCGCATTGGCGCACAGTGCGAGAGTTAGCCTATCCTTCATGGGTTTGTGGCCTCGCATCGCCTTCTCCTCTGCCATTATATAAGTCCTATTTGGCATCTTCTTCCAGAAAAGCCCTGTCTCGTCACAGTTGGAAGACTTGCTGGGGGATATATCCTTTGGCTTCTATCAGTTCGGAAAAAGTTTTGAGGTAATCCTCAGCTGCCTTCACATCCAAACTTGCTGCCTCACCATGCCTCACGATGGAGTGAATGCCGGACCTTTTCCTGAAGTTATCAAACCAGCCTCTACTGGCTTTAAATGAGTCTTTCGATGCTTCGTCCATGGAAGTGCGTGGGGTCTGCTCCAGCAAATCACAGTAAATCGCTCGCGCCTTCTCACATATGATGCCCTGTGTTAACGTATCTCGGTCACCCACGCCATCAGTAGATTCTCCATCTTTTCATGGAGAGAGCTACGGAGCTTAGAAATTATTGTAACGCCCTTAGTTTGGCGTTATACCCTTTATTGACTCCTTCTGTTAAAGCACAGTGCATATCGTTGAAGTACTACGCCCGTATTGCCTCGCCAAGTCAGCCACTCACACACCTTGCTCACATTTTTCTATGATTTCACGCTTTAATTCAATAGACATCATCCTCTTCTGAGCACTGACCTTTCCACTCGCTTTCTTTGGACCCATGTTATAAAAAGAAACGTTATAAAATATGTAAATGCACAAAAGATGCTTCGACAACGAGGTAAACAAGCACACTGACTGAGGCGTCGGAAACTATGAGACGCTCGAGTCACGGTAAACTGGTGGGTCATGTGCAGCCGGCTGATCTGCGAGATTACTTGTATCTCAAATGTTGCTCGTATTTCAAAGCAAAAAATCGGTCACTTGATGGCTCGTATCTCAAAAATCTCGTATGTTAGGGCACTCGTATCTCGAGGTACCACTGTACTATAATCAAAGTCTTTAATTATCAAACGAAACCTCAATCATAAAATGAAATGTTTATTTCTTCTCCAAATAAAATTTGAAGTCCTTCTTGTCTTTATTTTTAAAATTTTTATAAGAGAAGTATAACCAACACCTGTCACCTCCTGTAGTAAGACAATATGTTATTTAAGCACAGCACACATCTCTATTCGTAGAAAATGTTTTGTAACCTGTCAATCATAAGTTTATAAACATCTAAAGAAAACTCTCTTACTTCAAATATCACACATTTTCCAACTTTGCCATATTTTTCACACTCTTCCTTGGTTTCAACTTCCAAGTCTTCATCTACCTCTCCTGCACCAACCATATTCTATAAACAAAAATAAAAAAATTCAAGTATCAAGTATAATTTATTAATATATAAATAAGATGTATAATTTTGACAGTAAATTCTCTCCATCTCAAATAACCCAATGAAAATTTTCATCCCTCTAGTCCCCCAAAATTATTTTTAAAAATATATATATTTTATTGATTTTTCACAGAAAGGAAAGGAGAGGGAGAGTTAGAAACATCGATGAGAAACATCGATCAGTTGCCTCCTGCATGCCCCCATTGGGGATGTGTCCGCAACCAAGGTACATGCCCTTGACCGGATTCGAACCTGGGACCCTTCAGTCCGCAGGCCGAAGCTCTATCCACTGAGCCAAACCGGTTTCGACCAAAATTATTTCTTAAAAAAAAACAAAAATATACACTAAGCTCCATAGACTTATAAGAGCAATTATGCAACCATCAAAATACATAAAATAAGATAAACATCTAATAACTTCAAATATTTTAAAGTAATCACTATTGTTTTAAATATTATCTTTATCAAAGAAACATTAGTAAAAAATTCTACTAGTCTTATGTGGAGTCTATCCAAAAATATCATTTGCAAAAGTATTCTTTTCAGTTTTCTTTATCTAGTATGGTATCAGTGGTGCTGAAAGCATACAGGGATAGGTTAGGGTGGAGTGACACGTAAATCAAGGTGGGCAAATAGGTTGTTTTCCTTCTGCTTCTTACCCTTAGTAGGACAACTTTAGTAGGACATTTAAGTATTTCAGTTAATGGATTTGAATCTGATTTCTTGCCTGCATCTGTAGGAAAACAAACAATGAGATATAGATAAGTTATAGCATTGAATTCAAGTTACAATGAATACTTTATTTTTAATAGCAACCCTCTTACGTCCTGGAGTCATCTATAATTGTCTACGGCTGAGAAAAAATATAGCCCTATCTGTAATGGAAGCATATGCTTTGCTTTGGTATAAGTTTTTACTATAATTTCTGGAAATTTTTAGCTTCTCTGGTTACCTACAATTTTTGCTTAGTTTACTTCCTAAAGGGTTGACAGAGCACATCAATCCCAATCCTTCTAGGTGAGTCTTGGCTTGAGAAGTGGTCAAAGGTCACCAGTCCAATATAATAAGCAGTTAATTAGCCAGCCACTGGCTGACTAATTGAAGATATTCCCACAAATTAGGGTGGCTCTAGGCTGAATCGCTACTTGCTAAAGCTGTGTACTGAGAAAACAAAAATAAAACACCAACTAGGCATAATCTACCAATAAGAACCCTTACAAATTGGAATATAGCAGATATAATCACTAATGTACTGTATATGGCTCTGTCTTTCATGCTATAAACATATAACCATGGCCCTAGGCGGTTTGGCTCAGTAGATGGAGCGTTGGCCTGGGGACAAAAGGATCCTGAGTTTAATTCCAGTCAAAGGTACATGCTCAGGTTATGGGCTCAATCCCGATAGGAGGAGCATGCAAGAGGCAGCCAATCAATGATTCTCTCTCATCAATGATGTTTCTATCTCTCTCCCTCTCCCTTCCTCTATGAAATCAATAAAAATATATTTAAAAAAAACATATAACTATGATCTTATCAATTTAACATGATTCTTTGCCTAGTAGAAATAGCCATGAACTCATTTTCTTGAGTACTGTTCATTTTCTCCTGAAGTCATTATGTTTTCTCCTATTGGTCTTCCTATCTCTACATCTATTCTGAACAAATAAAGATGATGAACCACAACACAGAATTGAAATGCATCATAATCAGGAATTCTCTTATTCTATTCAAGAGGGCCAGTCCTCTGCCTCTAGATTGCAACTCTCACTGCTTCTGGGGAGGACCCACCTTTCTCTGTGACTTCGCCCACAATGATCTTGCCTCCTCGCTTGCTTGTCTTCTCCACTGACAACGCCGTGCTCAGCCCTTGCTCGTGCTTACCAAGACCTTGGCCTTCTCGAAAACCATACTTCTGCATGATTTTATGTGCTACAGTGCCACTGGGAGGAAGAAAAGAAGAAGATCCTTTACACTTAAGGTCACTAGCTATAGCATAAATTGAATTTTATATCATAACACTTTCCTTCTAGAAAAGGAGAACAGAAATTGTGGGGATGTTCAGAATGAAAGATATATAAAAAATACTGGACATCCTGAGATTTCTTTAAGGTAAGGGAAATATTAGTTTCTCTAATGAAATTTCTCCAGTACCTCTATTACAAAATATTAGCATTCCTATGTGTTCTAGTACCTACACTGCAATTGAAATAGTTTTTTCAATGAGTTTGCATTTAATATTATTTTGTATCAGTTTCAGGCATACAGCACATTGGTTAGATAATCATGTACTTTATAAAGTGGTTTCCCAGAAATTTTAGTACCCACCTGGCACCACACATAATTATTATAATATTATTGTCTATATTTCCCATTCTGTATTTTATATGCCCATAACTATTTTGTAACTACTAAATTTTGTACAATCCTTTCCCACTCAGTCCCTTCACTACCTTCTCTCTGGCAACCATCAGTTTGTTCACCATATCTATGAGTCTGTTTGTTTTGTTTGTTTATATTTATATTGTTCTTCAGATTTCATTCATTGATGTATGTCTTATGACCACAGTTCACTTTTAAAATGTGCCTGTCAAGGAAGCACAGAGAATTCCAAATAAGATGAACCCAAAAAGGCCCAAACCAAGGAACATCATAATTAAAATGCCAAAGATTAAAGACAAAGAGAGAATCTCTAAAAGCACCAAAAGAAAAGCATTTATCTACAAAGGAGCTCCTCAAGACTGTCAGCTGATATCTCAACAGAAATTTTGTAGGTCAGAAAAGATTGGTAAGAACTATTTAAAGTAATGAAAAGCAAAGATCTACAACCAAGATTACTCTAACCACCAAAGCTATCACTTAGAATTGAAGGACAGATAAAGAGCTGCCCAGAAAGAAAAAACTAAATGAGTTCATCACCACCAAACCAGTATTATAAGAAACATTAAAGGGTCTTCTTTCAGAAGAGGAAGAAAAAAAAATATCCTATCTAATAAAAGAGTAATATCAAATTAACCATCACTCTGCTACACTCTCAAGCCATGGCCACCAGCCAATAAGGAGCAAGTATGCAAATTAACCCCAACTAAGATGGCTGTGGCCACGAAGAGAGCAGGACCAATAGGGTAGCTGTTAGCCTTGTGTGGTTACTGAGCACTTGAGACGAGACCAGTGATTGAGGAACTACATTTTAAATTGTATTCATTTTAAATTAATAGCCACCCGTGGCTAGTAGTTACCATAGAGAACACAAGTCTGGGAAATGGATACCAAAGTCAGAAACTCAAAATCCTCTTGCAATGTGGGAACCAAAGCCATCTACTCCAACTCTTGACTAGTCACCTTTCAAGGGCTCTAAGAATCAAAGTATATACACACAGGCAAGGGCAGATCAGCATGATTACTATGGTCAGAGCATTTCTATCTTAGGCAGTGTCCTTCTAAAGAACACAGAACAAAGGCCTTAGTGTAATGCAGTTTCATTTGATAGTCTCTCATTGCATGAAAGAAACAAAGTAAACATAAAACATTGTTTTAACTAAAATGCACAGCAAAAGTGGGGATTTTAAATTCCACAAGTCAAACCTGAAAGTCAACCTTAAAATTGATTTTTACATGAAGGCAAACACACTAATTCTAGTTTGAATGACTTAAGTTTTTAGAGCAAAGATATAGAACCATGACCTTAAAGCAAAGGGCCCATTTTATAAAAAAATAAAAATGTCAGTCACCTTTTGGAAATAGTATAAGTCAGGTGTAATTCATAAGCCACATTTTACCTGCAAATGTTTTGAAATAAATGTAAATAATTATGATAAACTGACTGTTCCTACCTAGAGAATATAATGTTCAGCAATGAAATCACCTGAAACTTACATCAGAATGCTTTGTTTCGTACAGAATATGATAGAATTGTGTGCTGCAATACCCTCCATGTGACTCATATTCTCAAGAATGACACTGTGTGACTGAACACATCAAGCATCTTGCTACAACTAGAGAACGTCCTCACTTTCAAATAAACTGCATCTACTGAAAGGACTGCCAACCCTTCACAGTGAGTCTTGTCCTTCTTACACCTGCCAATACGACAGCACTTGGAACCATTACCCCATGTTGGCAAGGAAGGAGTTGCCAGGGCCCGTTGGAGATCTGGGTCTGTCCTGTTCCTCATACATAGGGGGAGGAATGGCTGCTTTAGAAGACTGTGAGCGAGGTCTTGAATCTTCTTCATAAGGAAATTCTCGGGGTACTATTGGATAAAAATAAAATAGGTTTACCAAGATACTACAAAAAAATTCCAAACTGCACTTGTATAAATCAGTTATTTTGAACTAATTTAACTGACATTTTTAATTTACTATAAGGAAAAAAAACAAAATCTATTTTACAGTCTCTACATGACTTTTTAAAATTAGAGATACAGTACTATTTTTCTAATTTTAGCTTTGTTCTAGTTGTTATCTCAAATGCCTTTTTTATACTTACTGAAATGTTATCCTTTACCAGTGCCCTATATGATAATTTTTATCATTTAGAGTTTTGTATGTTCCAGATAGATCCAAATGAAATCTCTTTTGATTCCCATAACATCTTATATACCTGTCTTTGGATTCTAATTTATTTTATTAGCCTAGCATAAAATAAAAGTCATTGAGGTTATGGACCATGCACCAGAGCAGTGATTTTCAAACCTAGCTACAGCAATGATATTCAACAAGGAAGCTTAAAAAAAAGGGGGACTGGTTTTCAATTGGGTTTACACAAATTGGTGTTTCTACACAAAAGATATTTAATAAACTTTTTAAATTATCTTCTTTAAAAAGATAATATAAACAGTGCAACAGGTATTAAAAAGCATCAGGGATATTTATATTTTCTTGGGATAGTTTAAGTATGGTCCAACCCAGAGGATAGGAAAATGACCTAGATGATATATCAAAGTTCAATTCCTAGAACAGATCACTGGGAGAAGAGACAGTGAGTTGGGTGTTCTGGCAATGTAAGTGAAGGCACACAACCTGTGAAATGAAATCAAAACTAATGGCAGAAAATCTAATCAGGAAAGTACTGCCATCTTGTGGAAGGTCATGAACTTAACAGCCTCCAAAACACTGAGGACTCAAATGGTAAACTGAGGGAGGAGCTATTATTGTTTTAGCCTAATTCCAAATATGAAATGTTGGAGAAGACAAAATGAACTTAAAAACAACAATAGTAGCCCTAAGCAGTCTGGCTCAGTGGATAGAATGTCGACCTGAGGATTCAAGGGTCCCCAGGTTCGATTCCAGTCAAGGACATGTACCTTAGTTGCGGGCACATTTTTGGTAGAGGGTGTGCAGAAGGCAGCTGATTGATGTTTCTCTCTCATCGATGTTTCTAACTCTCTCTCCCTCTCCCTTCCTCTCTGTAAAAAAAAAAAAAATCAATAAAATATATTTAAATAACAAAAACAGTAGGACGAAAAGAGATAAACCAAAGAACTTATATACTTATATACATAGCTCATGGACACAGGCAATAGAGTAGTAAAAACCTGGGGTGGGATTAGGGGGGTAGGGGATAGGAGAAAAGGATAAAGGGGAGGGGGAAGGGGATATATCTGTAATACTATCAAAAAGTAAAAAATATATTAAAACAACAACAAAAAAGCACACCACTGTATAAAAATCCAAGTCTCAGAATATGGCATTAAAACTTCTAAAGTACAAGGAATGAAAGGGAACAGCAGTCTCAAGGACCCACACTGGGCCTCAGGGTTCAGGCCAGAGGACAGGCTTTGGGGCAATTTCCCTTTATATTCAGGAAACCTGGCTGATAGAAGCTAAGACTGACTATGGATGGGTTAAAGATTTGTATTAAAATAAAAGAAGGGGAGACACAGATACATACACTCTTTGTCTTTCTCTACAAGAGAAGTGGGTGGTGCGATGGCAGCTCCGCCCATACCTGCAAAAATATAAAATTCCACTGATTAAAGGAACGTTTCAGATGCCAGACTCTCAAGGACTATGATATATACCATTTGTTAGCAGGGCTGACTAGCAGACCCCTGAGCAAGATAAATGATTACTCTCACACACGTTTCTGTGAAAGAGAGGGCAAAGGGACTGCTTGTCCTGAGAAACCAAACAGCCCTGTTCACCTGCCTCGTTAGGCTTTTATTGTAGCAACAGCTCGAACTAAAATTAACTTCTAGATACTATCAGCAGGGTAAGCATCCTTGAGATATCAGTAGGGTATCCTTTCTCAGTATCATTGAGAAAACGCATTTGCAGTGTCCTTTAAGCAAGGATGTCTAAAGACTAAACATAAAGATTCAAGTAAAACACCTGGGGCTCAGATTTGTTTGGAAAAGGCAAGGCAGGGTCTGCCATCTTTGGCAAGGTCCCCCTAGAGGCCCCTGACCTTTTGGAGATTCTTCTTTATAGACTTTCCAACCAAGTCCCATACTTCCCCATAATTTGTAATATCCCACAAGGAAGGGAGGAGGAGAAGGAAAGGGAGAGGAGAAAGAAGGAAAGGGAGAGGGGGAGGAGAGGGAGAATAGAGGAAGGAAAGGATGAAAGGAGTGAGATAGAACTACTTCATCCCTCCAGCTAATATCTAAAGAACTTACTATCTAAATCTAGGATTAAAAATGCAGAAAACAAAAAAGCCAGACAAACACAATTATTTTTTTCATAGTAGGCATTCAAGAGCCCTAGAATCTGCACTAATAAAAGGGTAATATGCTAATTAGACCGGGAGACCTTTCAGACAAAGCCACGGTGGCAGGGCCGAGGCAGAGGCAATTAGGAGCAATCAGGCCACGAGAGGGCAGTTGGGGTGATCAGGCTGGTAGGAGAAATCAGGCCAAGAGAAGAGGGCAGTTGGGAGTGAGCAGGCCAGCAGTAGGGGACAGTTGGGGGCAATCAGGCCAGTAGTGGGGGCAACTGAGGGTGAGCAGGCTGCGGGGGGAGGGGGGGTAGTTGGGGCCAAGAAGACCGGCGGGAGGCAGTTGGAGGCAAGCAGGCTGGCAGGCAAGCTGGCAGGCTGGCAGGGAGAGGGTGCAGGCTGGACTGAAGGACTCCCCCTGCCCCCGTGCACGAATTTCATGCACTGGGACACTAATGTAGTTAATAAATGAATTTTAAGATAAAAAGAACATGACCCAGAAAATTAGAGGTTACTTAAAATATAGTAACATAGCCTGGCCAGTGTGGCTCAGTGATTGAGCTTCAACCTATGAACCAGGGTGTTGGGGTTTGATTCCTGGTCAGGGCACATGCCCAAGCTGCAGGCTCAATCCCCAGTGCGGGGTATGCACGGTGCAGCCCAACAATGATTCTCATCATTGATGTTTCTATCTCTCTCTCCCTCTCCCTTCCTTTCTGAAATCAATAAAAATGTATTTAAAAAAACAACAGTAAGTTCTAGTTTGTTTGGCTCAGTGGATATAGTGTTAGCTTATGGACCAAAGTGTCCCAAGTTTGATTCTGGTCAAGGGCCTAAGCACATATTTTGGTTGCAGCTCCTCCTCAGCCCAGGCTCTGGTTGGGGAACATGCAGGAGGCAGCCAATTGATGTGTTTCTCTCACATTGATATTTATCTCTGCCTTTACTTCTCCTCTTGCACTCTCTCTAAAAATCAATGGGAGAATATCCTTGGGGGATGATTAAAAAAAAAAAAGCAAAATCAAGTCACAAGATTCTTTGTTAATCCTCAGCTGAGGATATTTTTCCCATTGATTATTTTAGAGAGTGGAAGGAGACAAGAGGGAGAAGGAGACACACACACACACACACACACACACACACACACACACCAGCTGGTTACTTACTGCACATACTCCAACTGGAGCCAGGGACATGTGCCTTTGACCAGGAATCCAACCTGCAACCCTTTGGTTCTCTGGCTGACACTACTGAGCCATGCTGCCCACGGCTGGTAACCATTTTTTTTTATATACATTACCTCATTTAGACTTAATAACCTTTGAACTAGGTATAACTGTGTCCATTTTTCTTTCATAGGAGAAAATGATCAGAGGAGAATTAGTGGGCAGCAATAGCTCCCAGTGATTCCAAACTTTCTCCCACAATACAACATACTCCTGGAATTAAACACCTATTTGGAAATGTAGGTACTTCTGGTTTCTATAGAATGTGTTTTGTGTTGTCACCAATCTTGCTCAAGTTTCATGGACAGGGAATGGTGGACACAAACAGACCAAAATAACTCCATTTTCTAGCTGACAAGAATGGAGAATATAAGGAATTTTTCATTAGGTATAAGCCTTAACATATCTTACCTAATAATTGTCAAACATGTAAATTGGCTGTACCTCTGCTACGCCCACAATCACAAGTGAGTATGCAAATTAACCCAACAAAGATGTGGGTTAATTTTCATAAGCAGGGCAGAGTGGCCTGGCAGGGCGGGACACCTGCTATGAGGAACGAGGGCGGGGGGCGGGGAGGGGGGGCGGTGGCGCATACAGAGGGAGCTACAGGAGCAGTGCTCCGGCTGGGAGCAGGGGCTTGGCGGCTCCTGGGTGGCTGGAAGCGAAGCCAGGGGAAGGAAGACCTATTCTTGCACGAATATCGTGCCACGGGCCTCTAGTGTGTTATAATTTAATCACCAATTAAATAGTCCAAAGAGTAAGGTATAAACAAACAAAAAAATTGATTACAAAACCAGTGCTGCAACAGTGTGAAAGGTTTCACAGAAGAAATTCCTCCAAAGCCAGTGTACATGCATCATGATTAACAGGCCTGGACTAAACAAAATAGTTAAGGAGAAATAGGAATAAAATCTTGTATTTCTTTTGAAATATATATTTTTTTAATCTTGCCAAGTGATTACTGATTGATCTGAGATTAATTCTAATGAGTTCAGTTTGAAAAATTCAGGATGATTACTAAACATTTGCTACTAATCAGGTTAAAATATAAACATCACCTGTTACCAGTAGTACACATAATGGACATAATTCCATCAATTCCCTACTACTCAACATTAGCTTCTGCTAATGTTCAAGAAATTAAATGACCTTCACAGAAAAGGCATACCTTCTTACAAAAAGGGCAGCCAATCTATAAGCTAAAAAGATGAGACCAATAAGTATTCAACCTATATGCTGGATTCTAAAAACATTAATAAAAACCAAACATTTAATTGAGATAGCAGATATGAAACGCTTAACATAATACCTGACACAGAGCACACTCAAATGTTAACTTTACTCCCATTATAAAAACAATGTTGTTTCTGATAATATTCAGCATGTACTAAGTATTATTTTCCTTTGTTGAGGCATAATTGACAAATAATAATAGTTTCAGGTATACAAGATAATGATTCAATGTTTATATATATTGCAGAATGATTACCACAATAAGTCTAATTAACATGTCATCACACATAATTGCAATTTTTTTTTTTGTGATGAGGACTTTTAAGGTCCACTCTCTTACAACTTTCAAATATGCAATACAATATAGTTAACTATAGTCACTATGCTATGCATTACACCCCCATGACTTATTTATAACTGGAAGCTTGTACTGTCTGAACCCTTCACCCATTTCTCTAACCCCCCACCAATCTGTTGTCTATATCCATGAGCTTGTTTTTCTTTTGTGTTCTGCAGTAGGTATTCTACAAATACATTTAATTCATATCTGCATTGAAAGATTAAGAATTCTAAATTATTATAGATTTATTTCTTTTCAACCCAATTCGTATTTTAAAATTTAAACCCTAAAACTTGGCTATATACTTGGGCAGACCAGGCTTTCCAAACTGCTGATCCTAAAATAGAGATCATGTATGTGGAAATATACTCCAGCTTCATGACAACAGAATTCCTAGGTCTCATGTTAAAAATGACTACATTACAATTAGGTTTTCAAGTAATGAAGATTTCGGACAAGTTGAACAATGGACCTATTCTATATAATTCTATATAATAAAAGCCTAATATATAAATTGTCCCCTCTACAGGGAGTTCAACCAGGGGCCAGGGCCAGGCCAGCCAGCCAACCGCCTTCGGCCCCTCCCCCGAGCCAGCCTGATAAGCCCCGGCAGCCAGACCCCACCCATGCACAAATCTGTGCATTGGGCCTCTAGTATTATATAAAGTGCTTCTTCCCTATGTGCCTCTGATTTCCCACCCTTAAAAGGGGATAAATCACAGAGCCTACTCCAAGTTGTCATGTAGCATCAAGGAGATAATCTATGAGAGGGCTTAGAATAGAGACTGGGATCTAGTAGACAAGTGGAAGATTTAAATTTCTCACTTAACCCTCAATATATCAACCAACTTGGTCAATTAAATCAAGGAAATCCCAGCAATCAAAACATGATGAAGCTAAAGTAAGAAGCATTCCATTCTCCTAAGAACAAACACTGCTTTACTATCCAGTAATCACTAAGGATTTAGTCTTAACTCAGTTATAATTCAGCTTGTAAAATTTTAGAACTACAAGGGGCCTTATTAACTAGTTCAAATTCTCCATCTTCCTGCTCTTCTCATGACTATGAAAGAAACCTACATCCAGGGAAGCTAAGTGATATCCTCAGATTCATGCATGTCAGTGACAAACGTTCTGGAAACGAATGCTTTGACTCTCTATTCAATGCTTAACAGCAATGAAGCTGGACAAAGAATAGGTCATTGTGACTATGCTACAAGTAAAGAAAAGTATGTGTATATATTTCAAGGTATGCTCAAAGTATCTACATAATAATTATTAGATAGTGGATGGGAAGCTCAAAAGAGAATATACGTAAAAACGCAATATAAAGACTGTATGCAAATGTGGATTGCTAGAATTCCAGAGAGAAAATGACCTAAATCAATGTCAACTGAACTATATCAAATTGAATATGAAAAGCAAATAGTGGAATTGCACCATGTTGGAAATATAATATTTATGTTCATGTCTTACTTCTTTTTCTCCTTTCTCGCTCATAATCTTCATCTTCATCAGAATCTGGATCTGGTCGCCTTGAAAACCCACTGGCTTCATGTCTGTCTTTACGTCTCCTGTGATAATAAAAGAACCCATATTCATTACAGACTAGCCAATTTAGAGATGTGATTTCAAGGACATCACCTTGATTTTATCTTGGCTAGAAAATACCTAAATCCTCTCTTTCACACTAAACTATTAATGGAAGGAGGGGTGTGTGCGAAAACTACTGACTAAAGACTAATGTAGCACAAATATGACAAGAGAAAAACCAGAAGATGAACTGAACACATTTAATGTGTATATAAGTAGCAAGACAAAAGTTTATTTGGTATTTGCCTCTTTCAATTTTAAAGTATATCAACATAGGAATAGTTTAACAATTCTAATTCTCTAGAACAACTTTCAACCAATGTGTGAGGAGCACACTGCTATACTACAAGAATTTTTAAAACATGCAATACCTGAATATTTAGTCAAGGGCACTAACCTCTTCCCTTAGACTGTCAAAAAAAAAAAAAAAAAAAGGACAACACAATAGTCTGATGTGAGTGAATCAAAATTATACCTATTGTTTTTTGCCAAATCATATTTTGTTAGATTTTTTTTTTTTTGGTGTGCCACAGAATTTTAGTAATTTGTTTATCTGTGCTATGAGATGAAAAGGGTTGAAAATCGGTGCTCGAGAACATGCCTTCATTACATGAAATGACTCAATAAATAATGAGAAATACCAGCCCTAACCAGTTTGGCTCAGTGGATAGAGAATCGGCCTGGGGACCTAAGGGTCCCAGGTTCGATTCAGGTCAAGGGCATGAACCTTGGTTGTGGGCACATACCTGGTGGGGAGTGTGCAGGAGGCAGCTAATCGATATTTCTTATCGATGTTTCTCTCTATCCCTCTCCCTTCCTCTCTGTAAAAAATCAATAAAATATATTTAAAAAAATAAAATAAAAACAATAACAAAAATGTTTGCCTTTCATAAATTTAAAAAAAGAGAAATACTGTATTACTATTTTATAAACTTTTTTTCCCTCACATGACATGTTCATTGATATTTAGAAGGAGGACAGGATGGATGGATGGAAGGAAGGATGGATGGATGGATGGATGGATGAATGGAAGAATGATAGAAAGAAAAAGAGAGAGCAAAACATCCATCTGTTGCCTCCTGTACATGCCTCTACCAGGAATCGAATCCACAACCTTTCAAGGAACAGGATGATGCTCCAACCGAATCACACCAGCCAGGGCATATTTTATAAACTACTTAACAATTAATATGCAATATTTTACAAAGAAGAAATGCAAACACATTCTTATTGTCCATATTTTTATTTATTTATTTTTAAACTTTAATGATTTCGGAGAGGAAGGAAGAAGGAGAGAGCAATAGAAATATCAATGATGAGAGAGAATCATTGATTAGCTGACTCCCACACGCCCCACACTGGGGATTGAGCCTGCAACCTGGGCATGTGCTCTGAGAATCAAACCATGACTTTCTGGTTCATAGGTCAATGCTCAACCACTGAGCCACATCAGCTCCGTGAAAATTTAAAAACTTAAAAATTTTAAAAATATATTCATTGCCCATACTATAAAAAAACATAAATAAAAGATGCGTGTGTTGTCCTAGCTGATTTGGCTCAGTCGATAAGAGTGTTGGCTTGAGAACTGAAAGGTCCCAAGTTCAATTCTGGTCAAGGGGACATGCTGGGGTTGTGGCCCGATTCCCAGTAGGGGACATACAGGAGACAGCCAATCAATGATTCTCTATCACTGATGTTTCTTTCTCTCCCTTCCTCTCTGTAATCAATAAAAATATACATATATATTTATAAAAAGATGCAGGTTTTTAAAAAAATTCCATCTGGCACAAAAGTAGTTAAAAAGATAATAATTTGAGTATTTTATATTTAGTTTGTGATTTTTTTTCACATTGGTATATCAGCTTATTTTGTAGTGTTTTTATTGATTTTTTTTTTTTAAGAAAGAAAAGAAGGAAGGGAGAGGGAGAGAAACATCAATATGAGAGAGAAATATCAACCAGTTGTCTCCCATACACACCTCACCTAGGAACCAAACCCAAAACCAGAGCATATGCCCTGACCAGGAATTGAACCAGTGACCTTGTGGTATATAGGAAGATGCTCAACCAATTTAGCCACACTCGCCAGGGCCAATTTAAATATTTTGAATAGTTGACTACTGAAGAGTCATAGCAAAGGAAATGAACTATTTTCAACATCAGGTTAAAGTTTTTCTAAGGTACTTTCCTAAAACTTACCCAAAAAATATACTTTAAGTTTTCTGCATCTATACATGAAATTTACTCTAGATTATGTTTTTTGTTTTAATGCTGGGATGTTAAAAAACTAACTTCATAAAAACTAACTTCAGCCTTACGGATAGCAATGAAGTTCGTTCATTAACATTCTAATAAATATTTCAAATGTAAAATAGCCCCAAATCCAAACAAGTCTTACTTTTCTCTCTCTTCTATTTCTTTTTGTCTTTCCAGCTCCCGCTGTCTCTGTCGTTCTTCTCTTTGGCGCTTCACTACTTTCTCATAATCATTAGGAAACATAGGATCATATTCATCAGCTAAGGGAATCAAAACTTCTCCTGCAGAAAATCCACTGGGTACAGGATCCTGAGGAAGATAAAAATATCAAGATATCATTCTCATGTTTTAAAATTTTAGAATTCAAGTAAAAGAATATGAGGTTTGGAAGGAGACTTGATGACATCTACATGACTCCTTTGTTTTATAAATGAGGGAACAAATGTCTAAGCAGGTTTAGTGATTTGACATGGTCACAAAACTCACCAGGTAGCAGCAAAACCAGATAATGAATTTAGTTCAGTATTAATTCCATAAATATCCTATGGTACTTTTCTGAAATTTCTAAATTGCCACTACTTTTAAGTAATAATTTTGACTATTTATATAGTAAACAATGAATATTTCTGTTTTTATATATCTCCGTGAAAATTTAAAAAACAAACAAACCATAAATAACAATCATTCTTTTGGTCATCAATAACCTGTGGATATTTTTCCCATTGATTTTTTTTTTTTAGAGAGTAGAAGGGAGCGGGAGAGATTGGGAAGGAAGGAGGGAAGGGGTAGAAGAGAGAAACATTGATGTGAGAGAGACACATCAATTGGTTGCCTTCTGCACACACCTTGACCAAACTTGCATCCCAGGTACAACTTGACTGGGAATCGAACCTGAAACCCATAGGGAGGGAGCTTGGGACCAATGCTCTCTAACATGGTCCAGGACCTCTTTTTGAAATGCTGTGGAATACATCCCTTCCCTGGTAGACAGCACTTCTTGTGCCGAGTCTGACACAGATGGATATCACTCCCTTCTTGTCTTCATTAATTTTTTTAACATGTTTTTATTGATTTTTTTAGCAAGGGAGGGAGAGGGACAGGAAGATAGAAACATCAATCGGCTGCCTCCTGCACACCCCCTACTGAGAATCCAGCCTGCAACCCGGGTATGTGCCCTGACCGGGAATAGAACAGGCAATGACCTCTTGGTTCCTAGGTTGACAACCACTGAGGTCACTGGCCAGGCTCATTAAATTTTTTTTAAAGTCCACTGAGATCAGGTTCAGATGATAACATTATACATTTCTCTTCTAAATATTTAGAAACTGGAGCTACTTACTCTTTAAAAGAAAAGAGGTAGTCTTAACAAAGACAGACAATATAGCTAACTAGAAAATACATGATTAGAAATGGAGCTTTACCCTAGGTTGGTGTTCTTGATCCCTACCTGGTTCTGGGAAGCTCCAATCTAATGTACAGCTTAAATTTCCTAAACCTCCATACTTTCTTCTTCCATGTTTTCTTAGCATAACCATGTTTTCTTATTATCTCTAAAAATAAGAGGCCTTAACTGGTCTCCACAGACATCTAAAACAAACATTGCTTAGGACTAGTATTTTTGAGTGCCCATTCTGCATCTCTTTCAGGAGGCACACTGTTTAATACTATCAAAGGCAGAAAGGTTGTAAAATGTATTTCATTTTGAACATAAAACTAATATAAGAAGAGCTTTTGCCCTAGCTGATTTGGCTCATATGCCTGGGTTAAGGGCTCAATTCCTAGTAGGAGGCATGCAGGAGGAAGCCAATCAATGATTCTCTTTCATCATTGATGTTTCTATCTCTCTATCTTCTCCCTTCCTCTCTAAAATCAATAAAAATATTAAAAACAAACAAAAAACCCTGCTAAGTTTAACAATGAACTATCCTTCTTTAAATGCTACAGAGAATAAAGCAGCCTTAACCGGTTTGACTCAATGAATAGAGAGTCCACCTGCAGACTGAAGAGTCCCGGGTTCAATTCTAGTCAAAGGCACATAGGGGGCATGCAGGAGGTAGCTGATCAGTGATTCTCTCTCATCATTGATGTTTCTCTCTATATATCTTCTCCCTTCCTAACTGAATAAATAAAAATATAAATTTTAAAACACACACACAAACTGGCAATGAAAAAGACTGATTTCTTGAGAAAAACCAAGATGGCGGCATAGGTGAACACCTAAAATGCTGCCTTGCACAACAATTTCAAAACTACAGCTAAAAGACAGAATGGACATCATCCAGAACCACTGCTGGCTGACTGGAAATTCTAAAACTAGAAGGAAAGAGAGGGGCTCACAGAGACTCAGAGGAGCTGCAAAAAGCTGAGGGACGTAGAGAGGAGGGTGGCAGAGTGCCTGGCTGGCTTCTTCCAGCAGGAGGGAGACGGAAACTCCTGAACGCACTGAACCCCAGTTCAGAATGCACTGAACCCCAATTCCAGGAGAGACTCATATGGGAGGAGTCTGGACTGTCATGAAAAGAAAGGAGTGCACAGAAACTTAGGGAAGCCCAAAAGGCAGAGTGCGAGTGCACACACAGAGGGCTGACTGCTGATTGTGCCCCTGGCTTTCTCAAGAGGGAAGGAGACAGAACCTCCCAACTGCACTGAACCCCACTTCTGACTGCACTGAACCCCAATTTCGGGCAAGACCCTAGGGACCCAGATGCATATGGATCCCCGGAGTGCACGGAAACTCAGGGGAGCCGGAAGGGCAGAGGCCTAAAGGCATGTGAGCACAAATGCGCAGAGAGGGCTGCAGCAATTACCAAGGGACACTGAGCCTCAGGGGCAGTGTAGGACAGGAAGCGAAGGCTGTCTGCTCAGCCCTGAGACTCTGCCCCATCCAAGCTGAACACAGAGCTTTTGCAATTTTGCAAGTCTTGTCTCATAAGGCTAACTCCAGCACAGAATTTCTCCCAGTGTAGACACAGCTGATCCTCAGTGATACAAACAATAATCAAGATTTAACTGCAACAAGTCTGTACACACAGTGCACAAAGGGGTGCACCAAGAAAGTCCACCTCAGGTAACTGGGGAGACAGAGCTACTGGGCCATATAGCACACCTAGCACACAGAGCTACTCTACCAACTCAGGGAAGCAGCAAAAATGCGGAGACAAAGGAACAGATCACAAATGAAAGAAATGGAGGAAAACAAATGACTGGATATAGAGTTCAAAACCACGGTTATAAAGTTTTTCAAGAATTTCCTAGAGCCGAAACCAGTTTGGCTCAGTGGATAGAGCATCAGCCTGCAGTCTGAAAGGTCTCAGGTTCGATTCCAGTCAAGGGCATGTACCTTGGTTGCAGGCACATCCCCAGAGAGGGGGTGTGTAGGTGGCGGCTGATCAATGTCTCTCTCTCATCGATGTTTCTAACTATCTCTCTCCCTTCCTCTCTGTAAAAAGTCAATAAAATATTTTTTTTAAAAAAAGAATTTCCTAGAAAAGATGAGTAAATTTAGCAAGACCCAAGAGGAGATGAAAAAGGAACAACTAGAGATGAAAAAGCACAAACTAGAAATTAAACATACACTGACTGAAATAAAAATTATACAGAGACCTAACAGCAGACTCGAGAAACACAAGAATTAAGTCAAAGATCTGAAATACAAAGAAGCAGAAAACACAAGAATTAAGTCAAAGATTTGAAATACAAAAAAGCAGAAAACACTCAATTAGAAAAGCAAGAAGAAAACAGAACCCAAAAATTTGAAGATAGTGTAAGGAGCCTCTGGGACAACTTCAAGCATACTAATATCAGAATTATGGGGATGTCAGAAGAAAAGAGAGAGCAAGATACTGAAAACCTATTTGAAGAATTAATGACTGAAAACTTCCCTCACCTGGTGAAATAAATAGACTTATAAATCCAGAAAGCGCACAGAACCCCAAATAAAAGAAATCCAAAGAGGACCACACCAAGACACATCATAATTAAAACACCAAGGGTAAAAGACAAAGAGAGAATGTTAAAAGCAGCAAGAGAAAAACAGTTCATTACCTACAAGAGACCACCCACACAATTGTCAGCTGATTTCTCAACAGAAACTATGCAGGCCAGAAGGGAGTGGCAAGAAATATTCAAAGTGATGAATAGCAGGAACCTACAACCAAGGTTACTCTATCCAACAAAGCTATCATTCAGAATTAATGGGCAGATAAAGAGCTTCACAGATAAGAAAAAACTAAAGGAGTTCATCAACACCAAACCAGTATTATATGAAATGCTGAAAGGTACTCTTTAAGACGAGGAAGAAGAAGAAAAAGGTAAAGATAAAAATTATGAACAACAAATACATAACTATCAACAAGTGAATCTAAAAGTCAACTGAATTAAAAATCTGATGAACAGAATAAACTGGTGAATATAATAGAATCAGGGGCATAGAAAGGGAGTGGACTGACAATTCTCAGGGTGAAAGGGATAAGGGAGGTGCAGGGAGAGACTGGACAAAAATCATACACCTATGAATGAGGGCAATGGAGAGGGGCAGTAAGGGCAGAGGGTGGAGTGGGAACCGGGTGGAAGGGATCTAGGGGGCAGGGGAGAGAGAGGATCAATTGTAATAATCTGAATAATAAAGATTTATCAAATCAAAACAAAAAAGAAAAAGAAAATGACTGATTTCTTAATGCCACCTCAGAAGTCTATCCTAAGAAAATAATTTTACATGCATAGAGTACTCTATGGAACTGTGCATTATAGTGTTATTTATGACAACATAAAAGCAGGAGTAGTTGGTTCTACAGTTAGGAAACAATTGTATAAATTACAATACATTCACCTGATAGAAATACTTTACAATTAAAAATTGGTTATGCCCTTGCTGGTGTGGCTCAGTTGGTTGAACATTGTCCTCATGTACCAAAAGGCAGTTGTGGGTTCAATTTTCGATCAGGGCACATGCCCAGGGGTTTGATCCCTGGTTGGGTGCATGTACTAGTAAGAGGCAACCAATCGATGTTTTTCTCTCACATCACTGTTTCTCTCTCTCCCTCTCCCTTCCTCTCTTTCTAACATCAATAAAAAAAAAGTATGTATTCTTTAAACAACTGGTTATGAATCCTGCCAGGTAGCACAGTTAGTTAGAGCAGCCCAATATAGCAAGGTTCCTGGTCAGGGCACATACTAGTACAAGAATTAACCAGTGAATGCATAAATATGTGCAACAACAAATCAGTGTTTTTTTCTCTCCTTCCCTCTCTCTAAAATAAATTGAAAAACTACTAAAACTAAAAAAAAAAATTAAAACTGATTATGAAAAATACATAACATGAAAGAATGCTTATTGATTAGATTTTGGGAGATGGAAACAATATTATAGGTTCTAGAATCAATATACAACATCAGAAGATGATGAATCAGCTTCTGAGTAGATATAGCTAGAAAAACTTAGGTGATGAGTTTGTGGGAAAAAATGTTAAGTGACTAAGAACCCCACCCACCCCAAAGCATCTCCACTGTGGGGTGCCTGTCCCTCTATACAGACTATTAGCCTGTAGTAATATCAGTTCTTCCAGCCAAGAAATCCTACCAAGAGCTTCAGCTATCCTGTGTCTGAGAATAAAAGCAAGGGGGAATGGGGGCAGCAAAAGAATTCCAAACCAGAACAGTCAAAACTGTGAGGAGGATAAGAAACTAAATAAAGAAAAGAAGGGGCATGCAGCTGGAACTGTGTCCTTTCTTTAGGGGGTGGGGAGGTACAGGGGAGATTGGTAGGAAGAGTGCCTTGCTAAGAAATAGTCAGCAATAATAGCATATTCTATCATTAACCTTTGGTCATTTCTCAAGCAACCTGCGCGCCTGGTATGTTTAAACTAGCGCAGAAATATTATTTGAATGCCATCTATAGAAGAATAAATGTGTATATATCTAAAGAATGAGTGTAATTTTAACTATATATTATATTTAATTCATTTGCTCCCCATATTGTATAGTTTTAACTAGGATTTGGAATTATCCTTTTCCAGATCTTCCTCATCATCACTTAACCCATTTACAGAACTGTCCATGTCTGTTCCTTTCTTTTTTTAAAAAAAAAATATTTTATTGATTTTTTTACAGAGAGGAAAGGAGAGGGATAGAGAGTTAGAAACATCTATTGGGGATGTGCCCGCAACCAAGATACATGCCCTTGATTGGAATAGAACCTGGGATCCTTCAGTCAGTCGGCAGGCCGACGCTCTATCCACTGAGCCAAACCGGTTTCGGCTGTCTGTTTCTTAGTTTTTAAGCTTATGCAAAATTATTGGGCAGTAGAATTGTCCTTATTTTAATCTGCAACAAAACAATGAATACTAATATTCTTTATGATAGCAAAAATTGGGGAGGGGGGATGACTATATATCTAGCATTAAGAAAATTAATTACAGTATACCCTCATAAGGGAATACGGTAAAGCCATTACTATGAACATACAATCCTATTCTTTATTACAGAGATGGACAATCCCAATATACTAAGCAAAGTAAGTAAATTAGAATACAGTAGATAAAGAAGGCATAGAATGGGAAGATATTCCAAAATCTAAAGTTTTTAACTTCTGGGTAGGATTGAAGTCAATTGTTTTTCTTCTCGCATATCTCTAGTTTCTGATTTTTCTATTAAAAAAAAAAAGTATTTACTACTTTAAATAGGTAAATGTTTCAAATTTGATAAAACAGAGGTAAAAACTAAGTTGAAAATGATATTGATTAGGCTACAGAGGTGTGCTGAAGAGATCGTCTCCAGAGTGACATATGCATGAAATAAGACATACAGTTAGCAGGAAAAACTGTCAAGTTCAGAGGACAAGCTTACCTTTAGACCAGCTGCTACATGAGGCGGGGTGTCCACAATCTGCCGGTCATCTGAAGAGCCGCCTCGCTTTAGGTCAATTACTGGGGCAAGGACTGTACTTTGTTTTGTTCTCTGGCTCTAAAATCATTGGAAAACAGCGTTTACTGAAGCTTCAAATTAAAATTCATACTATTTATAACAAAGCTTTTTTGGGGGGAGTCTTTGTAATGAACCTTTTAAATACAAGAAAATCATAATCTAAAATAGCCTTTTAATTCAATTATTACTATAACCACAAACTAGTTTTATTGGCTTTTTCCCCCCACAAAACAAATGTCCTCCACTGTAAAAAGACTTATAGTAAACTTGGTCAGTTTTATTTAAGTTTGCATGTGAAATCATCTCTACAATGGGTTCTCCTTGACCAGGAGGGCAAATCTATAACAGCATATTATGCTTTGACTAGTGTGGATCTTTCACAAGGAAAGAGTATCTTTTTATATCCTGGGCAAAACATGAGAGTTTTTTCCCTCCCAGTAGAATGCAAAATCTTGCCCTACCTATTTTATTATGAACCTACAGAAAAAAAAATTTTCTAAAGAAAACATGATTATTCATATACCATCAACCATTGTTAATATTTTATCGTATTTGTTTTATCTTACACCTATATTTTATGTTGAACCATTGGAAGAAAATTTGAAGACACCAGGACACTATCCTTAATCAGCTAAAATTATGAACATCCTTTTACATAACCACTACGCTTTTTTTTTTTAATATATTTTAGTGATTTTTTACAGAGAGGAAGGGAGAGGGATAGAGAGCTAGAAACATCGATGAGAGAGAGACATCGATCAGCCGCCTCCTGCACACTCCCCACTGGGGATGTGCCTGGAACCAGGATACATGCCTTTGACCGGAATCGAACCCGGGACCTCAGTCTACAGGCTGACGCTCTATCCATTGAGCCAAACCGGTTTTGGCGAAATTTCTTTTGAGAACCAAATTTTTTAAACTTAAACTTCTTCTAATGCCACTTTTTCAAAATAGACTTGCCCAGGCTGTGGTATTTTGTGGAAGAGCCACACTCAAGGGGCCAAAGAGCCACATGTGGCTTGTGAGCCGCAGTTTGCCGACCGTGGCACTGGCTGGATAGAGAAAGTGATCCTAAAGTGCTAGGCAGGAAAAACAAATTATCTAGGATTTTAAAAGATTGGCTACAAGTAATTCACAAAGCTGACAATTTTTAATTGGTAATAAAGAATTATCCCAAGTAGTTTTTAATTTGTATATCTCTAGAATATTTTTATTCTGCTTTTCTATTTTCTGTTCCTAAAAGTATTTGACAGTAACATTTTAGTATCAACTATCCAGTGGGCACCTATGTTTTTAATGTTTTACATGTTGAATAATTTCAAGGATGCAGCCAATGCCCAACATGTTTACAACTAGAACAAAAACAATGACTCCCACACTACATATACCTGACGCATTCACAACCAATCTGAGTCCTCAATAACACAAACACATTATTACAGTTTACTAATTACTGCAGTTTCCTTTCTCAAAGTGCTGATTCCAAACCATCTACAATAGCAGGAATATTACCAAAATGCAAATGCCCATGGGCCCCAACTTAGAACCAGAATTTACCAGAATATCAGGAATATGACCATCGAAGCAATAATTTAATGAAATTCTCATTAATCTTAGACATACTGAAGTCTGAAAACCTGTACCACTGTTGGAAACCAAGAGTATTGCCTTTCTCCATTGGAATCCCTGAAATAGTTCTATTACTAGGAATTGGGAAGAGCAAAATGACTCCTAGCTCCTTATTCTTCTCTACATAGAGCATCTCTCCCCATTAATGTTTAAGCCTACATAATCAATAGAAAGGCAGCAGAGCAAGCTAAAATCATATTGTTTTTAATCTAAGGAGGAACCTGCTCTATAGACTTCTACTTTCACACTGTGGGCTTATCTTACCTTTGCTTGAGTAAGAGCTGCCTTCTTCACCTGAAGCTGAGACTGTAGAAGTTTGAAGTTTTTGGACCAGCCTTCTGTTTTTGAATCACTGGTCTCCACTCCCAGGTCATCATACAGTGACATCTTTTCAGTTTAATGCTGAAAGGCAAGGGAAGGGTTTAAAAAATGCAAAATACAGTAAAGATTTAAAATCTTTTCGTGTTGCCCTGACTGGTGTGCTCAATGGTTAGATCACCAGCCCATGCACTGAAGGGTCATGGGTTCAATTCCCAGTCAAGGGCATGCACCTGGGTTGCAGGTTCAATCCCGGCCCGAGGTGGGTGCAAGCAGGAAGCAACCAATCAACGTGTGTCTCTCACCTTTCTCTCTCCTTTCTTTCCTCCCTCCCTTCCACTCTCTTTAAAAATCAACGGAAAAGCTGAAACCGGTTTGGCTCAGTGGATGGAGCACCTGCCTGCGGACTGAAGGGTCCCGGGTTCGATTCTGGTCAAGGGCATGTACCTTGGTTGCGGGCACATCCCCAGTGGGGAGCGTGCAAGAGGCAGCTGATTGATGTCTCTCTCTCATCGATGTTTCTAACTCCCTGCCCTCTCCCTTCTCTCTGTAAGAAATCAATAAAATATATTTTTTTAAAAATCTCTTTCATCATTGATATTTCTCTCTCCCCTCCCATTACCTTTCTCCCCCCCTAACTTTCTGAAATCAATAAATAAACATAAAAAAAATTAATGGAAAAAATATCCTTGGGTAAGGATAACAAACAAAATCTTTTTGTGTTAAAATAACTCGTTTTCAAGGAATTGTAGAGGTAAAATGTATTTAAAAAGATCCCCTAGCCCAGGAATCTTGGAGAAAAGCCAAGAAATTTGCTATCACTAATAAGCAGCCTTTCTACTACGCATGTATTATTTTAAAAATAAAGTTCTATAATTAATAAGATCATGTGGTCAAGGAATTTGTGAGTGAAATCAATCTGTTCTACAGCATAAAATGAGCTAAAGATGAAAGGTTCTAGATTCAGGACATTATTAATTACATATATCCAATTTTTAAAATTCTATTTGGTCTCAATAGCAAAAGAAGAAGTCTCTCAAAGACACTAGGTTCACTCAGCACAATTAGCTACCCTTTTATAGAAAAAAAATTTAAACATATGCCTAGAAATAAAACAACAACAAAGAAATGATTTCACAGAAGTAAGTTATTGCCTGTTAAGAAGTGTAGAGGGTTAGACCTTAAATATCCTGACTTCCTCATGACATTGTTATAAAGAGATAATCGATCTACATGTGAATGATCAATACACAATATCCCTGCAGAATAGAGGAATATAAGATTACAACAAAAATGAAGACAAAAATGGTTGCCCAAGCTCAGTGGTCAACAAACTCATTAGTCAACAGAGCCAAATATCAACAGTACAAGGATTTAAATTTCTTTTGAGAGCCAAATTTTTTAAACTTACTCTTCTAACACCACTTCTTCAAAATAGACTCACCCAGGCCATGGTATTTTGTGGAAGAGCCACACTCAAGGGTCCAAAGTGCTGCATAGGGTCAAAGTTTGCTGACCACTGCCCTAGCTGGTTTGGCTCGTGGATAGAGAATCAGTCTGCACATAGATTTACATCAAGGGGTTGCCAGCTCGATCCCCAGTGGGGGGCATGCAAGGGGCAACTGATCAATGAGTCCCTCATCATTGATGTGTCTTTCTCTTTCTCTTCCTCTCTGAAATAAATCTATTTTTTTTTTAAAAAAAAGACAACAATGGTTAACATTTATTAAACCTTATCTGGCCAGGGTGGTTGTAAATGCAGTATTAGCTGAAAAAGCCTAGAACTAGGTTAAAGATGGAGAACTGGGTGAGACTTCAAGAGATAAACCTGCCCCAAGTCAGGTGAACACCACAGCCCTTGCAACTAATCCCTACTGCCAACTTAAAAAAAAAAAACCCTTAACGAGAAACCAATATGGCGGCATAGGTGAACACCTAAGCTGCTGCCTCACACAACAATTTCAAAACTACAGCTAAAAGACAGAACAGACACCATCTAGAACCACAGGAAAGCTGGCTGAGTGGAAATTCTAAAACTAGAAGGAAAGAGAAGGGCTCACAGAGACTCACAGGAGCTGGAAAGAGCTGAGATAAGGAGACATGCATGTGGAGAGGACAGGTAGGTGGCTGAGTGCCTGGCTGGCTTTCTCTGGCAGGAGGGAAACAGAAGCTCCCGAATGCACTAAATAACAGTTCCGACTGCACTGAAACCCAGTTCTGGGTGAGACCCTGGGGACCCAGATTCATACAGGGGGGGATTCTGGACTGTCGAGAAAAGAGAGGAGTGCACGGAAACTCAGGGGAGCTGCGAAAGGCAGAGGTCTGGAAGCATGTGCGCAAAGTGCGCGCACAGACAACTAACTGCTGAGTGTGCCACTGGCTTTCTCTAGTGGGAGGAAGACGGAACCTCCCAAGTGCACTAAACTCCAGTTCTGACTGCACTGAATCGCAGTTTTGGGCAAGACCCTGGGGACCCAGGCCCAAACGGGGGGAGTCTGGACTATCGGGAAGAGAGGAGCGCATGGAAACTCAGGGGAGCCGCGAAAGGCAGAAGACTGGAGGCACGCAAGCCTGAGTGTGCACAGAGAGGGCTGCAGCGATTACCAAGGGACACTGAGACCCAAGAGTCTCATAGGGCAGGGCTGATGGGCAACCAAGGATGTCTGCTCAGCCCTGAGACTCTGCCCCATCCAAGCTGAACAGAGAGGCTTTTGCAATTTTGCAGGTCTTGTCTCATAAGGCTGACTCCAGCACAGAAGTTCCCCTGGCATAGACACAGCTGATCCTCACAGGCAATTGGCCTGGAGGTCAATTCCCCCCAGTGATACCATCAACAATCAAGACTTAACTACAACAAAGCTGTGGACACACAGTCCACAAAGGGGTGCACCAAAAGAATCCACCTCAGGTAACTGGGGAGGAGGAGCTACTGGACCACATAGGACACCTAGCACACAAAGCTACTCTACCAACTCAGGGAAGCAGCGAAAATGCAGAGACAGATCATAAATGAAAGAAATGGAGGAAAACAAACGACTGGATTTAGAGTTCAAAACCATGGTTATAAGGTTTTTCAAGAATTTCTTAGAAAAGGCCGATAAATTTAGCGAGACCCAAGAGGAAATGAAAAAGGACCAACTAGTGATGAAAAAGGACCAACTAGAAATCCAACATACACTGACTGAAATAAAAAATTTTATACAGAGACCTAACAGCAAACTAAAGAAACACAAGAATCAAGTCAAAGATTCAAAATACAAAGAAACAAAAAACACTCAACCAGAAAAGCAAAAACAAAAAAAAGAATCCAAAAATTTGAAGATAGTGTAAGGAGCCTCTGGGACAACTTCAAGCGTACCAACATTAGAACAATGGGAGTGCCAGAAGAAGAAAGAAAGATACTGAAAACCTATTTGAAGAAATAATGACTGAAAACTTCCCCCACCTGGTGAAAGAAATAGACTTACAAGTCCAGGAAGCGCATAGAACCCCAAACAAAAGGAATCCAAAGAGAACCATACCAAGAAACATCATAATTAAAATGCCAAGAGCAAAAGACAAAGAGAAAATATTAAAAGCAGCAAGAGAAAAACAGTTACCTACAAGGGACCACCCACACAACTGTCAGCTGATTTCTCAACAGAAACGATGCAGGCCAGATAAGAGTGGCAAGAAATATTCAAAGTGAATAGCAAGAACCTACAACCAAGATTATTCTACCCAGCAAAGCTATCATTCAGAATTAAAGGTCAGATAAAGAGCAGCACAGATAAGAAAAAGCTAAAGGAGTTCATCAACACCAAACCAGTATTGTATCACATGCTGAAAGGTACTCTTTAAGAAGAGGAAGAAGAAAAAGGTAAAGATAAAAATTATGAACAACAAATACAGATCTATCAACAAGTGAATCTAAAAATCAACTGAATTAAAAATCTGATGAATAGAATAAACTGGTGAATATAATAGAATCAGGGGCACCAAAACCAGTTTGGCTCAGTGGATAGAGCGTTAACCTGCAGACTGAAAGGTCCCAGGTTCGATTCCGATTAAGGGCATGTACCTTGGTTGCAGGCACATCCCCAGGAGGAGGTGTGCAGGAGGCAGCTGATTGATGTTTCTCTCTCATTGATGTTTCTAATTCTCTATTCCTCTCTTCCTCTCTGTAAAAAAATCAATAAAATATATTTTAAAAATATATAATCAGGGGCATAGAAAGGGAATGGACTGACAATTCTCAGGGGAAAAGGTGTGTGGGTGGTGCAGGAAGAGACTAGACAAAAATTGTACACCTATGGATGAGGGGGGGGGGAGATAAGGACAAAGAATGGGGTGGAAGCCGGGTGGAGGGGAGCTAAGGGGGAAAAAAGAGGAACAACTGTAATAATCTAAACAATAAATATTTATTAAATTAAAAAAACCCTTAACATTCTGAAACCCACAATATGACCCACTTCTCAAAATAAGATATAATCTTTCCCAGATGGAAAACAATTTTTTAAAATCCTTAAATTGCAAATAGGTAACTTCCTATTTATGAACACATCCAAGTCTGACAGTGTCCAGGCCCAGACAGCATTTTGCTATAAAAACTGTGTTACACAAAACCATGTTCTGGAAGAGAAAGAGACATAGACAAGAAGGAAATTCCCCCCAGGCTTACATCTGACAGCAAAAACTTCTCTCAGGCGTATGCTTACTTCTGTACCCTTCTATGACAGATATTCTAAGACCCTGCTGCCCCAACACTTTAGCTGACCTTGGTTTCACTTTGTGTGGAGTGGGAGGTGACAGGAGTGAATACCAACTTTATTCCCTCAGAATAGCTGTTCTGGTTTTGAGCTTTGTAGCTCCCTCTGCCTGGAAATCAGTGCCCCACTATATTGTTGCTTCTTAATATTCAAAACCTCAGATTACCTAAAAGCTCTAGTATTTTGATTTCTTAATGAAAGGGCCCCAAGGTAGCACAGAAGCAGGATGAATAAAAGCAGAGTCCAGGATACTACTGGTGGCTGCACCAATGAATGACCTGAAAATCCAGAGATGCCTATATTAAGGCTTCTGTGACAACTCACCAGCTTAGCTGACAGAAGCACGTACAATTTCCTAGAGAGCACATCCAACAGGGAAATGCCCACTGCCTTCAGTGCCAGACACAGTGAACATTTTATTTAGGAACTTGGCAATGCCTTGTCACGTTACACTTGAGTCACTAAAACTAAATGAAGAAAAGAATAATGAACTCCATTTCTTAATTTAGTAGGGCTGAAATACAACCTTGCCTTCAAAGCTTTAGAGGGAATCCCTCTGGAATCTACTTTCCCCTAGCCTACCTGGTATTCAGCACTAATCATTCTTATCTAAATTAAGATTTAGACAAGATATCCTTAAACTTTAAATTTAATCTGAAAAACTCAGAGCAACAGCAAGAAAAAAAAATGCTGAGTGTTGAGTGTCTGGCTTAAGATGGTGATTCTTAAAAATATGTACTTCAGCTCTCACTGGTTTGGCTCAATGGATAGAGTGTCAGCCTTCGGACTCAAGGGTCCCAGGTTCGATTCCAGTCAAGGGCATGTACCTTGGTTGCAGGCACATCCTCAATAGGGGGACATGCAGGAGGCAACCAATCAATGATTCTTTCTCATCATTGTTATCTCTCTCTCTCCCTCTCCCTTCCTCCCTTCCAAACAAACACACAAAAAATGTACTTTAGAAATGACCATGTATCTTTCATCTATCCTACTCTAATTTTTAGAGCCCTCCTCATCCAATTGGTCACCAAACCAAAGACTAGTAAAAACTATGGGTTCATTTGTTCTGTCTGTCTTTATTCTTATAAAGACAAGGGAAGACTATCACATACTGGGGGAAAAATTTAAAAGAAGCTTTCTAGGAGATTACAAACATAAAGACAAATTTTTATAATCAATATTGGTTTGCAACTCAAACTCTATTTTTTCTACTATCTCTTCATCAAAAACTTGAGAACTTCATGAGATAAGGTATTTATAAATGGAAATAGGTTAACCAAATGCCCACTAAAGTATGAAGGGGAAAGACTAGCTTATTCATTTTTGCATCTCTAGTTTCTGGCACAGAGCAGGCATTTAATAAACATTTATTGAAATATTAATATTCAAATAAAGTTTATTTAGCCACATGAATCAGTAGTGAAACCACACAATGCCCACAAATTCCACTAGAAAGAGTAAGTAGGCAAAAGGTTCTGGAGATGGATGGCGGTAATGATCTCCTGAAGTGAATGTACTTAATGCCAGAGCACTGTGCTTTAATTTAAATGTGGTGAAAATGGCAAATTTTGTTATATATTTTACAATTAAAAAAAAAACTAGGTAAAAGGGAGGAAGAAGCCACACTGAGGAGGGGGTGAAAAATAACAGGCTGTTGTTTAATTAACTCTCATACATCTCCCAACCTGGAAGAATAATCTCTCATAGAAATAATTCCCCAAATTTTGGAGTTAAAGGAAGAAAATCAAGCAGTGGTCACCAACCACTAGTGGTCCATGAGATCCAAAAGGTTGATGATTGCTAGTGTAGAGCATCTCTGCCACCAACCGAGTTTTTTCATCTAAAAATCCAATATTTAACAAGGATCTCAGGGCTGAATTAATAAAGTTTCATGAGACCATACTTCCTCTGTCTCTATTTCTAAATTGAAGATGTTTTATTGACAATTACATTGATTCACCTTTATGTGCAAACTTCAGATATCATTAAGCAGCAAAATCTTACATTCAATTTCCTTGCTTCTATTCTCAAAACCTTCAAAAACACACTTTAAATATTAAAACTGATGTCACCTTAGCATCATCTCCTAGTTTCTGCCACAAAGTGCTCATAAATAAGATCTCAGCATCACAGTAAATGCACAAGAGCTTGTTTATACTAGACTTCAAATCTACAGGACTGCCCTAGCTGGTATAAGCGTCGGCCTGCGGACTGAAGGGTCCTGGGTTTGATTCCAGTCAAGGCCACATGCCCAGGTTGTGGGCTTGATCCACAGTAGGAAGCATGAAGGAGGCAGCTGATAAATGATTCTCTCTCATCATTTATGTTTCTATCTCTCTCCCTCTCCCTTCCTCTCTGAAATCAATAAAAATATATTTAGAAAAACAAAAACAAATCTACTGAACTGCATTATTTACAGCAACAACATATTCATCATCCATCCATGCATGTATGGCCTGCTTTTAATTAATTACTATATTGCTATAAGCACCAGTGACTTTACCACCCAAAACAAGACATAGGATTTGAACAAGGACCTATATTCAAGTCATATGAACCACCTCCCCCCACACCATCCCATTCCAGTGATTTCCCTGGCCCTGGGGTGAGCAGCAACCTGAATCCCATTCTCATTAATTCCTTGCTTCCCTCCCTTTATGTAATTTTTTTTTTACATCACAATATAGCATCTATTCATTAAGAGGTGTGCATAGTTTTTTTTTTTAATTTTAGGTGTTTTAAGCACTTATACAAAAATAGAGGCCTGGTGCGTGAAATGCATGCACTCAGGGAAATGGGGGGGAGGGTCCCTAAGCCTGGCCTGCATCCTCTTGCAGTCCAGGAGCCCACAGGGGATGTCCAACTGACGGCTTAAGCTATGAGCCCAGCTTCTGGCTGAGCGGCGCTCCCCGTGGAAGTGCACTGACTACCAGGGGGCAGCTTCTGCATTAAGTGCCTGCCCCCTAGTGATCAGTGCACATCATAGTGACTGGTTGTTCTGCTGTCAGGCCAAAACCACCTCTCCAACATCCCCCAAAGGTCCTGGATTGTGAGAGGGCGCATGCCAGACCAAAGGACCCCACTGGTGCACAATCAGGGCTGGGGAGGGACATGGGAGGTTGGCGAGCCAGGGAGGGATCACGGAAGGGCTCCAGGGTGTGTCCGGCAAGTCTTACCCAGTCCCAATCAGCCAGACCCCAGCAGCAAGCTAACCTGCTGGTCGGATCATCTGCCCCCTAGTGGTCAGTGCATGTCATAGCAACTGGTCGATGGTCAACTGTCTGCCCTCTGGTAATCAGTGCACATCATAGCAAGCTGTTGAGCAGCCTTAGCATATCATTGGCATATTATGCTTTGATTAAATGGCCAATCAAATGACCAAACACTTAGCATATTAGGCTTTCATGATATAGAATATCATAGTTGATTTGTTCATTCTCCCCATTGCTACCATTGAATGTAACAAATGCATTGACAAACAACCAGGACCTTAACTTAATTCACACTGAGATGTCAACTCAGATGACATAACACATTTACTTCATGAAGTCTTGTGCCAGGAAATAAAACAGCAGCACTTTCTAACATTTGGATATACCTTAAGAAGCCAGGATCAAATGCAAATACAAAGAGCTGATTTTTAGAACTTAATATACCTGTCATTTACTTCTTTTTTATTGTAACTCCACCTTTTGGTCAACATATCATTCATATATGCTCCATTTAAGAACAAACACAGTAAACATGGTTCTGCTAGAACAATGATTTTTCAAGAGTCTACTTAACCTGGCAAACTATGCTCTTTAAAAATGCCCACTGGCAGAAAAAGACCATGGAAGAAGTTTTCTCAGAAGCACCCTGAGAAATCTTTCAAGAACATCTTGGAAGCCTTTGGTGACTATTACTCATACATAAAACTATCTCCAATTTTTTTTATTAAAAAAAAGATGTTTTATTGACTTTTAGAGAGAGAGAAGAAGGAAGAGAGAGAAACAGAAACATCAATGATGATAATGATTGGTTGGCTGCCACCTGGGGACCAAGCCCACAACCTGGGCATGTGTCTGACCGGAATCAAACCAGTGACCTCCTAATTCATGGGTTGATGCTCAACCCTTGAGTCACATTGGCCAGGCACTATTTCCAATTTGTTTCCCTTGAACATAGTTGGATCATGTTATGCCTCAAATAAGGGCTGTTTTTTACTTCAACCTTATATCTCTATCTTAGAACCATGTTTGGAAAATTGTAAGTGCTTTATAAATATTTTCTAATTATATGTGTGAATGGATGGAAAATGTTAATGTACCTACTTAAATCACATTATTATTAAACTAGGGGCCCAGTGCAGGAAATTCATGTACTGGGGAGGGGGGAATCTCTCAGCCTGGCCTGCACCTTCTCGCAGTCCAGGATCCCTTGGGGGATGTCCACCTGTCAGCTTAGGCCCGCTCCCTGGAGTCTGGGACCCCTTGTCCTTACTGCCTGCCTGCTCACTGCTCCTTACTGCTCAGATCGCTGCTCCTTAGTGCTGATGCAAAGGCAGTAGAGGCTCCCACTTCCACCACTGCACTCGCCAACCACGAGCCTGGTTTCTGGCTGAGCAGCACTCCCCCTGTGGGAGCGCACTGACCACCAGGGGACAGCTCCTGCATTGAGCGTCTGCCCCCTGGTGGTCAGTGCACGTCATAGCAACTGATCATTCCACCATTCAGTCAATTTTTATTATAAAGGATAAGATCTGCAGATTTGCCTTTTCAGGATATTAACTTATGGTATTTGATATAAGTGTGGTAAATTTTAAATAATATACTATAATTAATGGGATGAAAAAATACTACAACTATACAAATAATAATAAATCAAGGCCTGAGTTCTGAACACCTCAAGAAACAAGCTTGGTAAGAGGCCTTCTTATCACTAAATAGATATTCAGGTACCATGAAGGAAAAATGAAGCCTAAAGAATATGGAAGTATATACCGACAGAAAGGAACAGGAGGTACAATGCACACTGATGTCCACAAAAAATATAGGTAACACAAGGCATCTGCCCCATATAAAGAGTTACAATGATGTTTTAAAGAATTTTAAAAATTCCATTATACCTCCACCCCTCATACCCTTGTTACAGTTTAATATTTCCACTAATTTTCATAGACCCAATTATTACCAAAATAACATAGGCTGGAGTGTATTCCAAACAAAGTCCATGAGAGTTACCTGTAAGTTAGGTGTATAATAGAACATCCTTCACAATTTACTATTATGAAAGACTAGAGCAGCGGTTCTCAACCTGTGGGTTGCGACCCCTTTGGGGGTCGAATGACCCTTTCACAGGGGTCGCCTAAGACCATCGGAAAATGCAGATATTTACATCATGATGCATAACAGTAGCAAAATTTCATGGTTGGGGGTCACCACCACATGAGGAACTGTATGCAAGGGTCGCGGCCTTAGGAAGGTTGAGAACCACTTGACTAGAGGGGTTACTAGCACTGGATCATGAAGATAATTTTTAAAAAATCAGATAAGTCCTATCTGGTCTGGCTTAGTTAGTAGCACCGATTCCCAGGCAGGGCACATGCCCAGGTTGCCAGGTCAATCTCCAGTTGGGTGGGTATAGGAGACAATCAATTGATGTTTTTCTTTCTCTAATATAAAAAACACATTTAAAAACAACAACAAATCAGGTAAAAAGAAATCCACTTGCCCTGGCCAGGTAGCTCAGTTGGTTAAAGTATCGTTCTGATATGCCAAAACAGTATGATAAAACTGGGCGTATCAGAACAATGCTTTAACCTGAGCTACCTGGCCAGGGCAAGTGGATTTCATCATTCCCAGGATACATACAATCAATGAATGCATAAATAAGTGGAACAATAAATTGATGTTTCTCCCTCTCCCCTCCATTTCTAAAAATTAAAAAAAAAAGAAATCCACTTTATAAAGTTACATTTGGGAACACACAAAAATCCCTCCCCCTCAATTCTTATCTATAATAATAAAAGCATAATATGCTAATTAGACCGGATGTTTTTCCAGATGAAGCTAGAGCTATGAGGAAAGCTCAGGTCCCAGTGCCAGAGGGAAGCCAGGGCAGGCAGCCAGGGAGGAAAAGGAAGGCCTACTCCTGCATGAATTTCATGCATCAGGCCTCTAGTTTTCCATAAAAGCTATCATTAGTCATCAGAAAGCTCCACAATCAGAATAGCTCTTCACTGTTAACACTTTTATTACACCAGGTTATATTTCTATCTCACAATCTATTGTAAACTGTACAGCTTGCAGCACATTTCCTTTTTTTTTAAATATCTATTTTTATTGATTTTAGAGAGGGAGAAATATCAATGATGAGAGAGAATCATCCACTAGCTGCCTCCTGCACACCCCTATTGGAATCAAGCCCTGATCAGGAAACTGACCTCCTGGTTCACCAACCCAGGCTCAACGACACAAGACCGGCTGCAACACATTTCTTTTTAATTTTTTTTCTTTAAATATACATTTGTTTTATTGATTCCAGAGAGGAAGAGATAGAAATATCAATGATGAGAGAGAATCGTTGATTGTTTGCCTCCTGCAGGCTCCCCACTGGGGACAGAGCCCACAACAGGGGCACGTGCCCTTGAACAGAATAGAACCTTGGACCCTTCAATCCGCAGGTCGACACTCTATCCACTGAGCCAAACTGGCTAGGGCTGCAACACATGTGATAAAATTCTAAAAATAAAACACACTCCATTTGAAGTTACTAATTTATTACCCCATACTCCCTGAATATCCTTATGGCCAAAATGTCTGCAATTTTTATCCCATAAAAATATGGAAACTTCGAGTTGCATCCTTTAAAAACTCCACCTGCTGCTGGGAAACAGTCTTCATCTACCTGCCTATATGTTCACTTTGCCGTTATCCAGAATACATTTGCCATCCATTCGCCTGGCTCTAGCAATTAGTACCATCAGAGTCTGGCTCTCCTTTTACCGGCTTCTCACAGAGCCTTTTCAGCTGACCTGACTACCTCTCCTCAAGCCTCTCTTGCCTCGCTGGCCGTTCCCAGAATGCTCTACGGTGCTTCTGGTAGCAGAAGCTACCTCTGCACTTCTTTCCTCTGCAGGGAACCTTTCCCTGTCTTGCTCATCCGACCAAACACCTCCAAGGCTCAGTTACAAACATCACTCCCTCTTGGAAGCCTTTCCAGGCCCCACTCCAGTGCACGCATGGGTGTGGAGGACCGTTTCCTTAGAGACCAGGGCCTGAGAGCGGGGACCGAATCTCACTCCTCCTGCCGCTGCTGTTCCTAACACAGGGGCTGGGTGCTTGCTGGAGCATCGACGCTAAAGCACCGCTCCCAAGCGCGCAGTCGGAGGTGACCGGGAGTCGCGTCTTCGGGCCAGGAGACCCCTCGCCTCTGGGGGGAAGGACGCGCGGCGCCCGGGGCCCAGGAAGGAACAGCTGCTCTCCGCTCCCCCCGCCCGGCGCTCGGGGAGCAAGTGCGCGGGGCCACAGGTGACACGGGCCCGGCCACCGGGGCCGCAACTTTCCCGAAACAGGACCACGGAGGGGACAGAGGCGTCGCCGGCCCAAAGCGGACGGAGAGACAGACAGACAGACAGGCGGTGAAAGAAGGGGGAGAAGAGAGGAAGAGCCCGAGGCCCGGTGGCCGGAGGCACATAAAGGAGAGCGGCGGCGGGCGCGAAGGAAACGGGGGGCCGGGGCGGGGGGCCGCCTGGAGCCCGAGGGCGCTGCTGGCCGCTGGGGGGCCGGCCCGCCCCTCCCGCCCCCCCGGACGTGGCCGAAAGCCGCGGTCTCCCGTCCCGGTGCCCGGGAGCCGCTCCCGCCCCGCCTCCCGCCAGGCCTCCCGTCCCGGTGCCCGGGAGGCGCCCCTTACCCGGCCAGCCGGGCCGACGCTCCCCATGGGCCGCAGCGGCGCACCGGGCCCAGGCGCGGCGGGGAGGGAAGGCCGGGCGCACTCGACGTAAGCCCGTGACGGCCCGGACCGCAGCCGGCGCCAACCTCTACGCCGAGTCCGCAGGGAGCGTGCGGGCGCGAGGTCAGGGAAGCGAGCGGCACGGAGAGAGGCACTCACTTTCGCCGCACTCGCCTGGCATGGCGCCCCCTCCCTGCGGGAGGGTCGCACTGCACCTCCCTTCAGCAAGCGTCCTCTTCTGCCCGGAATTGTCACAGTGATTCAAGTTTGTGAAAGTAGGACTCCCAGGAGAGCTTTGCTGAGAAGTGGTCCTGTGCTACAAAGATTATCCTTGGGAGCCAGTTGTGTTGTAATAGAAGGGAAAGGGATAATCCCTCCCAGCGCTGAGTTCTCCTTCATTCAAAACCATTCCTCTATATGCACAATGCTGAACATTAATCACCAGAGGCGGGATAAATGGGAAAACTGCTAGAAAACAAATGGTAACAAGCACTGAATTAACTGTACGACTAAGGAAACACTAGATATGGCGTTAAAATAAATATTATAAGTCTCACAATTGAAAAACGATATAACAAATTTGAGAGGAAGACAGAAAATGGGATTTTGTGTAATTATGATTTTCATATAAAAATATAAATAAAATATTTGTACTGTATTTGGACAGAAATCCTCAGTCGTATAATAATGTTCTTCCCAGTGCTTCAGGGATCAGCACCTCTACCACCACCATGTGAAGGGGAATATTCTGGCAGTAAGACAGCATGCTTGGAACTGGAGTGTTCAGGCTAAGCTTTCAAGAACTCTTAAAATGTTATCAACAAAAAAGGATAGGAAAAGTCGTTCTTGAAATGCGATATGTTCATTGAACATTAAATGAACATGAAATAAAATTAATGTACTGAGTGTCTCTCATAGCTTCTGGGTATGGGCCTAGAGACAAAGACAGAAAACGTCTAGACTGGGTCTCCTACCCTCTGATCAAAGCACAGGTGGGTGGGCAAGAGCCCTGAGACTGAGGAGGCAGGAAGCCTTGGGGACGCTCCAAGGGGAATCTGCTGTCTATCAAGCCTCTCTAGTTTGCTGGACATGTCCAGTTTGCAGACTTGACTACCACTGCCCTCCTCCTGCTTGTTTGGAAATGTTGTGTGCATTTCCAAATCATTAAGTCACACATTGACAGGCAACTTTTTGATGTATAGGCCATAAATGCAGTCACCTTCATTTTGAGAGAGTTTCCTAGTTCAATTTTCAGGAGGAAATCTTTTTCCTTCTTATCTCTAAATATATTAGAGACATCATTCTTCCACTCCTTGTCCAAGGTAACTAATATTACTTACTCTTAGTTTACAAACTGGGAATATGAGGATTAATGAAATGAAGGACAGTCACCCAGGATATGCAACTTGAAGGAAGGATAAACAAATTGTAGAGATTCAGAAGAGGGACAAGAAGCACAGGGGACCAGTCCAGGCTGGAGAACAAACGTACCTAATGACATCTAGTGAAACAAGTTGTACTCAGCATCCTGGAGGGAGGAGGACAGAAAGTAGATGGTAGAATGTGTCAAAAACGAGAAATTAAAAAGGCAGATGTTCTAGAAAGAAAGGAAATGAGGGAGATGCTTAGTCTGGCAGAAAGTGGCTAGAATGAAAAGCCATTGCATACAGGACAGACAGAGGCTGAGGGGGACCAAGAAGAGTGAAAATGAATGAGTGGCCACATACTGGGAAAAAAACATTTTAGTTAAGACAACAGTTTAACCAAAATTATAATTTGATACAAAGTGATTATTCTCTGGAACTCTGTGTGTAGTGATATTTTTCACATACCATGAAGAATGATTTTTATTCACTTTTATGTGACTCTAAGTAGTTTTATCTATTTTTCAGACTTTTTGTCCACCCCCTATATTTTTTCTTTCTAAGTCGTCTTCTACAGTTATTTCTGCTCTATAATGTTTACAATAGCAAAAATTTAGAAGCAGAACTAAATAATCAATAATAAAGACAGTGAAATTCAATTATTTGGGGGTGACAATTTATATGGAAGAATCCCATTTTTGTTTTAAAATTATGTAAATACTAGTGACTGGGTTCATGGATTCATGCACATTGAAATGAAATTCATTAGAAGGTGGCCGGGAGGGTGGGACTGGGCCAGGAAGGCTGGACATGGCCTAGAGCCAAACTCCCTCGGTCCATCCCCAGCATCTGTGGAATTAGTGGGGTCCCTCCGGCAGCTGGGTTCCTTAGCCTGGGCTGCAGAGATAGGCTGAAACCAGCTCTCTGACATCCCTCAAGGAGTCCTGGAGTGTGAGAGGACCCTCTGCAAAGTTGCTGTGGTACAGGGTGTAGAACCCAAATGCAAGTATGCAGTAAACCAGGTTTGGGACCAGCAGTGCCCCAGCAACAACATAACCCACAGCCGAAGGTGGAATTGTGCAGCCCCCTGCAAGGAATTGGGCTTCCTCCTCTGGTTTCAGGGTGTGTCATCCAACAACCACTCTGCTAAGTTACTGCAGCTCAGCAGTTCCTGCATTGAGTGTCTGCCTCCTGGTGGTCAGTGTGCATCATAGGGACCAGTTGGATCAGTGGTTCTCAACCTGTGGGTCATGACCCCTTTGGGGGTCGAACAACACTTTCACAGGGGTCGCCTAAGACCATTGGAAAACACAGATACGATTCATAACAGTTGCAAAATTATAGTTATGAAGTAGCAACAAAAATAATTTTATGGTTGGGGGTCACCACAACATGAGGAACTGTATATTAAAGGGTCGCGGCATTAGAAAGGTTGAGAACCACTGAGTTGGATGGTTGGACACTTAGCATATTAGCCTTTTATATATATAGACTAGAGGCCTGGTACACAAAATTAGTACACTGGGGGGCGATCCCTCAGCCTAGCCTGCACACTCTCACATTCTGGGACCCCTTGGGGGATGTCTGCCTGACAGCTTAGGCCGGCAGTCAGACATCCCTCTTGCAGTCCAGGGCTCTCACATTCTGGGACTCCTCACTCCGTACTACTTGCCTACAGTGGAGGCAGGAGAGGCTCCTGCCACCACCGCTGCACTTGCCAGCCATAAGCCCGGCTTCTGGCTGAGCAGCACCCCCGCTGTGGGAGCACACTGACCACAGGCGGGGGGGTGGGGTGGTGGGCAGCTCCTATGTTGAGCGTCTGCCCCCTGTGGGTCAGTGTGCATCATAGTGACCAGTCATTCTGCCATTCAGTTGATTTACATATTTGGATTTTATTATATAGGATATGCAGATAAAGTATATAAGGGTTGTCTGCCAATATGGCTTGATAGGTGATGTTATAGCAGTTCTACATTTATATTTTTGCTTATTTGTACTTTTTCCCAGTAAAATTTTTAAATATATTTTAATTTATTTCAGAAAGAGGAAATGACAGGAAGAAGGAGATAGAAACATCGATGGGCTGCTTCCTACAGGTCCCCTACTTCAGATCAAGTCTGAAACCCCAGCATGTGTCCTAAGCCACATGGCCAGGGCTGAGATGTTATATAGATT
>JAAGEH010002534.1:21375393-21401323 GCA_011751065.1 Lasiurus cinereus | reverse complement strand
ATACCAATAATTTAGACATTAAAAGGGACTTAAAACAAAGTAATTCTTCTGACTCATGTTTTGTTTTGTCAAATAATTATTTCCTTATCAAAAATACTTATATTAACAATCATTGAGTATATTATTGTTATTTTAAAATGAGTCAATACATCTTCTTAAATTTCTCAGTCTTAAATTCTAACAAGAAAAACATTGATCATTATTTGCTTATTACCCACATTAGGGAAAGCTCTTGGGATGCTCAAAAATTTTTAAGAGTGTAAAGGGCATGAGACAAACAAATTTGAGAATTATTGGATTATAGCATTCAAAGGAAAAGGATAGAGTGGGGATGAGCAGCCCACATGGGTAGAAATGGTATTGTAGAGCCTTGCAAATTTTCCCCCCTTTCCTTCTGAAATGTAAGCAGCACTAAATGGTTTTTTAGTTCAAAAAGTACATGTTTGAAATATTTTAACAGTTTAATTTATAAAATCAGTTACCATGACCTAGTGTTATGATACTGAATCATCTTTTTTTTTTAGAATTTTAAACAAATGTCTAAAACAGTATATTAATAATAATATCATGTTACTCAATACAGCAAAGTCACTATTCATAATTCTTGAGTAATACATTATTCATATTAGGTCATCAACCACATGTTTAGGTATGTAGTTTAGGTGACATTACTTAAAAATATATTAATCCTGTTTCCTTAAAATACACACACATATACTTATAATTTTTATGTGCTTTTGATAGCTAAAGTGCATCATCAAGATTATTGAGTGTTGACCCATGAACCAGGAGGTCACGGTTTGATTCCTAGTCAGGGCACATTCCCGGGTTGCATGCTTGATTTCCAGTATGGGCCGTGCCAAGGGGCAGTCAATCAATGATTCCCTCTCATCACTGATATTTATATTTCTTTCTCACTTGCCCTGAAATCAATAAAAAACATATTTTTTAAAAAGTATAGAAGTTAATTGTTAAAATAAATATTATTATTATACAAAGTTGTAATTAGAGTGAGGATATAATATTCTTACATATTCTAACTTAAAGAATTTACTTATGAGACATTTCTCAGTAAGTCTAAAAACAGTTTATTTACATTTGCAGAAAATTTTAGTAATTGTGTTATTATATTTTAAGATTTTCAGTCTAATTTTTTTTCTTAGCCTAGCATTTAAGATTATCATTATCACCCTATCAACCCTTATTTCCATTAGTGAGATTGGAGATATATATTAAAATATGTTAATCCTGTTTCCTTAAAATACACACACACACACACACACACACATACATATATATATATTAAGTATAAGTAGTGTCTCCCCAAAATGTATATATACACTTTGAATAATTATAATGGTAGTGTTTATTAAAATACATTTCATTTTCAAAATTGAGCTATCGCCTTGGCTGGTTTGGCTCAGTGATAGAGCGTTAGCCTGCAGACTGAAGTGTCCCAGGTTTGATTCCGGTCAAGGGCACATGCCTGGGTTGCGGTTCGATCCCCAGTGGGGGACGTGCAGGAGGCAGCTGATTGATGATTCTCTCTCATCATTGATGTTTCTCTCTCTTCCTCTCCTTTCCTCTCTGAAATCAATAAAAATATATTTTAAAAAATTGAGCTATCAGCTGTTAAAGTGTATATACATTTTTTGGGACACCAGCTTCATTTTAATGATGATATTATACCTGCTAGTTCAGGCCGCAAAACCTGCAGAATTTTATGTTCCTGACTTTGTTTTTTAGTCTTCTCCTCCATTCTCAAATACCATAGGGTGTTTACAGAAGTTCCTTGGCCTTCCAAATTTGACTCTTGGGAACCAGATAAGAACAATGGCAAGCATAGTGTAGGAATATGGAGCAGTGATTTTCAACCAAGGTGCCACAAGAATTTTTAGAACATGCAGTACCTGACTATTTAGTCAAGGGCACTGATAGTTTTTCCCTTGGATTGTCACATTTAAAAAAAAATGACAACAGCCAACATAACAATAGCCATCTGGTGTGAGTGAATCAAAATTATACCTTTTTCTTTGTCAGATTAGCAAAACATATTTTTGGTGTGCTGCAGAATTTTAGTAATTAGTTTATGTGTGCCAGGAGATGAAAATTGCTGGTATGGAGACAAGGGAACAGGCAAAAATGGAGTTGGAAGGGAAGGATCCAATTCAGGGTCTGGTAGAGAGCTCCTTGAACTAGGGAAAGATTTGGGTGGGGGTGTGGGGAGAAGGTTGGAGAAGACTGCAGGTGGAAGGGGTGATGTGAGCCACAACAAAGGATAAGGGTCGTTACGGGAGGGCTTGCTCTCACATCTGTCATCCTATGATTTTTCACAGTATTCCTGTGAGGTAGTTAGGGTGGGAAAGACAAATTTACTTCTGAAAAAGATTTCAATGGATATAATTGGTTAATTTTAGATGGAATTTAACAGGCTAGCAATGAGCACTGCCCTTTTACTTTATATTAATGAGCTGGAAATAGTGTTCAGATTTTTCCTCACTCACTAGTACATTAATTTTGGCAAGCAGGTCACTTCAGAAACTGGTGTGAACCTCTGGTATAATAAGTAAGGATATGGTCTTATTTAACATAATTGGGGTCTTTTGCTAGGAGGTTTTGGGGTCTTCTGCTAGGAGGTTTTGGGGCCTGAACTAGCAGGTATAATGTCATCATTAAAATGAAGCTGGTAGACCACCCCACAATTCAGAAGACTCCTGTTCGTTTGTATTAAGTGAACACTGCAGGCGCGCTGCCCAGTGGCGCCGCTAGGGGCCGCTCCTCCATAGCGGCTCTGTCAATAACGGGGCCTTGGGTGCTCTCTCTCCTCCTGTCGCTCACCTCAGCTTCCGCCGGAAGCGGCTCCTGTCAGTGCAGGGCTCCAGTGTTTGGGCTGCGGTTTCCGTACAGCCGCTGCGCCCGGCCGGGTGAGGCTTGGCCGGAGGAGCCGGAGAGAGGAGCTCGAGCATAAACCGGGCAACAGTATGGACATTCTGAAGTCGGAGATCCTCCGGAAGCGGCAGCTGGTGGAGGACAGGAACCTGTTGGTGGTGAGGAGCCTGGGGTCGTGGCGCGGGGCGTGTAGGGGGGCGGCCCGAGGGGAGCCCGGGAGTCAGGACTGGTTTGAGGGGGTGGCGGGAAGCCGGGGGTTAGCGAGACCCTCCTCTCATCCCCTTCCAGCCCTGGTTCTTCCCCTCCAGAAAAGGGGAGGAATTGCAGGAAAACCTAAGATTTTGGCAAAAAGCCCCCCACATCTGCCCCTTATTCTCGCGCAGGTTCTCAGTGCCTTGCACGCACGCTCACCTGTCGGTATTCTTCGGATTTCTGCCCCCAATTCTTCTGGTCCTTCACCTGTATGGTTTTACTAAGGGTTTGTGCCCAACTGAAATCTACAGAAAGGGCAGACTCAGACATAGCTTTTTTAAAGTATTGGATTCCTTCCGACTAGTAAACCCGGTTATTTATTACATTTTCTCTCACCCCCACCCGCAATACACATAGAGGTCTGTCGATCAGCTAGCTCTTCACTGAAAGGGAGGCTAAAGCTGTGGGAGAGACAGTGGAGAGAGAAAGAGGAGGAAGAGTTAGGAACTTCCTTCAGCTGAGCTCCATGACTTGATTACATAACAATACCTTAGATAATCGGTTCTCGGAGCTTTTGGTTTGAGGACCCCTTTACACTCTTACAAATTAGTGAGGCTCTCAAAGGGCTTTTGTTTAAGTGTTTATCGATATCTACTGTATTAGAAATTAAAGCTGAGACGCTTTAAATATATCTATATATTAATTCATTGATGATTTGAGAATATCGGTTCAGAGTCATGCAGATCTTCCAGATGTTGATATATTTCATTACACCATATTTTTTAATTGCATATTTAATGTCAACAAGGACATCACGAGAAATTTCTTTATGTATTGGGACACCTTCAAGCTCATGATGACAGGTCTAAGACTTCCACAATTTTAGTTTTCACTGGAAAGTTGGAATTTTATCATAGGCAGCAAATACTATCAGTTGTTTCCCAGAAGTGGCAGGTTCACTCTGTTCACTTTTTGGAAGTTAAGTCTGAATTACTATAGTTTGTAAATATTCTTTTCTGTGAAAGTGGTATTCCATGATAAAAGCAACTGGTTTAGCTTGCAGTTTAATCACGCAAGTGCTTTCCCATCAGACAACCATCATACTTCCTTATAAATGAGAAGTCCTTTAGGAATACTTGTCAAGGCACCAGGAGACTTACTGTTGCCTTTCACCCTCAGTACAAATGACCATGGAGAGTACAGGGAAATAGTACCTTTAGTATTGAAAAGAGTTGTCTTCACAGACTCAAAGGATCCTCAGGATCCCAGGGTCTGAGGACCGACCACACTTTGAGAATATCTGCTTAGGTCCTTGGATGTAATGTAATATTCATATATATGATGCTGTATAAGTTGGAATTGTTTGGTGGATGGCTGATTTCATAATCAATGAAACTTTAAAAATACTTAGCAATACAGAGCTCATTAAATAGAATATTATTTAGTAGGTAGAGGGAGAGGTGTATGATTTTTGTGCAGTCTGTCTCCCTCCCACACGAGGAAGCCAGCCAGGCACTCAGCCACCTGTCCTCTCCACGCGCGTATCTCCGTACCTCAGCTTTTTGCAGCTCCTCTAAGTCTCCGTGAGCCCCTCTCGTTCCTTCTAGTTGTAGAATTTCCACTCAGCCAGCTTTCTTGTGGTTCTGGATGATGTCCGTTCTTTTAGTTGTAGTTTTGAAATTGTTGTGCGAGGCAGCAGTTTAGGTGTTCACCTATGCTGCCATCTCGGTTTCTCCCCTCATGAGATAATTCTTACCTTAACTACGTGTAATTTTATAAGATAATTCTTACCTTAACTACATGTAATTCTATGATTTGTTTTATTATTTTAATCCATTCTGTTTCATTTAAAAAATGCTGATTGGAGATCACTAAATTGTTTTCATTGCTTTATCTTTAGAAGGAAAACACCTGTATTCTTGGTTATTTCAAGTGATGTCCTAGCTTTTTATTGTTAGTCTGACAGTTGAAATAGTAAACACCTTGTGACTGCCCCTTTGTTAAACTGCAGAAGCTCCTAAGATAAGCCTCCTAAGCTGCCTATCACCTGTCCTAAAACATTCTGTCTGGTGTAACTACTGTGAGGTAATTGCTGGAATACCAATGCTTAGGAGCCCTGGGTTTGGTGAATCTTTAATACAACACCTCATTTATGTGGAAAACTAGGCTGTTGGGACATAATTAGAAGTTTCATTAGTTATTAGTTATGAGGATTTGTGTAGAATTATATTTATTGGATGTTTCTCGTATGCATGATACTATACTCTGCCTCAGAGGATTAAAAAGACAGTAATGCTTGATTCTTTATTTAAGGACCATACGTGCATTCAATTTTACAGAAAAAAAAAATTCAAAAGGCCAGAAATCTCTCTTCTTTTTCTCTGTTGAGTAGAATGAGATATCAGCTACCGCTTGGGGTCAAACCTTTGACCTGCACATTGTATCCCAGCTCATCTATTTTGCATCATCAGGAACCTTAGTATTATCCCTTTCCTTCCTGTATCTTTAGTTTCTCTATTGGCTTATCTCCATCTGAGAGGAAGAGAGAAGGAAGAGAGAGAGAAACATCAATGATGAGAGAGAATCATGGTTGGATGCCTCCTGCCCACCCCACACTGGGAATCGAGCCACAACTCAGGCATGCGCCCTTGGCAAGAAACAAAGCTGGGACCTTTCAGTTAGCAGGCTGATGCTCTACCCACTGAGCCAAAACTGCTAGGACTATTTATTTTAGGAAAAATATTAGGAATATTTATTTCTAAAATATAATTTAATTCTCACTCATTCCTTCACCAGATACAAACTGGTTCCTGCCCCACAGTGTTACTGTGACAATAGTGACCTCCCTTTTTCTGACTAACTGCAGCATTTGACACTCTTGGCTAGTCCTTCTCCTTCATTCTTCCCTTGGCATTTCTTCTACCATAGCTTCCTATTTTTCCTTTGACTTATCATACAGTTTATTCTTGATCTTCTTGAAAGACTTTTTCTTCTTTTTTTTTAAATTGTGATTTTTTTTTTTGTCTCGTAAATCTTGGTTTTCTTTAAAGTTCAGGTCTAGGCCACTTTCTCTCCACAGTGAATATTCTCTTATATTAATCTTACTAGAGGCCCATTGCAGGAAGAGTCCTACAAGAACAGGGCTTCCTGTGGCCTTCTCCCCTGCCCCGCCTGCTTCCATCCTTTCTATGCAGCCCTGCCTGCTTCCTGCCCTGACTGCTTCCCTGCCTTCTCCACAGCCCCACCTGCTTCCCTCCCTTCACAGTCTCCCTCTTGCTTCTCTGCAGCTTCACTCCCTTTTGCAGTGCTTGGCTTCCTTCTACACTGTCTTCAGTCTTCTGCACCTGGATATGCAAATTAGCCGCCATCTTGAGTGGGTTAATTTGCATACTCGATCCTGATTGACTGGTGGGTGTGGCTTGTGGGCATAGCAGAGGTATGGTCAATTTGCATGTTTCTCTTTTTTTTATTAATTTTTATTAATTTTTTATACATATCTCCCCATTGCCCCTCCTCCCTCCCAGGCATACCCCAACCCCCCAGTGTCTGTGATCATTGGTTATGCTTATATGCATGCATACAAGTCCTTTGATTGATCACTTATCTACCTCACCTAACTTTAATCTTCCTGCTGTAATTTCACAGTCTGTTTGATGCTTTATGATTTTTGTCCCCCTGAGAATTATCAGTCCACTCCCTTTCTGTGCTCCTGATTCTATTATATTCACCAGTTTATTCTGTTGATCAAATTTTCAATTCACCTAATTTTTAGATTCACTTGTTGACAGATATGTATTAGTTGTTCATAATTTTTTGTCTTTTAACTTTTTCTTCTTCCTCCTCTAAAAGAGTACCTTTCAGCATTTCATATAATACTGGTTTGGAGTTGATGAACTCCTCCAGCTTTTTCTTCTCTGTGAAGGTCTTTATCTGCCTTTCAATTCTGAATGATAGCTTTGCTGGATAGATTATTCTTGGTTGTAGGTTCTTGCTATTCATCACGTTGAATATTTCTTGCCACTCCCGTCTGGCCTGCATCATTTCTGTTGAGAAATCAGCTGACAGTCGTATGGGTGCTCCCTTGTAGATAATGAACTGTTTTTCTCTTGCTGCTTTTAATATTCTCTCTTTGTCTTTAGATCTTGGGATTTTAATTATGATATGTCTTGGTGTGGTCCTCTTTGGATTCCTTTTATATGGGGTTCTGTGTGCTTCCTGGACTTGTAAGTCTATTTCTTTTACCAGATGTGGGAAGTTTTCAGTCATTATTTCTTTAAATAGGTTTTCAGTATCTGCTCTCTCTCTTCTTCTGGCACCCCTACAATTCTGATGTTGGTACACTTGAAGCTGTTCCAGAGGCTCCTTACATCATCTTCACATTTTTAGATTCTTTTTTCTTCTTGCCTATCCAGTTGAGTGTTTTCTGATTCTTTATATTTCAAATTTTGGATTTGATTCTTGCCTTCCTCTAGTCTGCTGTTAGGACTCTGAATAATATTTTTTATTTCAGTCAGTGTATGTTTAATTTCTAGTTGGGCCTTTTCCATCTCTAGTTGGTTCTTTTTCATTTCCTCTTGGGTCTCGCTAACTTTATCCAACTTTTCTAGGATATTCTTGAAAAACCTTATAAGCGTGGTTTTGAACTCTATCCAGTCATTTGTTTTCCTCCATTTCTTTTGTTTGTGATCTCTTCCCTTGTCTCAGCATTTTCACTGTGCCGGGAGAACTTCTGTGTTGGATTCTGCCTTATGATACATGACTTGCAAAACTGCAAAAGCCTCTCTGTTGAGCTTGGGATGGGTGGAGTCTCAGGGCTTAAGGGACCACCTTGCCTTCCAGTCAGGCCCGCCCTCCACGGCCCTTGGGTCTCACGTGACTGGGTAATCGCTGGAGCGGTCCCTGTGCTCGCATGCTCGATCTGTCTCTCGCAGTGCCTCTAGACCTCTGCCTCTCCGGCTCCCCTGCGCTCCGGGACCATATGAGTCTGGGTCCCCAGGGTTTCGCCCAAAACTGAGGTTCAGTGGAGCTAGAAGTGGTGCAGTTGGGGTGCTCTCTCCCCCGCCCACTCGCGAAAGCCAGCGGCACAAGCAGCAGTCGGTCCTTTGCGTGCAGTGCTGTGCGTGCCACCAGACCTCCAGACCTCCGCCCTTTCGCGTCTCCCCCCGTATGAGTCCCGGCCGGACGTGGGGTTTAGTGTCAGAGGATAAGGGGTGCAATGCAGCTGGGAGTCTCCGTCTCCCTCCTGCCAGAGAAAGCCAGCCAGGTACTCCAGCATCCGCTCTCTCCATGCACGCGTCTCCTCACCTCAGCTTTTTGCAGCTCCTCTGGGTCTCTGTGAGCCCCTCTCTTTCCTTCTAGTTGTAGAATTTCCACCCAGCCAACTCTCCTATGGTTTTGGATGATGTCTGTTCTGTCTTTTAGTTGTAGTTTTGAAATTGTCGTGCGAGGCAGCAGTGTAGGTGTTTACCTATGCCGCCATCTTGGATCGGTCCCTATTTCAGGATTTCTTAAATGCAGCCTTTAGATGGACTTCATAATATCCATCAGTTTCTTGAAATTTTATAAAAACATTTAAGATGTAGGGATATAATATATATGCCCCCCTCTTTCCTTTCTTCTATATATAATATTATATATTGACTCAAAAAAGGTCAAGAACTAGTAATTCTTAAAAGCAAAAAATAGAAGAAAAAAAGAACTAATAATTTCTGTGCTGATGAAAATCTCCACGCCATTACCTCCTAGCTCTACTGAACTTTTGAATTTTTCTGTTCCTTGAACTTGCCTTTTCTCACACTTGTTTACCACTTTACTTGTAACAGTCTTCTATGAGACATCCCTGAGAAAGGCAGGAGGAATTGATAGAATACATTTGGAAGAGATTGGCCTTAGTTAAGAGGGTGGTTTCCCTTTCCATTCCGAAATGATGAAGGGATTGGTACAGATTCAGGTAAGGTTTGGTGCTGGGAGGAATTTGAAGAAATTCTTGTTTCATGGCTTTTCTTTTTTTTTTAGATTGGCTTAGTCATTTGCTGAAAATGAGGGGAGAAATGAAGGGATAAGAGGTTTGAGAGAATAGAGAATGGGTAATGATCAGTGTAGACAATTGGACAGAAAACTAAACAGTGAATTACACCAAGATAAGTGAACCCCATTGAGGCCCATGCAGGCTCCCTGCATTTATAAAGGCACACTAGGTGTAGATGGGGAGAATGCCAATAAGAAAAGTCTTCAAGGACAGTGTTCTCACTTACTTGTCTCAGGATCCCTTCACAGACTTTTTTATTGATAGTTCTGGAGAACTTTTGTTTATGTAGGGAGTATTTATTGATAATGACTCTATTAGAAATTAAAACTGGGAAAATTAAAAATGTTTAAATATAGTCCAAGTAGAAATACAATAGAAATCCATCATAAGTTAATATAAATAATATATTTTTATGGATATTGACTATATTTTCCAAAACAAAAGAAATTTAGAGAGAAGAGTGATATATTTGACAATTTTGCAGATCTCTATCTCTGGCATATTAGAAGATTGTTGGATTCTCCTTTGTGTTTCTCCATTCAACCTGCTGCAATATGCTGTTTTTGTTCAATTATGTGATAAAATTTCATCCTTATATAGAGAAGTAATTGTAAAAGGTAGTATTTGTGACATAACGATTTGTTGAGTTCAGCAGGTCTTCTAAATGTTGATGTATTTCATTAGATGATACAAAATAAATCACATTCGCTAATACTATTTTTAGTTCATTAGAAAACTGTTAAGTATTGGGAAACCATCAAGCTCACAGTGATGGATACATATTTTCCACCTTTCTAATTTTCGCTTGAAAGATGGAATTTTATTATAGCTGATAAGTACTGTCATTGCCTTCCTTAAAGTGACTGACAGGCTTGCTTTGTTCAGTTTTGAGAAAATGTCCAATATGCAAGTCTGAATAATCAATTGCACAAGTACTTTTCTTTGAGACAATGTTCCCACTTCATTATGTAACAGACGTGCTTTGTATGTTTCATATCTTATTTCATCATATCAAATATTTAAAGGCTAGGTACTACTCAAGGGTTGAGATTTAGCAAAATTGTACTTTATCAGGACAAAAGAGAAACTGGCTTCTCTATTTTCCTGACAGTGCATGGTGGTGAGGAATACAGTGACCTCTGCTACATCAATAAGGTACTTAGCCTTTATGTATGCTCAGATTCCAGTAGTTTTCCTCACCATTGCTTTAGAACCATTACAACCAGTGTGCACACAGTGAAAAAGTGGCACATATAATATATATTATGAAAAGAAACTTGATCTCATGGAATCTCTGAAAAGACCTAGGGAACACCCAGAAGCCTGTGAACCACATTTTGAGAATTGATATTCTAGGCTTAGGATTTTGTTAGGTGTGTCAGTGGAATTGAGACATGGAAGTAAAGGTTAATGACCGATAAGGGTTTGATTTCCAACATTTACAGGGAACTCATACAACTTAACAAAAGGAAGATAAACAGTACAATCAAAAAATGGGCAATGGACCTAAATAGATACTTTTCAAAAGAAGATAGAAGGAAGGTGAAGAGACATATGAAAACCTGCTCAAAGTCACTAATTATCCAAGAGATGCAAATCAAAATGACAATGCGGTATCATTTCACACCTGTCAGAATAGCTATTGTCAACAAATAAACAAATCACAGGTGTTGGTGAGGATGCAGAGAAAAAGGAACCCTCGTGCACTGCTGGTGGGAATGCAGACTGGTACAGCCACTGTGGAGAACAGTATGGAGTTTCCTCAAAAAACTAAAAACGAAACTCCCATTTAACCCAGTAATCCCACTCCTAGGAATATACCCTAAGAAACTAGAAACACCAATCAGAAAGGATCTATGCACCCCTATGTTTATAGCAGCACAATTCACCATAGCTAAGATTTGGAAATAGCCTAAGTGCCCATCAGCAGATGAGTGGATTAAAAAACAGTGGTACAGCTACACAATGGAATATTCCACTACTATAAAAAAGAAGGAATTCTTACCATTTGCAACAGCATGGATGGAACTGAAGAGCATTATAAGTGAAATAAGCCAGTCAGAGAAATATAAATATCACCTGATCTTACTTATTTTATAATGAACAACATAAACTGATGAACAAAAACAGATCCAGAGATAGTGAAGCAGCGATCCAACTGTCAAACCTTAGAGGGAAGGTAGGGGAAGGTGGAGGTAAGGTGGAGAGATCAATCAAAGGCCTTGTATGCATGCATATAAGCCTAACTAATGGACACAGACAACAGCGATGTGAGAGCATGAGTGGGAAGGGTTGGGAGTAATGGGAGGATGAGGACACATATGTAATATCTTAATAAATAAAGAAATTAAAATAAAAAAAATATCCTATATAATAAAGAGCTTATATGCAAATGGTTGTCACACCATCACTGTAGCAGCTCAGATACTCAATACTGGGGAGAGAGGATTGGGGACCAGCCAGAAACAAATGAGCTTGCAAGAGAGGAATGGGGACCAACCAGGTACAAATGAGCTCACAAAAGAGGGATAGGGACTAGCCAGGCTGCAACCCAGGAGAGGAACAAGCCACATGCCCTGTGGTCCGAGGTGCCAGTGGCTGGGGCTGTGGCCTGGGAGAGGGACAAGCCATGTGCCCTGCCATCCTGGGCACCTATGGCTATGCCTATGCCTGCGGCCTGGCCTAGGAGAGGGACAAGTCGCCCACCCTACAGTTTTGGGCACCAGCGGCTGTGCCTGCAGAGGGACAAGCCACCCTCCCTGCAGTCCTGGGCGCCTGCAAATGCAGCCTGAGCAAGGCCACCTCCCCACGGTCCCCTGCAGCTGTGGCTGGGCCAGGTGAAGCTGGCCTAGGTCCTGGGTGTCTGCGGCCGGCCAGAGGGCGGGAAGCCTATGTCCCAGGTGCCTGCAACCAGCTTGAGGAGGGAATCCTGGTTCTCAGGTATGGGGTGAGGCAGAGGTGGTTAGGGACAATAAGGCTAGCAGGCAGAGGTGGTTAGAGGCGATCAGGCAGGCAGTCAAGCGGTTAGGAGCTAGCAGTCCCAGGTTGCCAGAGGCAGTTATACATCCCCTGAGGGGTCCCAGATTGGAGAGGGTGCAGACTGGGCTGAGAGCCACTCTCCTCCCATGCAAGAATTTTGTGCACTGGGCCTCTAGTTTATATATATAACCCTAATATGCAAATAGACCGAATGGCAGAACAACTGAACAACCAGTCGCTATGATGTGTGCTGACCACTAGGGGACACGCACGGAATGTGGCAGGCGTCGGCAGCACGTGGCAGGGTGCAGAACATGGCGAGCATTGGCTGTGGCAGGATGGTGGCGCAGGTGAGCGGGGGTGCCAGACCAAGGTGGGGCACTCGTCCCTGTCATTGGGGCAAGCTCTGGTGGTTACTGAAAATTCTTTGCTCCTGCATGCCACAGTCCTGCCTGGTCCTCGCACCTGCTGCCAGCACTAGCCCCATTCACACCTGCTCCTGGTGATGGCCCTGCCCACACCCACTGCCAGCGCCAGCCCTGCTCACACCCGCTAATAGCACAAAACGATTGGTACTGGCAACAGGCTCTGGTAGCAGGTGTGAGTGGTGGCTTCTGGCTCCAATCACTCCTGGGGGGCTTCTCCACCTTTCCCTGCACCTGAGGGGCGATTGGGACAGCAGCCATTGCTTGTACCTGCTGATGGTGCTGGCCCTGTTCACAACTGCTGCTGGCGCCAGCCCCAATCACTACGCTATGTGGAAGCGGCAGCAGTGAAACCAGGGGCTGCAGCAGAAGAAGCTGGGTGGGGGCTGGGCAGAGGTGTGGAGGATGGGCCGAGATTCGCCCCTGTGCCCACCACAGCCTTACGGCTCACAGTTCCTTTCAAGGTCCACAGATTTGTGTACTGGACCCCTAGAAGTTAATAGATAAAACCATGGACTCTGGCCTGGAGGGTCTTTTTACTTTCTTCTTTTATATCTGCTCTTTCTGAGAGGATACCATATGTGTTTGTCAACTTATTTATTTGAAATATGTAAATTACCTGCTACATACTCAAAAGGAGCAGTTTACAATGCTGAAATATCATTTGAGAAGTGAAGAACTGTAGCATGGAATCCTGTACCGTACAAAGGATTTAAAGATCAGAGTTCTAGTTCTGCTTGTTACTCATGAGTCTTACAAATTCTGGGAATGTCACCTGGTCTTCCTTTTTTTTAATTCTCACCTGAGAATATTTTTCCATTGATTTTATTTTTAGAGAGAGTGGAAGAGAGAGGTAAAGACAAAGAGAAATATCTATGTAAGCCTTGACCATGGCCTGCCTGGGCTTGGGAGGAGCCTTCAACTGAGATATGTGCTCTTGACTGGAATGGAACTCTGGACCCAACACTCTATCCACTGAGCCACCTAATCTTTCTAATTAATGCTCAGGTTTCTTACCTCTACTGTGGGACTAATATTTGCTCTACCTTTCTCAGGATACTTTTGATATTCAGATGATACCATCAGTTTCTTACCCCAGGTAATACCTTCTTCATCGTTAAATCTGTAAAGCTGTGCTTGGTATGTGTGGATGTTTATTGAATTTATGGACCTAAGAAACCTTATTACAAAAGTTTTAAATATACATAAAAACATAATCATAATGAGCCTCTATTTACCCCTTCATCTAAAAATTGGTAACTCTAGAAAATAAAAATATATTTTTATATAACTTTAGCTGGTGTGGCTTGTTTGGATTGTCCCATGCACCAAAGGTTGGTGGATTTGATTCTCAGTCAGGGCACATACTGGGTTGCTGGTTTGATCCCTTTTCGGGGCACATGCAGAAGGCAACCAATTGATGATCCTCAGTGCTTCTCTCCCTCTCTCTTCCTCTCTCTAAAATCACTTAAAAAATGTTTTAACATAAGCAAAGTGACACCTAAAAAAATTGAAATTAGGTCCGTAATATCATCATATACTCTTTTCATGTTCAAATATCTCCTATTGAATTAAAATATATGCATATGTATCTTTTTATAGTTGGTTTGTTTGAATCAGATCCACACACTGCAGTCATTGTATTTGTTTATTATTGCTCTTGTTTTCATTGAGAATATTTTTATTCCCCCAGCTCCGTCCCTTCTTGATACCATTAACTTGGAGAAAGTGGGACTAGTTTGTAAAACTTTTTAGTATTTCATTGTTTCCTTTAGTGTTATTTAGTTTTGTCCTTTATTCTCTACATTTCTGGTTAAACTGGAAGTTAGACCTAAATATTTTATTAGATTCATATTTACCTTTTTGGCAAGAATGCTCTATCTTAATAGATATCAAGCTATATTACAAAGCCACTGTTCTTTTTTAATATATATTTTTTATTGACTTTTTACAGAGAGGAAGGGAGAGGGATAGAAAGTCAGAAACATCAATGAGAGAGAGAGATCGATCAGCTGCCTCCTGCACGCCCCCCACTGGAGATGTGCTCGCAACCAAAGTACATGCCCTTGACTGGTATCAAACCTGGGACCTTTCAGTCCTCAGGCCGATGCTCTATCTACTGAGCCAAACTGGTTTTGGCCAAAGCCACTGTTCTTAAAATTGCATGGTACTGACAAAAGAACAGACATATAGACCAAAGGAACAGAGAACCCAGAAATTGACTCAAGCCATTATACTCAATTAGTATTTGACAAAGGAGGCAAGAGCATACAGTGGAGTCAAGGCAGTCTCTTCAGTTAAGTGGTGTTGGGAAAACTAGACAGATATGTGCAAAAAAAATGAAACTAGACCACCAACTTACACTACATATAAAAATAAACTCAAAATGGATAAAAGGCTTAAACATAAGAGGGGAAACTATAAAAATCTTAGAAGAATCCATAGACAGCAAAATATAAGACATATCTCATAGCAATATGTTTAGCAATATATCTTCAAGGACAATGGAGAAAATAAACAAATGGGACAACATCAAAATACAAAGCTTCTGCACAGCAAAAGAAACCATCAAGAAAATGAAATGGGAACCAAATGTATAGGGGAACATATTTGCCAATGTTGCATCGATAAGGGGTTAATCTCCAAAATTTATAGGGCACTCATACAACTTAACAAAAAGAAGATAATCCAATAAAATGGGCAAAGGACTGAAATAGGCACTTTGAAAAAGGACATACAGAAAGCCAAGAGATGTGAAAACATGCTCAAAATCACTAATCATCCAATCGATGCAAATCAAAATGACAATGAGATACCATCTCACACCTGTTAGAATGGGTATCCTCAACAAATCAACAAACAACAAGAGCTGGGGAGGATGTGGAGAAAAAGAAACCTTCGTAACTTTTGTGGGAATGCAGACTCAAGCAGAAACTGTGGAAAACAGTATGGAGTTTCCACAGAAAACTAAAAATATAACTTCCATTTGACTCAGTAATCCCACTTCTAGGAATATATCATAAGAAATCAGAAACACCAATCAGAAAGGATATATCCACTCCTCTGTTCATAGCAGCACAATTTATAATAGCTAAGATTTGGAAACAGCCTAAGTGCCCATGAGCAGATAAGTGGATTAAAGACCTGTGGTACATCTATACAATGAATACTATGCTACTGTAAGAAGAAGGAATTCTTACCATTTGCAACAGCATGGATGGGCCTGGAGAGCATTATGCTAAATGAAATAAGCCAGTCCAAGAAAGGTAAGTATCACAAGATGTCACTCATTTGTGGAATATGATGAACAATATAAACTGATGACTAAAAAGAGATCCAGAGACATAGAAGCATTGAACAGACCATCAAACCTTAAAGGGAGGGCAGAAGAGGGTGTGAGAGGGGGTGAGATCAACCAAAGGTCTTGTATGCATATAAGCACAACCAATGGACACAAACAGTAGGGGCATGAGGGCCTGGGCTGGGGGGCAGGAGTGGGTGGGGAGAGGTCAATGGGGGAAAAGGGAGACATGTAATACTTTAAAGAATTAAAAAAAAATGTGTCAGTGGTGCTGTATACTTTCTATGTGTATCACATAGGGAGGTGCATAATGTTTTCTTGATGTCAAACTTGATCAGTGGGTTCAAGTATTGGCAGCCTGGTCTTTCCATTGTTCACCATCAGCCTTTCTTGTAATGGTCTTAGCATCCATTATGGTCATTGCGTGAGTGAATGAGCTATGGATTATGAGGTGCTAAATAAGGTACTATTATAATTATTACTAATAAAGTAGGACAGTAGCTTTAAAAAAAGTTTTTATTGATTTTAGAGAGGGAGGAAGAGAGAGAGAGAGAAACATCAATGTGAGAGAGAAACAGCAATTGGCTGCCTCCTAACTGGTGTTCAAACCTTCAACCTGGGGATGTGCTCTGACCGAGGAATCAAACCTGCCATCCTGTGGTGCATGGGACAACACTCAACCAACTGAGCCACACTGACCAAGGCAAGGCAGCATTTTTGAGCCAAGTCATCAATGAATAAGAGCTGTAGACAGTAACAAGCCTCCAAATTAGTGACTGTAGGTTTAACAGCAAGGATAGTTTTATAAATAGTATTAGTATAGAAAGAACTAATTTTTTTTTTACCATTATAATAGATTTAGAGTTTGTCTCTTTTGACATCAAATCATATTAAAACAAATGCCTTAAACTGTCTTTAACTAAAAAGACTCTAAAACCATTGTATGCCTAGATTATTTTAAGAGTTGGTTAATTCAATTTTAAGACTTAATAAAATTCAGTTAATTGATACAGTAGGATTTTTAGATAATAAAAAGAATTTGGATACACACTTGGAGCTCTCTTGATAATGAGATGTAAGATGTTACCTATAGATACCGTAATTTCTGTTTGATTACTTCTGGTAGCAAAAAATTAAAGCATTCTATTTCATGTGGTTCATAATAAATGCATTTATAGAAATTATCACTGAACTCAAATATTGGGAAGTTAAATAAAAATGTGAACATATGGGAAAGATTGTTGTTTTTTTCTCTTTGCTATTGGATATGCCTGTTAAAATGATACTGCAAGAAAACTATGTACTTCAAATTTAGATTAGAGGTCGAGGACAGGTGGTGTGTTCAGAAAATCAATGTAATTTCTATGCAACCAAAAACCTTTACCATTTCTTGAAAAACTGAAGAGTGCTTTCAGGTTGTTGATTAGCGGACATTAAATTTTATGCAAGGGTATATTATTAACTCACTTCTTCTTTAATAGGAAAATAAAAAATATTTCAAGCGCAGTGAACTTGCAAAAAAAGAAGAGGAAGCATATTATGAAAGATGTGGCTACAAGGTATGAATCCCTGTTTTTATGTTACATTGTCTTATTTCTGAGTTTAAATTTATACAGCTGTTCTTAAAGTGACAAAATTATTGATCTCTGTTCAATTTATCAATGTTATACATTAGCCTATAAATGAGAAGCCATCTGGAGAGGTATGAATTTTTGTTTTTGTTTTTCTTTATTTTTTTATCTTGAATTCAGAAAAATACATGCATGACTTTTGGCTTGGAATGGTTTGGCCTTCTGTGGACAGCATGAAGTGGCTTGAGATCAAAGCTTGATTTTCTTTTCTTTTTTAAAAAAAATTAAGTCTTGGATCTGTTGCTGCCTCATTTTCATCTCCCCACCACTCCCACACTCCACCTCTCCCAATAAAAGTCCATTTTTAAATGGCTAAAAACATTTTATTCATTCAGTAACAATGGTATTAGCAGAGTGGTATTTTCCCTGCTTTCTCCTGAATATTTTAAACCAATTTTTATGTTTACATTGTTGATAATTCCTTTTGTCCTAAGCATCTCTACATGAAGTATATTGCTGTATAACATTTTGTGTAATAAGGAATCACATTTCAAACACTGCCCAATCTATTAGATAGAAAATGTAATATTGAAATATTTGTTTGAAACAAATGAGTTGTCTGGAAGACTGTACATTTTAGAAACATGACCGAAATTATCTTTGAGATTACCTAGTTGAATAACATTGGGGTTTTTTATTGGGAGGGGTTAAAGGTTATGAGAGAAGTTATGTTTAATTTAAAAAGACTATATCCAGTTTAATAATTTTTAAACCAAATTTCAGAAGGCTCTCAAGTTTGAAATCAAGTTTTTGCTTGTGAAACACCAATATAAAAGAATACTCTTGTGCATGTCATGTTAAAAGTTCTGGAAATTAATTTATCTGGCATAGCATTTCTAGAGGGATGCATGAATAATGCAAATGGTACGTATGTGCATTTGGTTTTATTTTGTAGTGTTGGGAGAGGGCAAGTTTTAAAAATGTAGTTATATTTCTGATAGGTTTCTAAAATATGAAAATTTATATTGGTATTTTGATATTTTCCATGAATATATTGATTTCATTTGCTTCTAATTTAGGAAATTAAAATAATGTTTTGTGTTAGTAACCATTGGATACATAATCAGAAAGAATTCTCATCTTTTGCTTGCCCTAACATTGTCTAACTTCAGCTTGATTTGGAATAATAATTACTTACCCTGTGTATAGTCTGCTGACTTGTTATTTTCCAAGATCCATAAATTTCAGCCTTTCAACTTTTTGATAAGGTAGGAAAAGAATTTAAAACAATGGTGGCAGTTTTGCTTTGCTTAGGTTGCTTCAGTGAGAGTGCAGTACTTCCTTGCTTACATAGAGGAAAGCACTGAAGCAAAATAATTACTGTAAAGGTACTGCTTGTAATCTTGAGTCCAGCTGCCATTCTTTAATTAAAACCTCTTTGCTTCCTAAGATTTTTTTGAGAAATGACCAGTTGTTATGCTTACAAAGAAAGCACAGGTTCTTTCTTAAACATTTTTAGTATTTCTTTCTTGTTAATAATGAAAATATTGCATGTATTACTTTCATTCCTTTATAGAAACCAGTTCCCATTTTTTTTTTTTAAGGCTTGATGCTGATTTGGTTTATGAAAATAGAGAACAGCGGTTCTCAACCTGTGGGTCGCGACCCCTTTGGGGATCTAATGACCCTTTCACAGGGGTCGCCTAAGACTATTGGAAAACACCTATTTCCCATGGTGTTAGGAACCAACACACCACTCCTCGGTGTAGCAAAATGTAGCAATGTAGTTTACTGTTGTTATATGAAGACTGTTGCCCATGCTACACCATGATTCAAGACAAAATTTCATTTATTTGTAATTAGAAATAAATATTTCACAATATATAATTACATATTGTTTTTGTGATTAATCCCTATGCTTTAATTATGTTCAATTTGTAACAATGAAAATACATCCTGCATATCAGATATTTCCATTACAGTTCATAACAGTAGCAAAATTACAGTGATGAAGTAGCAACGGAAATCATTTTATGGTTGGGGGTCACCACCACATGAGGAGCTGTCTTAAAGGGTTGCGGCATTAGTGAGGTTGAGAACCACTGATATAGAAGTTTAGTTTTTATCTCAATTTTCTGTTACAGTTTTAATACTGGTAAACTTAACTGTTAATCATAAACTATAGAATCATAAGTTATATAATCTTAACCATTTAGCCTTTCTTAATGAATTTTTCCTTAAAATTGATCTTCTTTTGTGTGTGTTTTTTATCTTCTTTTGGCATTTTAGATTTGTCTTATGGTCAGTTGGGAAACCATGTTTCAATATCTTTTTACAGACCACACAATGGGGCTTATAAATTGCTGAACTCAATTTTCCCAAACTGTGACTTGGGCGGCAGACTCAAGAAAATATATGAAGAGGTTTTTTTCCCTGCAGGTTCATATCAACAAGAATGTTCACTCTTTTCTTGGTGTGTTATGAGTAGAGAGGTGCTGTTTTTCATTATTTTCTCACAAGGTTTGTAGCTCAGTTTTGTGGAAAAGTTCTGTGTAGCATTGGAAATTTTTCTACATGTCCAATAGTGATTTCTGTGCACTTGGAATAATACCTTTCAAAAAGTAGGGGAGGAAAAAGCTGGCTCTTGAGGCTTCACGGGTTTCGTTAGAAAGCAGCTCCTGTCTTGATTTTCATTTTAAACCCAGGGCAAGAATCAGGCAACCCTGTAGGTTGATTTTCTCAAAGAGGAGAAGCAGGTGGATTGTTTTTCGGGGAATAAATAAATAAATAAATAAATAAATAAATTCTTTAGAGTTGAAGGAGAAAGTGAGTCAGCTGTTTCACGGCTTTTACACTTAATGTCACTTTTCTGTAGCAAGAATGCTGTCTCCGATGTGCATGCTTTCTATGTGTGCTGCTCCTGAAATTGACAAGTTTGATATTAGTAAACTCTTAAAAGCTGGATATTTATTATGAGCTCTTTCCTCAGAGGAACATTTAGAAAACCTTTAATATTTAAAACATGTTTAACTGTCTTGAACAGCTAATCTAAAAGAATGATAAATATTAACTATATTTTAAAAGCTGAATTTCTTTTTTCTTTTTGCCATTAATATAGATACAGCCAAAAGAGGACGACCAGACACCATTAACTTCATCGAATCCAGTATTAGAACTTGAACTGGCAGAGGAAAAATTACCAATGACGCTGTCTAGGCAAGAGGTAGGTTTCTATATAGCGTTTCATGAAAAACAAACTAACAAAAAAACAAACAAACCACAGACAACAAAAAACTCTGTGCAACATTCACATTTATCTTTAGTTCTACCCAATAGTTTTTGTCATTATTTCCCATATAAAATGACTTACTGAATTTAGTTACTGTGCAGCTAGCCAGTTTTCTTCATGGAAATCTACTAGTAAATTACCTCTGCTTTTCTTGATACTATTATGTTAAACTTTTTAAAGTATTTATCATTCTAAACTATAAAAACTAAACACTTTTTTTAAAAGTATATTTTAATTGATTTCAGAGAAGACGGGAGAGAGAGAGTCAGAAACATCAATGATGAGAGAGAATCATTGATTAGCTGCCTCCTGCACACCCCCTGCTGTGGACGGGGGGAGGAGGAGGAAGGATTGAGTCTACCACCCAGGCATGTGCCCTTAGCTGGAATCGAACCTGGGACCCTTCAATCCACAGGCTGGTGCTATACCCACTGAGCCAAACTGGTTAGGGCTAAACACTATTCTAAATATTTATAATTAAATTATTTTAACTAATGTACTATTTTATAACTTACTTTCTTTTAATATATCTTTCTAGGCCAAAATATATATCTATAATTTTTATGACCATATACTTTCTCATATTTTTAAAGCCAGTTCTTTATTAAACGGTCATTTAGATTACTTCAGCATTTCCCTCTTATGAATCATACTAAGAGGAATATCCTTCTGTAAACATGATTGCATGCATAATAATATATGATTATTTCCTTTGGAAAAACTTCTGGAAGTGTGATATCTGGAGTATATGTATTTTTCTAAGACTTTTGATACATATTGCCAGAGTGCTCTTTCCTAGTTATACCAGTTTATACTCTCACCTGTAGTGTTTGCACATACCCTACTCAAGATCAATTATCATTTTCTTTAAAAATATTTTTAAGGATATTTATGTGCTATAAAGAATTCAGACTATTCAGAAGGTACAAAACAAAAGTGAACTTCGAACAAAAGGAAACTTTCAGAGAAAAGGATGGCTAACTAGAAGCTGTCATGTGAAAATTAGAGGAATAATTAGCCTAAATACTTTTAAAAGAGTTTATTGACCACAGCTCTAATTTTGAAAAGGAATTGAGTATTCTCTGTGGTTCTATAAAACAAAGCTAAGATAGTTTATTTTGAGAAGTAAAACATATCCAGAAATGGGGTTTGGGTATTTCATGAAGAGATGTGATGTCTGTCATTTGTCAGACAGTGACCTGACAGTTGTTTTTGGAGGTTAATTCTGCATTAATTAGAGAAAGCAATAGATGACTTGGTAAATTTCTTTTTAATATCAAGCTTCAGTTAATCCATTGGGAGCCCTACCAGTGGTTTCTAAGTGTGTTCCCAGGTAAAGTTCTTGCTATTTATTTTTTATTTGGATAATCTTATTAATTATAATTTTGTTCCTCCTTTTTATTAACTATAGCATGTATATAGTGTATAAAATATATATGCTTAATATAATGGATTATTATTAAACACATGTATAACTATCGTCTAAGTCAAGAAACAGTAGTATTATCAGCCCCTCAATAGCCCTGCATGTGCTCCATCCTGATTATACTCACTTTCTCTCCTAAGGGACAGTGTTTGGTTTAAAAGTAGTATTGCAATGCTGACATTGGCTGTGGTCATCAGCTGAGTTATCAACTGATTCCAAACTTTATTTTTCTTCTCTATATGAATATTATCACTTGCTACCTTCTTAATATTTTTCTTATGTATTTGATTATACAAATTGTTACTTTTCTGAACCAGCCAAAAAACCTAACCCATTAGAACTGTTTAAGCTGTGACAATGGCTCAGTATATTTTTTTCATGGAAAATTAAAGAAAAAATAATCATAACTTTTCCAACTGGCATTTCAGAATAAGTGGTCACCTAAAATAGGAATTGCTATTACTAATAACATAAGGAATTACTACTATCTTTTGATTAAAAAAATAGGTTATCAGAAGATTAAGAGAAAGAGGAGAACCAATCAGACTATTTGGAGAAACTGATTATGATGCTTTTCAGCGTTTAAGAAAAATAGAGATCCTGACACCAGAAGTTAACAAGGTAAGAAATCAGACGAAAGCTAGAAGAATATCACTGTACCACATAAATAGGATAGTGTGGAGTCTGATGTCTGACCAATTGCATTATTAGAGGAAAAAATGAAAAAGTTGTCAAAAAAATTTTTTTAAATAACCTATTTTATGTATGTTCAGTGCATTTTTACAGATACATCCAAGTTTGTAATCACCAACTTTGTGAAGATACAGAACATTTTCATCACCCAAGGAAGTTCTCTGATGCCCCTTCTTGGCCAATCCCTTATTCCATCTTTTCTACTCACAGGCAACCCACTTTTTAAAATTCTATCACCATGGATTAATTTTGCTTGTTCTGCTCTTTCTTATAGATGAAGTCATAGTGTCTGGCTTCTTTTGATCAGCATAACATTTTTTAGATTCATCCATGTTATTGCGGTTATCAGTAGTTTGTTCCTTTTCATTGCTGATGGTATTCAGTCTTATGAATATACTGTAATATGTTTTCTTTTCTTTATATATATATATATATTTTTTTTTATTGATTTTTACAAAGAGGAAGAGAGAGGGATAGAGTTAGAAACATCGATGAGAGAGAAACATCGATCAGCTGCCTCCTGCACACCCCCTACTGGGGATGTGCCTGCAACCAAGGTACATGCTCTTGACTGGAATCGAACCTGGGACCTTTCAGTCCACAGGCTGATGCTCTATCCATTGAGCCAAACCAGTTTCGGCCTGTAATATGTTTTCAACATCGAGCTATAATGAATGAAACTGCTCTGAACATTCTTATACAAACCTTTTGAACCTATGTTATTTTTCTTGGATAAATATGGAAAAGTGGAATTGCTGAATAGTAAGAGTAAATATATGCTTAACTTTTTAAGAAAGGCCAAATATTTCCAAATGCCATGAGCATTTTTATTGTTAGTCTTTTAAATTTTAGCAATTTTCTTATATATATAATAGTATCTCATTGTGGTTGTTTTCACATTTCCTTGATAACTAAAAAGCATCTTCTCATGGACTTCTATAGGCTATATTTTTCTCTGTGCAGTGTGAATTAAAAGTTTTTGTTTATGTTTGTCCTTTTATTTTTGAATTGTAGAAATTCTTCATTTATTCTGGATATAAGTCCTTTGTGAGATACAGATATATATTTTGTGACTATTTTGTCCTGAGAGAACGGTTTACCTGTCCTCTTATTCGGTTTTTTGTGGTTTTTTTTTTTTGTGGGAGAGTTTTAAATTTTGGTGACGTCCACTTTATCAGCTTTTGGTTTTATGGTTATTGCTTTTAGTATTTTACTTAAGAAACCTTTGCCTGTCCCAAGGTCTTGAAGAAAGTTTTCTGTTTTGTTTGTTTTTTTCTTTTAAAACTTAACAGTTTTAGCTTTTACATTTAGAGTTCTGATATTGTTTTATGGCTCAGCATATGGTCTCTTTTGGTTAATATTCCATGGGCTTTTGAAAAGAGTCTGTTTTATTTTATTTTTTATGCTTTGGGATAAATGTCAGGTACAATAGTGTTGTTCAGAGATTCTGAAGCTTTATTAACTTATCTATTTGCTCTATCAATTACTTAGAAACAGGTATGGTTATTTATGGCTATGTAACAAACCACCAAAAACTTAGTAGCTTAAAACAGTTTATTATTATAAAATCTTTTCCAATCATCTATGACTGTCACAAATTCTTTTGAAACTTAGTAACTTAAGATAATTTATTATTATCTCCCACAATTCTGTGGTTTGATTGGGCTAAGTTGGTCAGTGTTTGGCTCAGGATCTTGCATGTGATTTCAGTTAAGTGAGTGGTTAAGGTCATCTGAAGGCTCCACTGGACCAGTCTTTTTTTTTTTTGGCATTAAAATGTTTTTATTTTTATTTATTTATTTTTTTATTTAAATTAAATCTTTATTATTCAGATTATTACATTTGTTTTTCTTTTTTCCCCTCCATAGCACCCCTCCACCCAGCTCCCACCCTTCCCTCCCTCCCGTTGACCTCATCCATAGGTGTATGATTTCCGTCCAGTCTCTCCCTGTATACCCCTCACCCCTTTCCCCCTGAGAATTATCAGTCACGGGTGGGTCTGGAGCAGCAAGGCCTCCGCGGGTTCCGCCGTGAGTGACTCTTCAGTCCGCCGGCCGACGCTCTACCCACTGAGCACACTTTCTCCTGCTGCCACAGCGGCAGCACACACACGTAGGGGGGGGGCGGGGGGCTGCGGGGTCACAGGGGTTAAGGGAACCAGCACTGGCGCTCGCTCCTGCAGGTCCGGCCATGCCCGAGCCGCACCGGAAGCCTAGAGGGCAGGTGCCCTGGCGGCTCGAGAGCCGAGGACGCACCGCTCAGCCTCAGCCTCAGCGAGAGGGTCTCAGCGCCTCGGCCTCAGCACGAGGGTCTCAGCCTCAGCACGAGGGTCTCAGCCTCAGCCTCAGCACGAGGGTCTCAGTGCCTCAGCCTCAGCACGAGGGTCTCAGCCTCAGCACGAGGGTCTCAGAGCCTCAGCCTCAGCCTCAGCACGAGGGTCCCCGCCTCAGCCCCAGCCTCAGCACGAGGGTCCCAGCCTCAGCCCCAGCCTCAGCACAAGGGTTTCAGCGCCTTAGCCTCAGCCCCAGCACGAGGGTCTCAGCCTCAGCCTCAGCAGGAGGGTCCCAGCCCCAGCCTCAGCCTCAGCGCGAGGGTCTCAGCCTCAGCCTCAGCCTCAGCACGAGGGTCTCAGCCTCAGCCCCAGCACGAGGGTCCCAGCCCCAGCCTCAGCGCGAGGGTCTCAGCCTCAGCCTCAGCGCGAGGGTCCCAGCCTCAGCCCAGCGCGAGGGCCTCAGCCCCAGCCCCAGCGCGGGGGGCCCCAGCCTCAGCCTCAGCGTGAGGGTCTCAGCCCCAGCCTCAGCGCGAGGGTCTCAGCGTCTGCAGCCTGGCCCCAACGCCCCAGCCCCCCAGCCCCGTCCCTCTCCCCCGTGGGCGTCGCCAGCAGCGGGGACTCAGTCCAGCACTGGGAGGAGGACGGCGGGGCGCTGAGCGGAGCTCCGTTAGTCCGCATTCCATGCCTGCTTTTCCCCATTGCGGGGCCCAGCCCGGCGCCCTGTGCTGTGGGGAACGTCCCCCCAGGCCCCGGGGCCTCGACCTCGCCGGCGAGCCCGCCTCCGGGCGGGAACTTGGGCGGCTCCTTCCCCGGATCCCGGTCCCCCTCAGTCATTATTTCTTTAAATAGGTTTTCAGTATCTTGC
>JAAGEH010002534.1:21305989-21366254 GCA_011751065.1 Lasiurus cinereus | reverse complement strand
TTGACCACCCTTTATATGTGTTTCTATGAGAAATGTTCCAAGTCAGGCTCCTAGTGCTCATCTTCCCCGTTTCAGGACTGCAGCAGTAGCAGACCCCTTGTAGGGAAAGATTTTTCCCTTATTTCAGTGTCTTTCCGTGGCTCTGGGCAGAGATGGCATGGGGAAAGAGCTCTGGTGTCCCAAGTGCTGCTGGGGCAGAGTTTAGAAAGGAGAGAGTGGAAGGCTGTCAGTTGGTGGAGGGGACCAAGAAGAGAAGGGCCTAGTGCAGTGGTCGGCAAACTCATTTGTCAACAGAGCCAAATATCAACAGTACAATGATTGAAATTTCTTAAATTTCTTCTAATGCCACTTCTTCAAAATAGACTCGCCCAGAACGAGGTATTTTGTGGGAGAGCCACACTCAAGGGGCCAAAGAGCCACATGTGGCTCGTAAGCCACTGTTTGCCAACCACTGGCCTATTGCACCACACTGATTGTTGGGCCATAAGCTGAGGGTGAGGAGGGAGCTTCAGGTGGCTGTGTCTCCCAAGCTAGTAGCAGGTAAGAATTTCAGTGCAGTTAAGAGTGACAATTCCAGAACAGGAGACAAGCCCTAGCAGAGATGTGGAATGACATTGCTTATTTCTGTGCTCTGAGTATCTGTATTCACAAGAAGGGACTGCTGGTATTCCTGGATAATTGGGTGGTCTCCTTGATCAGACCCTCATGCTAATAAACCTAAGGTATTGTTTTTATTCCCTCTGTAGGAGAGCCAGTTAGTTTCATCAAAGAAAATGTTTTTGTTTTATGTCTATAAACTTTGTTCTTGGGTAGTTTCTGTTACTTGCATGCTGCTTACTAAGGACTGCACTGGAATGGATGGTTAGGTCATATCACTGCAGAAAGAATTTAGATGACTTGCCTTTCCTCTTGTTACATTTCTCATTCTCATATATGAGAATCAATTGCAAATTTATTTTGTGTAAACTATAGAAAGAACCAAGAAATAACCTATTTGGGCAGTTTTCTTTGGAAATTTAGGGAAAGTAGATATTGGAAAATTTAAATTAATATCAAGTATTAAAATGAATATACATGGGAATCAGTGATAAAAATGTGTACATTCCCTTTTAAAATTAAGCTTTAAAAAAAATGAGAAATTAGGCCAGTAGTGGGTGCCAGCGTTGCAGAGTGGGAGCGGAAGGTCCCCAGTGCAGCCCCCAGATGAACCCACAGTATTTTCCTTATATGACTGGGCCCCTTATATAATTGGCAGTGACGCTTGCCCAGAGCCTAAGAGGATTATAACAGGTCAGGTGAACCGGGGAGCAGGACAGAGAAATGAGCAACCTATTAGGCTAGAGATGAAGGAGACTTAAGGAGACCTCTTTTGCTGTAACTGTTAGCCCTGGTCGATGATGACAAGATCACTGCGCAATCTGAGCTCTGGAAACCAGATGATGGAGTGTGTTCGGACTGAGACTGGGCGAAAAAAGTAAAAAAAAAAAAATTGAATAGATAAAATTCAAATTTATCTTTAGGATAGAAATGATCTTTCAGTTAACCTCTTTGTAGTACCTGATATAAAAAAAATCAACACCGCATATCAAACACATAAGTGTTTGATGTTTTTAAATTAAAATCTCTTTGAGGCCTGGCTATATGTAGGCTTCTTTGAGACCCTCAGAGTCTTTTAGAATTTAACTGCTTTCTATTTTGTTTTTCTACTACTTTGCCCTCTTCATAAATCACCAGGCTTGATTTAGAAAAGGAGCCATTTGTCTTCATTGGTTTTTGTCTTTATATTTTGTAGTTTTTATTTTAAGATTCTTGCCAGGTGGGCGGTTTGGAGGGCCAATCTCATCCTTTAGCTATTTGACTCATGGACCAGTATTTAATCTCTGTTTATACATCTGCCGTGGGCCTTATACTCTGTAGCATCCAGAGCTCCCACTGCTCTCAGAGGTCTGATTGCTGTTCAAGGAGTGGATATAGTTTCCGGTTGGATTATGGAAAGCTAGTTAGCTGCTGTCTTCTGTGTGACCCCCTGTTGAGAAGATTAGGTGAAAGGAGATCCACACTAGAGTTTCTGTCAGTATATCAAATTACTTAACCTGATAATTCCAGATGTGAAACGCATCAACTGTCAGTGCACAGAGGCTGCAGAGGAATGTTTGTCTTACTCACAAGGTTAGCTTTGGTTCCTGTTTTCCATGGACGTTTGTGGCCTGGTCAGGACAGTCAGTCATTCCATATTTTAATTTCTTTTGTTTGAATAAGGAGGATGGTAATATTTTCAACATGCTTAAGAAATGGATGAAAATTATAGCATCAAGAGTTGTGAAGAAAAACAATAGAGGCCGCGTGCGGAGAGCGAGCGTTCCGTAGCTTCCCTGCCCCTCCCGCAAAACGGTAGACACGGGCTCCCCCTGGCTTTCCTGCACGTCATGGCCGACAAGGAAGCAGCCTTTGATGATGCAGTAGAAGAACACGTGATCAACAAAGAGTACAAAATATGGAAAAAGAACACCCCTTTTCTTTACGATTTGGTGATGACCCATGCTCTGGAGTGGCCCAGCTTAACTGCACAGTGGCTTCCAGATGTAACCAGACCAGAAGGGAAAGATTTCAGCATTCATCGACTTGTCCTGGGGACACACACATCGGATGAACAAAACCACCTTGTGATAGCCAGTGTGCAACTCCCTAATGATGATGCTCAGTTTGATGCTTCACACTATGACAGTGAGAAAGGAGAATTTGGAGGCTTTGGCTCTGTTAGTGGAAAAATTGAAATAGAAATCAAGATCAACCATGAAGGGGAAGTAAACAGGGCATGTTATATGCCACAGAACCCATGTATCATTGCAACAAAGACTCCATCCAGTGATGTTCCTTGTTTTTGACTATACAAAACATCCCTCTAAACCAGATCCTTCTGGTGAGTGTAACCCAGACTTGCGTCTCCGTGGACATCAGAAGGAAGGCTATGGGCTTTCTTGGAACCCAAATCTGAGTGGGCATTTACTTAGTGCTTCAGATGACCATACCATCTGCCTATGGGACATCAGTGCTGTTCCAAAGGAAGGCAAAGTTGTAGATGCGAAGACCATCTTTACAGGACATACAGCAGTAGTAGAAGATGTTTCCTGGCATCTGCTCCATGAGTCTCTGTTTGGGTCTGTTGCTAATGATCAGAAACTTATGATCTGGAATACTCGTTCAAACAATACTTCCAAACCAAGCCACTCAGTTGATGCTCACACTGCTGAAGTGAACTGCCTTTCTTTTAATCCTTATAGTGAATTCATTCTTGCAACCGGATCAGCTGATAAGACTGTGGGATCCCTTGTGGGATCTGAGAAATCTGAAACTTAAGTTGCATTCCTTTGAATGATATAAGGATGAAATATTCCAGGTTCAGTGGTCACCTCACAACGAGACTGTTTTGGCTTCCAGTGGTACTGATCGCAGGCTGAATGTCTGGGATTTAAGTAAAACTGGAGAAGAACAATCCCCTGAAGATGCAGAAGATGGGCCACCAGAGTTGTTGTTTATTCATGGTGGTCACACTGCTAAGATATCTGATTTCTCTTGGAATCCCAATGAACCTTGGGTGATCTGTTCTGTGTCAGAAGATAATATCATGCAAGTGTGGCACATGGCAGAGAATATTTATAATGATGAAGACCCTGAAGGAAGTGTGGATCCAGAAGGACAAGGGTCTTAGATTCATCTGCACTTGTAATTTTAGACTGCCCCTTTTTTTCTCTCCACCCTGATAGTGATTTAACACTGGTTTTGAGACACAGATTTTGTTCAGCTATCCCTCTATCATAGATACCATCAACAATGCTATTAACCCAAACCAAGGCGTTTTCTAAATATTAACTGAGGGGCTTGATTCAGCAAAGCCACAGACTTATATTTAAATTTTTTTCAGGAATTTTCTAGTATCAAAGATCTAAAAGTAGTCACTCAAAGGGGACTATTGTGTGTGGTTATTTTTCTCGTATGCCATATCCCCATGTTTTTCAGGCTCATTTAAGTAAAGGCTAGAAGTAAATAAGGAATAGAGCCAAGAGAGGTAGATGTGTGAGCCATGAAGTGTAAGTACTGCAAGATGTTTTTATTCAGGAATTAGGGGAGATTCGAGTCATAAATTCCTACTCAAAAATCTTCACACCTGACTTTTCCAGGATGCACATTTCCTACGTAGGCTAGTCTCTCAGTTTCTTAAGTCAAAAGTACGTGTTCCTGTTTTCCATATATTTTTGCTTGTTAGTGTATTTCTTGAGCTGATTTCATATTATTTCTTTCCTTTCTGTGAAATGGTTTTTTAAAAAAACTTGGGACCACCAAGTTGTAAAGATGTATGTTTTTACCTGACAGTTATACCACAGGTAGACTGTCCAGCCAAGTTGAGAAGAGTGAATCTATAGCTTGTATTTGTTTTTAAAATTAAATTAATCCTGGATAAGAGTTGCTTTTTTTAGGAGTTAGTCCTTGACCACTAGTTTGATACCATCTCTACCATCTCTGTTTTGGGTGACCTGTTTCACTAACAGACCTGTTACTCTCTATGACTAACTGTGTAAGTGCTTATAATTAAATAAATTGCTTTTCTACAAATCCCTCCCCCCCCAGAAAAAAAGAGTTGTGAAATACTTAAAATTTGGACCAATACATTATTTCTGTTTTTCTGATCTCTTCTTAATCTTTCTTTCTAGGCTAATGATGCTTATCTTCAGATGGCCATTGGAAATGCCCCTTGGCCCATTGGTGTCACTATGGTTGGTATCCATGCCAGAACGGGTAGGGAAAAGATTTTCTCCAAGCATGTTGCACATGTTTTAAATGATGAAACACAGCGGAAATATATTCAGGTAAGCAGTTTAGATGGAAAGGACATTTCTCTGGAGGTTAACATTCTCCAGTTTCAAAACTAAATATTTTGAGAGCAGAGGAATTATAGCAAATAGGATATAGCATGATAGGATTTAAGTTTATTTCTTTTAAAAAATATATTTTTATTGATTTTAGAGAGGAAGAGAGAGAATCATTGATTGGCTGCTTCTTGCACGCCCTGGACTGGGGATCGAACCCGCAACCCAGGCATGGGTCCTTGACTGGAATTGAACCCACCAGGTCGATGCTCCATCCACTGAGCTAAACCAGCCAAGGCTTAAGTTCATTTTTTATAAATACTTGTGATTAAGACATCTTCACTGAATAAAATAAAAACTTTTGAAGTTTCATATATGATGCAAGACAGGGTACAGGGTTATGCTTTTAGTTAACCTTAGCATTGAAATAAGAGTATTGCAATTTGCTTTAGAAGTTTAGTGATAAGCAGTAAATTTAGAGTATTTCAAAATCTTGCTATTTTTAAGATAGATTTAACATGTAGGATAAAAGGTCTTAATAGTATAAATTTGGCTTTAATGAACATAATTTTTAAGTAATATAACAATACTTCTCTACACAAATAACTTTAAAGTGTATAGTTTATTTTCTTAGTTGTATTTACCTCACATGCACTCATGTGCACTGTTACTGGTTTAGTTTTTCTTTGTAGTGGGAAAAATCAACTCTATTCTTAGCATTTGCCAGGTTCTCAAGAATCCCAGGTGGTATCTGTGTAATGGCTTTTGCTGGATGTTAATTCTAAAACTTGAAGATGATATTCTGAAAGTTTACTTAAAATTTAAAATTCACTTAAAATACATAAAGTGCTTTTAAATTTGTGCCAGAGAACATTCATTACCATATTCATGAATTATCTTTTTTGTTTGTATTTCAATTCCAAGTAATAAATGTTCATTTGTGTTAGGCCTTATTCACATATATTAGCATTTTACAAGCTTGTTTGACTCAGTGGATAGAGTGTAAGCCTGCTGACTGAAAGGGTCCTGGGTTCAATTCCAGTCAAGGGTACATGCTTGGGTTGCAGGCTTGATCCTCAGTAGGGGGTGTGCAGGAGACAGCTGATCAATGATTCTCATCATTGATGTTTCTATCTCTCTTTCCGTCTTCCTTCCTCTCTGAAATCAATAAAAATATATTTTTTAGAAAAGGATTTCAATCTTATTCCCTGACATAAACTGAAGATTTTGTAGAGTTCAAATATACTTATGAAAATTTTAGGACATTTTTATTTTTTCAAATAACCACCAGTGACTGAATTGAAGGCAAAACACTTTTAGTTAGGAAAAAAAGGTTTTGGGGTTTTACCAATAGAAAACAATTCCAATGATTAAATTTGCTTAGTTTGTTCAGCTATACACTGCTCAGAGCAATAGTGTAAGAGTTCGTATAATTAGATAAATTGTCTTAATTAAAGAGCAATTCTTTTTTAAATAATGGTACATCTCCACAAACTGTTTTTTAAAAAGTATACCTAGTATTTATTTACTTATTTGTTTATTTGAGCCAAATTGATGACATATGATGGAGAGCAAGATCTCAAATGTTAGGTGACCATTACTCACTTACTTGTTCATCCATTTTAACTACTACCTTCTCATTAAAAAAAATTCTTTTTGTCCACAACATGGTTAGGAAAAATCGCAAACATACTATGACTGAACTTTAAGAAGGTGTTTGACCTAAACCCAATAATATTTTTGTGGACAGATATAGACATGACGGACAATATAGTCAGATGACACATAACTTGTTAAGTGAGGAAAGCCATGTCTACTTTGGTGCATGCTAGTAACATACACCATTAGTTCTTAGTGACTTTAGTACTGTCCTACTCAACATTTTAATGACTTATTCAGATGATTATACAGAGAGGTATATTTATCAGACTTGTAGACAGCAAGAAGCTAAAAGGGATAAGGTGTGTGCTAAGGTAGAAAAAAAGTTGTAAAAATTCTTGACAGACTGAAGAAAAGGACAGATTACATAAATTTAGATCCAATAACCTAGTTTCTAAAGCATTGTATATAGGGACTATAAATATAAAATTAGTAATATGACATGGCCACCATATAGCCTTATGATAGCTTATGTTACATTATTATACATAATAACTTAGTGTTGGTTCCACAAGTTAAGAATATAATTCACTATTATATCCCCAGAGTTTTATGGTGGGTGCTCACTGAATATTTGCAGTTGAATGAATACTATATAGAACAATACATAGGCCGAGACCATTTTGGCTCAGTGGATAGAGCCTCGGCTTGTGGACTGAAAGGTCCCAGGTTCGATTCCGGTCGGGGGCATGTACCTTGCTTGCAGGCACATCTCCACTGTGGGGTGTGCAGGAGGCGGCTGATCAATGTCTCTCTCTCATCGATGTTTCTGATTTTCTATCTCTCTTCCTTCCTCTCTGTAAAAAGTCAATTAAAAAAAAATAAAAGACAAAGAAACAATTTATATTTGTGTTCTCTCTTTACTATGAGACCAAAGAGATTTTTCAGGAATTTTTGTTATGATTTGTTTTATTATTTTGAGCTTAAGAGTTCTTTGAATACTGAGGTAATTACAGAATAATTAAGAGTTCTAAATGTTTGATGATGTTTCAGGTACCTGTTATTCACATACATTAGCATTTTAAAAAACAATTAAAAGGTGTTTCTTTTACCCTTCTTCTTATATTCCAGATATGCTCTTCTGGTGCTGGGTTGTGAAGTTATAGCCACACCAGAGGCCCAGTGCACAGATTTGTGCACCGGTGGGGTCCCTCGGTCTGGCCTGCGGAGATAGGGCCAAAACCAGTTCTCCAACATTCCCTGAGGGGCCTGGATTACAATAGCTCGGTTCTCGGGTGATGCACCCTGGAATCGGGCTCCCTCTTCTCTGGTTATGGGTGCATCATCTGAGAACCTCAGCTGCCAAGTACCGCAGCTGGGCAGCTCCTGCATTGAACGTCTGCTCCCTGGTGGTCACTATGCATCATAGCTTAGGCTTTTATATATATACTAGAGGCCTGATGTACCAATTTGTGCATGGGTGGAGTCCCTCAGCATGGCCGGCCATTGGAGCATATTGGGGCCATCTCACCCAGACCTGGGGGAGGGACCATGGGAGGTTGGTCAACAGGGAGGAGGGACTGTGGGATGTTGGCTGGCAGCCCTGATCAAAGACAACTGGGCCTGGCTGGCTAGGGGTTAGGGATCGTGGGAGGTTGGATGGCCATGGGAGATTGGCTGTGGGAGCGCACTGACCACCAGGGGGAAGCTCCTGCATTGAGTGTGTGCCCCCTGGTGGTCCGACCAATCGACCCGTCTTAATTGTTGCTTAAGCTTTTATATATAGAGATAGATACTCTGCTTTTCCACTAAGTCATGAAGCTCTTTCTTCTTTTAAGAACAGAAAATTAATTTGGGGGTAATGCTAATTAAGTATCAGGCTATTCAATATCTAATTTAGGCCTGAACATAGTTAACCTATGGATTTCATTAGTCTTATTATTGTGATAGAAATTGGGTGATTTTAATTTCTGTGAACCAAACTGAGAAACCTTAAAATAATTTGTGCCAAAAATGGCATTGGAGGGAATTAAAATTAAGTGCTGCTATCCTTGGTAGATGTTATTTATTTTTTTTAAATATATTTTATTGATTTTTTACAGAGAGGAAGGAAGAGAGATAGAAAGTCAGAAATATCGATGAGAGAGAGACATCGATCAGCCGCCTCCCGCACGCCCCCTTGTGGAGATGTGCCCGAAAGCTAGGTACATGCCCCCAACCGGAATTGAACCTGGGACCCTTCAGTCCGCAAGCCGATGCTCTATCCACTGAGCCAGACCGGTCTCGGCGGTAGATGTTATTTTTAATGACTAATCAGTATTACTGTAGATACATAGATTTCAGTAAGATATTTGACAATGGTTCTCCTTGCAAATAACATTTAGATAAAAAGTTAGTAGAATTCATTGCTGGTTGCAGCCGTCTTCCCAGAACTATTCTAATTTGCATGACTTAGAACTGGTAGATAAGAAAGTTAAGAGGAATAACTGAAAACAGAATGCCAACTGAGGGTTTTAAAAGATCACAGACTGAAGGATGAGTTGCAAGAGACTGAATGAATTTTAAGAATGATGGTTCTTGTCATCAGGTGTTAATTATCACTATAAAGTTATAGACTAGAGAATAACTGGCCTAATTGCAGAAGAGATAGAAAGCACTTGAAATTTGTGAGGTTATGGGAATTTGTGGTGTGTATTGTAGTTGTCTAAAAAGAACTGAAGGCCATGGTAACACAGATGCCAAATGTATAGAACAAAGGCCATGCAGTAGCATAATACTGAATTCTGCAAAATTGGCCAGATCACATTTGGAATGTTGTACTCAGTTTTTACACTATTAAAATGTTTTTATTGTTTAGTATCTCATACATACAAAAGAACACATGTATCATGTAAGTTAAAAGTAAACAAAACATATCTAAAGGACTTGCCCTGCTGGAGTGGCTCAGCTCACTTGGTTGAGCGTAGTCCTGTGCACCGAAAGGTCGAATCCTGTTCAGGGAACATACCTAGGTTGTGGGTTTGATCCCTGGTCAGGGTGTGTACAGAAGGCAACCAACTGATGTATCTCTTTCTCTGTTTCCCTCCACTTCCCTTTCCTCTAAGCATGTCCTTGCGTGGTGCTTTTAAAACTAACTAACTAACTAACTAACTAACTAATAAATGCCTACTTTAGGAAATAGAGCATTTTGATGTTCATGGATCTGTATTTTCCTTCTGTACTCCAGAAGTAACCATTATCTTTAACTTTGTTTGCTTTTTCTTTATATATTTTTATTGATTATGGAGAGGAAGGGAGAAGGAGAAAGAGTGAGAAACAATGATTGATTGGTTGCCTCCTGCACATTCCCTACTGGGAATTGAACCTGCAACACAGGTATGTGTCCTGACTGGGAATGGCTTCCTGGTTCATAGATCTACACTTAACCACTGAGCAACACCAGCCTGGCTTGTCTTGCTTTTTCAAAAATAATCCTGCCATGTTTTATCTGTATTTCTAAGCAATATATTTTCTTGTTTTTGAGTTTTATTAAAATGCTATTATATTATATACAGCCTTTGCCACTTGCTGTTGTGTTGGTTTTTTTTTAATATTTTTAAAATTGATTTCAGAGAGGAAGAAAGAGGGAGAGAGAGATAGAAACATCAATAATGAGAGTCATTGATCGACTGCCTGTGGCATACCGCACACTGTGGATCAAACCTGCAACCTAGGCATGTGCCCTTGATGGAATCGAACCCCGGACCCTTTAGTCTGCAGGCCGATGCTCTATGAATTGAGCCAAACTGGCTAGGGTGCCACTTGCTGTTTACATTCAGTATTATTTCTAAGATTTACGTCTATCAGTTGTTTTCAACCAGAATTCTCCATCTGGACCACAAACACAGATGATGATTTGACTGCCTATTTTCTTTTAAAATGTTTTTATTGATCTTAGAGAGAGAGGAAGGGAGAAGTATAGAATGATAGAAACATCATTCATTGGCTACCTTCTGCATGTCTCCTACTGGAGATTGAGCCTGAAACTCGGGCACATTTCCTGACTGGGAATCAAACCAGCAATCTCTTGGTTCATGAATTGATGCTCAACCACTAAGCCCCACCAATTGGGCATGCCTATTATGTTTTTTAAAGATGGTACATATGTAGCACCCTTTAGATACACAGGAAAGGAGCTGTCTCATTACGTACAATGGATGCTTTATGCTAGGCAGTGGGGCTTAATTCTCCACGGGAACCTGGTGGAGAAGGGCTGAGTTGTTTCATGTAGGTCTAGTTAATTCATTTTGACTGTTGTAAAATGTTCCATTTGTGAGCATACTTTTTCATCTATTCTCCTTTGATGGACATTTGGGTTATTTCCAGTTCTTTTGCTGCTATTGTTATGAACAATCCTGCTATGACCATCTTGTACATATCTCTGGGTATATACATACATGAAAAAACATTTCTTTAATTATACATTTGAGTGGTATTGCTGGGGACTGCCATACTTTATTTTATTTATTAAAAATTATTTTGATTGTTTTTAAATATTATTTTTAAAAATTGTTTTTAAAGAGAGGAGTATAGGAAGAGAGAGAGAGGTAGATAATGATGTTTAAGAGAAACATCAATTGGTTGCCTCCCATTCCCTGACTGGGGATTGAACACACAAGTCTGGGAATATGCCCTGACTTAGGATTGAACCAGCAACCATTCAGTGCTTGGGGTGATGCTCAACCAACTGAGCCACACTGCCACATTTCACTGGGGATATTGGTAAACAGGAGTGAGTATAGGACAATTAAGAAAAGTTTTACTGAATCATAACCAACTTTTATTTTCTTAGGGATTGAAGAGGTTAATGACGATTTGCCAGAAGCACTTTCCTACAGATCCATCAAAATGTGTGGAGTATAATGCACTGTGAGATCTGTGTGTAATGTGAAGATAACAATAAGAAACTTAAGGGCGCATGCTATGGACTTCTGGAATTACCAATTGGAATGAAGGAAGAAGAAAACTGGAGTTTCTAGACTCTGGTTTCTACCCAATGCAACTCGTGGTTTTAAGAACTGTCTTGGCTCTCATATCACATCTGACTGCATACTGATTTGTGTCTTGCTTTTATTTTAAATAGTTGAAAAGCTAAGTTCTAATAGACTCTTCCCCATAATTTAAATGTGTAAACAGTGGTCACAGAAGGAGGTTTAAAATGACTCTTTCCCTCTAGACCTGAAAGTCGGAATTAGAGTATTAAAAAGGAACATTTGAGGATGAATTTAGTTTCTGTATAATATGAATTTTACGTTGTCTTTTATGTCATATTTTTAGAAAATATTTTTATATATTTCAACAAAAAATATGGAACTACTTAATGAAACTTATAGTCCTTAAATGTTTCTTGCAATAGAACTTGAATGTAAATGTTATGACTGTATACTCAGATGTTATTTTTCTTGAATTTCAAAGCTTACTTTTATCTTCTAATGAATGTAAATTTCATATTTGTCATCTCTTGGAACAGATAAAATTAACAGGAAATAGAAATTTGAAAATCAAAGATATACCCACAGAAGTTCAAACTAAACCACAGTGCATAGAGATCAAGGTGGGAAAATGAACTGTCAAGCCAGCCAAGAATGGGAACATTTTGATGCTTTTGGTTCTTCCTAGAATAGGACAACCTGTAAGTTTCATTCTCATGAGACCTGGAGTGGACTGCTCCAATTCCTAGCTCCATCCCTCAGAGCAGCAGAGAAGGGTGCCATCATTCTCACTGCCTGAGACAGTAGGTCCTGGGTCTGATTTAAACAAATGAGAACTTCTGAATCTTGTAGTGTCATACCCAGAGAATTGTGATGAATCACTGTGCCTGGAAGTTGAGAGGGCTCAGTTAATAGAGGAAAGTTGGTAATAAAATGCTGGCTGACCAGGTGGAGAGGTGGTACCAAATATAGTGGTACCTCGAGATACAAGTTTAATTCGTTCCGTAACCTTGAGGTGTGGGAAACTATGAGACGCTCGAGTCGCGGTAAACTGGTGGGTCGTGTGCAGCCGGCGGATCCGCACGATTACTCGTAACTCAAATGTTGCTCGTATTTCAAAGCAAAAATTGCTCGCTCAACGGCTCGTATCTCAAAAATCTCGTATGTTAGGGCACTTGTATCTCGAGGTACCACTGTAGTGGGAAGAATGGGGCTTTGTCTGAACTCAGAACTTCTAGCTTCAAATTTTAGCTCTCCACCTGACTGAATGACTGTGAGTGAGTAACAATCTTTCTGAGTCTCAGTTTCCTTATTGGTAAGTAGAAATAATAGTAGTCCATGACTCCTGGCATCGTTGTGATGTTGTAAGTAAAAATACAAAACAACAAGAACAAAAACAAATGCTTAGTACACTGCCTGGCAAATTAGGAGCTCAGTCAACATTAGTCCTTATTATTAGAGTGAAGCCAAAGTAGCTGTCATGAACCCTGTGGTTAAGGACAGTGTGTGTTCACATAATGTAACAGTGGTAGTGTTAAGTGTTAGCAGCAGTTATGGTAATAGAAACTTTGCACAATTACTATGCAGGCTCTATGGTGCTCCCACTGTCAGCCAGCTTTGTGCTTACAAGAACAGAAGATATGGGAGCTAGAGTCAGCTGAGTAGGTAAGTGGATTTAGCTTCATAGCTACTTATTCTGGCCCCTCTGGGAAGGTTTGAAAGCTGGTTTTGGCTACTTGTGGTCCATGCCTGGGCTTGATTGTTTCTGCTGGTTACTTGCATGGATGGTGGCTGAGGCCTATTGTGCTAGATTGAATCAGGTTTCTCATCCTGCAACCCACCCCATTCTGGAAACTATTTCTTAGACTTTCTTAAAATAAGACAATATAGACCAGGGATTTTTCAACAATCTAGCCTCAGCACACTGGTATGCTGCAAGAACTTTTAAAACATGCAATACCTGACTAGTTAGAGCACTGATCTCTTTCCTCTTAGATTGTCAAGTGAAAAAAGACAACAGTCAACACAATAATTGCTGTTCAGTGTGAATGAATCAAATTAATACCTATTTTTTGGTCAGATCGACAAAACATATTTTTGTGTGTGCTACAGAATTTTAGTAGTTTGGGTACTATAAAATGAAAAAGATTAAAAATTGCTAATATAGACTATTGCTATGTAGTCATATTGTATAGGACTTGTTTATAAATATTACTGACTGAATACTCGCATATTACCTTTTTTAAAAAAATATATATTTTATTGATTTTTTACAGAGAGGAAGGGAGAAGGATAGAGAGAAACATTGATGAGAAACATTGATCAGCTGCGTCCTGCACATCTTCCACTGGGGATGTGCCTGCAACCAATATACATACCCTTGACTGGAACTGAACCTGGGACCTCCCAGTCTGTAGGCCGACCCTCTATCCACTAAGCCAAACCAGTTAGGGCTCCCACATTACTTTTTGTTTATTCACCAGGCCACACACAGCATGGCAGTCAGTTAATTTCATGTTCCTTCCCTTTTGTTAGTTAATATAAAGAAGAAACCACATCACATAACAGCAGTAACTTCTAAAATTGATCAGTATGGATAGATAGTTGTAACATATTCTTTTTTTTTTTTTAATTGATTTTCCAGTGGGGATGTGCCCGCAACCAAGGTAAGTGCCTTGACCGGAATTGAACCTGGGACCTTTCAGTCCGCAGGCTGACGCTCTATCCACTGAGCCAAACCCGTTTTGGCTATTGTAACATATTCTACTGGGCTGTGAATGTCAACCATTTTTGGCTTGGTTAGAGGGGTTGAACTTGTAGATCCCTCAAAAAATTTTTCATTTCCCTGAAACTAAAGATTTCAGATGACTACAAATATAATATGGGTATATTAAAAGAAAGACCTCTTGCATTCTCTGAATCAGGAAAATTGTAGTTTAGAAGTTACTACATATTGTTCTTGGCTCTTTCTAAAATAATGAAGACATATCTTAAAATCAATCCCAATCCTGAAATACCTATATTCTTCCCTTTCCTCAGACTCATATCCAAAGAAGATGTTTCTTCTCAATTTAAATTTAAACACTGATTTCTCCTCAAAAGACAACATACTACATTTCCTAGGAAGGAGTATTCTTGTCAACTGTAAAGACTGAGCAATATTTTTCAGCATTGCAGGACAGAGCCTGCGGCAATCTAGAAGTCATGGCTGTGACTTCAATTTTGGGGGAAAATAAAGCTGAGATCAAAGATAGTTGAGACATACATATGTAGAGAGAACCATTCACTTCTTGTAGGAAGGAGGGGGAGATCCTGAGAGTCCAGAGCTAGGAAGGAAGCTGTCACTAATAAGAGACATTAGGGATTTGCTGTGAGCTCTGACCCCTCAGAATTGGAGGAATGGGAAATAGGATTGATAGCGGTATATTTTTAAAGATATGTTTTATTGATTTCAAATGAGGAGTCCTGTCCATAGAGGGAAAGAGAAAGAGCCAAGACAAGCAGTATAGAAGCCATCTATAAGAAAACTGCCAGTCAGGATAGGCTGACTGTAAATTATGTAAAGCAAGATTAAGCAAGGTATTCTAAAATAAATGGGGTGTCATGTAAAATTAAGACTACTACATCATGATAAATTTTTCAAAGTGAACATCTCCCAAGTAACTAGCACCCAAATAAGGCAAGATAATATTAGCACCCCAGAAATCTTTCATACCTCTTTCTAATTATTGCCATGTTTGTTGTTACTTACCTGAGGATTTCATTGATTTTTAGAGTGTGTGTGGCAGGGAGGGGGAGAGATGAGAAATATTGATGCAAGAGAGAGACATCAACTGTCTGCCTCCCAACCAGGGTCAGGGATTGAACCTGCAACCTGAGACAGTAGGGAAGCTGAAACCCTTCAGTCCGAAGACCGATGCTCTAACCACTGAGAAAACTGGCTAGGGCGTCAGAGCCATGGTTTTGATTAAATTCACAGATTAATACCCAGCACTTTAAAAAGGAACCATAAGTATCTATATTATAGAGTAGTAGTAAGATATCTATACAATATATTGTATTGTAAATAGAGATACATACATACAAAGTGCTACTCTAAATCGACAAATAGAACCTGGTACCCCTGTCCTGTCAGTTTCCAACTATCGTCCCTGCCACCTCTAAAAACCCTAAGGAAGCAACATAAGATATTGACTCAATGTCTCAGAGAAGATGTCTGAGTATCTCCAGATGATACACGGCTGTTGTCAATTTTTTATCTGACACTCTAAGGTAAAGAGGTCAGTGCCCCTGACTCAATGTTCAGATATTGTATATCTTAAAAATTCTTGTGGCACATCGGTTGAAAATCACTGACCTAGAGGGGTGAGAGAAGAAAAAGTTCAGGGAAGCACTTTGGTGGAGTGGCATTTGAGCCTTGCAGGCAGATCTGTACGGATCTGATAAGGGGGAGAAGGACTTGCAGTCCTGATGAAGCAGCATGTCTGGGAAACAGCAAGCATTCTGTTTAGCTGGCACAGTGAGTGCATGGAGAAATCCAGTGATGCAGCTAGAAATACAGGAGAAATCCAAATTCAGGTTTAATAACATTGTTTCAGAAAGCTATCTTATAGTATGGAAGGATGGAATAGAGTTAAATGACCAACTGTCTCTTTAAGAATATTTCCAAACTTCTCAAATAGTATAGCAATCTCTTCACATTTGAGCACCTGAATTCCCTCCACTATTTATTTTGCCTGGAATGCTTATACATAACTCTTTCCCATTAGCTAGGTAGCTTTTATGCATCCTTTGAATACTTGGTTCAAATGAAAGCATCTGTCACTTCACCAAAGAATTGAATTTCTTCACTTCCCTAATTACCAAACCAAGGTCAGTTCCCTGTGGGGTTCTTCCCATAACATCTTGTCTACATCAATACCTATCACACTGTATTAATTATTAACTGCTGATTTTTTTTACCACATATATATGAGCTCTTTGAGATTCATCTCTGTACCTTTGCATCTAAGATGGGATAAATGTTCAGTGCAAGTTTATCAAATACAATAAAGGAGAAGGCTAGTTTAAAAATCGAAAGGAAAGGATCTAAAGCATGAAAGTGGGAAATGAAAAGTTTAGGGCAGGTACCACAGCTCGTGTTTTACTCATAGGAGAAACCTTCAGGACCCCACCCTAAATCTATTCTTAAGAATCCTATCTAATAAAAGAGAAACATGCAAATTTGACTGCACCTCTGCTATGCCCACCAACCAATCAGGAGCAAGTATGCAAATTAACCCAACCAAGATGATGGTGGCCATGGAGCTGGAGCGAGCAGGCTTGGTTTGTCCCTGGTGATGGAGGAAACCAAACCTCCTGCCTGCCCTGCCTCCACTCAAGGCTACAAAGTTTTAATTATAGAAGATAAATCCCAGATACCTGCTTCTAGCTGGCCCTGGCCTCTGCTCAAGGAGGTACTGGACAAAAAGCAAAAGCAAAAAGGAGGGGCTGGGAGCTTGGGTCTTGGAAGCTGTGGCCAGCCTGCAAACAGCTGTCAGCCCCTCATCCAGGTTGGCCAGGCACCCCAGTGGGACTCCCACCCAGATCCGGGACACCCTTTAGGGCAAACCAGCCGGCCCTTCCCATGCACCAGGCCTCTATACTAATAAAAGAGTAATATGCTAATTACCTTCCAGGAGACCTTCCGGATGTTCTGGACAAAGCCATGGTAGCGGGGGTGGGGTGGGGGAGGGCCAAGAGGGGAGAATAGTTGTGGGTGATCAGGCAGGATGGGATGGCAGTTGTGGATAATCAGGCTGTTGAGGGGTGGGGCTGTTGGGGGTAACCAGACCAGCAGGGAGGCCAGTTGGGGGCAAGCAGGCCATCAGTGGAGGTCAGTTGGAGATGATCAAGACAGCAGGTGGAGGGGGCAGTTTGGAGTGAGCAGGCCAACAGCTGGGGAGTTGGGGGCAAGCAGGTCAGTGGGGAGGGAAGGTGAGGGTAAGCAGGCCAGAAGGGGGGACAGTTGGGGGCAAGCACACTGGCATGAAGGGCAGTTGAGGGTGATCAGGCTGGTGGGAGTGGGCATTTGGGGGCAAACAGGCTGGCAGGCAGACAGGTGAGCGGTTAGGAGCCAGCAGTCCCGGATTGCGAGAGGAATGTCCGACTGCCAGTTTAGGCCCCATCCCTGTAAACCAGCGGTAAACATCTTTGAGGGGGTCCCAGATTGGAGAGGGTGCAGGCTGGGCTGAGGAACACCCTCCCCACCCCCGACTAGTAATTTTAATAAACACGATCATCAGATTTTATAACCTACAAAAATATAGTTTTGAATAAGGAACATGAATCATTAAAAGGTTGTTACAGTTGAGCATACTTCAGCTTAACAAGATAGAAACATGTACTATTTCCAAAATGTTTTCACCCAAATAAATTTGAGGTGCTTTTTTTTTTTGCACACATCAGTTTACTGACATTCTGTGATAGACTGTAGCAAAACAGAACCTCATACACTATTTGTGAGGGTGTAAATTGACACAATTTTTATGGATATTAATGATCAATAGCTCTAGAAATTTAAAAGGGAGATATTCTTTGGCCCAATAAATCTACTTATATAGTTACCTTGCAGATAAACAGGGTGTCCCAAAAAATGTCTATACATTTTGAATAAAGGGAGTGTTTATTAAAATACACTTCACTTTCCAATCCTTTATTGAAGAGACTGTCTTTATTGTATGCTCTTGCCTCTTTTTTCAAATATTGAGCTTAATGACTTGGGTCGATTTCTGGGGTCTTTGTTATGTTCTACTGATCTATATTCCTGTTCCTGTGCTAGTACCAAGCTGTTTTGATTACAATGGCTTTGTAATATAATTTGATATCATCCCTCTTACGTTGTACTTCTTTCTCAAGATTGCTGAGACTATTTGGGGTCTTTTTTGGTTCCATATATATTTGGAGTATTTCTTCTCCAAAAATGCTGCTGAAATATACTATTGGTATTTTAATAGGGGTTGATTTGAATCTATAGATTGCTTTGGGTAGTACGGACATTTTGATTATGTTAATTCTATTCCTTGAACATGGTATATTCTTACATTTGTTTGTATCTTCCTCTCTCTATTTCAATGTCCTGTAGTTTTCCTGAATACAGGTCATTTACCTCCTTAGTTAAGTTTATTTAAGGTATCCTATTTTTGTTGTTGCAATGGTAAATGGGATGTTTAGTTTTTAAAGACCTGACCTTGGCCAAAACCAGTTTAGCTAGTGGATAGAGCAGGTTCGATTCTGGTCAAGGGCATGTACCTTGGTTGTGGGCACATCCCCAGTAGGGGGCGTGCAAGAGGCAGCTGATCGATGTCTCTCTCATCGATGTTTCTGACTTTCTATCCCTCTCCCTTCCTCTCTGTAAAAAAATTAATAAAAATATATATATTAAAGACCTGACCTTGTAGAAACATATACTTTCTCAAGGATACTTGCTCTGCTGATTGTATCTAGAGGTTAATTTGAGTTCAATAAAAAGCCAACAAGGCAGGCGAACAGGACTGCTTTTACTACTGAGATAAAAGAATCCCCTAGCCCTCTCTTTCATAGAAACCTGTCAGAGTAATTTGTTCATCCATTGCTCAGGGTCTGCTGGTCAGCCCTGGCAATGTTGCACCATAACATGTGGATTATAAGGTCCCCTGTAGGTGCAGTTGTTGTGGTTAATCCAACAATTTAAATGTAGCCTCATTATTTCATTCAGTCTTAGTTGTAAAGTGTGCATCTTCTACACATCTTGCCAAGTACCATTAGCAATACTTCACTCTTAGGTCTAATTATCTTCATTGATTGCATGGACTAATCTTGGAAGTCACTTTTCCAATGGTAGTGCTTTAAAATATGATGGACAATTTTGAAATTTCTACATCACAACTTCTTTGCCACACACATTTTCTTAAACTTCGGTGATTCATTTCCAGTACCCTTTCTTGCTTTGTGGGGCTTGTCGATGTCTGTGGTCTTCCAGAATGCTTTTTGTGGACATTCTGAAAACTAGTCCCATTGGCTTCAAGTGATGGTAAGTCTCATAGGTGGACCTCTATGAAAATCCCTCATAAATTGTCTTAGTACTTCAACTGCATTTTCAAACTTCCAGTAGCATTTTAGGATGAATTTCCTTTGTTCAAAACTGAGCCTGGCTGCCATTATTCCAATGGGTTAAATCTGAAAAGAAAGAAACATCAATGGGCCTATCAGCTGTTAAAGTGTGCATACATTTCTTTGTTGTTAATTCTCACCCGAGGATATTTTTTTCATTGATTTTTAGAGAGAATAGAAGGGAAGGGGAAATGACACAGAGAAAAACATCAATGTGAGAGAGAGACATTGAATGATGGCCTCCCACATGCGCCCTGACCAGGGCTGGGGATTGAGCCTACAACTAAGGTACATGCTATGGAATGGAATCAAACCTGTGATCCTTCAGTCTGCAGGCCGGCACTCTATCCAGTGAGCCAAACCAGGTAGGGTGTGTGTGTACATTTTGGGAGAACACCCTATAGTTCTGGTCTTCTAAATAAAAGACATTTATTCACTTAGCACTCTTTGTAACAACAAAAGACTACACAACCCACAAACCTATCAGTAAGGTTAAAGCTAATAATCTATTTCACCCATACACTGGAAAATTATAGAGCAATTTAAAAGAATAAGACAAATCTATAGGTACCTATATGTTAAGTGAATAATGAACTTTGCATACACAAATAATTCCTTATCTATGAAAAGGATATACGTATTTCTTAATACTCACCTAAGGATATTTTTTCCATTGATTTTTAGAGGGAAGGAGATAGAAATATAGGTATGAAAGACTGGTTTTCTCCTATACTCTGATGGGGCTGGAACCTGAGCCTACAAGCAAGTTATGTGCCCTTGACTGGAATTGAACCTGATACCCTACAGTCTGCAGGCTGGTGCTCTAACCACTAAGCAAAAGCAGCTAGAATGAAAAAGATATATTTTGGTATGTCTGTAAATTCATAGAAAATGGTTTGTCAGGATAAACACTCACTTTTTTTTTAATCCTTATCCAAGGATGTTTATTGGTTTTAGAGAGAAAGTGAGTGAAAGAGAATGAGAGAAACATCACTGTGAGAAAAGTATAAATTGCTTGCCTCCTGTATATGCCTCGACCAGAGATTTAACCAGCAACCTTTCTGGTATATGAGATGATGCTCCAACCAATGGAGCCCCCTGCTAGGGCAACACCCACTTCTGAACACTTCCTTTAAGAAAAGGAATAGAAGGAAGGTTTGGGGTTGGGTTTTGGAGGGATTTTTTCCTTTTGCATTCTAAATTTGTACAAGAAAAATGTATGTATATATTACATTTGTAGTTAATAAAAATAATAACAGCCGAAACTGGTTTGGGTCAGTGAATAGAGCGTCGGCCTGAGTACTGAAAGGTCCCAGGTTCAATTCCGGTCAAGGGCATGTACCTTGGTTGTGGGCCCATCCTCAGTAGGGGGCGTGCAGGAGGCAGCTGATTGATGTTTCTCTCTCATCGATGTTTCTCCCTCTCTGTAAAAAATCAATAAAATTTATTAAAAAAAAATAATAACAGACAATAGTATGGTGATTACCAGAAAGAAAGGAGGTAGAAGAGAGTATAGGGAAAATAAATGGTGATGGAAGGAGACTTGACCTGGGGTGGTGCATACACAATATACAGATAATGAATTGTAGAAATGAACCCATGAAATGTAATTTTATTAACCAATCTCACTCCAATAAATTCAATAAAAATATAACTAAAATAGGTGGAATCAGGTTCACAAAAGCCTTACCTGAAAATTGTGCTAGCCAAAACCGGTTTGGCTCAGTGGATAGAGCCTTCGCCTGCGGCCTGAAAAGGTCCCAGGTTCAATTCCAGACAAGGCATGTACCTTGGTTGCAGGCACATCCCTAGTGGGGGGTGTGCAGGAGGTGGCTGATTGATGTTTCTCTCTCATCAATGTTTCTGGCTCTCTATCCCTCTCCCTTCCTCTCTGTAAAAATTCAATAAAATATATTAAAAAACAAACAAAACTGTGCTACTGAATGATCCCCAGAAAGTAAAAGCTGCCACTCAGAACACAGTATCTGTGCCATTTGTGTGTATGCACCTGTGAACAAGCCAAATTCTCCCAATAACTTGAGGGTCATGCAGGACAGGCATACATATTATTCGCATTTAAAGTGTTTCTTATATTATCTGAACTCCTGAGAGGACAGGCCTTTCACAGGCTCACCAATTTAAGGCTAGTCAGGTTACCAGTCATCACATGCTCCCTAAGAAGCACCAGCATCCAGGCACAAGTAGACTTCTTATAATTCTTCAGGAAACCATGGGCTCTGATAGAGATAGGTCTTGATGTAGCAGCTACTTTCCAATCTGCTGTGGTATTTGAGAATGGCCTATCCTTCCCAGAAATTAGTCTCCATTCCTCTAAGGTTGCCCCAAAGATGTCCAAGCCAGAATTGCAGAAGCCAGAGGGTGGGGGGCAAAATCAGATGTGGGGGAGCAGTGCTATGTCAAGAATTGTTAGAATTTCTCCAGAAAACTGTCGGCTGAGGTGAGGATAGGTGCTTCGTCCAGCAGTTACACTCCAATCTACTGTGGTGGTTGAAAAAGAGCCTCACCTTCCTTTTAGAAGTCACATTGAGAAGTCAGGTTCTGATTCCCAGAAGGCCTCCTCTGTCTGTCAGGGATTACTATCCTATTGTAGTTAAGCAAACTGAAGTTGCCAAGGCAAGTATTTCTGGGCCCAAACCCTGAGCTTTGGACATCCCCCTGTGTGCTATCTCCATAAATACTAAGGTCCATGATCTAGTTAGGACTTCTGGAGCAAAAGATCCTCCCCTCTTACTCCACTCTCTTTAACTGCCTAACTCCAACAGCAGTTTGTCCCCACATAGGTCTAAATGATTTCTGGAACTTCCAAAAATACTATCCTTGAAGAAGCAAGATTTGTCATCCGAGCATATACATATATTTATGTCTTCTTCAGCTCACATATACTCAAAACTGTCACACCTTCCAACACCCTGTGTCTTACAGGAATCTCACACAACCACCCACCACCCTTATTCACAGAAAGGACACAGTTCTTTAGGATGCTCATGGAAGAGGTGACTGAGACACTTAAGCCCTGCACTTCAGTGACTTTGTAAAATAGATGTCAGTACCAGTGATACCATTATAATTAACTTAGCTATTAACAACAGGAAAGTAGCAAAGGGAAGGTCAAATATAGGCATGTAACTTGTGCAGCTTAGGAAGCTGCAGTATACTAGTAGCACTCCCCATTGAGCCACCAGTCTATTACCTGCAGATCCTGGGGAAAGGGATTAAATGAGGAGGGAAGGGACTGATTGATGGGGAAAGGGAGAGGAGATAGACACATGCAGAGTAAAGTTTGGCTGAAATAGGGAAGGTACTTTTGGCTGTCAGTCACACCTGGGAACAGATCATTGACCAGAGTAAGCATGGCCACTATAAGCATTGGAAGATTTGGGATATTTAATCCCCTGAACAAAGGAGTTCACTCTCTTGGCCCTCTTGAACTTTTGGGATTCTTGTTGCAGGGGGTGTACTCTTTGTTCACCTGCATTTGTCCACATGGCTCACAGCTATATGAACCACACGATGGACTAATTGGCTGCAATTAGCATAATGCTAAACCGGACCCAATTCCAACATGGAACAGAAGCTCTGGACACTGGCTTTGCTTTTAGCTCTATACTAATAAATCTCCAGCTGCACTTATTCTAGGTCTGGATTAAGGGAAATGAGACTTTGGAAAACAAGGTATGTAATTCCACGCAAATAAAAATCACTCATCCTCCAAAAAGAAAAGAAAAAGAGCCTCAATCCCTCTGAAGGTGGAGCCTGAACCCAAAACAAAGCAAGAACTACAGTTTGTGACAAGGTTGTGGAGACCCACAGGTTGAGAACCACTACCACTAGCAGGATCACCTAAGACCATCGGAAAACAGGGATATTTACATTACGATTCATTAACAGTGGCGAAATTACAGTTATGAACTAGCAACAAAAATAATTTTATGGTTGGGGGTCACCACAACATGGAGAACTGTATTAAAGGGTCGCAGCATTAGAAAGGTTGAGAACCACTGGCCTAGAGGCTCCGCTCTCCTGGGCCTTCCAATGGCTGGGATGGGAGGTGAGCTCACATCCCTGGGTCCTCCTGCTGGCACCCATACTGCTGATGGCCACTCTGGGCAGTGGCTTGATTTACCAGCCCAAAGATGAAGAAGAGGATCTTGAAGAGTACACCCCAATCAGGAGCCCAGCCGAAACTTTGTGCAGGGTCATTTCATTCCACTGACCACTCTTATCCCTTCTCCATATCCTTATTTCCATTCATTACAATTGTTTACCTTAGAGCGAACACCTATTGTTGTTGCAAGTTCTGGACATCTGTGAACCTCAAGAGTAGGCTAGCCTTGCCCATACTATTCTCCGCCCCCCCCCCAATGATGATTATCTTTAGGGTGGCCGACACATTCTTGTTCATACTGACCCTTGTCAACTTTGAACCCAGCTGTCCCATCTGGTTCTCAACCCTTCACCAGGGTTGATATATTCCTAGAAGTGGGATCACTGGGTCAAAGGACAGTTCTATTGTTAATTTGTGAATGCGAGTTCTATTGTTAATTTGAGCTGCTTGTGAATGAGATAGAGGTCCTGCAGATACACTAGGGACCCATGTGCCAGAGCCAAAAACAAGAAGGGCTGGCCAAGGAGTGCAGAGCAGGTAGGGGAAACACTGGTGCCCTCCAACCAGTACCCACTAACCAGTGCCAACAGATTAGAATAAGGGAATGAGGGCAGTGCATGCCAGAGGCAGTGGCAGGTGGTGGTGGTGCATGAACAAGCTTCTGCCAAGGTGCCAGCACCAACCAGAGGGGCATGGGATGAGCATGAAAGGGGTACATGGATGCATTGGGGTCCCAGGTATCAAAGCAACAGGCAGGGCAATTGGAGCAGAAAGAGGCAGAGGGGCAGCATTGGCTGTGGAAGCAGTAGCAAGGCTGAGATATACAGGAGGGACTGGCCCAAGGATCCAGCTTTGATTTGTCTGTGGGATGGGCCTTGTGGTGGAAGTCTCGGCTAGAGGAAGGGTCTGACCTGCACACCCAGCAGTGAATCTGAGGGACTCTTTATTTTCTGGTAGAACTTTTGGCAGAGAGCAAGATGGAGGGTGAACAGTGGGGCCCAAAATAGATCGGTCCTGCCCACCTCAAGTGCAGGGTTCTGCTCCACCCTTAGGTGCCCAGAGGCAACGGGGAACTACTGGGCTGGAAATTTGCACACTTGCAACTTGGCTAGCAGTATGGGGGACTCAAACATAAAAACTAGCTCGAGCCTGGGTGAAGGCCCCACCCAGCTGGAGCCAGCCATGCTGAAAGATCAGAGTGCCAAATAGGGCCGGTTTTTTACAGCACCTAGGCACAGCTAAGGCATTGGAAGGCAAGGAAGTGCCTGCCTCACCCTCCTATAAGCTACAGGCATCTCACACCTGTGAGAATGGCTACCATCAATAAACCAACAAACAAGTACTGGTAAGTATGTGGAGGAAAAGGAACTCTAGGTACACTGCTGGTGGGAATGCAGATTGGTGCAGCCATTATGGGAAAGTATGAAACTTCCTTAAAAAAATTAACAATAGAACTGTCCTTTGACCCAGTGATCCCACTTCTAGGAATATATCTTAAGAACCCTGATTCACCAGTCAGAAAGAATGTATGCACCTCTATGTTCATAGCAGTGCAATATCCAATAGCTAAGAACTGGAAACAGCTCAAGTGCTCATCAGTAGATGGGAAAAAAAGCTGTGGTACATTTACTAGTACTATACCATAGAATACTGTGCAGCAGTAAAATAAAAGGATCTCTTATCCTTTGAGATAGCATAGAGGGACCTGGAGAGTATTATGCTAGATGAAATAAGCCAGTCAGAGAAAGACAAGTATCACATGATTCACTCATATGTGAAATCTAATGAACAAAATAGATCCAGACACACAGAAGCATGGAGCAGACTATGGAATCTCAGAGGGAAGGTGGAAGTGGGTGGGTGTGAAGATATTTTTTTAAATATATTTTATTGATATTTCACAGAGAGGAAGTGAGAGGGACAGAAAGTCAGAAACATTGATGAGAGAGAGACATCGATCAGCTGCCTCCGCACATCCCACACTAGAGATGTGCCCACAACCAAGGCACACGCCCCCGACCGGAATCGAACCCGGGACCCTTTAGTCCGCAGGCCGACGCTCTATCCACTGAGCCAAACCGGTTCCAGCAAGAGATCTTATTAATGTCAACCCAATAAATTTAATAAAAAAGAAAATGCATTTTAGCATATCCCAAAATGAGACAGGGTGTAAATATATGAGTTATTTATTTATTTACTTATTTAAAATACTAGAAGCCTGCTACATGAAATTCATGCAAGGGGCTTGGCCCTCACAGTCCTGGCTGGCCGCAGCTTCATCTAAATATCCAGACGGTCATTCTGCTGGTCTAATTAGCATATTAGCTCTTTATTAGATAGGATACTAGCGGCCCAGTGCACAAACTTTGTGCACGAAGAGGGGGAGGTCCTCCTCAGCCCAGCCTGCACCCTTTTGCAATCTGGGACTGCTAGCTCCTAACTGCTCACCTGCCTGCCTGCTTGATCACCCCTAACCACCTCTCCCTTGCTGGCCTGATTGCCCCTAACTCCTCTTCTGCTGGCCTGATAATCCCCTAACTGCTCCCCTGCTAGCCTGATCACCCCTAACTGCCTCTGCCTTGGCCCCCACTACTGTGGCTATCCACAGTAGTCTATCCATCTAATTAGTATAGATTTGTATTGATTTCAGAGAGGAAGGGAGAGTGGGAGAGAGAGAAAAATGAATGATGAGAGAGAATCATTGAGGTTTGCCTCCTGCACTCTCCCAACTGGGGATCAAGGCCACAACCTAGCCATGTGCCCTGACTAAGAATCAAAATGTAGTCTCCTGATTCTTAGGTCTACACTCAATCACTGAGCCATGCCAGTCAGGCATAAGACTTATTTTAAATATAAGACAGATTGGGTAATGAAGACCAGGGAAGCAGAGGTGGTGGAAGGAGGGGAAAGGGCTGGGAGAAGGCACTAAAGGGGAGAAAAAGGGAGATATCTGTAATACTATCAACATTTAAAAAGAAAAAATATATAAACAGCATTGATTAAGCATATAAGCATAAACAGAATAAACCAGTCACTGAAAAAATGCAATAAATTCTACCATTGTCTAATTCATACTTATAACTATTTTACCACCTATTCATAGTAAGAACCATCTAGTTTATTTGCCCTGCAATGGCAAAATACTATTTTTTAATTTTTTTTGGTTAATCCTCCTCCGAGTATATTTTTTCATTGATTTCTAGGAAGAGTGAGAAAGAGAGAGAGAGACAGAAACATCGATGTGAGAGAAATGCATTGACTGGTTGCCTCCTGCATGAGCCATCACTGTGGGCCCGGGCCAGGGAGGAGCCTGCAATCCAGGTATGTGCCCTTGAATGGAATCGAATCTAGGACCCTTTGGTCTGCAGGCCAATGCTCTATCCACTGAGCCAAACTGGGTAGGGCCAAAAATAGTATCTTGTTCTCTTCTGATTTCTACCATGAACATTTATACTTTAAAATTTACAAAAAAGATTATATAAATTATTCTTCCCCTTCCAAAATATATAATGCAAAAGCACCACAGAATGTCCTTCACAAATTACTATTATGAAAGATTAGAGGCCCAATGCACAAGATTTGTGCATTTGGGGGGATAGGAGGCCCTCAGCCCAGCCTGTGCCCTCTTGCAGTCTGGGAGCTCTTGTGGGGTGTCCGACTGATGGCTTAGGGCCACTCCCCACAGGAAGCAAGACTAAGCCATCAGTAGGACATCCTTAGCACTGCTGCAGAGGCAGGAGAGGTTCCTGCCACTGCTGCTGCACTTGCCACAGCTTCTGGCTAAAAGGCGCTCCCCATGTGGGAGCCCAATGACCAGCAGGGGGCAGCTCCTGTGGCGAATGTCTGCCTCCTGGTGGTCAGTGCATGTTATAGCAACTAGTCATTCTGCTGTTCTGTCAATTTGCATATTAGCCTTTTATTAAATAGGATTGGAGGGATTATATAGCCCTGAATCATCTGTTCAGGGCTAATTTAAAATAAAGGTAATTTAAAATAAATCAGGTTAAAAGAAATCCACTTTATAAAGTTATATTTGCAAATAAACAATAATTTTTCCCCAATTCTTATTTTCCATAAATGCTATACTTGGTCACAATCAGAATAGCTCTTCATTGTTAACACTTCTATTATATCATATTTTTCTCTATCTCAAAATCTTTTGTAAACTCTCCAGCATACAGTACATTTCTCAATAAAATTCTAAAAATAAAACACTCTCGCTGAGACCGGTTTGGCTCAGTGGATAGAGCGGCGGCTTGCAGACTGAAAGGTCCCAGGTTCGATTCCAGTCGGGGGCATGTACCGTGCTTGCGGGCACATCTCCACTATGGGACGTGCAGGAGGCAGCTGATCGATGTCTCCCTTTCATCGATGTTTCTGACTTTCTATCTCTCTCCCTTCCTCTCTGTAAAAAATCAATAAAATATATTAAAAAAAGAAAAAGAAAATGGGCACTTTAAAATAAATAAAATAAAACACCCTCCATTTAAATTACCAATTTATTTCTCCATATTCCCTGAATATCCTCATTATAGTCAAAATGTCTGCAGTCTTTTCCCCATAAAAATGTGGAAATTGAGTTGCCTCCTTTAAAAACTCCATCTGCTGCTGGGAGATAGTCCTCATCTACCCGAGAATGCATAAATTTGCCCTTATCCATAATTCATTTTTCATCCATTCATCTTGTTCTATGGACTTCTCAAAGAATCTTTTAATCTGACCTAATTATCACTCCTCAAACCTCTCTCTGCTTTATTGGCAGTTCCCAGAATGCACTATGGGAATGCAGGCTAAGGCAGGGAACCTTTCCCCCATCAGACTCAATTATAAGCATCACTCTCTCTTGAAAACATTTCTAGACCCCACTCTAAGGTCTTTGGATCGACCCCAGCATGTTTTTATTATTACTGTTACTGGAGGCTCAGTGCATGAAATTTGTGCATAATAGGGTACCTAGCAGCTGCCGGCCAGGGCCTCCTTTCACACCCACCTTAGCCCAGCACCACCCACTCACCTGCTCTACCATCCTGCCGTGGTGCCACTCTCTCGTCGGGGATGGGCAGCACCTCCACTGCTGCCCGCTGCCTGCACTACATTGCCAATACCCACCATGTTTGAGCTGCTTCCTGGTGGTCAACACATGTCTAACTCCTGGCTGGTCGAACTCCTGCCATGGGGACAATTTGCATATTATATTAGCCTTTTATTATATAGGATATATAGGACTGGAGGGCCAATGCACAAAATTCGTGCATGGGTAGGGTCCCTAGGCCTGGAGGGTGATCAGGGCTGATCTGTGGGGTGACTGGGAGGACAAGAGGGGGGGGGGCACTTTGGCTTAATCCTCACCTGGGGCCTGTGGGCAGCTCCTGCATTGAGCATCTCCCACTGGTGATCAGTGTGTGTCAGAGCAACCAGTCGTCCCACCAGTGGTTCCACTGGTTATTCTGCCTTTTGGTCACTTTGCATTTTAGGTTTTTATTATATAGGTCTGTTTCCTTCTCACTCCTCCTGCCGCTGCTGTTCCTAACACAGGGGCTGGGCCAGCGGCGACGCCTGAGAAACGCTTGCTGGAGCATCGACGCTAAGGCACCGCTCCCAAGCGCTCACTCAGTCGGAGGTGACCGGGAGTCGCGTCTTCGGGCCAGGAGACCCCTCGCCTCTGGGGGGAAGGACGCGCGGCGCCCGGGGCCCAGGAAGGAACAGCTGCTCTCCGCTCCCCCCGCCCGGCGCTCGGGGAGCAAGTGCGCGGGGCCACAGGTGACACGGGCCCGGCCACCGGGGCCGCAACTTTCCCGAAACAGGACCACGGAGGGGACAGAGGCGTCGCGGGCCCAAAGCGGACGGAGAGACAGACAGACAGACAGGCGGTGAAAGAAGGGGGAGAAGAGAGGAAGAGCCCGAGGCCCGGTGGCCGGAGGCACATAAAGGAGAGCGGCGGCGGGCGCGAAGGAAACGGGGGGCCGGGGCGGGGGGCCGCCTGGAGCCCGAGGGCGCTGCTGGCCGCTGGGGGGCCGGCCCGCCCCTCCCGCCCCCCCGGACGTGGCCGAAAGCCGCGGTCTCCCGCCCCGCCTCCCGTCCCGGTGCCCGGGAGGCGCCCCTTACCCGGCCAGCCGGGCCGACGCTCCCCATGGGCCGCAGCGGCGCACCGGGCCCAGGCGCGGCGGGGAGGGAAGGCCGGGCGCACTCGACGTAAGCCCGTGACGGCCCGGACCGCAGCCGGCGCCAACCTCTACGCCGAGTCCGCAGGGCGCAGGGAGAGAGGCACTCGCTGACCCCAGCCGGCGGGAGGACCGCACTGCACCTCCCTTCCGTGGGCGTCCTTCTCGTCTGCCAAAAGGTGTCGCAAGGGCTCACGTTTGTGAAATTTCAGACTCCCAGGGGAGCTTTGCAGTGACCTCAGTGAGAAAGAGAAATGGTCCAAGGCTGTAAAGATCCTCTTTGGGAGCCAACTGTGTTCTAATCTGAGAGAAGGCGAGAATCCCTCACAACCCTTCATCCTCATTCATTCAAAACCAATTCACCTGTAGGCACAATGCTGAACATTAATCACTATAGGCATGTTGAATGGAAAAGCTGATGCAAAAGAAATGCAACAAGCATTGAATTAACTGTACAACTAAGGAAACAATAGATATACTAGAGATCTGGTGCACGAATTCGTGCCGGGGTTGGGGGTGGTGGGTGGTTGCCCGGGGGGTGGGGCCACAGGAGGTTGGCTGTAGGAGTGCACTGACCACCAAGGGGCAGCTCCTGCTTTGGGGCGTCTGCCCCATGATGGTCAGTGCACATCATAATGACTTGTTGTTTGGTCACTTAGGCTTTTATATATATATATATATAAAATAGATCGATAAATACAGAATTTAACATTATATAAATGTATAAAGCCTCTCAATTAAAAAATGATATAACAAAAGTTGAGATAGATCGATAAATACAGAATTTAACATTATATAAATGTATAAAGCCTCTCAATTAAAAAATGATATAACAAAAGTTGAGGAAAAAAAGAAAATAGGATTTGTGTAAATATGATTTTCATATCTATAATTCGGGGTTAAATAGTTCAAGCTGATATGTCAAGGAGTAGAGATATAAGTATACATCTTAGGACAAAGGAACTTACTGAGAAATAATATAATCAACTAAAATCTGGCAATTAAGAAAAGGGAGAAAATAAAGAAATATAGTAAGGAGTCAATAGAGAATATAAAGAAATAGATAATTAAGGACATCAGATAACATTATAATTATTATGGTAATCCAGAACAAAAATACAAACCTTTCAAGTTATTAAAACACATACACACAATTACAACAAATCAAACAAAATCACATAGTGAAATCTTTTTTTAAAATGTAATAAATATTGTTCATATTATTACATTTGTTCCTCTTTTTTTCCCCCATAGCTCCTACCCCTTCCTCTGCCCTTACCTCACCCCACATTGTCCTCATCCATAGGTGTATGATTTTTGTCCAGTCTCTTTCTGCACCCTGCTCATCCTTACCCCTCAGAATTGTCAGTCCACTCCTTTTCTATGCCCCTGATTTTATTATATTCACCAGTTTATTCTGTTTATCAGATCTTCAATTCACTTGATTTTTAGATTCACTTGTTGATAGATATGATATGATATGATATGATAGATATGATATGGTATTGTTGTTCCTAATTTTTTTCTTTACTTTTTCTTCTTCTTCCTCTTCTTAAAGAGTAACTTTCAGCATTTCATATAATACTGGTTTGGTGTTGATGAACTTCTTTAGCTTTTTCTTATCTGTGAAGCTCTTTATCTGCCCTTCAATTCTGAATGATAGCTTGGATGGGTAGAGTAATCTTGGTTGTAGGTTCTTGCTATTCATCACTTTGAATATTTCTTGCCACTCCCATCTGGCCTACATAGTTTCTGTTGAGAAATCAGCTGACATCATATGGGTGCTCCCTTGTAAGTAATGAACTGTTTTTCTCTTGCTGCTTTTAATATTCTCTCTTTGTCTTTTGATCTTGGCATTTTAAATATGATGTGTCTTGGTGTGGTCCTCTTTGGATTCCTTTTGTTTGGGGTTCTGTGCACTTCCTGGACTTGTAAGTCTATTTCTTTCACCAGGTGGGGGAAGTTTTCAGTCATTATTTCTTCAAATAGGTTTTTAGTATCTTGCTCTCTCTCTCCTTTTGGCACCCCCATAATTCTGATGTTGGTATGCTTGAAGTTGTCCCAGAGACACCTTACACTATTTTCACATTTTTGGATTCATTTTTCTTTTCCAGTGGAGTGTTTTTTGCTTCTTTGTATTTCAAATCTTTGACTTGATTCTTGTCTTCCTCTAGTCTGCTACTAGATCTCTGTATTATATTTTTTTATTTCAGTCAGTGTATGTTTAATTTCTAGTTGGTCCTTTTTCATCTCTTGTTGGGTCTCACTAAATTTATCCATCTTTTCTAGGAAATTCTTGAAAAACCTTATAACCATGGTTTTGAACTTTATATCCAGTTGTTTGTTTTTCTCCATTTCTTTCATTTGTGATCTGTTCCTTTGTCTCCACATTTTCACTATGCCGAGAGAACTTCTGTGCTGGAGTCAGCCTAATGATACAAGACTTGCAAAAGCCGCTCTGTTGAGCTTGGATGGAGTGGAGGCTCAGGGCTGAGCATACAGTTTTGGCTTCTAGTCAGCCCCGCCCTATGCAGCCCCTGAGTCTCAAGTGTCTCGGTAATCACTGCAGCCCTCTCTGTGTGCACGTGCACATGCCTCTAGACCTCTCCCTTTCCAGTTCCCTTGTGCTTCAGGACCCATATGAATCTGGGTCCCCAGGGTCTTGCCTGAAACTGGGGTCAGTGCAGTCAGAAGTGGAGTTCAGTGCAGTTGGGAGGCTCTGTTTCCCAACCACTAGAGAAAGCCAGTGGCACAATCAGCAGTCCATCCTCTCTGTATGCAGTGGTGTGCATGCTCCCAGACCTCTGTCCTTTTGTGGCTCCCCTAAATTTCTGTGCACTCCTTCCTTTTCACTACAGTCCAGACTCCCCCCATTTGAGTCTCGCCCAGAACTGGGGTTCAGTGCAATCAGGAGTCTCTATCTCCCTCTCACCAGAGGAAGCCAGTCAGGCACTCCGCTGCCCGCTCTCTCCACATGTGTGTCTCAGTACTTCAGCTTTTTGCAGCTCCTTTGGTCTCTATGAGCCCCTCTTTCCTTCTAGTTGTAGAATTTCCACTCAGCCAGCTTTCCTGTGGTTCTTGATGATGTCCATTCTGTCTTTTAGTTGTAGTTTTGAAATTGTGCAAGGCAGCAGTTTAGGTCTTCACCTATGCCGCCATCTTGGTTTCTCTCACATAGTGAAATCGTTGAAAAAATTACAAAACAGAAAGCATAACAAAAAAAAATATGACAGAACTAAGATCAAACATCTTACATGAATAAACATTAATGAGTAAAATTGGCTTATTTAAAATATGCAGCTTTAAATTACAACACAAACCATTACACAACTTTATGTTGTATACAATTGAGAGTAATTTTAAAAGTTGTAAAATCTAAGAAGAGAAAAACTATACCAGGAATATGTAAACATAAAGAAACCGGGGATCATAAACTTCCTATTATACAGGGTTGATTTCATGACAAAAAGCATTGAATAAGATTAAGAAGGGCATTTTATAACATAAGAGTTGTAATTCACAATTAAGAAGATATAGGAATATTTGTGCACCAAATAACATAATTTCATTATTCATAACAAAAATTATAGGAGATATACAGAAAATAAAATAACAGAAGTAATTGGTATAGTTCTTCCAGCTTAAGAGCACAGAGATAAATGAGGATAGAGAACAGCTAAATATATAATTAATATGGTAGATCTAATACATAAAACTCATTACATCTTTTTAAGAGTCCTTGGAACACTCAGAACAATTGGCCATATTTTAGGTCACAGAGAAAATCTTAATATATTCCAATAAGTTCTACTTATTATATGGATAATACCTGATCACAATTTTTAAAAAACAACTAGAGCTGAGACCGGTTTGGCTCAGTGGATAGAGTGTCGGCTTGCGGACTGAAAGGTCCCAGGTTCGATTCTGGTCGAGGGCATGTACCTTGCTTGCGGGCACATCTCCACTGAGGGACGTGCAGGAGGTGGCTGATCGATGTCTCTCTCTCATCGATGTTTCTGACTTTCTATCTCTCTCCCTTCCTCTCTGTAAAAAAATATATAAAAAAATAAAATAATAAAATAAAATAAAAAACAACTAGAAATTAATGACAACTGTGGTTCAGTTGGTTGGCTATTGTCCTGTGTACCGAGGGGTTGCTGGTGTGACTTGGGGCACATACCTGGGTTTTGGGCTCCAACCCAATGCAGGGCATGCAAGGTGAGGCCAAATTGATGTTCCAATCTCGCATTGATGTTTCTCTCTCTCTCTCTTTTGGAAAAAAAAATCAATAAACATATTTTTTAAATAAAAATGAAATAAAAATATATAGACTTAAAACAATAAACCCAAGAACTGATTCTTTGACAACAAATAGGTGAGCTGTTAAGTAAACAAGAAAAAGAGGGGAAATGCACAAATATACAAAATATGGAATAGGGAGAATTAACTTCAGAGAATTAATCATTTTCTTAAGAGATGACTCTGTTTAGTTTTAGCAAATAAATTAGAAAATCTGTATGAAATAAATAATTTTAGGACAATATAATTTCTCAAAATGGACTCTAAATGAGTTATAAAATTTAAACAGACCAACTATCATGGGAGAAATGGGGATGAAGAGAAAAGAGCTACTCTCCAAAATAGTACCAGGTCTAGATGTTTCCACAGGGGAATTTTATCAGGCCTGTAGAGCCAATGAATTCTGATATACTGTTTCAGAGCCTAGAAAAAGAAGGAAAGATTCAAATTTCTTATATGGAACACACTAGTGATTCCCAACAAATATAGCCCAAAGAAAATTGTAGGCCATTCTCACTTATGACTCTCAATCCAAAAATCCTAAATAAAATATTAGTACAGCACTTTCGTTGAGACCTCAGTCCTAGAATAATATTATTCCTAGAGCTTTAGGTATTAGCATCCCCTGCCAACTACCATCACCATAGGAAGGGGAACCTTTTGGAAGTAAGACAACATGCTTAAGACTGGAGTGCTCAGGCTTAGTTTCAGGAAGACTTAAAATGTGATTAGTAACCCTGGCCAGAGTGACTCAGTTGGTAGGAGCATTGTCCCATGCACTGGAAGATCTCGGGTTTAATTCTGGATCAGGGCACATACTAGGTTATGGGGACTATTCCCTATCAGGTACAAGAGACAACTGATCCATGTATGTTTCACGTCAATTATTTTGCTCTCTCTCTTTTTCCCCCTCTCTCTAAATCAATAAAAAAAATAAAGTAAGTTAAAAAAATCTGAGAGAGAAAAGTCAAACATTTAAGAAGTAAATTGAATTTATCAGGAGTTTTTGATAGTTTTGATGGATGAGCAAGAAAGCCCTGATGCTGAGGCCAAGTGAATCTGGCTTAATGAGATAGAGGTCTGTAACCCAGGACATGCAATTAGAAGGAAGGATAAACAAATTGTGGGTCTTGGACAGAAATAAATGAAAAGATAGTATTAAAAGAAGGAAAAATAGTATTAAAAGAAGGGGATGCTCCAAGTGCAATCTGCTGTCTAGAAAGCCTCCCTCATTTGCTGGACATCCCCAATTTTCCCTCCTTCTGCTTGGAGTTTTGTGCATGTCCAAATCATTAAATCACACACTGACAGACAATCTTTTGATTACAGACCATAGATACAATCACCTTCATTGTTTGGGAATTTTCTACTTTAATTCTCAGGAGGAAATCTTTTTGCTTTTTATCTCTAAGTATATTAGAAACATCACTCCTACTTCCATTTCCTGTCCAAGGTAACTAATATTACTTTTAGTTTACAAACTGAGAACCATGGCTTAATGAGATAGAGGTCTGTAACCCAGGACATGCAATTAGAAGGAAGGATAAACAAATTGTGGATCTTGGACAGAAATAAATGAAAAGATAATATTAAAAGAAGGAAAAATATTCAAAAGATTTTCCAGATGCTTTAAAACCATGGAGAGCATTTAATTCTGGTTTGATCTGGGATATAAATTAGTCCACTTACTTTTTTCTGAATCATACAACTGGTTCCTGAATTGAATGTTCATCTGTGCCTTTGTGAACAAACAGTTCCACCAAGTTAGAGAGGAAATTATTGGAGAGGCTTCTACAAATCTGAGTCACACAAGGGTAATTATGTTACTTTTTTCCTATTCTCCTCTTCATGATTAAAAAAATGTAATAAAATCATTGTTTTTGCCACAATTTCAAAGATGTCAGAATATTTATAGATCTTGGCAAAGGTGGATAGTTTAGGTATCTCCTTATTCCAACTTTGAGATAAATGTAGAGTAACATGCTGTAGGTGTTGTCTGTACTTCAGAACCTCTTGAAATATAAAACCCATTCATTGTTGTTAAAAAAAAAAAAAAGGCACAGGGCCCACCCAGTCCAGGCTGGAGAGCAAACGTGCCTAGTGACACCTAGTGAAACAAGTAGTATGATTTTTCCCAGCAGTGCTCAGCATCCTGGAAGGAGCGGGGTCGGGGAGAGGAGATGGGCACAGAAAGTACATGGTAGAATCAATCAAAAACTAGAAATTAGCAAGGCAGATGTTCTAGAAAGAAGGGTGATGCTTAGATTGGGCTGGCAGGAAGTGGCTAGAATGAAAAGACATAGCATACAGGACAGAGATGAGGAGGACCAGGAAGAGTGAAAAACAAGTGGGTGCACTAGAAGAAAAACATTAGTTAAGATGACAATTTGATCAAAATTATAATTTGATAAAACTTATTATTTCCAGGACTCTATATATGGTGACAGTTTTTATATATCATCAAGGATGATTTTTGTTCACTTTTATATAACTCTAAGCAGTTTTGTCCATTTTTCAGATTTTTTTGCCCCACCTCCCACATTTTCTTTTCTTCTAAGTCATCCTTTACAGTTATTCCTACTCTGTAAATTTATAAAAGCAAAAAATTTAGAAAAAAATTATGTAGTCAATAATAAAGACAGTGAAATTAAATGATTTTGGGTGACAATTTATATGGAAGAATCCCATTTTTGTTTTTAAGCTATGTAAATATATGCAGAGAAAGTATGTAAGGGATGTTTACCTATATGATTTTCTCTGGGTTGGTGGGATTATAGCAGTTCTGCATTTATATATATTGCTTATTTGTATTTTTTCCCAGTAAAATTTAAAAAATACATATAGAATTTTCTGAAATTTTAAACAGTTTTAACTCCCTTTCTATCAATTGATGTGTTTTTTTGTTGACAAGATTTTCCATAAACTGAATAGTTTTAATTTGTTGAAAACTAATCCTTTCAATTAAGAAATTTACATTAAAAAACTATAATTTTCCTGCATTTTTAAAACTTTAATGAGGATATACTTTAGATGCTGAGTTTACATATGCACATGCCTAAAATGGTCAGTAAAATTAGGAAATGTTTTTATCACCTTCCAGCTGTGACATTACCACTTTTCAAGCAGGGAAACTAAAACCTTGATCTGAGAGAGAGACTCCATAAGGGTCTGTTATCTTTTCCATCCTGTAGTTTGGTGCCATCCCCAGAGTGTGTGGGCAGAAGCAAGCCTCACTTCACAGCTTTGATCGTAAGTACAGCTTTGAGTGACAACCTTAATGTGGTCCTCAATGTGTAATTGGGTCATCAAAGCCAAATCAGTGATTTACGTGGCAGGATCGGGAAATGAGTTTGTCATCAGAGGGTTTCGAGGGATTACTAACCCTTTCAAGTTACATTCTCTCCCTCTGTAGAGCAGAGAAAAGCGATGACAGCTAAGCGCAGAGATTAAACTTTCATAGAATGAGAGAGAGAACTAGTGCCAGCCGAGTGCTGGGAATTTTAATATAAATCATCCCGTTTATCCCTAAATACCCAATGAGGCAGGTGTTATTATGAACAGGAAACGGACTCTCAGAGAGGTCAATTAATTTGCTGAAATTACACAATTAGTAAATGGCTGAACTGTGATGAGAGCCCAGGTCTCTCTGACTATCTTAAACTAGCATGGTTTTTAATATATTGCTGCCTTCTGATAAGAACGCAATTTAACCAATGAGCAGGACAGTGATGCTACCCCAGATGTGTCTCTAGCACTCTATGGTTTACAATATTCTACAGTGTAGTCTCCTCACTCCATTGGAACTCCCCTGTCCTTCTCACTCTGACTAACAATGCCATTTATCAATCACTTTCTATGTACCAGGCTCTTGGCTGAGTAATTTACATATGCTATCTAACTAACTCCCCCTAAGAGACTTAAAAGGTAGTTGTCATCATACCCTTTTACAGATGAAGAAATGGCACTTTGGAGAAATTACTTACTTAAGGTCCTAACTATTCAGAGCTTCCTAATTCCAAAGCCTGTTCTCTTAAACTAGTTAAACATGAGCAGAGAGCAAGTTCATGGTGAAATGCCAGCTCTATGAAATGAAAAATATTTGTAAGTTTGAGATAACATTTTATTTCTAACAAACATTGAAGTAGGACTTAATATCCTTGGATGCTTCCTTAGATTTTATTGAGTTCCACCTTGAAATTTCTGAGCCCAGTTTTATAGGAACTTGTCCAAGATCATTATTGTAGTTTAGAAAGTTTGTATATCCAAGCCAAGACTAAACAAACTCTCCAGTTTTAAAAGCACTGCTCTTCATCTTCTCAGGTGTCACCAAAAACCAGAGATAGAATCAGAAACAGAAGTGTTAACTCTATCTTTACCCAGAATGCATCCCTGACTCTGGACTGTGGGGAAGGGCTGCCATATGCAGGGAAAGAAAAACATCATAGGATAAAACTCTCTGCAGCCAACAATCTCAGATACGGAAGAACTCAACTCTTCAGAGTACAAGGCTTATACTGATGAGCAACATCACATTTCCTTGTTTGGACCAGTAGAAATGAAATGTAGGAGAAGCAGAGAAGGTGGGATGGAAGGCACTTTTGCAGGGAGCTGTAACTGAAGCAGGACAGAGGAGAAAAATTACATGTGAGTATCCTTGTAGCTGAATATGAAGAGAAGTAAACGCTAAAATTAAAAACAAAACAAAACAAAAAAACAGATTCTAACACAAACTCTCTGTGCCTGAGAATTTCTGCTACTCTGGACTATGACCCCAGAATAGTTCTTATCCAAGCCCCTGTAAATAGATTGTTTAAGAAGGACTTATTGAAATTTAAACCAAAAAAAGGAAAATATACCCCAAACATATCAATGCAAAGTTACACTTTAAAAACAAAAGGAAGAAAGTAAGTTACTCAACAAAAATATTGTGATGCAATAGGTGAGTCCTGGAACCAAATACATTGCCATGAATTTTACAAATGTAATGAAGCAATAGCTTCTACAAATAAGAGCTCACAGCAGAGATTTAAGAAAATATGTATATTTATTATTTTATTTTTTATTGTTTCAAGTATTACAAATAGTAGTACATATGCCTCCTTTTTCCCCTCCATTGACCTCCCCCTGGCCTCCCCTATCTCCCAGTACATGCCCTCACCTACCCCTTCCCCCCAGTGTCTTGTAACCATTGATTATGCTTGTATACATGCATATAAGTCCTTTGGTTGATCACTTATAGCCCCACCCCACCCTCAACCTCTCCTGCCTTCCCTTTGTAGTATGACAGCCTGTTCAATGCTCTTTTGCCTCTGTATCAATTTTTTTCACCCCGATTCTTTTCTTTAAAAAATCTTGCCTCTACAGACTAGAAATAAACCTATAAGAACAAAAAATGTTTGAGTCCCAATTTCAATGTCTATCAGTTCTGAGTGCCAGTTTCAATGTCAAACAGTTCCTTATGTGTACATGTCAGCAATGGTAACTGGATGGTGGACAAATGGTGTCAATGCAGGTCCAACCCTCTCTGGTTTGGTCCTAGGCATCTTGTAGTGACACACAGCTGTGGATTGCTAGCATGGCAAGGCTTCGTCAGCATCTTCCATCTCTGGACTGTTTCTCCTCTTGTCTTTGTGGTTGGAGCAGACCTGTCAATTCCTCTCTGTTGCAGGAATCCACTTGGTCTTGGAGTTGTTTTCTGAAATATAATGTATATTTTTAAAAAAGAGGTAAAGCATGAGGGGTTTGTGCTCAGGAAATTAGTGTGAAGGTCACAGTGGAAGTGGCATATCTGATAATAGCCCCAGCTGCAAACATAGTTTGAGGTCTGGATGGCAAGACATTGAGAAAATGAGAAGAAACCTGAATGGGCATGAACAAAGTTATAATTGTGGAGAACTTTCTGGGTGAATTGGAATAGTACACCAGTGGAAATAAATGAACTATTTGGTGTGAGATGTTAAGTATTTGGGAAAGTCAAGGAAACATAATTATAAGGACAATAAGATTGGGTAGTGTCTTAGTTCGGTCAAGCTACTATAACAAAATACCATAGATTGGCTGGTTTATAAACAGAAATTTATTTCTCATAGTTCTGGAGGCTGGTAAACCCAAGATCAAGGTGCCAGCATATTAGCTGTCCGGTGAGAGCCCACTTCCTGTTTCATAGATGGAGTCTTCTAGTCGTGTTCTCACATGAAGGGGCTAGGGAGTCCCATGGATTCCAATCCCATTATATAAGTGTACTAATCCACTCATTGGGTCTCCACTCTCATGACCTAATCACCTCCCAGAGGCTCTACTGCCTAATACCATAACAAAGGTTAGGATTTCACCATATGTGTTTGGGGGACACAAACATTAAGACCGTAGCAGAAGGCTATTTCTAGGTTACACTGGCATTTTACAAAAAAACAACAACAAAATTGTGGGATTTAACAAGCAACTGAAAGCCAAGTTTAAAATCCAAAGGATAGTTCAAAATATTTTTAATTTCTCTTGAAATTTCTTCTTTGACCCATGTGCTAACCTCCACACATTTGGCGGGGACGAGGGGGGGGGGAGAATTTCCAGTTATTTTTTTTTTAATATATATATATATATTATTTATTTTTTTTGTGATCCTATTTTTATTTTTATCTTTTTATTTTTTTAATAAATCTTTATTGCTCAGTTTATTACAGATGTTCCTCTCCCCCCACCATAGTTCCCCTCCACCTGATTCCCCGCCCCACAACCCATGCCCTTACCCCCTGCCACTGTCCTTATCCATAGGTGTAAGATTTTTGCCCAATCTAGTCCTGCACCCCTCACTCTCCCTTTCCCCCAAGAATTGTTAATCCATTCCCTTTCTATGCCCCTAATTCCATTATATTCATCAGTTCATTCTGTTCATTGGATTTTTTATTCATTTGATTTTTAGATTCACTTGCTGATAGGTATGTATTTGTTATCACTTAGCAATTCATAATTTTTATCTTTCCCTTTTTCTTCTTCCTCTTCTTAAAGAATACCCTTCAGCATTTCATATAATCCTGGTTTGGTGATGATGAACTCCTTTAGTTTTTTCTTGTCTGTGAAGCTCTTTACCTGACCTTCAATTCTGAATGATAGCTTTGCTGGGTAGAGCACTCTTGGTTATAGGTTCTTCTTATTCATCACTTTGAATATTTCCTGCCACTCCCTTTTGGCCTGCATAGTTTCTGTTGAGAAATCACTGACAGTCATATGGGTGCTCCCTTGTAGGTAACTGTTTTTCTCTTGCTGCTTTCAAGATTCTCACTTTGTCTTTTGTGCTTGGTATTTTAATTATGATGTGTCTTGGTGTGGTCCTCTTTGGATTTCTTTTATTTGTGGTTCTGTGCGCTTCCTGGACTTGTAAGTCTATTTCTTTTACCATGTGTGGGAAGTTTTCAGTCATTATTTCTTCAAATAGGTTTTCAGTATCTTGCTCTCTCTCTTCTTCTGGAACCCCCATAATTCTGATGTTGGTATGCTTGAAGTTGTCCCAGAGACTCCTTACATTATCTTCACAATTTTGGACTCTTTTTTTATTTGTTTTTGTGGTTGGGTATTTTTTGCTTCCTCATATTTCAGATCTTTGATTTGATTCTTGGGGGCCTCTAATCTGCTGCTGGATTTCTATATATTATTCTTTATTTCAGACAGTGTCAGCTTAATTTCTGACTGGTTCTTTTCCATTTTTTTTGCATTCTCATTAAGATCCTTGAAGGTTTCACTAAGTTTCTCAGAGTTCTCACTAAGTTTCTCAGTGGTTTGTAGAAAATTCTTGAGTAAATGTGGTTTTGAACTCTCATGTCCAGTCGTTTGCTTTCCTCCATTTCTTTCATTTGTTACATGTTTCTTTGTATCCACATTTTGGCTGCTTCCCTGTGTTGATGGAGTGGCTTTGTGTGCTAGTTGTCCTTTATGGTCCAGTAGTTCCACCTCCCCAATCACCTGAGGTGGATACTCTTGGTGCACCGCTTTGTGGGCAGGGTTCACAGTCTTGTTGTAGTTAAGCCTTGATTGCTATTGGTACACTGGGAGGAATTGGCCTCCAGGCCAATTGACTGTGAGGATTAGCTGTGTCTATACTGGAAGAACCTTTGTGCTAGAGACACTCCTATGGGACAGGACTTGCTTCAGTGGGGCCTTGGTGCTCTCTGAGTCTGCCTCTTGAGTGTGTCACATATGTATGTGAGGAGTTGAAATCTGGTGTCTTCTCACACTGACCTCTAGCTGCACTGGTTCCTAGATCTCCAAGGAGTTGCAAGTCAGCTAGTGTCTGAGGTCATCCAGTAGAAGCTACAGGGAGATTTGCAGATTTCTTCTCTTTGCTTGGAGTTTGGAAGTTTTGGAGTTGTCTGACCCAGTTGCAGTTTGTTTGGTTAAGCTGCCATAGGGCAGGCCATTCATATGCAAATGCCACTGAGCACAGCTAGGTGGGTTTGTAAATTGGGCGAGGCGGGGTCTCAGGGAGTCAGTTGGCTAGGGCGTGGCAAACAGCGCTGGCTGCCAGTCAGCCCTCTCTGCTGCATTCTGTTCTGTATCCCATGTCCCATGCCCCAGTGCAGTAAACAATAATTCCTGTGCATTACTCTGTGAAAGAGCCACCCTCCCTTTCTGACCTGATGGCAGACAGTCCAGTTTCTCTCTGTATGAGTCTGGGTTCCCAAACTCTCACTGAAAACTAGAGTTCAGAGAGTCAGGAACTTGTAACTCTCTCCCAATTGAAACAAACAAACAAACAAACAAACAAACAAAACAGTGCACGCCAGCTGGATTTGCATGTGTCTCTGTACCTCTGCCTTTCAGAGCCTCTGCACATCCTACCAGGTCTCAATGCACTTTTTTCTTTCCTTCTAGTTGCAAAACTTCCACTCTGCCAGCTTTCCTGTGGTTCTGGGGGATAGTCATGTTGTTTTTTAATTGTAGTTTTGGTGTAGTTGTGAGAGACAGCACGTACAGGTGTATACCTTATGCCGCCATCTTGGTTCTTTTGTCCAGTTATCTTTCTGTTATTGATTTCTAGTTTAATTCCACTGTGGTCTGAGAGCATGCATTGTATGATTTCTATTCTTTTAAATTTGTTAAGGTGTGTTTTATGGCCAAGAATGTGGCCTATTTTGGTGAATGTTTCATGTGAGCTTGAGAAAAATATGTATTTTGTTCTTATTGTTGAATGAAGTAGTCTACAAAGCCATTTTACCTAGTTGATTGAAGGTGACAAGTTCAGCTACCTCCTTACTGATTTTCTGCCTGCTGAGTCTTTCCATTTTTTAAAAATGTGTGTATGTGTTTTGTCTCTTTTTGAGAGAAAGGAAGGAAGGGGGAGAGAAGGAAACATCTATGGACTGCCTCCTACACGCCCCCTACTGAGACCACAACTCAGGCATGTACCCTGACCAGAATGCAACCTCTTGGTGCATAGGATGAGACTTAACTAATGGAGAGAGGGCTGTTGTCTCCAGATTCATCTATTTCTCTTTGCAGTTCTATCAGTTTTTGCCTCACGTAGTTTGATGCTATTGTTAGATAAGTACACATAAAGAACTGTTATGTCTTCTTGGAGAATTGACCTCTATTATTATGTGATGTCCTGCTTCACCCTCGATAATTTTCCCTGCTTTGAATCCTGCTCTGTTTGAAATTCATATAGTTACTTCTGCTTATTTTTGACTAGGGTTAGAATGGTGTATTTTCCTTTATCCATTTACTTTGAATTTGTATATGTTTTTATATTTAAAGTGGGCATCTTATAGACAACATAGATTTGGAAGAGTTTTGACCTAATGTTAAAACTTCAAAGGTGAAGGTGTTGTAAATATTAACTTGGTTCTAGAAGAGAGGTGAGGACTCTCACTTTTGAGTTCTGCTGGTGGGCAGACAGGAGGCCCTTAAATCATTCCTAGTGCTATTACCATTTTAAGACAGTGTGCCCACATTCGACTTTTCAGGATTTCATCATCATCAATTATAAATTATGTGCATTGTGTATGTTATATAATTCATCTCTGGGCTGATATAGGTACACAAAGGGGACAATGGGTTGAAGAACCCCAAGTGCATTAGATGGGTCACTGAAGTGGATATGTCATAACACACATGAAATACACCAAAATATACCCCATGCAGATTTCTAGGCCAGGGTACCAGCTGTAATTTCACTCACATTTTCTCTTAAAAGAAGAGCCATACACAGGCCAATAGGAATGAAGTTCTAAGGATAACTATAGTCTAATTTATGAAACTGGTGAATGCCAGTACTTTTGTAACTGATTACTCGCCACATTTCTCACCACAAGTAAAGACCCACCAATCTGTAAAGACAGTACCATTTCAAGTCATGGATTTGATGACTCCTTTTACTTAAGGCTCTACTTCTGATATTTTTTAAGGGTCTGGTAATGAGAGGAGAGTCTAAAAGAGGAACCTTGGAACCTAGGAGGATAAGGCCAAGCAGTAGACAAATTATCTAGAGCTGACTCTTACAATATTGCCTGTGTCCATCTTCCTCCACAAAATAAGCACTCTCATTGGATTACTAGAGTACTTTCTCCTTGGAAAATAAAGTCTTGCTCTTTGGGTTTCCTTTTAAAAACTTTCTGAAGTCAGTCTTCCATTAGTTAGAACATTCTTTCAACAGGCAACCAAAAAAATGATTAGTTTTTAAGTTTTTAAAAATTACATTCATATTTCAGCTCTCCCTACCTCTTACATACATGTTATCATCTACATTGGACATGTATTCCCAGACATTTACGGCAATAATTTCTGATTTGACTTCTATATAGGCTTACATTCCCCTGTTAATTGTTGTTTCAGAAAATAAGCTCTAGGGTTTTGTGTACTGGCCACATACATAGTACTTAGTATCTTATATACAAATGTCTTTTGCAGTAAAAGTTGCAAGAAATTATCTCCTACTAGAGGTCTGATGCATGAAAATTCGTGCACTGGAGGGGGGCTCCCTCAGCCCGGGCTGCCCCCTCTCAGAGCCTGGGAGCCCTCAGGGGGTGGAGGTGACCTGGCAATCAGGGGAAGGTGATGCCCCATCACACCTCTGCTGCTGCCACTGCCAGCAGTGCAAGCCTTGGCCGACCCTGGTTACCTGAGCCTCAGGTGGCCCTAGGTAGCTGGGCAGCGGCCATCTGAGGCTTGCCTGCACCTCAGGCTGGCCCTGGGCAACTGGGAAGCTGCCATCCAAGGCTTCCTGTGCCTTGGGCTAGCCCTGGGCGGCTGGAGGATTGAGAGGACTGGGGGGCTCTGGAGGCAGGTACCCTGGCGGGCTGAGGGGACTGGGCAGTGCAATCTTGTGGCTGTGGGTGCTGCCATCTTTGAGGGCAGGGCAGTCAATTAGCATATTCCCCTCTTTATTAGATAGGATTGTTATTGGTAGGATGCCTTCTGTGTCCCCACCACCTGATATATATACACACACTTTTTTTTAATTTCAGAGAGGAAGGGATAGGGTGAGAGAGATAGAAACATCAATGATGAGAGAGAATTATTGATAGGCTGCCTCCTGCATGCCCCCTACTGGAGATTAAGCCTGCAACCTGGGCATGTGTCCTTGTCCGGAATCAAATCTGGGACTCTTCAGTCTGCAGCCAATGCTCTATCCCCTGAGCCAAACCAGCTAGGGCACCTGTTATTGGTCGAAGTGGAGCTCTTGGGGTACTATAGGAGAAAACATTTTCTGAGGCTCCCATGGGAAGATGAGGCATCATGGAAAACTTTATTGATGAGGTAACATTAAGGGAGTTTCCCTTCAAGGTCCCATTTCCTCTGTTCTACCTTGGAAAAAGTCCCATTTTATCTTTAGCAGAGATAGGATTAAAGCCACTGCCCAGAGTTTCTGTTCCATATTAAGGTCCAGTCCAGTCCAGCATCTGAATCGCTCTGTTTGTGTTCCCAACTGCAGTCCATTGTGTGTGAGGTCTGAATGGCCATAGACTATAGGGCTTATATGGTCACATGACAGGCTAGTGGGGGATCACAGAGCAAGCGAGTGCAAGAAAGCAGAAATGAAACAAGGGGAGCAAGAGAGTAAGAATTCTTTAGGGATTTCAATCTTTTAAGATTTTTGTGCATTCATCCCTTTAGCTAATTATCTTCTTCTTCTTTTTTTTTTTTTTTTTTAGTTAACATTGACAGGCAAGTACCTTCCCTAGGTCACCTTGTGCATATCTCCATCTCCCTTCCTCCAGTGTTTTACAGGGAATGGACCAGTGGTTTCCTGGGGAGTGTAAAGTTGCAGTTTCCTGGTGAAGCTACCCAGATGACTATGTTTATAATGTCTGGCCTCCCCTTTGCTTCTTTCCTATTATTATTTTTTTAAACATATTGTATTGATTTTTTACAGAGAGGAAGGGAGAGGGATAGAGAGTTAGAGACATTGATGAGAGAGAAACATTGATCAGCTGCCTCCTGCACACCCCCTACTGGGAAGTGCCTGCAACCAAGGTACACGCCCTTGACCAGAATCGAACCTGGGACACTTGAGTCAGCAGGCTAATGCTTTATCCACTGAGCCAAAATGGTTAGGGATCCTATTATTTTTTAAAAATACAGTGGTACCTTGAGATACGAGTTTAATTCATTCCGTAACCTCGAGGCGTGGGAAACTATGAGACACTCAAGTCGAGGTAAACTGGTGGGTCGTGTGCAGACGGCTGATCCGCGTGATTGCTCCTATCTCAAATATTGCTCGTATTTCAAAGCAAAAATCACTCGCTCAATGGCTCGTATCTCAAAAATCTCATATGTTAGGGCACTCGTATCTCGAGGTACCACTGTATTTTTTTATTGATTTCAAAGAGGACAGGAGAGGAAGAGAGAAATAGAAACATCACGATGAGAGAGAATCATTGATTGGTTGCCTCCTGCATGCCCCTACTGGGGATTGAGCCCACAACTTGGGCATGTGCCCTGACAGGAAATCAAACCTTGACCTCTTGGTTCATAGATCAATGCTCAACCACTGAGCAACACCAATCAGGCATCTTATTATTAATATTAGCTAGCTAATTACGATGGTAACACTATAATTTCTTATGTATTTCATTATAAACTCAGTGATAGATTATTAATTTATTCAATGACTTGTTTATGATCCTACCTAAAGTTCTCTTTCTATTCTAATAATTCCAAATAATGATTGCCCACAGCCCACTCTCATATTTCAAAACACATTCTTAAATGAGAATTGTTTTCTAACAGGAAACATAAGAATCAAGATGAAAATTATGGAGTACACATATATGTGCAGTTAGGAAAATGATAAAGATGACTTCGAGGAAAATAAAAATCTTTTGTTCTGTTTTCCTTCACCTACTACTATTCACTGCATCTCAAGGTGAGGTACCAACTGTACCTCCCTTATCATGTGAAAAGACCACACTCAAAATATCTGTAATTGTGATCTTCAAAGAAACAGAACAAGAAGTGCTGGTGAATTTTTTGTTTTCAAACAGGTATCCCTTCTTCCTTGCTTGCTTTCATTTCCTTTAGGTAAGACTTCTTTTTTTTTTAAAATATATTTTATTGATTTTTTACAGAGAGGAAGAGAGAGGGCTGGAGAGTTAGAAACATCAATGAGAGAGAAACATCAATCAGCTGCCTCCTGCACACATCCCACTGGGAAGGTGCCCGCAACCAAAGTATATGCCCTTGACCGGGAGTCAAACCCAGGACTTTTCAGTCTGCAGGCCAACTCTCTATCCACTGAGCCAAACCAGCTAGGGCAAGACTTCTTCCTTAAGCAAAAACATAGTTTCTCTCTATTATAAAACAACTGAAAAATAAAATTTAATTTGTTTCCATCTTGTATGATGGTTGGTTTTCCCTGCTCTAAGAAGAGACATTTTGTTTTAACATCATCCCAATAAAGAAAAGAAAATCTGAAACATCTTCTTCAAATCTGATTTGGAGAAGGCCATAAAGTAACTCCCCTGCATGCCTCTATGCTTTCTTGAGTGAGAGAAGAAGATGGAATTGAACAGTCAATTTTGAGTCATATAATCGTGGGGTTGAAAGAAACTATAGGTCCTAGCATTTTATTCAATACTTAAATCTTTTCTGTTACACCCAGAATATTGGGATTGTAGGGTGTTAATTAATTTTATCTCTCTCCCCTCTGAGTTTTGAACTTGTTGTGACATAAAAAGTGTATGTTGCTATAATTTAGAATAAATATATATATTTGGTCTTCAACATTGGTTCTGGTGCAGAACTCCTAAACCCCTTGGAATTTCCTCAGAGATGAGAGTGATATAGATGTCTTCTGTTATGTTAATGAGTAACTTTTGGAAAGCCCCTAAGGATGGAGACTAGTAACCAGGGGAAATAACCACATGATTTGAGGATTGGAACTTTCAATTCAACCTCCTAACCTTGGGGCAGGGGCTGGAGATTGAGTTCAATCAGCAATGGCCAATGATTCAATCAATGATGCCTATGTAATAAAGCCTCTATAAAACTCCAAAAGAACAAGGTTCAGAGAGCTTCTGGGCTGATGAACTCAAGGAGATTCAGAGACAGTGGCCTGCTCAGAAAGCAACAACCCTACTTCAACTAAAGGAACTCAGCTTTTGTTGATTTAAACACTGGTTTCCAAATTTAAATATTTTTTTAAAAGAAGAAAGTTTTTATGCTTTAAAAATTTTTGAAATGAAAGCTGACATCTGAGAATGAAGAAGACCAAGACTGAGCTGAGTTTTACTCTGCCCTCATGGCAGAGTTATAGATCACCTTCCGCTGAGATGCAACATGGTGAAACTTTTTGTTGTAAGCCATAAAACTTTGGAGTTTCATTACTGAAGCAAAATAACCTAAGAGTCACTCTCATCTCTCATACCTTCTCCAATCTAATAGAATGTAAATTCCACGAAGGTAGGGACATGATTTTGTTCACTGCTATTTCTCTAGATCCAAAAATCATGACTAGTACATAATAGTGACTTAATAGGACTTGTTGAATGAACCTCTCATCTAATAAGCTCTGTTCTCCCCCTGTCTCTCAGATGATGTCCTTGCTTCGCATTTCACTGAGAAAATTAAGCAATGAGAAGAGAGTAATTTCACCACCACATTTACCAGCAAACCTACCTCTGTCCTATTCATTATTCACTATTTTCTACCAATTGCAGTAAAAGTTGCCTATGCTGGTATCTCTGGCTGGTTCTTTCATCTATGCACCAAATCTTCTGGTTTTTCTCATATTCAAAAGCTTTGTGCCTGCAATAATAATTCTCTCTCTCTCTCTCTCTCTCTCTCTCTCTCTCTCTCTCTCTCTCTCATTTTCAATAGCATACCATTATACCATAACTCCCTTCTTAAAAAAAAAGTAAAATAAAAAAAAAAACCCTCACTAATTGCCAGGTGTTAGATGGCTGGAGGTATGGAAGAGTGGAGCACAGAGGATTTTTAGGACTGTGACACTACTCTGTATGATATTCCAACCCATAGAATATACACCACCTCTGTCTGGGTGATGATGTGCCAATGTAGGTTTATGAATTGTCACAAATGTACCACTCTGGCTTGTTCCCTTACTTCACTGATACCTCTGGCCAAAGGGTTTTTTCTTGACATCTTCACCTATAAAAGCATCATTTCCTCTCCGGTCTCAAGCATGCTTTACTTATCTACATTATTTTTATTTGTAACACTTATCAGCACAGAACATTACGCTATATATTCATTTTTTATTTGTTTATTATCTGTCTGCTGCATCAGAACTTAAGCACCATAATAATGACAAGGACTTTGTCTATTTAATTCTCGCTTAATGCCCATGCAATGTGCCTAGCACATAGCAGGTACTCGATAAATAGTAGCAGTAACAGAGCACCAGAAAATGAATAATTCTCTTCTTTGTATAAAGCAGATAAACAAGTCACCAACATGGGGAAATATGGGTAACAATAAGAGAAGTTTGGGTTTTTCAAAAAAAGATAAACAGTTGAGAAAATTAGATATTAGTTTTGTCTTTACCATGGATAAAATTAACCTAATCACAACAGATCTGAATCTCTTCATTTATCAAAAAGAAATAGAAAATTTCACAGTAGTTTGGGGGCGGGGGAAGGAGGTAATTCAAACAAAAAGTTCTGAACTTCTCAGAAAAAAATGAATTTCATCAATTCGAGGTATTGTTAATACCCCATCTGACCACGACTGATGAAACAGATAAGTGGATTCCATGAATTTAACCACTTGTTAATGTCACATCTAAATTCTTTAGACAGGTTCTTTTGTTCTATTTTAATCCTCCAGATGTCACATTAAAAAAAAAAGTTGACCTAATATGAAATTACCCCATATTCTCCATTTGTTTCTGTTTTTATTTATTATCTCAAGTACTGAAAGTAGAAGATGCTGGAAAAATTGTGGGGAAAGCTGTCAGTTTTTATGGAAGGGCAAAGTTGCTCAAAACCTAAATAAGCAAAATGTTATCCTCCTCTCTCTTTATCTACCCTGGGCCCACACATTCAGAATACAAGGCTACCCAGCTCAGCTTATGGAGGCCCACATGCTCTTAAGAAGAGTCTAGTCCAGAGCCAAAGAGAACACACTTTGTTCCTAAAAGAAAGTAACTTATATCAGCTAGCTAACTGCATCCAATTCTCTGGATTCATGGTTGAGAATACTGACCATCCTGACTCCTGAAACTGAAGATAAGTACATCAAACCTGTGTAAACATGTTGCCTAATTGTAGACTCGGATATACATACTGTAATAGAATATTTTCCCTCAAACCCAACTCCATAAAGTAAAAGCCTGATGAAAAACCAGTTGAGGCTGATACCATATTAATCTTGTCTCCCCAAAGGGGTTCTCTATGCAAACATTCATTCAACAGACACTTACTGAGCATCCATATGTGCATGATTCTGAATTAGACACTGGTAATAAAAAGGTGGTTAGAGGCATTTCCTGCCTTTATTTATTTTACTTTTTTATTTATTTTACTTTTATTTATTTATTTTTTTATTTAATAAATTTTATTGTTCAAATTACTACAATTGTTCCTCCTTTTTTCCCCATAGCTCCCCTCCACCTGGCTCTTAGCCCTCCTCTACCTTTACCTCCCCCCCCGCATTGTCCTCATCCATAGGTATATGATTTTTGTCCAGTCTCACTCTGCACTATCTCCCCCTGATAATTGTTAGTCCACTCCCTTTCTATGCCCCCGATTCTATTATATTCACCAATTTATTCTGTTCATCAGATTTTTAATTCACTTAACTTTTAGATTCACTTTTAAATACATATAGATATGTATTTGTTGTTCATAATTTTTATCTTTACCTTTTTCTTCTTCCTCTTCTTAAAGAGTACCTTTCAGCATTTCATATAATACTGGTTTGGTGTTGATGAACTCCTTTAGCTTTTTCTCATCTGTGAAGCTCTTTATCTGACCTTCAATTCTGAATGATAGATTTGCTGGATAGAGTATTCTTGGTTGTAGGTTCTTGCTATTCATCACTCTGAATATTTCTTGCCACTCCCATCTGGTCTGCATAGTTTCTATTGAGAAATCAGCTGACAGTCGTATGGGTGCTCCCTTGTAGGTAATGAACTGTTTTTCTCTTGCTGCTTTTAATATTCTCTCTTTGTCTTTTGCTGTTGGTATTTTAATTATGACGTGTCTTGGTAGGGTCCTCTTTGGATTCCTTTTATATGGGGTTCTGTGTGCTTCCTGGACTTGTAAATCCATTTCTTTTACCAGATGTGGGAAATTTTCAGTCATTATTTCTTCAAATAGGTTTTCAGTATCTTGCTCTCTTTCTTCTTCTGGCATTCCCACAATTCTGATGATGGTACGTTTGAAGCTGTCCCAGAGGCTCCTTACATTATCTTCACATTTTTGGATTCTTTTTTCTTCTTGCTTTTCCAGTTGAGTGTTTTCTGATTCTTTATATTTCAAATTTTTGACTTGATTCTTGCCTTCCTCTAGTCTGCTATTAGGTCTCTGTATACTATTTTTTATTTCAGTCAGTGTATGTTTAATTTCTAGTTGGTCCTTTTTCATCTCCTCTTGGGTCTTGCTAAATTTATCCATCTTTTCTAGGAAATGCTTGAAAAAACCTTATAACCGTGGTTTTGAACTCTATATTCAGTTTGTTTTCCTTCATTTCTTTCGTTTGTGATCTCTTCCTTTGTCTCTGCATTTTCATTGCTTCCCTGAGTTGGTAGAGCAGCTTTGTGTGCTAGGTATCCTATATGGCCCAGTAGCTCTGCCTCTTCAGTTACCTGAGGTGGACTCTCTTGGTGCAGCCCTTTGTGGACTGTGTGTACCTCCTTGTTGTAGTTAAGTCTTGATTGTTGTTGGTATTACTGGGGGAAATTGACCTCCAAGCCAATTGGTTGTGAAGATCATCTGTGTCTAAGCTGGGAAAACTTTCCTGCTGGAGTCAGTCTTATGAGACAAGACTTGCAAAATTGCAAAAGTGCTCGGCTTGGATGAGGCAGAAGAGAACAGTTGATTAAATGAATAAAAAACAGAACCGTACTGTGATAGTTGAACTTTCCTGTTTTCAGGGCTGAGAAGACAGCCTTGGCTTCCCATCAGCCCTGCCCCAAGTAGCCCCTGGGTCTCAGTGTCACTGGGCAATCACTGCAGCCCTCTCTGTGCACTTGCACTCCTGTACCTCCAGACCTCTGCTTTTCCGGCTCCCTTGAGTTCCGTGTGCTCTGGGGTTCAGTGCAGTTGGAAGTGGATTTCAGTGCAGTTGGGAGGTTCTGTCTCCCTCTTACTAGAAAAAGCCAGTGGCACAATCAGCAGTCAGTTCTCTGTGTGTGCACTCGTGCTCTTGCGCCTCCAGACCTCTGCCTTTCATAGCTCCCCTAAGTTTCCATGCACTCCTCCTTTTTCATGACAGTCCAGACTCTCCCCAGCTTCACCTGGAATTGGGGTTCTGTGTAGCTGGAACTGGGGTTCAGTGCAGTCAGGAGTTTCTGTCTCCCTCCCACTAGAGGAAGCCAGCCAGGCATTCTGCCACCCGTCCTCTCCATGTGTGTGTCTCTGTACCTCAACCCTCTGCAGCTCCTCCAAGTCTCCATGAGCCCCTCTTTGTCCTTCTAGCTTCAGCACTCCCACGCAGACAGCCTTCCTGTGTTTTTTAGCTGTAGTTTTTCCATTTCCTGCCTTTAAATATATGTTGGAATGATCAACCATGTCTCCAGAAACCAATAACACAGTTATAAATTTGAAAATGCAGAATGATGGAACAGCATTAAGAGGTAGATCTAGGTGGAGAGAAAAAATGGTGGCCGAGTAGACAGACATGTCTGGAGCTTTGTCGCCGGGCAGAGGGAGAGAGAGCAGCTGAGAGTCGCACTGGGAGTGTTTGTTGGCAAGTTAAGAGTCAGCTATCCTCCAGGAGAAGGTGGGGGACTGCTGTATGGGGCTCTCCTGGCCAGGCAGCCCCAGTGCCACACGGTTTTTGTCTGCCAGAGCCACCAGCGCGAACGCGGAGACCGCACCATCTTGCAGAGGGAGGTGGATGTCTGCCACGGTCTGAAAGCTGCAGCTGAAGCACTCACCGAACAGCCAGCCGGGGACCCAGAACACCGCTCTCCAATCCTCGCAGACACGCGGCGAATTCAGAGGAGATCCACAAGGCACACGGAAAGGTCAGATTTTGCCTGGGATAAGGTGAGGTCTCCTGTCCCGCAGAACAGAGACGCACACACTGTGGGAACCGGGCTGTGGGAAAGCTGCCTCTGGAGAGGTCTGCGGAAGTGGGGCAGGGCGTGATCCCTAAGTGTGGAGGCAAACTCTCCAAGCTGTTGACAGAGGGGAGCTCTGGAAAACGACTTGTTTTGATCTGAGGCAGAGGGACAGCCTGAGAGTTATTACAGTGTCCCGGCTGCAAAATCCCCACAAACCAGTTTGGAGAACTACAGAGTAGCAGGATCTGAGCACAGCCTAGAGAGGTCCTGTGCTTTGTCTCAGAGATCAATTCTGAAACACACCCACCCAGTGGATGACACACAAATTGACTCTCACATAAGCACAAAAGAATAAAGAAATTAAAACACAACCAGCAGTGGAACACAGGGAACTGCAATACCCTCCCGACTGGGAAACAGAAGTGCCAAGCAGAACAATAGCGGAAGTGAATGACCATTCTATTTTTTTTCTTTTTTAAAAAATTTCTTATTTTACTTTATATTTTTTCATTTTTGCATATTTTAACCAAAAAACTATTTTTTTCTTTTTTCTTCAATTGATTTTACCTTTTTAATTATTACATTTTTGTTTTCAACTAGTATTATTACTACTACTATTTTACCTTTTTGGAAAAAAACAAGTGTCATTTTGTTTTCCTTTTATTTTACTTCGGGATTAGAGTTCTACATTCTATTTTCATCTTTCCTTTAGCATAATTTTACTCCAACTCAACTCTACCTTTATGCCAACACTCTCCTCCTAACTTTCCCCATTTTGTTGTTTTGTTTCCTCTTTCCCTTTTCCAACTGTAGATTCTCCCTATTCTTTCTCTTCACCTGGTTAAAATTTCACCCCACTTATATATCTAATTTCAAATCCCCTACTCCAAGTCCATATAAACCTCTCTCTTCTTGACCTCACTATCCAAAAAGTTGTTTTTCTCTATGTCCTTTTGTTGCTGTTTTCCTGAACGGTGATTATATCAAATTTTTGTACTTTTTTGGTGAGATTGTTTTAGCTTATTCTACTTGTTTTATTTTGCTTTTTGTTTGCTTTGTTTTGGTTTGTTTTTTACCTCTTTTTTCCCCCGCCTCCCTCGATACCAGTTGTTATTTGTAGTTTGTATTAATCTCCAGGTACTGGTTGCTGGCATTTGTTGGGATTAGTGACTGTTCTATTGGTGTTTTCTTCTGACATCTATATTTTGTTCCCCCTTTCTCTCTTATCCTCTTTCTTTTCTCTCTGACTTTTTTCTCTTTCTCTGTTCTTCTTCTTCTTCTCCTTTTTATTATTTTATTTTATTTTATTTTATTGTTCATTTATTTATTTTTTTCTCCCTCTCCCAATTTGACTTTGGCATTTCTTTCTTTTATTTTTTCCTCATTTTCCTCTTCTTGTTTCTCTACTTACCCCTAATTTGTCTTTCATTGGTGGTCACCTTATTTGTGATTATTAACATCCTGAATACATTTCTACTCAGTGCCTTGTGTACTATACCTGGTCATGTTGTAGTTTTTGCCTATCAATCAATGTAGGAGAGAGAACTACATAACCAGACACCTGGAGAAGAAAGATCATGGACAGAAAAAGAAACAGCCCACAAAAGACAGAAAGGCAGGTTTCACCAGAAAAGGAAGTAAACAAAATAGAAGCAGAAATAAGCCTGCCAGAGAAAGAGTTCAGAGAAATGATCATAAGGTGGATGAAAAGAATGGAAGACAAAGTCAACAATGTGTGTAAGAGCCAAAAGGAAATGAAGAAGAAGCAAGAAGAAATGCAGAAGAAGCAAGAAGAAATGAAAAATGACATCACTGCTATAAAGAACTCAATAGAAAGCATCAAAAGTAGACTAGAAGAAGCAGAGGATGGCATCAGTGAGCTAGAAGACACGGTAGGAAAAAATACCCAAGTACAGCAGCTTCTAGAAAAAAAAGTTAAAAAGCAAGAGGAGAGCCTAAAGGAACTTTGGGATAACAGGAAACAAAGAGGTAGATCTAGACATGCTACCTGGGAATCTAGACATGATACTAAGTAATTGTGTGAGTGTGGGCGTTTCACAACCACAATGAGATTCAATGTCTTCATTTATAAAATGGAAATAGTGATAGTACACTGATCTCATCTAATTCCTGTGAGAAGTCAATGAGATAGATAATATATATGATATGCTTAGCACAGTGCCTGCCATATAGTATATGTTTAATCAATGCTCAGCTTAGAGCCTGCTATGTAGTATGTGTTTAATTATTACTAGTGATTATTATTGACTAGAGGCCTGGTGCACAAAATTTGTGTATGAGTAGAGTCTCTAGACCTGGCCAGTGATCAGAGCCCATCAGGTTCTTCCTTCCCCTGGCTGCCTTCATTCTATGCCATCCCTGGTGTTCAGCAAACGTCATAGCGAGTGGTCAAACTCCTGGTCAGTTGAACTCCCAAGGAGACAATTTGCCTATTAGCCTTTTATTATATAGGATATGACTGAGACAGAGGAGAAAGGATACTTCCCAATGTAGAGATAAAGTACGATTTCTTTTAGGAGGTGGCATTTAAGCTGAATCTTAAAGAGTAAGTTAGATTTGGACTTAGATATTTGCAGAGACAACCAAGAAAAGAGGAGGTCATGCTGGGGGTATTATTGGGCAGTTAATTTTTGTTGTTGTTTTGCTGTTTGTTTTTTCTGAAGCAAAGACAGCATGAAGGAGAATAGTGGAGAATGCATATTGAAGAGATAGGCTAGGGAAGATTTTGTAGGATCTTAAATGCCAGGCTAAGGAATCTGGGCTTAATTTCACAGACATGATGGACATTCTTAAAAGTCCAAGTTTTGGATATGGAAAGAGAAAACAAATAGTGTTCTTCAGGAAGATTAAACTGGAAGCAATGGGCAACAATGATGGAGGTGTGAAGAGATACATTGGAAAGCTAAGTAGAAGTCTGGACAAAAAATGGCACAGGTGGAGAATCCAAGATGGCGGATAGGTAAACACCTACACTGCTGCCTCACACAACAATTTCAAAACTACAACTAAAAGACAGAACAGACAGCATCCACAACCATAGGAAAGCTGGCTGAGTGGAAATTCTACAACTAGAAGGAAACAGAGGGGCTCACAGAGACCCAGAGGAGCTGCAAAAAGCTGAGGTATGGAGATGAGCGTGTGGAATGAGCCAGTGACGGAGTACCTGGCTGGCTTTCTCTGGAGGGAGGGAGATGGAGACTCCCAATGGCATTGAACCCCTTATCCTATGACACTAAACCCGAGGTCCAGCCAAAACTCATACGGGGGGAGTTTGGACTGTGAAAAGGGAGAAGTGCACGGAAAGTTAGGGGAGTCGCAAAAGATCAGAAGTCTGGTGGTGCGCACAGCACTACGCAGAGAAGATCGACTGCTGATTGTGTTGCTGGCTTTCACGAGTGGGCAGGTGACAGAGCCTCCCAACTGCGCCACTTCTAACTTCACTGAACCCCAGTTTCTGGCGAAACCCTGGGGACTCAGACTCATGTGGTCCCGGAGCTCAGGGGAGCCAGAAAGGCAGCAGTCTAGAGGCACGGTGAGAGAGAGAGCGTGTGCACTCCAGGGACTGCTCCAGCGATTACCCAGTCACATGAGACTCAGGGGCTGTGGAGGGCAGGGCCAACTGGAAGGTAAGGTGATCCAGTAAGCCCTGAAACTCCACCCATCCCAAGCTCAACAGAGAAGCTTTTGCAGTTTTGCAAGTCTTGTATCATAAGGCTGAATCCAACATGGAAGTTCTCCCAGCATAGTGACAAAGGAAGAGATCACAAACAAAAGAAATGGAGGAAAACAAATTACTGGATATAGAGTTCAAAACCGCGCTCATAAGGTTTTTCAAGAATATCCTAGAAAAGATGGATAAATTTAGCGAGACCCAAGAGGAGATGAAAAAGGTCCAACCAGAGATGAAAAAGGTCCAACTAGAGATGGAAAAGGTCCAACTAGAGATGGAAAAGGACCAACTAGAGATGGAAAAGGTCCAACTAGAGATGATAAAGGACCAAGTAGAAATTAAACATACACTGACTGAAATACAAAATATTATACAGAGTCCTAACAGCAGACTAGAGGAAGGCAAGAATCAAGTAAAAAATTTGAAATATAAAGAATCAGAAAACACTCAACTGGAAAAGCAAGAAAAAAAAAAGAATCCAAAAATGTGAAGATAATGTAACGAGCCTCTGGGACAGTTTCAAGCGTGCCAATATCAGAATTGTGGGGGTGCCAGAGGAAGAGAGAGAGCAAGATACTGAAATCTTATTTAAAGAAATAATGACTGAAAACTTCCCACATCTGGTAAAAGAAATAGATGTACAAGTCCAGGAAGCACACCATACCCCAAACAAAAGGAATCCAAAGAGGACCACACCAAGACACATCATAATTAAAACACCTAGAGCAAAAGACAAAGAGAGAATATTAAAAGCAGCAAGAGAAAAACAGTTAATTACCTACAAGGGAGCACCCATATGACTGTCAGCTGATTTCTCAACAGAAACGATGCAGGCCAGATGGGAGTGGCAAGAAATATTCAACGTGATGAATAGCAAGAGCCTACAACCATACCCAGCAAAGGTATCATTCAGAATTGAAGGGCAGATAATAGAGTTCACAGATAAGAAAAAGCTAAAGGAGTTAATCAACTCCAAACCAGTATTATATGAAATGCTGAAAGATACTCTTTTAGAAGAGGAAGAAGAAAAAGGTAAAAGATAAAAAATTATAAACAACAAATACATATCTATCAACAAGTGAATCTAAAAATTAAGTGAATTAAAATTTTGATCAACAGAATAAACTGGTGAATAGAATAGAATCAGGAGCACAGAAAGGGAATGGACTGATAATTCTCAGGGGGAAAAGGGTGAGGGGTGTACAGGGAGAGACTGGTCAAAAATCATACACCTATGGATGAGGTCAAAGGGGGGGAAGTAAGGGTAGAAGGAGGTGTGGGAGCCGGGTAGAGGGGAGCTATGGATGGTAAAAAAGAGAAACAAATATAATAATCTGAATAATAAAGATTTAATTTTTTAAAAAAAGAAACTACCACAAAAAAAATGGTACAGGCATGCCTATAAGCCTTATCCTAATACCTACAGCCCACTGAGCTCAGTCTGAGCTTTCAGATCTGCTTCAGGCAGCCAGTGATAAATGATCAGTGCTGGCTTGAAAGACAAAATGTATTATTATCCATTCCTAAACTACAGTCATGATACAAGAGGTAAAGGAGCTTTTTCTGATATTTATTCTGTAAACATATCCTACCCTCAAATGGAAAGGGGGGAAAGGAATCTGATTTTTGACAGTCTCTCTGAGATCTAACAAGAATGGTCATCATAAGTTGCAAACTTATACCCAAGTCAATTTTCAATTATCACAGAAGGGTTCTGTCTTTTATTCATATAATCAACTGTTCTCTTCTAGTGTTTTATAGGCAGGGCAATTCACAACGGTCAAGTAGCTCATAAGGAACTTGAAAAGTGAGTAGGGGAGAGTTATTTAATTCATAGTGGATTTTGGTTTTCCACAGTAATATCTGTGCCCCATCTAGTAAAATCTGGTGGAAATTACAAACTGTAGAAATTCAACTCAGTGTAACAATAACAGGATGCACCTGTAGATTTCGTAGAATTAGCAGCAGCATTCTCTCAACACCAGTTTGAGATAAGTAAAACTGTTTGTATAGCACTAACTGGGACAAAATTTGAAGTAGTATTACACATCTCTAAATGATGGGAGGTATCAATCATGGCAGATACTGTTTATTCCTTCACCATCCATTCAACAAACATGTACTGGAGATGTCCATGCTCTTTTCATTGGTTGATTTTGCTAGTGGGAGTTTATCAAGTTGACAGCTGGTTTGCAATTAGTTTGGGGCTTTTCTGCTCCCCAACTCTCATAATTAGATTATGAACTCTTTGAGAGCAGGAAGCCTATTTTTATTTGTCTTTGCATCTCCCACTTAGGTGGAGTGTCTTGTACCTGGATCCTTAATATGTACTCATTGAATTGAATTATACTAAAAGATTCACCCAATAGTACATGAACAATTTTTAAAAAGTAAATAGTGTGACCTTAAATGGAAATTTCAGCCTTGACTGGTGTTATTTAGTGGTTACAGTGGCACCCTGTACACAGAAGGGCTGAGGGTTCAATTCATGTTCAAGGGCACATATCTGGGTTGCAGGTTTGATCCCCCAACCAAGTTGGGGTGTGTGCAGGAGGCAACCAATTGATTTGTCTCTCTCACATCAATGTTTCCCTCTCCCTCTCTCTCTTCTCTCTCTCCCTCTCTCTCTCCTTCTCCCTCTCTCCTGCCCTCCCTTCCACTCTTTCTAAAAATCAATGGAAAAATATCCTGGAATGAGATTAATAACAACAACAAATGGAGATTTCAGGTTCATGTCTAAAAG
>JAAGEH010002534.1:21288969-21305979 GCA_011751065.1 Lasiurus cinereus | reverse complement strand
AGATTAATAACAACAACAAATGGAGATTTCAGGTTCATGTCTAAAAGATAAAGATCAGAAAGGCCTGTGGTGTCCTCTTACTGAACTGAACAAGAACATCAGGCTCTTTTCACCACTTCTGGTCATTCTGCTGCCACTATCCAAGAAAGCAAAGAGTTCTCTTCTTTTTGGATCATGACTCTGAAACCGCAGCTCAGCCCATCACTCTGCTAGAGAAAGGAGAATGTGAGATGAGAGAGCAAGACTGCTTTTATGTGGTGTAGCTGGGTAAGGCAGGGCAGGGCTGAGTGTTTAAAGAATCCCTCAAACACATCAGTCATTTCTTTTGTCAAGGGCCCATCTCTTCTCTTTGACTAGGTTGTGAGTATCCCCAGAGATTAATTTCTTAGATCTCCCCTATAATGCTTTAGCTGTAGGTGTTAAGTCAACATCTGTTGATGGATTATTTGATGGCAGTGAAATTTTTTTAATCGAAGTTTCACCTTTTCCTTCCTTAGACACCCTCAGTAAAAATGCTGGCAAACAATGAAATGGTAAAGACGACAGCAACATGGGGGGAAAAAGAGAGAGAAATCATGTGATTCCTGAGCTAAATAGATTTTCTTCTTGACCCTATCTCACAGAGAAAGATGTGTTCAGCATTTAAATTCATCTTCAAAGCTAATTTAAAAAATGGGAATTTTATTCAAGATTTTTGTGGAATATTAGGGAAAAGGTTTAACATTGCAAAGCAAATTGAAACTATTATCTTCCATTTATTTTTTAAAAATCTCTTTTAAGCTCTCTTATTTCCCAGGGGTTCCCCTTAAATTTTCACTATTTCTTAATATCTTCTCTGGCACTCTCTTTCAACTCCACTTCTCCATCATCTTTCCACCATTTCTTTTTTTCCTATAGAGCAATTTTTCTTCCTCCTGGCATCTCTAATACTCACTTTCAAAGCTTTATTTTTAAAAATTTTTTATTAATGTATTACATGTATACATATCTTCCCATCCCTGCCCCCACTCCCATGTTATACCCTAACCCCCCAGTATTTTGTGTCCATTGGTTATGCTTATATGCATGCACATAAGTCCTTCGGTTTATCTCTTACCTACTCCACCACTCCCTAACCTTCCCACTGTAATTTGCCAGTCTGTTTGATGCTTTACTGCCTCTGTATATTTTTGTTCACCAGTTGATAATGTTCTTTATTATCCATAAATGAGTGAGATCATGTGGTATTTTTCTTTCATTGAGTGGCTTATTTCACTTAACATAATGCTCTCCAGTCCATCTAGGTTGCTGTAAATGGTAAGAATTCCTTCTTTTTATGGCAGCATAGTATTCCATTGTGTAGATGTACCATAGTTTTCTGATCCACTCATCTGCTGATGGGCACCTAGGCTGTTTCCAAATTGTGGCTATTGAAAATTGTGCTGCTATGAACATAGGGATCCATAAATCCTTTCTGAATGGTGTTTCTAGTTTCTTAGGATATATTCCTAAGAGTGGGATTGTTGGGTCAAATGGGAGTTCCATTTTTAATTTTTTGAGAAAACTTCATACTGTTCTCCACAGTAGCTGCACCAATTGGAGTTTATTTAAGTGTATGCTATAAGTTGGTGGTCTAGTTTCATTTTTTTTGTATCTGTCCAATTTTCCCAACACCATTTATTGAAGAGACTGTCTTGACTCCATTGTATATTTATGTCTCCTTTGTCAAATATTAATTGAGCATAGTGGTTTGGGTTGATAGCTGGATTCTCTATTCTATTCCATTGGTCTATGTATCTGTTCTTGAGCCAGTACCAGGCAGTTTTGAGAACAGTTGCTTTGTAATACAGCTTGAAATCTGGTATTGAGATTCCACCTACTTTATAATTCTTTCTCAGGATTGCTGTGGCTATTTGGGGTCTTTTTTATTCCAGAATGAATGTTTTGAGAGTTCTTTCTAGGTCTGTGAAATATGTAATTGGTATTTTAATGGGAGTGCATTGAATCTATAGATTGCTTTGGGTAGTATGGACATTTTAATGATGTTGATTCTCCCAATCCATGACCATAGTATGCTCTTCCATCTGTTTTTGTCTTCCTCTATCTCTTTCTTCAGTGTCCTGTAGTTTTCTGCGTATAGGTCTTTTACCTCCTTAGTTAAGTTTACTCCTAGGTATCTAAATTTTTTTGGTGCGATGGTAAATGGGATTGCTTTTTTAGTCTCTTTCTGTAAGTTCACTATTAGTGTACAGAAATGCCATAGATTTCTTGACATTAATTTTGTATCCTGCTACATTGCCAAATTCATTTATTAAGTCTATTAATTTTTTGATGGAGTCTTTCAGTTTTTTTATGTACAGTATCATGTCATATGCAAATAAGGTCAATTTTACCTCTTCTTTTTCAATTTGGATGCTTTTTATTTCTTCTTCTTGTCTAATTGCAATGGCTAATACTTCCAGTACTATGTCGAACAGGAGTGGTGAGAGTAGGCATCCCTGTCTTGTTTCAGTTCTTAGAGGAACTGTTTTAATTTTTTTCCCATTGAGTATGATGTTAGCTCTGGGTTTATCATATATGGCTTTTATGATATTGAGGTATGAACCTTCTATTCCCACCTTGCTGAGAGTTTTTATCAAGAAAAGGTATTTTATTTTGTCCAATGATTTTTCTGTATCAATTGATATGACTATGTTATTATTATCTCTCAATTTGTTTATGTGATGTATCACATTTGTTGACTTGCAGATATTGAACCATCCTTGCATCCTTGGGATATATCCTACTTGGTCATGGCGTATGATCTTTCTGATGTACTTCTGGATCCGATTTGCTAGAATTTTGTTGAAGATTTTGGTATCTATGTTCATGAGGGATATTGGCCTGTAGTTCTCTTTCATTGTGTTGTCTCTATCTGGTTTTGGTATTAGGGTGATCCTGGCTTCATAGAAGATGTTTGGAAGTGTTCCTTCTTCTTGAATTTTTTGGAACAGTCTGAAGAGGATAGGTTTTAATTCTTCCTTGAATGTTTGGTAAAACTTTTCTGTGTAGCCATCTAGTCCTGGGCTTTTGTTTACTGGAAGCTTTTTGATGACTGCTTCAATTTCTTCCATAGTTATTGGACTATTGAGATGTTTAGATTCTTCTTGATTGAGTTTTAGAAGGTTGTATTTTTCTAGGAATATGTCCATTTCCTGCAGGTTGTCCAGTTTGTTGGAATAGAGTTGTTCATAGTATTTTTTAACAATCCTTTGTATTTCTGTGGGGGTCTGTTGTTATTTCTCCTCTTTCATTTCTGATTTTGTTTATTTAGGTCCTCTCTCTTTGCTTTTTGGTGAGCCTGGCTAGAGGTCCATCAATCTTGTTCATCCTTTCAAGGAACCAGCTCTTGGTTTTGTTGATCTTTTGAATTGTTTCTTTAGTCTCTATGTCATTTATCTCTGCTCTGATCTTTAGTATTTCTTCCCTTCTGCTTAACTGGGCTTTTCTTTTTGCTCATTTTCTAGCTCCTTGAGTTGTAGAGTTAGGTAATTTATTACCATTATTTCTTGTTTTTTTGAGTAGGCATGTAGAGCTACTCAATCTATGGGATACAGTATCCCATAGATTTTGGATTGTTCTGGAAAACCTGCAGGAAATGGACATATTCTTCTATTATAGACACAGCTAATCCTCATAGTCAATTGGCCTGAAGGTCAGTTCCTCCCCGTGTACCAATAGCAATCAAGGCTTAACTACAACAAGACTGTGTACCCAGCCCACAAAGGGATGAACCAAGAGTGTCCACCTCAGGTGATTGGAAAGGCGGAGCTACTGGGCCATAAAGGACAACTAGCACACAAAGCCACTCCATCAACTCAGGGAAACAGCCAAAATGTGGAGACAAAGAAACATATCATGAATGAAAGAAATGGAAGAAAGCAAACAACTGGAGATAGAGTTCAAAATCACATTTATAAGGTTACTCAAGAATCTTTCAAAAATTGCTGAGAAATTTAGTGAGACCTTTAAGGATCTTAATGAGAATGCAAAGAAAAAAAAATGAAAAAGGATCAGTCAGAAATTAAGCATGCACTGTCTGAAATAAAGAATAATATACAGAAATCCAACAGCAGACTAGAGGACACCAAGAATCAAACCAAAGATTTGAAATATGAGGAAGCAAAAAACACCCAATCAGAAAAACAAAAAGAAGAAAGAATCCAAAAATGTGAAGATAGTGTAAGGAGCCCTTGGGACAACTTCAAGCATACCAACATCAGAATTATGGAGGTGCCAGAAGAAGAGAGAGAGCAAGATACTGAAAACCTATTAGAAGAAATAATAAGAGAAAACTTCCCCCACCTGTTGAAAGAAATAGACTTACAAGTCCAGGAAGTGCAGAGAACCCCAAACAAAAGGAACTCAAAGAGGACCACACCAAGACACATCATAATTAAAATGCCAAGGGCAAAAGACAAAGAGATAATCTTGAAAGCAGCAAGAGAAAAACAGTTAGTTACCTACAAGGGAATACTCATATGATTGTCAGCTGATTTCTCAACAGAAACTATGCAGGCCAAAATGGAGTGGCAGGAAATATTCAAAGTGATGAATAGCAAGAACCTACAATCAAGATTACTCTACCCAGCAAAGCTATCGTTCAAAATTGAAGGTCAGATAAAGAGCTTCACAGACAAGAAAAAGCTAAAGGAGTTCATCACCACAAAACCAGGATTATATAAAATGCTAAAAGGTATGTTTAATTTCTAGTTGGTCCTTTTTCATATCCCAGGGGTCTTATTAAACTTATCAACCTTTTCTAAAAAATTCTTGAAAAACTTTATAACCATGGTTTTGAATTCTATATCCAGTCATTTGTTTTCCTCCATTTTTTTCATTTGTGTTCTGTTCCTTCGTCTCTGCATTTTTGCTGCTTCCCTGAGTTGGTAGAGTAGCTTTGTGTGCTAGTTGTCCTATATGGCCCAGTATCTACACCTCCCCAGTTACCTGGGGTGAACTCTCTTGGTGCACCCCTTTGTGGACTGTGTGTATAGCCTTGTTGTATTAAGTCTTGATTGTTGTTGATATCACTGGGGGAATTGACCTCCAGGCCAATTAGCTGTGAGGATCAGCTGTTTTATTCAGGGAAAACTTCTGTGCTGGAGACAGGCTTATGAGACAACACTTGCAAAATTGCAAAAGCCTCTGTGCTCGGCCTGGATGGGATGGAGTCTCAGGGCTGATCAGACAGCCTTGGTTTTCCGTCAGCCTTGCCCTATGGAGTCCCTGGGTCTCAGTGTCCCTCGGTAATCACTGCAGTCCTCTCTGCTTGCACTCACGTGTGCATCTCCAGCCCTCTGCCTTTTGTGGCTACCCTCAGTTTCTTTGTGCTCCTCTCTTTTCCCAACAGTCTAGACTCTCCCCATGTGAGTCTGGGACTCCAGGGTCTCACCCAAAACTGGGGTTCAGTGCAATTGGGAGTTTCTGTCTCCCTCCTGCTAGAGAAAGCCAGCCAGGCCCTCAGCTGCCCATCCTTTTCACACGTGTGTCTCCATACCTTAGCTTTTTGCAGCTTCTCTGAGTCTCCGTGTGCCCCTCTCTTTCCTTCTAGTTGTAGAATTTTCACTCAGCCAGCTTTCCTGTGGTTCTGGTTGATGTCCATTCTGTCTTTTAGCTGTAGTTTTGAAATTGTTGTGCGAGGCAGAAGTTTAGGTGTTCACCTATGCTGCCATCTTAGTTTCTCTCCAGTGAGATTAAATTTTTCTGTCTACTTTAATCCAAGTATAACCTATGAATCCTTGTTAGTATTTTTTTTATCTTCAAAATATTTATAAGTAAATATTAAAATTAACTTCACAGAGAAAAAAGAAACTGGTAGAGAACTGAAGATCTTAGTAAACTTCAGGTAATCATTACTTTCTAATAATAAATATTAATTCCCAAGATGTTCTAAAGTTTAAAAAATATGAAGCACATTAAAATCTTAGAGGTCATTATGGTTTTGTTTGTGTCTTTATCACATATGACTTCATTCTCTAAGGTTATCTAAATTTCACATTTTGGCCTCATTTGCCTTTTACCACCTTACTCTAGAATAGTGGCCACAAGCCTCCCTCTTCTCCTTTCCTTTCTGAATAATTTGATCTTAAAGCTTTCAGGCAGAACAAAGTAAGAGGGGTAACTGTGGTAGATAGTGAACAGTGACATATAGTAGCCCAGAGCGGGAGATATCACAGGCAGTGAGAAGAGTGTCTCCATGAGGAGACTGTCTAGAATAGGAAGTCAGAATCTAAGCAAAGTAGAGCAGGGACTCCCACAGGGAGCAGCTCGTGGGGTAGTCAGAACCTGACCAGGGTGAGAGGAAGTCCACAAAGATAGGCAGATCACACATGGAGCTGGTGGCAATGTGTCAGAACCAAGCAAGTGGAAGAGATTGTCCCCAAGACAATGGCCCAGCATAAGCTTTCAGCATCCAAACAGTTTCAGAAGGATATCCATTGGAATGTGGGGCTAGCCAGGTAAGGGGTGTTGGAGCCTGATCGGTGTGAGGAGACCATTCTCTCAGAGTGTGGGCATTGGCTCAGAATAGGGGTTCACAGCCTACACAGAGAGAAGAGGGTACCCATGTAGGGAGCAAGGTGGTGGCAGAGATGAGAGATTGATAGCATACATGGGAATTGATTTAAAAAGTAAAACGCTAGGGATAATGGAAGTCAAATTTCTCACAGTCAGAGGAGGGAGTTACAAATCGAGGAACAAAATTAGAATTCAACCCTGTGGTGTTATATTGAAATTAGGATGTATCAGAGGATATAGAAATAAATATAGATATAAAGGTGAGTGTGTGTGTACATGCATTGAATACCTAACTCTGTCTATGGGAAGAGACCTGGAGTAGTACCACCCCAATAGCAATGAGCATATCTTGGCTTATGAAAGACTATTTTCCTCTAAAGGAATCAGGGAACTTTGGGTAAATGGCTGATTCCAGGGATTGGACAGAGACAGCACAAGAGGAACCTGGAAAATAGTTTTATCCCCCAAAGCAAGAAAGCATTAAAAGAATGATGGGGACATGTCCAAAGGACACAGAAGCCAACTTCAATGGATTTCCAATGGACAAACATGAGACAATTTAGGCATTGAACTAAATGACAGTGATGGATTATAACCCACCGAATAAAATAGAAAATAATGAGTCCATATAGATATAAGTATATAAATAAATTGAAAGTTTGCTATCACAAAGGTGACAACAGTTACTTTAAAGTGGGGGCACCTGGGAGATACCACTTTAATCAAATGATCAAAGTGAACATTGTCAATAATGTAATTAAAGGGTGCCACAAGTACATAGCATCACTACAGCCAAAGATGCAAAACCTGAATCTGATCATGAGGAAACAATTAAGAAATCCAAGTTGAGGGATAAGCTATAAAATAACTTGCCTGTATTCCTCAAAAGTGCTGGGCCATGAAATCAAGAAATCGCAGAGGACTTGCTAAGGACACATGACAACTAAATACAACAAGTGGTTCTGAACAGGATGCTTTAGCTTGAAAAGACATTACTGAGACAACTGGAGAAACCTGGCCTGGAGATTCGATGGCAGTGATGCATCAATGTCATTTCCTGATTTTAATTGTTGTAGTGACATTGGAGAATGTCCTTGTTCATAGGAAACACACAGTAAAGTATTCTAGGGTGATGAAACATCATATTGGCAACACTCCTAAATGTTTTGTTTTGTTTTGTTTTGTTTTTTGCAGGGGGGATATTACTTATAACAAAATTCCACTTTTTCTGTAAGTTTGTTTCAGGATGATATTTATAATTATGGGATGATAAGAATAGCTAGAAAAAATCTCCAGCTTAATAACAGGGATTGCTATATACTTCATATAGTTGAAAAGATTTCTAGCAGTGAGGTTAGCCCTGCTATGGAATCTTAAAAGTTAATCTTGTCACATTTTGATAAGTATCCTACTCTGGGAGAGAGATCAGTTTACTATTTTTCTCTGCAAATTCTTGTACTGGAAAATCTAAAAACCACTCTTACTCATTGGCAGAATCCCAAGGCTATTTTCAGAGGTAGCTATCTTTCTGAGAGGTCAGGGGTAGAAGAAACACTTATTGAAACCATGAACTGCATGGACTTGTTCAGATGGTCTTTTGTCAATATCTTTGCTTTCTTTCTAATATTTTAAAAATTGTATTTTAATATAAAAAGATGATTGCTAATGGACATGAATTTCCAGATAGCAAAAACAGTCAGTCATTACATGAAAATCAGGAGATAGTACTCTGATAAAAATTAACAAGGAAGCAAGATTTAACTTTGCAAAAAAATCCCAAGTTTAAAACCAAAGCCCACCTTTAATATTTTCCTTTAAGAGAAAGGCTAATCTGTAGGCAAAATATAAAATAATAACTCACATTTGGGAACCCAGGATATCCTGGTAAAATGACTAGTACCAATTATATATCTTGGGATATTGTTCATGTATTCTGAATATGGGTCAGTGTGCTGCTACCTGGCTCTTGGAGACCTGTCTTGATGCCCACTAGACTTTTTAAAGGGATTAGTGGTCGCACAATTTTAGGCACTGCCTTCTACGGTCAAGGTTCCTCCTATACAGGTCAAGTTCTCCCATCTCGCCTGCTAACTCCCCAGGGAGCTGCAAGTTTGGGGGAAGACCTCAATTTATGAGGTGATAGATGAGACCACTGCCAAGAAGTGCTTGCTCACCTTCCTTTAACGGCAGGGGAATCTCCCTTTCCTGTTCTGGGTGAAGCAGAAGAAGACTCATCAACAAAGCCTAATCCTTCTCACCAACCTCAGCCCACACCACCCAGCAATTGAACTTGAAAACACCTGGTTAAAACCACTTCCTATCTGAGACTAGAGAAGCGAATGTCAGGCACAATTTCCTGGCTGAACAAATCAGCCTAACGCTTATAGAGAGCCACTCCTCATTGTCACAGAGACTGAATGGACCAGCAAGGATGACAACCCTAATGAATTGATCTTTTCATCTTCCATCCTCCCAGCATGATGCTAACAAGAGGCTGACTGGAAACCTAGAATTTTGCAGAGAAAGATCGCTTCACTGTCCCTAAGTAGGCAGTCTATCCCAGGTGCCAAGATGGAATCAAGCTTGCTGATATGGAGATTCTTCACATTCATCATGGTAACTGACTGCGTGACAGGTAAGAGGTCACAGCTGCCCACAGGAACTTGGAAAGGCTATTGGATGTTATTTCTCCCCAGCCACAGAATCACAGAGGCCCCCTAAGTAGAAGATACAGAAAAAAGGGGTTGAATCCTGGGCTCTAACCGTTCTTCATGACCCTCTGGAGCCCCATTTTATGCCCCAATTGTCCTTGATCTATATAAAGAGCTAGGAATGATGGGCTCTCCTCTCACTCAAAGTCTTTGACAGTTAATTTGGTGATGAATAGAGTGGCCTGATAATTGAAAATAAATTTCCTTTTATTTCCCAATGGATTTAGTTTTCTGATGCACCCCCAGCTATTAAGATAATGGTTAAAATCTGCTAGAAATCTAAGAGCAGGTAAGTGTCCCTGAGATGTTAGTAACTTATATAGGAAATATTGGGGTAATTTAAGATCTCAGAATAGTTAGCTTCAAGGATATATACTTGGTTCTCTACTGCCTCAGGAAATCATACCTAGGAAGCTTCTTATATGTGCAACTTTATAGACATTTTGGAAATATAAGTGTGCTCACTTTCAAAACATTACTTTCTCTTGTGTTCTTATGTGTGTATATGCATGTACTATATGTATGTATATAGGATATGTGTGTGTGTATGCAAATTTTGAATTTCATTCATCTTTTCATACGGGGTTTGTCAATGTTTTTTGGATTTTTTTGTTAAGAAAATACTACCAACTTCTACCTCAAAACCACCCTTCCTACTTAAGTGTGAATTTTCTCATGACTTCTTCTTTTGCTTACCCAGGAAGACAGATAAGGTGGTAAAGTCTATAATTTCATATACTTAATTTCTAGATACATAACAATGCTAACTGGCCACAGAGAGATGTGCTAAGAAGTCAAACACGATGATGTATATAGTCTTTTTGCTTGGTTGGGGGAAGTGGCCAAGTTATGAACTAACCCAGGTGTAGGTACTTCTTCACTTTTCAGCTAAAGTGGCCACGGTTTTAGGAATGCTTATAATGTGATTTCTGTCTCAGAGGTGTCTTTGCAAAGTGAGAGGTCAGTCCAAGCCAAAACAGAGAAGTCTTTACAATTATTCATGTCCTATTTCTGAGAAACAATTTACAAGTAAATTATGTTATTGGTAGCAAATGGTGACTTATCTGAGGAACAGTCTTGATGGCAGTGGGGCAAGTGGAAGTATTATGAGGACTCTTTCATTCATTCCCTCTGTTCTCCAAAAATCTATTCAATACCTCTTATTCCTATTTTCAGCACAGTAGGAAATATAAAAATAAATCAGACAGTCTCTATTCTTAAGAGATTTATAACCTAATAAGAGGGAGAAAGGCATAGATATAATAAAAGTAATGCAGTAGTAAAGTTGGAATGTGATAAGATCTATGGGAGCATGAAACTAAAAGAGAAGACTTAGTGAAGGACCATATGAGCAAAGACACAGAAGAGCATTAGGGAACCACAAGTGGTCTGCTGCAACCCCCAGCACTGCCTGGTGATGTGAGGATATTGAAAATTAAGATTGGAATGGTAGGATGAGGTCAAATTAATGATCCAAGGCCTTGGATAACAAGTTTAAAACTTTTAACTCCATTTGGTAGTCAAAAAAGACTACTAGAAAGAAAGTTATCATCTATAGAGTGCCTTGTATGTACCAGGTATATATCTTATTTTAATCTTTATAACAACTTGGCAGTGTGAGTGTCACAAACCTACTAGATGAAGAAGAACCCAAAATTCAGAAGTCTCACAAGTAGTGACAGAGCTGGGGCTCAAACACAGGTTTCCCTTTCTTGTGCTCTGTCTGTTCTGTTCACTGAGATAGGGTCAGAGCTCGGTGGAGAGGACTCTGTCATAGGGTGGAGAGACATTAGGTGCACAGAGGCAGTTCATGAGGCCCTTGAGATAGTCCAATTCAGAGGCAAATGAAGAATTGGTGGTAAAGAGAATGAAATGGGTTTGGTAACAAATAATCTCATATTGGACTTTTTCCTCCAAGAACCCAGTCTTAAGTCTTTTTATTCATTAAGAGTGAGAAATCTCTATTGAAATCAAATAGATTGTCAACAGATGCAATTTCTAGCTGATTCATAAGGCAGATTTTCATTCTGAAAGTTTCCAAAGCCGCCATTTAAAAATTGTGATGTGTTACAATTAATCAACCTGAATGTTTTTAGTCTCTATATTACTGGGTCCTGGGATGTGGTTAAAAGAAAATTCTCCTGATGTTACCATGGCACATTATTGAGGCATTTTTCTCAGAATTGTGGAAATTCTGAGAGTTTATTTATGCCTTGATCATCTTTCTTTCATTCTAGGAATTCTGTGATCAAATCTTCATCCCTTAGACTAAAAAATAAAAAACAAAAAAGTGCGGAAACCCATTAAGATGATATTTCTAATTATCCCTTCTTGTAAAGACTACTGCCCACACTAGAATTTCCCATCTTCACATTTGTCATTAAAACAAAAAATGTTTAACTCTTCACACCTAATCATTCAATTTCTCTAGATCCTAAAATGTTATTACCACTATTGCCTTGCTCATCTTCAAGGTATATCTCAGTAAGCCCTGGCTGTACAGCTTAATTGGTTAGAGTATCATCTGTACACACCAAAGTTTTGGGGCACATACAAGAATAAACCAATGAATGCATTAAAAAGTGGATAAGAAACTGATATTTTTCTCTATTTCTAAAATCATTAAATAAAAAATAATTTTAAAAAAAGGTATACCTTGGTGAGATAGGGTTTTGGTAAGCATAGGCAGTATCTCATAAAATAGTTTCTACTTTTTAAAAATAGTTTGTCTTGTCCTAACTGGTTTGGCTCAGTGGATAGAGCATCAGCCTGTGGACTACAAGGTCCAAGGTTTGATTCCAGTCAAAGGCATGAAGCTTGGTTGTGCAAGCTCCATCTCTGGCCCTGGTGTGCTGGAGGCAACCCATCAATGTGTCTCTCTCATATCAATGTTTCTCTCTTTATCTCTTCCACTCTCTCTGAAAATCAATGGAAAAATATCCTCAGGTGAGGATTAACAACAACAAAAAAGTATGTCTTACATAAGGAGTGCTGTATACACATTTAGATATGCTCCATTTTAGATTTAAGAAAACTGAGACACAAAAGAATTGACTTCACAAATGGACAGTGAGAGGTGCTAGCAAAGAACTTGGGTGAACTCTATAGCCCTCATCTCAAAGAAAAGTATTCTTAAACTTTTTTTGGCTAAATCCTTGAGTATGCTGAATACTTCTATGTAATTTCTTGTTGAAGTCATTCCTATAATAGCTAGAGTGAACCTTAAGTCAAGCTATCCCTCAACATGGTGGTCACTGGAGTTAATTTTCCTGTACCTCTCATTGCCCAATGAACAGTAGAAACCTTGCAAATAGACAGAGCTCCCTTAGGGAGTGGAGCATGTCAACTGAGGTCAGTAGATAGAAGAATTAGAGGGAAATTGAAATTTGCAGGGAGCTGATAGAGGGCCAAAGCACTTTCTAGCAAACATTGTTGGAGGACTAAACAGAAGACATGTGAAGGATGTGATTTTTGACAAGTTTGTATACTTCCCTGGGCCTCAGTTCCTCTCTGTAAAATGAGAGGGTTGATAGAGATGATTTCAAGGCCCCTTTCCAGTCTATGTAAAGAATTCTGGTAGGGGAAAAATAAGCTCTGCTTGAAAGGCATTTTCAAGCTGGGGTTCTTTGGGATGAAAAAGTTTCCTGTAAACCGAAGACATACACAACAAGATCTGGGTCTAGCGACCTTTCAGTGTCAAAGTACCAAAGCTGACATCTTAAGCACATACAAGAATCCCTCTGCTGCTCTTAAGCACAACCCAGTGCCTTGGTAATTGTTGCAGTTGTAAGAGGCAAGGCAAAAACACTACTCACTTTTGGTGAGGCCTTCGGCCGCTTCTTTGCTTGATTAAGGAATTTTATGCCTGAAACAATTTCCTTGTTCCTTCTGGAGAGATCTTAGATGAGTGGGAACCTATTTCTCTTCCCTTTATCCCAGCCATTCCCTGTGAGAAAAGGAAAGAGTATCTTAATTCAATTGATTGCTTCAAAAAGTTATAGGCCCTTCACCCTGAAAATGTTCAAAAAGAAGCTGTAGCAACAATTGTGGGATGCCATAAAGGGGTGCATACTGGCTGGAAAGGTTGATTGATAACATTCTGGGCTTCTTCCCACCTTTCCATTGTGGTTCTTCTCTGCCTCCTTCAAATCTATTATTTTCTTCCAAAAATTATATATATATATATATGTATATGTCTTTGTTGATTTCATAGAGGAAGGAAGAGGTAGAGAGATATAGAGATATCAATGATAAGAGAGAATCATTGATCAGCTGCCTCCTGCATACCGCACACTGGGATTGAGCCCGAAACCCAGGCATGTGTCCTGACTGGTAATCAAACTGTGATCTCCTGGTTCACGGATTGATGCTGAACCACACCAACCAGCCCACCTGTACTTTTTACTTCCCCTCCTAGAAAATGAAATTGGGGATATGTGATTTTCATCCTTTTCAAATCCAAAAGAATCCAGATAACATATAAGAGTGGATTCTTGGTTTTAATCCACTATCTGCTCCCCCATTCCAAACTTTGGTGACAGTGAGAAACATAAAAGGAAGGAGAATTTGAGTGGGAAGGTGATTGAGGCTGAGTGAGGGGAGCTACTAAAAAGATAAAATGTAAACCATGAGCTTATCTCTACAGGGTGGGACAAAAATAGGTTTATAGTTGTTCATATGGAAATTCCATAATTAATAAAAAATAACACAAGAATAAATTCTGTTTTGTGTACTCACAATGGTAAACTTACTTTTGCCCCACCCTGTATTCGGTGAACTTCCAATAGCTACACACCCAGAGTAAGGAGCTCTTCTCCTCCTGCCCTCTCCACAAAGGCACTTTCTGGACGCAGAAAGTGGCAGTGATAGGCTCAGATCCCTTTAGATTTAGAATCTAGGGTTTCTTCCTTCTGGGCTGACAATGACTAGCCCTCTGGGATCAATCTATGGCCCATCTGGGGCTCCTCTGTTACTGGGGGTCTCTACACTTCCTGAAATCCTCTTCTCTTGTTCAGTTCTTTATCTAGGCAGCTATCAAGTAAGGAAAGATTGGAGACCCTTAAATAGCTCCACTATCTCCTACCAAACTCTTTGGTGACCCTTTCTGATGATTTCTTCAGGAAGTTCTGGTTAGGTAAAGTCTTCTGCTGTCTCAGGTACCATCAAGGATGGGGAGGAGAAGGGGAGAAAAAGGCCCAGCAAGCCTCACTACATAAAGATGAACCTCATGTATCACTCCTATGTACATAGCCTGAATTTCTCAATAGGAAAAACATGTGATAACAACAATCCATCTAGTTTTTGGTTCTTAATTTTTTTTGAATGGTAAATTGGTAAATCCTTGAGAAAATTTTATGATATCTATCAACTGTCTTCTTAAAAAAAAAAGTGCAAATGCACAAAATTTTGAATAAAATTCTTGAGGATTAAAGCTTCCCTATAAACCAGGGTCCCCAGGTAAGACATTTGATTACATTATTTGATATCTTAACACCCATTGTCTTGAACAGAAAGAATGAGATACAGGAAGTTACCCTCTCTGGAAAAGGAACTATAATTGGCAGGGGCAATCTAAGAAGTCTGGGAACCTAGAGAAAATAGCCAGGAAGGGGTACTCAGGACAAACCAATGACACAAGGCAAGCAAGAAAAGTGGCAAAGCCAGGACTAGAATCTAGACCTCTTAAATTCCAGTCCAATATTCCCTGCATGTCTCTACATGGATTCTCAATGACAAATCCATCTAGCAGGATTACTAAAATGAATAAAATGGCAGTCTTTTCCTTCTTACTGCTTTTGGCTGCACAGTGGGGATGAAACACCTGCAGGGCAATTCTTCTCTTGACTGACAAGGGAAGCCAACAGAGTTTGCCAATGAGTCAACAATCCATCACTGAATCCCCCCACAAGGCTTTCAAATAAGTCACCCATTTAGAGGAAAAGAGTAATATAATTGTTTCTAGATATTTTCCACTCTAAGATTACTCAGATAGTTTTTGGCTATTTTTCTTGTTTTAGGGTTACTCTGGGACTTGCTCCCTTTAATAAGGGTAACACAAGTCCCACCAGGAAATGCATTTAGAGCAGTTGTTACCAACACCAACCATACATTAATTATGCATCTGGGATGTTTTAACAAATAATAACCAACCTTGGCCCCAAGAATAATTAAGACCAATTAGTTCAGATTTCCTGGGGATGAGAATTGGACATAAAAATAAGTTTTTTAAAGTTCCTCAAAGGATTCAAGATGCAGTCATGATTGAAATCCACAAAATAATGATTCCCATTTTGGTCTGGTTCCATGATTTTATTTCTATTCACTAAGAATGAGTGCCCTATAGCACAGTATTTTCCAAACTTTAATGTATTTATAGATCACCTGTGGATATTGCTAGGAAGCAGAATCTGATTCAAGATATCTAGGACAGGGGTTGAGATTCTAGTTCAATTAGGCTCCTACATGATGTGCATGGACCCCATTTTGAGTAGCAAGGCTCTTGTGTGAGAGAAGAAATACAAGTTGTGTCTACCAACACAGAATTTGCAGCTAAAATGAGCAAACCAATCTGGAAAGATTCAAGATCACATATTGCAAAATAGTAATTGGCAAAACTGACACATTCCATAGCAATGAGAATAGGCAGGCTTAGGAAAAAGATATTGCTTAGGAAAGGCTTCCCAGAGGACATGGGACTTATTGATTCTGCATTTGTGCTTGTGAATATCAGAAGTTGGTTTGCAGGATGGTGTTTTTTAATGATTTTGCTAGAGTTCTATACTTGGATCATGCTCTATGAGTAACAAACTGAAAATAGGAGTTTACTAAGGTAATAAAAACATTCTATATATTAGAGGCCCAATACACAAAATTCATGCAAGAGTAGGCCTTCCTTCTCCTGGCTATGGCACGGGCTTCCCTCTGGCATCTGGGACCTGGGTTTCCCTTGCAGCCCTGGCTTCATCCAGAAGGCTGTCTGGAAGGATATCTGGTCTAATTAGCATATTATGCTATGTGTGTGTGTGTGTGTGTGTGTGTGTGTGTGTGTGTGTGTAAATACACACAAGCATTTGTGTGTATGTGCGTGCTGAGCAAAATGAAGCTAAATGGCTAGTGATTCTCTGATTTAAAGAAAAAACTTTTGCTCAAAAAAAAAAGTGTCTCACTTTAATCCTCTGTCTACACATATCATTCAGACCTGGTAGATTTTATTCACACAATAGATCACTGGATCAGCATCACCAAGGCTATATGATACCTTTGGGTAACAGTCAAGAAGCCCAGGCTCTTATTTCCCCACATTCAAATGTTGTCCCTGACCCAGCACCAGCTAACCGCATGCTGGTGGCTAGAGTATCATGACAGCTCACACATCTACAACCCCACCATCAGTTCATGGGGCTTTTGATCAGCAACTCTGCCTGCAGCCCAGTGCCAGGCATCCTGCTACTGGAGGAAACTAGGGCACCAAAGTGTGGGTGTCATAGGTGGGGGTCACCAGGCTGGGAGGAAGATGAAGGGAAGGAGTAAGGTGCTGGTCAGAAGTCTGTGCTCTGGGCAGGCCCATCCCATGGTGCAAGGAGAGGGTCAGATTAGCCAGACATGATTTCTGGGCTGCTTTCTCCCTTGTCCAGGAGTCCCCACACTTCTTATTCCACATGCACTGAAAGAATAGACTGGTGTCAGACTAGGAACAGTTGAGTACTTTTTCCAGAAGAAGAAGAAGAAGAAGAAGAAGAAGAAGAAGAAGAAGAAGAAGAAG
>JAAGEH010002534.1:21253488-21278969 GCA_011751065.1 Lasiurus cinereus | reverse complement strand
TAGAGTAATCTTTGTTGTAGGTTCTTGCCACTCCCATCTGGCCTGCATAGTTTCTGTTGAGAAATCAGCTGATAGTCATATGGGTGCTCCCTTGTAAGTAACTAACTGTTTTTCTCTTGCTGCTTTTAATATTCTCTCTCTGTCTTTTGCTGTTGGCATTTTAATTATGATGTGTCTTGGTGTGGTCCTCTTTGGATTTCTTTTGTTTGGGGTTCTGTGCACTTCTTGGACTTGTAAGTCTATTTCTTTCACCAGGTGGGGAAGTTTTCAGTCATTATTATTTTTTAAATATATATTTTATTGATTTTTTTTACAGAGAGGAAGGGAGAGGGATAGAGAGTTAGAAACATCGATGAGCTGCAATCAAGGTACATGCTCTTGGCCAACACTCTATCCACTGAGCCAAACTTGTTTTGGCCAGTCATTATTTCTTCAAATAGGTTTTCAGTATCTTGCTCTCTCTCTTCTTCTGGCACCCCCATTATTCAGATGTTGGTATGCTTAAAGTTGTCCCAGAGGCTCCTTACACTATCTTCACATTTTTGGATTTTTTTTTCTTTTTGCTTTTCCAGTTGAGTGTTTTTTGCTTCTTTGTATTTCAAATCTTTGACTTGATCTTTTTTTAAAATATATTTTATTGATTTTTTAAAGAGAGGATGGGAGAGTGATAGAGTTAGAAACATCAATGAGAGAGGAACATCAATCAGCTGCCTCCTTCACACCCTCTTTTGGGGATGTGCCCACAACCAAGGTATGAGCTCTTGACCGTAATTGAACCTGGGACTTTCAGTCTGCAGGCCAATGCTCTATCCACTGAGCCAAACCGGTTTTGGCCTCTTTGACTTGATTCTTTTTTTTTTAAAACATATTTTATTGATTTTTTTACAGAGAGGAAGGGAGAGAGAGAGAGAGTTAGAAACATCGATGAGAGAGAAACATCGATCACCTGCCTCCTGCACGCCCCCTACTGGGGATGTGCCCACAACCAAGGTACATGCCCTTGTCCAGAATCGAACCTGGGACCCTTCAGTCCGCAGGCCAACACTCTATCCACTGAGCCAAACCAGTTAGGGTTTGACTTGATTCTTGATATCCTCTAGTCTGCTGATGGATATCTGTATCTTATTTTTTATTTCAATCAGTGTATGCTTAATTTCTAGTTGATCCCTTTTCATATCCTCAAAGGTCTCACTAAATATATCGGCCTTATAACTGGTTTTGAACTCTGTATCCAGTCATTTGCTTTCCTCCATTTCTTTCATTTGTGACCTGTTTCCTAGTTTTCGCATTTTGGCTTCCCTGAGTTGATAGAATGGCTTTGTGTGCTATGTTTCCTATAGAGCCCAGTGGTTCAGCCTCCCCAGTTACCTGAGGTGGACACTCTTGGTGCACCACTTTGTAGGCTGTGTGCACAATCTTGTTGTAGTTAAGCCTTGATTGTTGTTGGTATCACTGGGAGGACTTGACCTCCAGACCAATTGGCTGTGCGGATCAGCTGTGTCTACAATGGGAGAACTTCTGTTCTGGAGACACCCCTATGAGACAAGACTTGCTTCAGTGAGGCTTTGGTGACACCGAGTCAGTCCCCTGAATGTGTCCCTTATGGATCGCAGGAGTTGTAATCTGGATGGTCCTACTCTGACCCCTGGGTACACTGGCTCTTGGATTTCCAAGGAGGTGCTAATTAAACCTCTGCCTGAGTCCACCCAGCAGGGGCTATGGAGAGATATGCAGATTCCTCTTCTTTGTTTGGGTTTTGGAGATGCTCAGTTGAGGCCCAGCTGTGAAGCAATGCAAGCTGCTGTTGGGCCTTGGGCCTTCTTTTGGATGTTCTGGGTCTCACTGATTCAGCTTTAGTTTATTAGGTAAGCTTAGAATTCAAAGGGCCAGGCCATTTATATGCAAAAGCCTCTGCACTCACTTTGGATAAGGTGGGGTGTCAGGGCAGAGCAAACAGCTCTGGTTTCCCATAAGCCCTGCTGTAAGAGGCCCCTGGGTCCCAATGTCCCATGGCAATTTGATAATCACTGCAAGCACTTCTGAGAGAAAGCTGCCCTCTATTTTCTCTCACTGCCAGATAGTCCAGTTTCTCCCTGTATGAATCTGGGTCCCCAGAGTCTCACCCAGAACTGGAGTTCAAAGCAGTTGGGAGATTTTGTCTCTCTTCTGCTTGAAAAAGTCAGCCGTGTACTCAGTTGCCAATCCTATTCATGCATGTGCCTCCGTACTTCTGCCTTTACTTCCGCAGCTCCTCTGAGTCTCAGTGTGCTTTTCTCTTTACTTCTAATTGTAGAATTTCCACTCAGCCCACCTTCCTGTGGTTCTGGATGATGTCCGTTTTGTCTTTTAGTTGTAGTTTTGAAATTGTTGTGCAAGATAGCAGTTCAGATGGTTACCTATGCTGCCATCTTGGTTTCTTGATAGGCAGGTTTCTTTCTTTCTTTCTATTTAAATTAATATATAACATGTGTACATATCTTCCCATTGCCCCCCCACACCCATGCATGTCCTACCCCCCCCCAAGTCTTGTGTCCTTTGGTTATGCTTATATGCATGTATACAAGTCTTTTGGTTGATCTCTTATCTTCCACCTCTCCCTAGTCTTCCCACTGTAATTTGATAGTCTGTTTAATGCTTTACTGCCTCTGTATCTATCTTTTTGTTCATCAGTTGATAATGTTCTTTATTATCCATAAATGAGTGAAATCATGTGGTATTTTTCTTTCAGTAGGCAGGTTTCTTAAACCTCCATGGGCTTTAGTTGCTGTGGGTATAAAATGAGAACACACCTCTCAACCCCCTGCCCACTGGCTATGTAAGACAGGCTGGCTAAAATATCCAAGATATAGAAGGTGCTCAATAAACATGATTTGCTGGACTTCTAATCTGCATAACCAAAGGCCCAGTGGACCTTTCCATATGGATGTCTCTTAGACTTCCCACACTGAATACATCCAGAATTGCTCTCTCAGGTTCTTTCTCCCCCTTTTCTGTTTCAACGGCAACACCATTATCCACCCAGCTGTCCTAGAAACCTGGGGAAATTCCTTCTTTTCTTTCACTGGTTCCATGTACCCAATCAAATCCCAATCTCTGGAGACTCCAGCCCTTACAATCTCCGAATATTAGCAACCTCTCTTCCTTATCATTCTCATCACCCACATTGGGAAGACCCATGACAGCATCCCCATAATGCAGGATAGATGCAGGACAAGGGCAGTGGGAAGAAAGAGGCTGCAGTGACCACAGGAACAGATGCAGCCAAGGCACAAAAGGAAGGAAAGGTCTGAGCACATACAGCTGTTATGCTGCTGGGTCCAAATACTGCCTTTGCGACCGACAGGCTATGTGGCTCTGGAAGGTCATTCACTGAACCTATTGGTACCTCACTTCCATCATCTATAAAATGCAGATAATAAGAACTACTCCTCTAATAATTAATTAATTATTCAATGATTCTTGTAAATGATAATTACGTTAAACTATAGTATTTTGTATATTATTTACCATATATTTAATTCTATTTTAATAATATAATATAATATTGTGTTATTTAGCATTACTCTTTATAATAGCCTATTTCATAGGTGACTGAAGAAAATAGGGGAGTCAATGTGTGTGAAGTGCCTAGAATAGCTCCTGGCGTGCAGTACTCTGAGGTACCTTGGACAAGGTGTATGCTCTTATGCAAGCAAACAGATTGAGAGAAGGAATCTTTGAGCCCCCTTTCAATCCTGACATTCTATGGCTTAATAAATACTTGCCCTATAATGGATTGAAAAGTAACATCTCTTCAACATCATGCTGACTATGCCATTTAACTTCCCAGGGGGACAGTTATAATGAGCACATCCTTAATGAGTTCCATTTTTTACTTTTTAGCACAAAGCAATTCCCAGTGTATCAAGGTAACAGATCTTAAGTTCCCATGTCCTTAGAAAATTCAGCCACCTTGGATTTAATGCCCAATATTAATGACCATTGCAGGCTCAGAAACCATAATTTCACGGGATAACTGAGAATTTATGTAAGGTGCGAATGGTGCAGAGTGCTGAGAACCTGGAAGTCTGTGTTTCCCTCAGCTCTGGCTTTGGGAGTGCAGCCCACTCTGAGTCCATAGACTGAACTTCACAAAAGCCTTTAAGTTAACTCATTGTAGACCAGTAGTTTCATTGCTAGCTTTACCCAGTGGCCAGATAAGTTTCTAATGAACGGGTACAAAAAAAACAACGTTTTACATAAATGTTAAAGGCATGCTTTAAAGTTAAATGCCCATTGCATTTTGAAGTTATTTATTACATGTTTTTACAAGCTTTTTAAAGTATGATACTTTGTAAAACACTGTGTAATATGAAGTGGAACTAAACAAAGCTGGCAAATGTAACGCGTTTCTTGTCTCTTACCATTATTTTTGCATACTTTGCAAACTTTAGTAAGATATTTCTTTTTATATAAAGTTTCTGCAATTGAAACGCTATTGTATTAGTTATCTTGGTGTATGTGACGTCCCATTTCCAGATACAGCTAAAGCAATGACAGAACAGAGTCATTCAATTTTTTCCCTTCACCTGTGTAAATTTTCATATTGCAAATATACCCAGTCTTGCTCTCACACATCATTCTTACAAGTAAACCATATTTAATAATTTCAGCTGGGTTGTAAGCTTGAAATGGAAGATGGGACCTTCAGAGAATCATGCCTTCATCTAATGATAATTCTCGCATAGGTTTCTATGATGTTTGAAATTTATTAATAAAATGGTTGAATACTGATTGAATTTTAAATAGCCCAGATGAATATTTAGTCATATTTGCATTGTCATTGAAATGCCAGTAAGTCCAATCTGTTCAAAACGATTTGGACTCATTGTCTGAGGAAATATTGGAACAGCTAGAACTGGATTTATAGACCAATATTCTTTCCAAGTGTCCTTTCGAATATGCCCCATTAGCACTATAAGTTCTAAAAATTTTTCACATCTGTTGAAATAACAGGAGACCACTTTATTCCTATCAAAATGTGCTTTCCCAAATTTTGGTTATAATATATGTTCAATTGATGACAAAATAGTTCAAACAAATCATTGTCAAAAATCAAGTTGGTGACTTCAATGATGTTTTTAGAATCACACGGTATAACTGTAACCCAAGTATTACTTTCAAATTTTTCCAAGTTAGATTGAAAGTCCTCTTTTTGTCCAATTATTATCTTGGCAACCAAGACCCAGATTACACTCAAAATCATGTGTGGAATTGTTCAAATTTTTAGGTTTGGAATCACTTGAAATTACTATTTTTTGCCTTTTTGACGAAATAACTATATCACTGCCACTGGCAAAGCTTTCATCACTTTCACTTGGAATATCTGATAAATTGTCAGTATCCAGAATTTTTTCATGTTCTTTGTCACTATTCATGGTTACTGAGCACTTTAAAAATATCAAATTGATATAAAAACAATTATTTTTATTACTAACAACAAGAGAATAATCACTTTTAATTCTTTTTGTAATTTTTAACTTCAACGAATGTGTTTTTCATTACACTGTTTCTCTTTAAATGACAACAATGAAAAGCCAAGAATTTTTGTGATCCATCTGCCTTAGAACAGGAATCACGAGATCCATCTGCAATATGTTAAGTTGGTATTTCAAAGGCCAGTCCCTGGAATAAAAGAGAGGATTTTTGGTAACATAACCCCCTCCCTATCCTGTGTTGCCCACCACATCATCCCACAGGAAGTCCGAGATCAGGAGGCAGCATGGTGGAGGTCTGGTGAGAACCTGCTTCAGAATCATAGATGCCCACTTCACATGGTCATAGATGCTGGGTATTCACATGGCAGAGAGCAGGGAGAGGAAGCCAGCTCTCTGGTAACTCTTAGAAGGGCATGAATCCCATTCATGAGGCTTCACCCTCATTACTTCATTTAACTGCAAAGGCTTTACCTTCTAATACAATCACATTGGACAGTAGTGTGTGTGTGTGGGGGGGAGGGTTTTACAAATATTCAGTCCAAACAGTATACTCTTGTGTCTTGTTTAAAGTTCTGATTCTTGAGAGCAAAGAGTGCCTCAGAATGAAGGGCCCAAGCATCACTCCCAGGAGATGGGTATGGAGATACTAGGAGAGAGTGCCTGAAGGCAACATTTTAACCCAGGGTCATCCCCGGTTTTGCACATGTAGATTTGGTGTACTGACACAATAAGTGTCTGTGGCTGGTTCTTGCCTGACACCCAGACCAGGCTACGGTTTTGAGGAGAAATACTGTGTTGCTGAAGTCTCCATTGTTTCACATGATTTTTTTCCTTTTTCCATCTTTTCTTTGTTTATCTTCTGGTTTAAAAGGCATCAAACCTGGCCTCATACTGACTTATCAAGTATTCTTTAAAGTCTCAGTGGAAATTCTGTTGTAATCCAGTTGAAAATCTTTTCAACTCTGCAGTCTAATTTCGCAGAAAACTCTCCTGATAGAAGACTGTGGGTGGGATTCACCCATGCAGCATATTTCTACTAAAAATATTATTCCATCCTAAGAATTAGGTTTCAAAGATTTGAAGGAAAACTGCTTTTAGATTTCAGAGAAAGAACAAGAGTATATTTTTACCCCCTTGTTTTTCTTATCTGACAACCCTTTAATTTTCATCAGGTTGACATTCTGTGGTGAACTTGTGGTTAATCCTTTCACGTACAGAGGCTTGAAAAGACTTGAAGGGCAGATATAATAGTCCCAACATTTCACTAGCAGAAGAATTTGAAATACCAAAATATGACAGTTTCACCGAAACCGGTTTGGCTCGGTGGACAGAGCATCAGCCTGCGGACTGAAAGTTCCTGGATTCAATTCCGGTCAAGGGCATGTATCTTGGTTGCAGGGACATCCCCAGTGGGGGGCATGCAGGAGGCAGTTGATCGATGTCCCTCTCTCATTGATGTTTCTGACTCTCTATTCCTCTCCCTTCCTCTCTGTAAAAAATCAAATATATATATATATATATATATATGTGTGTGTGTGTGTGTGTGTGTGTGTGTGTGTGTGTGTGTAATGACAGTTTCAATGTAGATTCAGCTACTAAGAGAACTATTTTTGGTTGCCTGCCTTCTTTTTTCCTTCCAAGGTAAAGAGAAAATAACTTGATTTCTCCCCCTGATTCCCCTTTATTCTTGGTAACAAGTGTTGAAGAAGGCTCAGGTTGTTTTCCAGACAGGTTTTACCCTGTGAGCCACTCATTCTTCAACTGTGGGAACTCTGACTATTTGACCTACTAGGCCCAGCCAGACCTCAGGGACTGTGGGTCAGATAACACAGAGATGATCCATGCTAATCACTGAAGAATGTGCCCAACTGCACCCAAGTTTCTTCCCTTGGAGCACACAGTCTCCCCTCTTATTTCCCCAGGGAACCAGGTGCTTTTTCTTTTTCTTTAATCCTTACCCAAGGATTCATTATTTCTTATCTCACAACCTAGGTATGTGCCTGACTGGGAATCAAACCTACAGTCTTTTGGGGCACAGGGTGACACTACAACCAACTGAGCTACCTAGACAGGTCTGTGCCTTTTCCTTAATGACAGTAACTTCCATTGATCTGGTTGTCTCAGCCCTCATGCTTGTGACATCAACCTTTGCTTCTGCCACATTCCCCTCAACATTTATTGTTGCTGAACAAACATGGATATTTGTTTGAGTGAATGAATGAACAGTATTACCACAGCCAATGGTCCCAATAATTTATTCAGTGCCCGTGTTGATGAAATAGTTTAAATAAAGAATAGATGCCGAAACTGGTTTGGCTCAGTGGATACAGCGAAGGCCTGCAGACTGAAAAGTCCTGGGTTTGATTCCAGTCAAGCGCACGTACCTTGGTTGCAGGCACATTTCCAGTAAGAGGTGTGCAGGAGGCAGCTGATCAATGTTTCTCTCTCATTGATGTTTCTAACTCTCTATCACTCTCCCTTCTTCTCTGTAAAATATCAATAAAATATATTTTTTAAAAAAATGAATAGGTGATGCAGGCAGCCAGCAACAATCAGCAGTGACTGGAAGTATTCAAATTAAACTGTGGGGACCTAGCTGGCAGTGATCAGGGAATTGACCATATTTTATTTTATTATTTACTTTAAAATTTTCTTTCTCTTTTTAATCCTTACCTGAGGATAAGTTTATATTGATTTTTAGAGAGGGAGGAAGGGAGAGAGACAGAGAGACACCAATGTGAGATAAAAACATAGATTGGTTGCTTCCCATACACACCCCAACCAGGGATTGAACCTGCAACCTAGCTATGAGCCCTGACTGGAAATTGAACCTGCATCCTTTTGGTGTATCGGATGATACTCCAACCAACTGAGCTACATGAACAGGAATGACCATATTTTAATAGATTTGAAACCTGTTATAAACTATTCATATGAATATCGGTGGGAGGAAGTAAATTAATATAAAATTCTCATAAATAGTTCTTAGAAGATGAATCTAAAAAGAACTCCATTTCTTTGCTCTGACACAATCAAGCTGTAAGTAATTAACATTTTAAATATTTTTTTCCAGCTCACAAAGTAACCTTACATATTTTATCACTTTGTCCTAAATGCTGCATTGCTTGAGAGTTATAAAGGGAACAAACAGAATTTATTGGGCTTTTTACAGATTTCAAAATCTGTTGACTTACATTATTTCTACTATATATTTCAGTGATATATTTCTGTCACTCATAACTTTGCCATTCACATTCCAACAAAACATTCTACTTACAATCCCCTGAATACAACATTCCCTCTGCCAAGTGGGTGACTTATTCTGCTGAATCTGTCAGGTGAACCTCTTTTCACTCTTCAAACATGGTAGACTCAAGAGCAGCCTTTCTCCTCCTCTGGCTCATATACATGGGGCAGAATTCCTCATCTGGGGGGCACCATGTCAGGAGACCCAGAGGACTAAATGGCAGGGCCAAAGGCAAAGACTTAGAGTGTCCAAGAAGCTCCTATGGTCACATTTTGGTTAACGGTTCTCAGGAATCTTCACCTGCTCTTTGATCGGCAAACTCAATCACCAAAATAAAGCAACAAAATGCAGTCAATATCTCCCAACAAAAACTTAGTCTGTGTTAGACAAACCCACTTCCTGGATCAAGGGAAAAAGAAGGGAGGCTTGTTATTGTTATAACAGAGATGAGTCACACAGGTGGAGAACACATGAAACCTTGCCTCTAGGCCATTTATTTATGCTACTAGTACAATTAGTTCTGTGCTTTAGGATGCTTGATTTGACAATATTTTCAAGACATATTGGAGGGATGCAGAGATGAAAGGTAGAGAGAAATAATAAGATGCTATTACAATGGCAGGTAAACAGTTAGGAGGTGGTGAAAGTGAAGTTCAGAAGAAATGTGAACAAGAGTATTGCAGAGTCCCTAGCCAAATTGCTCAGTTGGTTAGAGTGTCATCCTGATACATCAAGGTGGAGGTTTGATCCTCAGTCAGGGCACATACAAGAAGCAACCAATGAATGCATGAATAAGTAGAACAACAAATCAATGCTTCTCTCTCTCTCTCTCTCTCTCTCTCTCTCTCTCTCTCCTTCTCTCTCCCTCTCTCTTTCTCTCTCTCTTTATCTCTCTCAAAATTAATTATTAAAGAGTATTGAGCAGATAAAAAATAATGACTCTTACGAAGGGATTTGATATGTGGGCAAAGGAGGTAGAATTTAGAGAGGATGCAGAAGGGTCAAGCTTGGGAGACTCAGATGATGGTAATGTGAGGGTCAGTAAGAGAAATGAGGATCATTAAGACAAACAAGTCCAAGAAGAGGATCAGAGGACTGTCTGTATATTTGTTTTTAACTTTTCATTTTGAGATAATTGTAAATTATAGAGATCCAATATATTCTTCATTCAATTTCCTTCATGACTATAGCACAATATCACAAGCAGAAAATTGACATTGATATAATCTATCAATCTTATTTAGATTGCACCAATTTTATATGAACTCAATAGTGTATGTGTGTGTTTAATTCTATGCAACTTTATCATAAATTCCCATGACCACCAGTTAAGATACACAATGGTTTCCATAACAAGGATCTCTCCTGCTACTCTGTTGTAGCTACAGATACTTATCTCCTTCTTTCTTAACCCATGACAACCACTAAGCTATTATTCATTTCTATAATTTGTCATTTTAAGAATGTTATATAAATTGAATAATATAATATGAAAACTTTGAAATTGGCTTTTTTTCACTGAACTTAAGTCCCTAGAGATCCATCTTTCTCCACTTTAATTCCCCTGAGATCCATTTTTCAGCATCCCTTAGCTGGCATTATCTTGTAAAGAAGAGCTTTCTCCTCCTCCTCCCAACCCATAATTTTTAGTACCACTATGGATTGCTATCTTTAAAAATTATTTTATTACTTTCATCATTGATTCTCTTGGGTTTATTAGATATACTATCATATAATTTGCAAACAAAGATAGTTTTATTCTAATTTTTATGTCTCTGCATTATTCTATCTGATTGCATTAAATAAAACCTCAATGGTAATGTCAAGTAGGAGAAGAAATAGTTTTGAACAAAGTTGCAGTACCAAAGGATAGCTGAGTGGAAAAATAGAAGGGCATAGAGTAGTCTAGACTAGGACTCGGGCTAGAAATACAGATCTGAAAGAGACAGCACAGCATCATTACTAAGAATATGGGCTCTGAAGCCTGGAGGAGACTCGCAGCTCCATTACTGTGGATCCTCGAGCTGTGTGACCCAGCTAGAAATTACATCAGGCAATTTATCAAACCTCCTAGCACCTTAATGTCTCATTTGAAAAATGGCAGTAATATTTATAACATTTACTTCACAGTACCGTTTTCAGAATTAAATTAGTCAATATATGTAGAGGGCTGAAATGATGAAACTTCTGAGAAAAAATAGAATGACAAGAGCCAAGGTCATTCCATTGGCAAATTTCTACACTGCATCCTTCTTAACAATTTTTTGGTCATGGATTTCTTTGAGAATCTTATGAAAGCTATCCCTCTAATTCCAGGCTAATTATAACAAGAACATCAGGCAAATTCCAATAGTGTGGCACCCTACAAAACATCTCAATAGTATTCTTCAAAATTATCAAGGTCATCAAAAACAAGAAATATGAGAAACTATCATATCCTCTTTATAACCAAGAGGAGCCTAAAGAGACATGATAACTAAGTGTAATTTGGAACTCTAGATGGGATCTTGAAACAGAAGAAAGGACATTAGGGAAAAACTGAAAAAATTTGAATAAAGTATAAACTTAATTAATAATAATGTATCCATATTGGTTCAATAGCTGTGACAAATGTGCAGCCTAAGATGTCAATAATGGGGGAAACTTGGATTAGCAGATTTATAGAATGAGAGTCAAGTGAGCGTTCAAAGAAAGAAAGCCAAAGAGATCCAGAACCAGGGGATCATGATGTCTTATGATAACACAAGTGAATTTTCAAAAGGGAAGAGTTAAATTTGGAAACACATGCTTAACAAACTTTGGACTTGGCAACTTGTAGTTTTTTAGTGTGTGCTTAAAAAACACTCCAGTGGAAGCAGAAGACACACTGAATAGCAATGGAATGAGTCGGTAGGGAGGAAATAGAAATAACAAGGTGAACTGTTCTTATGATATACTGAATTGGGAGGCAAAGAAATAAGGATTGATTTGGGGGTGGGGAGTAACTTAAGTACCTGGAGGCTTATAACGCTGAGGAGGGGGGTCCAGTGAGAGTGGGGAGCTAGAGTAGGGACAGCTGACAGGCACAGTACCAGAGGCAATAGAGAAGAAGTGATCCAAAGCATAATGGTGTCAGATTTAGAGAGATCAGAAATATGTTTTAATATGAGAGACAGAAGAAATGATGAGTAAAAATGGGGCCATTATGAAATGTAAAAAGGAAAATTGAAAATAATCAGAAACAAGGGAGGATGCAGAAGGCAAGTGAGAAAGAGATATGATGCAAATACATCACCTGACGAAATTCTTTTATAACTAAGGGTAAGGATGGCAGTAGAGTGCAGAATAGTGCCCAGTCTTTTGACTTTTGGCTCTGGCTCTGCACCACTAGCTGTGTAATTTTGAACAATCTACTCAGACAGACTCTTACACTACATTTCCTCATCTATGAGCAAGATTGGAATTCCTTTCAAAGGCATGTCATGAAAAATCTAGGGTAAACTTAAAAAAATATATGTGTGCCAAAATATAATTTTCAAGCTAGCAGATCTCATCTAAGCATCCTCAAATTTTTATAAACTTCACCCAATTATCAAATATACCTTCTCATTCCATGGCCCTTTTCCTAGCCTCCCACTGGATTTCCTCCAGGGGGTAAATGAGCTTAAGGCACTGTGAAATTTGACCAGGGACCTGGGAGGAATTCTTCCTACTCCATCTTATGGATTAAGCATCCAAGGTGAGGAGGGACCACAGTGAACCAGTGAGTGGGATAGGAAAAGACTTGGATCTCTGACACTCAGAACTGATTTATTTTCCTTAAACATTTAGGTGGTAGACTGAAATTGGCCAACAAGCTTGTAACCCAAGGTCATCATACTAAACTTCTGTCATTTTAAAATGAAGACAAAGTGTTCTTTTCTTTAAAGGTGTTCATATATCTTACCTCATCAATATCTACTCTATTGACTACATCAGCAACTCTCTTTGTCCTACTGGGATCCATTGTGTCATCTCCTATACAGCAGTACCTCGAGATACGAGTTTAATTCGTTCTGTAACCTTGAGGCTTGGGAAACTATGAGACACTCGAGTCGCAGTAAACTGGTGGGTCGTGTGCAGCCGGCCGATCCACGCGATTACTCCTATCTCAAATGTTGCTCGTATTTCAAAGCAAAAATCGCTCGCTCGAGGGTTCATATCTCAAAAATCTCATATGTTAGGGCACTCGTATCTCGAGGTACCACTGTATTTTCTCTTCCTTTGCTTCCCACCTGCCAATGGTTGTCCAGTCATAATGATCATCCCTTCTCTCCTGTCTCTCCAATCTACCAATCCCCTCTGATCTTTCCCAGTTCCAAGGCTTCTCTTAGCTCTCACTCAAAAATTAATAGGTATATTAATTCATTACCCCTCAAACTGTGGTTGGAACAGCAGCAGCAACCCCTGGGAGAAACTCAGGTTCTCATGTCCCACTCCAAACCTGCTGGGTCTGAATTTGCATTTTAATAAGTTCCCTATGTAACTCATGTGCACACAAACGTTTGAGAATCACTAGCATAACTGATCACCCTACCTTCCACCTCTTGCTGCCCTCCTCCTGCCCCCAGTTAACCATCTGTAAATGCCAAAAAAAAAAAAAAAAAAGAAAGAAAAAGAAAGTTCTTCTTAAAGAACAGATCTGGAGAGAGAAACCAAGATGGCAGCATTGGTAAACACCTAAACTGCTGCCTCACACAACAATATCAAACTACAACTAAAAGACAAAACAGACACTCCAGAACCAAAGGAAACCTGGCTGAGTGGAAATTCTACAACTAGAAGGAAAGAGAGAGGCTCACGGAGACTCAGAGGAGCTGCAAAATGCTAAGGTACAGAGACATGCACACAGAGAAGACTGACTGCTGAGTGCATGGGTGGCTGAGTGCGCGGCTGGCTTTCTAAAGCAGGAGGGAGACAGAAGCTCCTGACTATGCTGAACTCTAGTTCTGGACGAGTTTTTGGGAATCCAGACTCATTCAGGGAGAAACTGGACTGTCTGGCAGCGGGCAAAACTCAAGGGTGGCTTTCTCTCAGAGGTGCTTGCAGCAATTATCAAGAGACACTGAAATCCAGGGGTCTCATAGGGCAGGGCTGATGGGAAGCCAAGGTTGTCTGCTCCACCCTGAGACTGTCCCATCCAAGCTGAGCACAAGGCTTTTGCAACTTTGGAAGTCTTGTCTCATAAGGGTGTCTCCAGCACAGAAGCTCTCCCAGTGTAGACATAGCTGATCTTTACAGCCAATTGGCTTGGAGGTCAATTCTTTCTAGTGATACCAACAACAATCAAGACGTAACTACAACAAGGCTGTGCACACAGTCCACAAAGGGATGCACCAAAAGTGTCCACCTCAGGTAACTGGGGAAGCTGAGCCACTGAGCTATATAGGACACCTACACACAAAGCTACTCTATCAACTCAGGGAAGCAGCGAAAATATGGAAATAAAGAAATAGATCACAAATGAAAGAAATAGAGGAAAGCAAACAACTGGATAAGGTTCAAAACCACGGTTATAAGGTTTTTCAAGAATTTCCTAAAAAAGGCCTATAAATTTAGTGAGACCCTCGAGAATATGAAATAGTTTCAACTAGAAATTAAGCATACACTGACTGAAATAAAAAATATTATACAGCAGACTAGAGGATCTCAAGAATCAAGTCATATATTTGAAATACAAAGAAGCAAAAAACACCCAACCGGAAAAGCAAAAAGAAAAAAGAATGCAAAAATATGAAGATAGTGTAAGGGGCCTGTGGGACAACCTCAAGCATACCAACATCCAAATTATGGGGTGCCAGAAGAAGAGAGAGAGCAAGATACTGAAAACTTATTTGAAGAAATAATGACAGAAAACTTCCTCACCTGGTGAAAGAAATAGACTTACAAGTCCAAGAAGTGCACAGAACCCCAAACTAAAGGAATCCAAAGAGGACCGCACCAAGACACATCATAATTAAAATGCCAACAGCAAAAGACAAAGAAAGAATATTAAAAGCAGCAAGAGAAAAACAGTTAGTTACCTACAAGGGAGCACCCATACGATTATCAGCTGATTTCTCAACAGAAACTATGCAGGTCAGATGGGAGTGGCAAGAAATATTCAAAGTAATGAACAGCAGAAACCTATAATCAAGATTACTCTACCTAACAAAGCTATCATTCAGAATTGAAGGGCAGTTAAAGAGCTTCACAGATAAGAAAAAGCTACAGGAGTTCATCAACACCAAACCAATATTATATGAAATGCTGAAAGGTATTCTTTAAGAAGAGGAAGAAGGCAAAAAAGGTAAAGATAAAAATTATGAACAACAAATACATATCTATCAATAAGTGAATCTAAAACTCAAGTGAGTAAAAAATCTAATGAGCAGAATCAACAGGTGAATAGAATAGAATCAGGAGCATAGAAAGGGAGTGGACTGGCAATTCTCTGGAGGAAAGAGGTGTGGGGGTGCGGGAAGAGACTGGACAAAAATCATAAACCTATGGGTGAGCACAGTTGGAGGAGTGGGTAAGGGTAGACGGTGGGGTGGAAATTGGGTGGAGGGGAGCTATGGGGGGAAAAAGAGGAACAATTGTAATAATCTAAACAATAAAGATTTATTAAATTAAAAAAAAACAGATTTGAGTACAGCATCTCATAGTCATAAACCTTCAAATGGCTCCCTCATAGATGACATTCACATGATTTCCTCCATGATTTTGTCCTAACCATCTACTATTTAACTTTCTCTGGTAAATGTCTTAAGTGCTGAGACTCATTGTTGACCTAAATGGAACAGTCAGCTCTCAGTTCCTCACACCTACTACTACACAGTATTTCCCCAACACATCACCTTTTCTCTCTCATGCTGTTCCCTTTCTTCTACTAATCTGTGCCTGGGAAATGTTTTTTATTTCTCCAGACTCTGCTCATAGAGTTGTTATTTTCATAGCTCTCTTTTCACTGTCCTACCTACCATACAAGTAATTGCTTCCTTCTGAGACTTCACAGCACTTTGCATTTGATTTTTTCTTTCTACCAGTTATCATTTTTCTGCAGTTCATAATGTTAGGGCACTCTTTGAGTTTTATTAAGCAGAGAAATTTATGCAGGGAAAAGTTCACTTTACATATAATTTGGTTTGGCTGCAAAACGCTTACATAAAAGTCATAGCTTTGGGACATCTTTATATCATAGTAATGTCATATGTTGTGAAATGGTTTTCTATAATCTTGACATTTTCTTTAGAGAACCAGTTCTTCTGTTTTAGTTGCCTTAAAAGAGGATCCAAAGACTTCAGTCACCCTAGAGTTTATTGCTCTTGTAGTTCAAGAAAAGTAATCTTTGAATGTAATTTAGGGATTTTCTGCCAAAGATGGTCCTTATTTATATCCTGTCTGCAATTAGAATGTTCAAGTTGTAAGACTTCTGTCTTATAGTCTAGCTCCTTAAAGGAATCTTTACTATTATGTCTTCCATTTGTACAGTTTCTTTTTGGACAAGCATAAAACAATTGTAGGTTTGGAATTTTCTGTGGGCACACAAATGGCAATAACAGATTCTTCATTTGGGTTTAATTCTCCAACCGTTTGAGTAATTGTGCTGAGTAAGAATGAATTTTCCTGTGCTGATTTAATTTCCACTGAATTATTTGTAACAAGATGATTGGTAGTTATTTCAAGCACTTTTTGGATTCCCAAAGACTGTTGAATACTTTCTGAATTTGAAATTGTCAAAGTAATAGTTGTCAAATTTAGATTCTCAAAAGATGTGTGAAAACCACCTATGTCTTGGTTAATTGATATTTCCAAGGTAGATTCTGGCTTTCCAGTATCTTCCAGTTTAACTAGATTAAGATTTAATATGTTATCCTGCTTTTGGAGCTGGTGGCTTCATCAATGCATATGAATGTTGTGATTCTGCATGCACAGGGAGGACTCCTATATTAACTGTATTTTTCTTTGGCTTTTTTGATGCAATTGATCCTCATGACTTGGCTTTCAGGCACGCCTCTGTCTCATACTACATTTTTTTTTCTTCTGGCATTGGTTTTGGAAGGGTCTTTTTCCTGACTGTCTTCAGGCAAAAAAAATATTGTTGGAATTGCAGTTTGTTTCAAATATCAATCCCCCCATCTGATGTCAAAAGACTCAGGTGTGAAATGGTCACTACACAGGAATTGGTATTTGCTGGGCATCCGTGAATCTCGTTTCATGTTCATTAACCATTTTTCAAGTCTTTCTTTGTCATGTAGAGGAACGGGTAAAAACTCAGCTTGAGAACCTTATTATTCCTTCCCCATCAGTTCTTACAGCAAATCGCTGCACAAAAGCAAGGCATTACTCCAGCAAGGCCTGGCCCAGGAGGGAGACCCCCCTGACTCCAGGCACAGATGGGCCCTCTTCTTTCTGAAATATGTAAGTTTGCTTCTTGAAAGAATTCCTAAAAGTGAAAGTAAAAGTTTTAAAGGCAGAAAAGAATGCAGCAGTAGTAGGCTTTCTTGTGATTCCTGTCCCAACACCTCTCTCTGAACTTGTCTCCTGCTATGTAAAGTCAGGATGACAATATCTACCTTTCAGTGGTGTAGCGAACATTAAAGGCAATCTAGACAAAGGATAAGCACGCAGGCAAGGCTCAGCTCTCATAGTTACTATTATATAAATGGCCTCAATTGGAGGACCTGAGTTCTCTGAGTTCTTCAAAGATAATGATCTGAATTAAGTCACAATATTTCATAAGCACTTTCCAGTGACCCATATAGTTTAGACATAGCTCTACTTCTCCTTGAAAGAGAACCTTTCACAGCTGGGTGAAAAGCACACTCATTCCTGAAGATTATGATTCTACACAATGGGAAAGTACTAAACTGTGAATCAGGTTGACACACAACATATTTGCTCATCCACAAAATGTGGAAGTTGACCTAAATGATCTTTAGGATTTCTCTCAGCTCTCAGATCTTAGGATCCTTAAGAGTTATAGTCAGCATATCCTATTGTATTTTGCACCAGAAATACTTGATTTTCGCTGGTTGAGCTTTCTAAGGAAGTTGGATACTATCTTTGACATTGGGTGTATCGTGGTTCTTCTTTGATCTAACATAGAAGATGAATGGCTTTAAGTAAAGAACCATATCATTTCTTTATTGGGTGCCCTGAACTCTTACTATATTTCTATATCTTTTGTGTAAAGCTTAGCAAATCATCATCTAGAACTTTCTGTGCTTAGTCAATCATCCCCCATTTCTATTGTATAGATCAAGGGTGGGGAACACAGAACCTGAGGACCCTATAAGTCCTGCAAAATCACTTGGTCTAGACCTGCCAAGTATACTGAAGGTAGGACTTGAAATTCAATAAATCTAGGAGCTTTTTTTCATAGCAACATAAATTATATTAAGTAAATTATATTAACCAAATATTATAAATATCCAAATGGCCCTTGGCAGAAAAAAAATTCCCCATCCCTGGTATAGACAGAGAAAAGAGGCACAAAAATGAAGCCATTTACTCAGTTTTGGAAACAGTGATAGTTGGGCTGTGGGTAAGCATAACTTGACACTGAGTCACCCACAGAGCAAAGAGTTTTATCACAGACTCTGTCCACATCCTTTTGAAGCCCATCCTTTTCCTTATTTTTCAAGTTGCTCACGGGGAACACAAGGGCCAGATGAGTTCTTTCTCATTTTAAACAACATCAGACCAAACAAACAACCACAATAATAAAAAACAAGCGTTTTTCACCCACCCATCTTTCCTCCAGATAGAAAATTTTTACTGCACCCTCTTAGATACTGAGTAAAATAACCTGGAAACAAATTGCTTTGTAAGCAGTGTGCACCGCACCTGAGGCCCCTGCTCACTGTTTACTGGGGGAGGTAGTCCTTAGGAAGAGGGCAGCTAGAGACAGAGGCTGCAGCAGCCATTGCTACTCTAAGTGTGTGGTTGTAGTACCAGCAGCATTTGGGAGCTCGTTAGACATTGTCTTAGCCTCCATACTTGCCTATCAAATCCAAATGAGCATTTTAACAAGACTCCCCAGGGGACTTGTGTGCACATTAAGTTTGAGAAGCATGACAGTGAACAACTTAAGCATAGCTCCTACTAGTTGGAGAGAATCCAACTTAGACATCACTCTCCCAGATCCAATGACTTCCAAGTGTTGCTATTTCTAGGACACAACAATATCTCAGCACATAACTCATTTTAGTTATAGTCCCTTTAAAAAACCAAAAGGGTAAAAAAAATAAAGAAGTAGGGTTTATACAAGGGGAGTTGGCAAAATAAAATAAGAGATGTCAGGATTACAAATCCAGTTAAGAATCCCTGAATCTCTTGCTCCTGTTTTTCTTCCTGTGTGATGGAGACATTTATGGGAAGAAAAGAGAATACCTCATTTAGTTACATTTCTCTCTTTTTTTTCTTTTTTGAAACCCAAGCAATAGAAGCTGCAAATTTCTATTTGGGAATAGTGATGGGTGGTTGGTGATACGGTCTAATCGTTGAAAGGAGAGAGCAGATGTCTGGGAAACAACGAAATTGGTTTGAATCCCTAAAATTGTTTCTATGTATAATACAAAAGCCTAATCTTTCTCTACCTAACATGGCATGTGAGTGACATGGAGAAGTTGAGTCTCCAGCAATCCATTAGAGGGGGAAAAAACAGCAGGAAAAAGAGAAGAGTGTCTGAGGACCCCTCATCTTCTTCCTAGACCTGTTTGGTGATACAAGACAGAGGAAGGTGGCTCTCAGTTACTGTCACTAGTGTCAGCTGAAGAAGCCAAAAGTGCACTCAAAGTGTTATACTTCAGTTGAGGAGGAGGCAACAAATCCATAAATATCCCAAGGTAACATGCATCTGTGATAGTATTTCAGAGATAATGATAGAGGTGGGTGTGAGAAGGAAGTGCAACACATGGATCCTGTCTGTGTCTTCCAAATGACCATTCATAGAAAAAATGTGAAATAAGATGTGAAACATTTTCAACATCAGAATAGCTCAGTTTAATCTCTCTTGATGGATACCTAAACCCTTGGGATTTTCAGGATTAGTAACATATTGGCTATCTCCTCTTCCCACTGTCCACATAAAATGTATAAGAGCTAAAAGGTCAGGCCACATCAGTGTACTCCTACTGGGAGCCCCACTTTCCAAGCTCTGGGAACTTACTTATCACCATCTCCCAAGGTTAGGAATCTAAACTTTTACTCCAATCCATAGGCAGCAGACACTTTTTCTTTTTCACATGTGAAAACAATTTTATTTTTAAAATGTCAATTGTCATGACACTGCCTCTATTTCTGGAGAGGAGGTCTTGTTACATTTTGAAACAATTTTTCTATCTGACTCAATCCTTGATCCAGTGACAGAATTAAAATTGCATCTGCTATCTGCTTGGATACACCTGTGTGTTTTTTTGGTTTGTTTGTTTTTAATTTTATTGTTTAAAGTATTACACATAGTAATACATATATCTCCTTTTCTCCCCTTTGACTTTCCCCCAGCCACCTCTACCCGCTGTTGTACGCCCTCATCCTAACCCCACCCCAGTGTCTTGTGTCCATTGGTTGTACTAACATGCATGCATACAAATCCTTCAGTTAATCTCTTTCCTGCCCCTCCCCAATAATCCCTAGCCTTCCTGTGTAATTTGACATTCTGTTTGATGCTTTACTACCTCTGTATCTATCTTTTTGTTCATTGGGTTATAATGTTCTTTATTTTCCATAAATAAGTGAGATCATGTGGTATTTTTATTTCATTGCCTGGCTTATTTCACTTAGCATAATGCTCTCCAGTTCCATCCATGCTGCTGCAAATGGTAAGAATTCCTTCTTTTTTATAGCAGCATAATATTCCATTGTGTAAATGTACCATAGTTTTCTAATCCACTAATGGGCATTTAGGCTGTTTCCAAATCTTAGCTATGGTGAATTGTGCTGCTATGAACAAAGGGGTGCATATATCCTTTCTCATTGCTGTTTCTAATTTCTTGGGATATATTCCTAGAAGTGGGATTACTGGGTCAAATGGAAGTTTCATTTTTAGTTTTTTTGAGGAAACTCTGTACTATTCACCAGTCTGCATTCCCACCAGCAGTGCACGAGGGTTCCTTTTTCTCTGCATCCTTTCCAGCACTCGTCGTTTGTTGATGATAGTCATTCTGACAGGTGTAAGATGGTACTGCACTGTCGTTTTGATTTGCATCTCTTGGATTATTAGTGACTTTGAGCAAGTTTGCATGTCTCTTGGCCTTCCTTCTGTCTTCTTTCAAAAATATCTCTTTAGGTTCTTTGCCCACTTTTTTATTGGGTAATTTATCTTCCTTTTGTTAAGTTGTATGAGTTATCTGTAAATGTTGGAGATTAAGCTTTTAATAGTGATAACATTTGCAAATATATTCTCCCATACAGTGGGCTTTCTTGTTGTTTTGTTGATGGTTTCTTTTGTTTATTTTTTTCTTTGGTTTCCATTATTCTAGGAGCAATATTGGTGAAGAAGTTCCTTAGGCAAATGTCTGAGATTTTGCTGCCTATGGATTCCTCTAGCAGGAAGAGAGCCTAAGGGAACTTTGGGACAACATGAAACAAAACAACATTTGTGGTACCAGAAAGAGAGGAAACTAAGCAAGGAATAGAAAACCTGTTTTTCTATTCCTTGCTCAGAAGAAATAATGACATAAAACTTCCCTAATATAGAGAAGAAAAAACTCATACAAATCCAAAAAGCTAACAGAGTCCTAAGCAAACTGAACCCCAAAATACTGATGCCAAGGCACATTATAATTAAGTTGGCAAATACCAACGACAAAGTAAGAATCTTAAAAATGACCAGAGACAGAAAGATACTTACAAAGGAACTCCCATTAGACTAGCAACTGATTTCTCAACAGAAACACATCAGGCCAGAACATTTCACCCCAAAACCACAAGATATACATTCTTCTCAAGTGCACATGGGTCATTTTCAAAGATAAACCATAAATTGGATAACAGGCAAAGCCTCTTCAGATTCAAGAAGATAGAAATCATATCAAGCATCTTCTCAGCTCACAATAGCATAAAACTGGAAATCAGCTACAATAAAAAAAATTAAACACATGGAGAGTAAACACATGCTATTAAACAATGACTGGGTAACAAGAGAGATCAAGGAAGAAATAATGGGGAGTGCATTGAATCTATAGATTTCTTTGGTTAGTACAAACATTTTAATGATGTTGATTCTTCCAATCCATGAACACAGTATGTTCTTCCATCTGTTTATGTCTTCCTCTGTCTCATTTTTCAGTGTCCTGTAGTTTTCCATGTATAGGTCTTTTACCTCCTTATTTAAGTTTATTCCTAGGTATCTTTAATTTTTTTTTTTTGGTGCGATGGTAAATGGGATTGCTTTTTAGTCTCTCTTTCTGTAAGATCACTATTGATATATAAAAATGCCATAGATTTCTTGGCATTAATTTTGTATCCTGCAGCGATGTCGGGATTGTGCCAACAACACTGGTCCATTGTTGCCTGGTCTATTCTTCAGAGATTGGACCAGTAGGACTATTAAGGGAGTGAGTGGCTACCGCCAGGCTGGTGGGCTGCAGAGATGGGTTGGTCAGCTGAGCAGCACTCCCGCTGTGGGAGCACACTGACCACCAGGGGGTAGTTCCTGCATAGAGCATCTGCCCTCTGGTAGAATTTGGTTGTTCGGTCACTTGATCACTTTGGCTCTTATACTGGTACTAGAGGCCTGGTGCATGAAATCCGTGCACTTGCAGGGCTGTCCCTCAGCCCAGCCTGCACCCTCTTCAATCTGGGACCCCTGTGGAATGAGACATAAACTGGCAATCAGACATCCCTCTCACAATCCAGGGCTGCTGGCTCCTAACCCCTCACCTGCCTGCCAGCCTGACCATCCACTAACCATCCTCTGCCAGCCTAATTAACACTTAACTGCTCCCCTACCAGCCCAATTGCCCCCAACTGCCCTCCCCTGCTGGCCTGGTCACCCGTAACTGCCCTCCCTTCCTGGCCTGGTCACCCCCATCTACCCTCCCCTGCTAACCTGGTCGCCCCTAACTGCCTCCCCTGCTGGTCATCTTGTGGCAGCTATCTTTGACCACATGGGGGGGCCATCTTGTGTGAGGACGTGAGGGTCAATTTGCATATTACCTCTTTATTATATAGGATATCTAGATATGCATAACCCATGGACAAAGACAATAGTGTGGTGAAGGCCTTGGGTGGGAACCCAGTGGAGGCAAGTAATGGGGGAGAAGAAGGGAAGGGGCATCTATAATGCTCTCAACAATAAAGATTAAAATAAATAAGTAAATAAATGCATACATACATATATACATAAATTAATTAATTACATTAAATTAAGAATAAAGGCAAAGAAAAGCTCCTCCCTGTTAGCTGAATTTTGAGAAATAATTTTCAGAGTTTTAATGAGTAAAAGTAGAGAATAAGGAAAGCTGCCATGCTATGTGGAAAGAGATTTTTAAGAAATAATATTGGGAAAAAAGATTCAAAGATATTTTGTTGAGTCATATAAATGGAATTCTCCTTTGTTATTTCTCTGCAAGATTTTAGGACAGACAAATCACTTTCAACTCTTTTTCAGATGTTGTACTACAGTTTTTTGGGTGTTTATTTTATTTTATTTTATTTTTTGACAGCTAAAAATATTCCAGATTTATTACTATTAGAGTAAAAAGGAACAAACCTCCAGGGCCATCTTTCCCATTCACTCTCCCAGATCTCACTTTTTTTAGACGGTGTTTTAACAAGGCATTTCAAGAAAAAGCGTTATAACCAAGCTCATTGCTACTTCTTAGCTAGAGATCAGGGAAGTTTAAGTGTTCTAAATTTCAGGAAAGATGCTTTTATAAAAGGAAAGTCTATAGGAGAAAGAAGTTCTGGAACCTCTTGTCCTCACATGATCTCTTCAGGTACTTGGGCTAATTCGTAATGACTCAAGAAATTTCCATGATCTTATTTAGAAAAGCCTGCCATTATGTAATTAGAGTTTTTAAGGAGATTTGTCCACTTTATTTTCCCCAAATTTATTTGTTTATAAATTTTCTTGGTTTCTGGTTGAGTTATCAGATTCCAAATGCAGCAGAGGTTGGTTAATCCTTGATTATTTGCAGTCACCAATAATTACAAGAGTTGTTAAGCAATCTGCTTGATGATTTTTATTTTTTTTTTTAGGTAAAATTGCTGATCGTGAAATGCACAGATGTGTACAATTTGATGAGTTTTGGCAAATCTGTATACCCATATAATCAATATCTCTGTCACCTCACTTCAAGTCAATCCCCATCTGCCACAAGAAACCCGATTCTTTCTGTATACTAGTTTTGTCTTTTCTTGAACTTCATATAAATGGAATCAAACAGTATGTAGTATTTTGTGTCTATCATCTTTTGTTCAGTATGATGTTTTTGAGGTTATTTAAAGCTACTCATATGCTTCCATTTCTACTAGACAAATACCTAGGAATGGAGAGGCCAGATGTAGGGTAGATGTATTTAACTTCATTTTTAAAACTTTGAGTTTCCCAAAGTAGTGGTATTATTTTACAATCCTAACAATAATGTAAGAGTTCCAGTGGCTTTACTTCCTCTCTAGCATTTGTTAGTGTCACTCTTTAACACATTTTACCCCTTCTAATGGACTATTTCGTGGCTTTTTCTTTATGTCTACTGATGTTGAGCACTCTTTCTAGTGCTTATTGATCTTCATATATTTTCTATGGAGAAGTGACTCTTCAGGTGTTTGCCCATGTATTTATTGTGTTACTTGCCCTTTTTTTGATTTGTAGTTATTTTTATATTGTGGACACAAGTCTTTGTCTCAGATATATAAGTTGCAAATATTTTCTCCGAGTCTATCTCTATAATTTATTTTTTTTATTTTCTACTCATCTGAGGATGAACAGAAGTTTTTAATTTACTCTCCTTTTATTGTTTTCTTCTCATCTCCAGGGACTCTCTGTCTATAACTAGTTTGCCAAGCTTTCTTTTAGCAGCATAATAGTTTGAACTTTTTTTTTTTAATCTACAATGTATAGATCTAGTGTCCAAATATTTAGATATGTAACAAAATAAATTTTGGGGTATGCAGTATTCCATTGATCTAACTTGTCCATTCTTTCACCAATACCACACTATCGTGTTTTTTTTAAATAAGTCTTTATTGTACAGATTATTACAGTTGTTCCTCTTTTTTCAACCCATAGCTCCCCTCCACCCGGTTCCCACCTCACCCCATACCCTTACCCATCGTTGTCCTCATCCACAGATGTTCAATTTTTTTTAATTTTAATTAAATCTTTATTATTCAGATTATTACATTTGTTTTTCCCCCTCCATAGCACCCCTCCACCCAGCTCCCACCCTTATCTCCCTCCCGTTGACCTCATCCATAGGTGTATGATTTTTGTCCAGTCTCTCCCTGTATACCCCTCCCCCCTTTCCCCCTGAGAATTATCAGTCTACTCCCTTTCAATGCTCCTGATTCTAGTATATTCACCAGTTTATTCTGTTGATCAAATTTTTAATTCACTTAATTTTTAGATTCACTTGTTGATAGATGCGTATTTGTTGTTCTTAATTTTTTGACTTTAATCTTTTTCTTCTTCCTCTTCTTAAAGAGTACCTTTCAGCATTTCATATAATACTGGTTTGGAGTTGATGAACTCCTTTAGCTTTATCTTCTCTGTGAAGGTCTTTATCTGCCCTTCAATTCTGAATGATAGC
>JAAGEH010002534.1:21150735-21227830 GCA_011751065.1 Lasiurus cinereus | reverse complement strand
TTCTTGTTTATTCTGCACCTCCTCTAGTTTCTTCTGCATTTCTTCTTCATGCTTCTTTACCTCCTCTAGGTTCTTATTTGTTTCCTCTTGGCTCTTACTCATATTGTCAAATTTGTCTTCCATTCTTTTCAACCACATTATGATAATTTCTCTGAACTCTTTCTCTGGTAGGCTTATTTGTGGTTCTATTTCGTTTACTTCCTTTTCTGGTGAAACCTGCCTTTCTGTCTTTTGTGGGCTGTTTCTTTTTCTGACCATGGTCTTTCTTCTCTGGGTGTCTGGTTATGTAGTGCTCTCTCCTACGATGACTGAAAGGCACAAACTACAACACGACCAGGTACAGCACACAAGGCACTGAGTCGAAATGTATTCAAGATGTTAATAATCACAAATAAGGTGACCACCAATGAAGGACAAATTAGGGGTAAATAGAGAAAGAAGAAGAGGAAAATGAGGAAGAAAGAAAAGAAAGAAGTGCCAAAATCAAATTGGGAGAGTGAGAAAAAAAAAGATAAATAAATGAACAATAAAATAAAATAAAATAAGAAAATAAAAAGGAGAAAAAGGAGAAGGAAAGAGGAAGAGAAAAAAGTCAGAGAGAAAAGAAAGTGTATAAGAGAGAAAAGAGGAACAAAATATAGATGTCAGGAGAGAAGTTCAATAGAACAGTCACTAATCCCAATAAAGGCCAGCACCCAGTACCTAGAGATTGATGCAAATTGCAAATAGCAACTGGTATTGAGGGAGATGAGGGAAAAGAGAGGTAGAAAACAAAGCAAGCAAAAAGCAAAATAAAACAAGTAGAATAAACTAAAACAATCTCTCAAAAAATTTTTCAAAAAATCGATATAATCACTTTTCAGGCAAATAGCAACAAAAGGACATAGAGAAAAAACAACTTTTGGCTAGTGAAGACAAGAGGGGAGAGGTTTGTGTGGACTTGTAGTAGGGGATTTGAAATTAGATATATAAATGGGGTGAAATTTTAACCAGGTAAAGAGAAAAATAGAGAGAATCTAAAGTTGGAAAAGGGAAAGAGAAACAAGACAGCAAAATGGGGAAAGTTAGGAGGAAAGTGTTGGCATAAAGGTGGAGTTGAGTTGGAGTAAAATTATGCTAAAGGGCAGATGAAAATAGAATGTAGAACTCTAATCCCGAAATAAATTAAAGAGAAAACAAAATGACACTTTTTTTCCCAAAAACGGTAAAGTACTAGTAGTAATTAATAATACTAGTTTAAAACAAAAATCTAGTAATTATAAAGGTAAAGTCAATTGAGGCAGAAATAAAAAAATATTCTTTTAATTAAAATATGTGAAAATGAAAAATAAAGAATTAAAAATTAAGAAAAAGAAAAAAGAAAAAAAAAGAAGAAGAAAAATAGAATGGTCCTTCACTTCCACTATTATTTTGCTTGGCACTCCTGTTTCACAGTAGGGGAGGTATTGCAGTTCCCTGTGTTCCCCTCTTGGTGTTTTAATCTCTTTATTCTCTTGTGGTTATGCGAGAGTCAATTTATGTGTCATCCATTGGGTGGCAGTGTTTCGGAATTGATCTCTGAGACAAAGCACAGGACCTCTCTAGGCTGTGCTCAGATCCTGCTACTCTGTGGTTCTCAAAGCCAGTTTGTGGGGGTTTTGCAGCCGGGATACTGTAATAACTCCCAGGTTGTCCCTCTGCCCCAGAGAAAAAGAAAAAAAAAAAGAGTCGTTTTCTGGATCTCTCCTCTGTCAACAGCTCAGAGGGTCTGCCTTCACACTCAGGGATCACGCCCTGACCACCTCCTCGGACCTCTCCAGAGGCAGCTTTCCCGCAGCCCGGCTCCCACAGTGTCCGCGTCTCTGCCCTGTGGGGGTAGGAGACCGCACCCTGGCCCAGGCGAAATCTGACCCTTCTGTCCGCGTGAGCGCCCTGTGGATCTCTGAATCCTCCGCCTGCGCGTCTGTGCCGCCTGGGAAGCCGCGCTCTGGGTCCTGGCTGCTCTGTGGGTGCCTCTGTCAGCCGCAGCTTTCAGACCTCGGCAGACATCCACCTCCCCCTTAAGTCAGGCGCAATCTGACCTTTCCGTGTGCTCTGTGGATCTCTGATTCCGCCAAGTGTCTGCACCGATTGGAGAGCAGAGTTCTGGGTCCCCGGGTTCCTGGCTGCTCGATGGGTGCCCAGCTGAAGGCTTCAGAGCGCCGCAGACATCCACCTCCCACTGCAAGATGGCTCGGGCTCCGCGTTCGCGCTGGTGGCTCTGGCCGACAAAAACCCCGTGGCAGTGGGGCTGCCTGGCCGGGAGAGCTCCTTCCAGCAGTTCCCCGCCTTCCCCTGGAGGACAACTGACTCCTAGCTTGCCAACAAACACTCCCAATGCAACTCTCAGTCGCTCTCTCTCCCTCTGCCCAGCGACAAAGCTCCAGATGCATCTGTCTACTCCGCCGCCATTTTCTCCTCCTCCGCCACTAATCTCACATACACATTTTGTCTTTTAAGTACATTTACATGGCTTTCCTCTCTTCTTTTTCTCATATTCCTTGGTCTTCCTCTCTCTACTTGCTCAGCATCAGGCATATTCAGAATAAAATCTCATTCATTTCTATTCATTTACTTTAAAATATATTATAGTTTATATTTTTATTTGGTTGAAATTAAATTTTAAACTGTCTCTCATACAAAAGTTTCTAAAGAACAATGGCAACAGACTTAGTTTCTTTCTAGGAAAAAGTGGAGAATACATAGGTCCCATGCTGAGTATAAATAAAACACAGATATATGTGGTTAAATCACTGTATGATTAAATGTGTGAATGTTTGACTTGGACTTTCCTGAACTGGCAATATGCTTCTTTTCCTTCACAGAATTTTGTAGTCTCAGCCCACCAAATCTCAGACATGCCACATTCAAAGCCATCACCTATGAAATGGGCACCCTGTTAAACTGTGAATGTAAGAAAGGTTTCCGCAGAAGCAGTGGGTCGCCCTTTATGAATTGTACAGGAAATGCTGGCCACTCTGCCTGGGAAAACCAATGTCAGTGCAAAATGAATTGTAAGTATTTCTTTTTGTAACTGCCAAGGGGAAGAGAAGAGCATAGCAAAGAGTGAGACAGAGTTTTAGCTTTTGTTTACTCAGCCCCACAGACAAAAATTGTCCAGTCTGAATTACACGGAAACTAATTTTACTGGTTTCTGGAATATTCATACACTAAACAAATATTTAAGGAGTGTCTTCTAGGTCCAAGTACTGGTATAGGCAAGCAGGATACCCAACACTCAAGAAACTTGTATTTCGGGGTTAGGAAGAAAACAGACATTACACTAATGATTACTGAACAATTAAAAAATAATTCTAGTTCACAACAATGTGAATATACTGAATGCCACTGAACCATACACTTAAAATAATTGATATGGCAAATGTTGTCATATCTATGCTGAAGGCCATTGTCATTACACACATGAATACCGATAGGCCAGTGCTGTCCTGGGCTTAACGTGAGCAGGGCCCACTAAAAGCACCCCAATGGCAGGGCTCATGTGTGACACATCTTTGTAACCGCAGCACTTTGATATTTCCTGGTGCACTGCAAGCACTAGAAAGACACTTTCTGAGTAAGCGAATACATGAAGAGTGTTTACTATTATAAACATCTGTGAAGTTGTTTGCTTCATTCCATTCATATTCTCTAGCCCTCAGGAACACACAAAAACAAGCTACTCCTAAACCTGAAGAACAGAAGGGAAGAAAAACCACAGAAATGCAAAGCCAAACATGGCCCACAGACCAAGTTAACCTTCTAGGTAAGAGGTGAATCTGAACACCTGTTGTCTGAGTACTAGGAGCCAGCCCTTCTCTTGCAGGTATATGATGTGGTCCCCAAAGGAAGAAAGTCTGTCCCATTATCCTCTCCTCTAAGGATATCATGTCAACAATAGCTCTTGGCTCACATTTCAAGTCACTCTCACAGAAACCAACCTGGCCTAGGTGATTCTTCCTGGTTTGAGAGCTGGCTGATTAGAATTCAATTTAATTCAATTCAGAAAGCATGTGTTGGAACTAAAGGTGCCAGGCACTGCCAATAGAAGATATAAACATGAGTAGACAATAGCTCCTTCTCTAAAGGAAATACTTTGTTTTTTCCCTAAGTAGAAGATAATGAACTGCCAACAAAGCAATTTATTTCCAGATGCTTCTTAGGAGGAGTGTGTGTGTGTGTGTGTGTGTGTGTGTGTGTGTAAAATGTGCTGGGCCATACTGATGAGTCTTGAAGCTGCAGACAAATACCTCCTGGCTAATGGGTTATTGATTAGTGAGCACAATAACATCCAGTTGCTGCTGCAACTTTCTGAGATGAATCATGTTAATTAAAGTCAAGTCGTAATGTCAGGAGGAAATAGAGCCCATTAGGAAAGCCTAAGCTTTTGGGGGACCAGCTGACCTTACAGAAACCTATGGTCCCATGCTGATTGTATAATATTACAAAGAACTTGAACATATTGTATAAAATCTCACTTGAACCTCACAACCAGTGAATGGAAGGAGGAGTATCACTTCAATTTACTGAAGAAATTGAGACATTGAGAAGGTAAAAGATTTGGCTAAACTCACATAATTTAGGAATAAGACCTTGGGTCTCCTGAATTAGACTAGAAATCTTTCTACTGATTACTTAATTTAGACTAGTTTGAATTTATTTGCATCTTTCATTATTAAAAAAAGAAGAAGAAGAAGAAGAATCTAGGGGCATTGTTGCAATGTGAGGTTTTTTATCCGTTTGCACACACACACACACACACAACTTTGTACTGGAATGCAAGTTTAATTATTGTTTTTTTTTCTACTTCTCCCATAACACCCTCCACAATTATTGAAAGGTTCCTCAAAATGTCAATGTCTGTTGCCCTTACTCAAAAAATAACCAGTTGGTTTTGGTTAAGGGATATTTCACAGATTGTCTTATTTAGTATGTTTTCATTTAAAAGAAGCAAACCCAATTAAAAACAGGTTCAGACAGTTATGAATATCACTGACTATAAAAGAAATTTTTTGAGACTAAAACCTAAGTTCAGTCATGATTTGCCAGGTGGTAGAGCAGACTGCTCAGGATAGAACTACTAAGCTTCCAGGTGGGGCAGAAGGTTTATATGGAGTATTTATAGAGCTTATCTTGGATATGCAGGCTGTGGAAGGTCTGGAAGGTCAGAGAATATGTAGCTTCCCATGTCTGAGGAATAGAGGGTACATGTGGTTTCATATGTCCAGAATGGGGATGGAGTGAAAAATCCTGAGATTATAACATAGTAGGACACAATCTTTAGGGTTAAAGGTCAGTCAGGCTTGGGTTTTAGTTTGGGAATGGAAAGTTACTCAACACAGGGCATTTCCAAAGGCCTTCATTGGGTTAACTCAGGGCAAGCTTCAGGTATGGCTTGATTAGAGATCAGATTCCAATTCTCTGAGATTCTCTCAGCTGCTCTCTCCTCGGGACTGGCTTTTCCCCAATCCTTCCACCACGGTCCCAAGGTGACCATCAGCTGCAACCTGAGGATGTAGCTTCCTCAATCAGCAGTGCAGATAAGGGGTAGTTGTTCTTCACTTTTCAGTGACCCAAATTGGATTAAGCCTGCTCTTATCCCTCAGTTGAGACCATCCTTCCCAGTCCTGTGCACTTATCAAAACTCTCAATATCGTCAGAAGTAATTACTCATGCCTCTGTGCTCCCATAGCAAGCGTCTGATCCTTCACTATAAAACTCAGCACATTCTACCTTCACATGTCTTTCTTATCCAATTGACTGAACCCTTCTGGAAGAGTGTCTGTCTCTGTGCCTTTCCACAAAGTACTTAGCAAAGTCCTGACACATAGGCATTCTCAATATATATTGGTTAAATGAAAGAAAACAAATGAACAAACAAAAAAATAAGAACCAAGGACTGGGACTCTAGCAAGGGAAAACTTGGACTCACAGTGCTCTCCCCAACTTGCCTTTGGATTTTTTCTTTCCCTCTTCCAGGTCACTGCAGGGAGCCTCCACCATGGGAACATGAAGCTTCAAGGAGGATTTATCATTTCACGGTGGGCCAGAAAGTTCACTATGAGTGCACCCAGGGATTCAGGGCCATACAGAAAGGTCCTGCCACGAGTACCTGCAAAATGATCTGTGGGAAGACAAGGTGGACACAGCCCCAGCTCCAGTGCACAAGTGAGAGTGAGAACGATCAGTTTCTAGGTATGGTGGTACCTTCCTGAGTTCACTAGTTTGCTTTTCCCATCAGGCCATTCTGGTGGAATTCCTGATCTACCAGCTATGTAACCTTGGGCAAGTTAATCTCCTTGGGCCTCTATTTTTTCTCATTCTATAAAAAACAAAAAAACAAAAAACTAGAGAAACTCAAAGGTCTCTATCACTTGAAGTCTCTTGTACCCTGAGTGGAGATAAGTAGCAGGAGAGGAAAGAGGATAAAAGATCTTTGGAGGGTTCCAGAGCCCCCAGATTCCTCACTGGTGATAATGCTGCCCCTTTCCTAACTGATCCTGAAATCCCACTTCTTCCTCTAAGCTACCAAGACTTCCTCTCGTTCAAAGGGGAAAGTCCAACCTGCAAACCACACATTTCTAATTTACGGATAAATAATGTAAATCTATTATTTGTATAGTGCTACACTGTTGACAGGCAACTTCCCCTTGCATACTTCCCACCTGAGCTTTGATAAAAATGCAAATGTGCAGAAAGGGACTTACTCAAACACAAGTATGCACACTCCTTCATCCACACATACAACCAATGTATGCTGATATCTTCTGCTATTTTCTTTCTGAAATCATATTATTATCTCTATAATCTAAAGTCAATTACATTGTCCTAGTCATGTTGCTCAGTTGGTTGGAGAATTGTCCCATACCCAAAAGATTGCAGATTTGATTATCTGTTGGGACTCATACAAGAGGCAACCCATTAATTCTCTGTCTCTGTCTCTCCCCCTCCCTTCCTGTCTCTCTAAAATCAATAAAAACATATCCTGAGATGAGGATTATAAATAAATATGTGTATGTGTGTGTGTGTGTGTGTGTGTGTGTGTGTGTGTGTGTTTTAAAAGTGTGTTACATTTAACAATGGGTTACAGGTTTCTTTGCTCACCACTCTTTCCCATATTCCATGACTTCCTCTTGGATTCTTGAGAATTCTGTGTTTTTTTCCCATTGCTTGTCTCCAATAAGCCATACTAGTCATAGTGTGTCCCTGGTTTCCTTTGTAAAAGAATGACAAGGTGGGGCAGTGTCCTGGGTTACTGACAACACCCATGCTGAATGAGGACCTATAACAAAGAAAAACTATCCTTTCGTGCCTTTCTACTTTGTTTGATAGTTCATTGGTATTGGTATTGTTATGACTTGTTTCCAAGTCACAGATGTAAACCAGGCTGAGTAGAAAACCTAGAGAGAAAGAGTTTCTCAAAGTTCATGGACAACCAAGGCCAGAATTAGAATTCTCCCTCACTGGGCTCTGCTGGGGCCTCTTAGGCCACTCCCATGACTCTGATGTAGAGCATGTGATGTGGCACCCACAGATAACATGCCCAGAACTGGGATTCACACTTTAGCTAGTGTATCTAGAGTCAACTAAGGTGGGTGGGTGGGGCTGGATGCAAGACCACCTCCCCTTTCAGTTCCACCAGCATTGCTTACTCTCTCTGCCAGGTGACGAAGAGTCTCCAGCAATCACAGACACTCCTTCTGGGAGTGAAGCTTCCTGTCCCTTCACCATGACAGGTACTACTACAGGTATGGCTAAAGTCTGTTTCTATGAAGATAAACACCACTATATCAAATGGGAGAGAGGGAAGACAGTTTGTCTGGAGCAGCCTAGCCCACATAGGCAGAGCTGCCCCATGAATGTTGAGATGATCAAGATCTGCATCCGGCCAAAACTGGTTTGGCTCAGTGGATAGAGCATTGGCCTGTGGACTGAAAGGTTCCGGGTTCGATTCTGGTCAAAGGCATGTACCTTGGTTGCGGGCACGTCCCCAGTGGAAAACGTGCAGCTGAACGATGTCTCTCTTTCATTGATGTTTCATCGATGTTTCTAACTCTCTATCCCTCTTCCTTCCTTTCTGTAAAAAAATCAATAAAATATACAGTGGTACCTCGAGATACGAGTGCCCTAACATATGAGATTTTTGAGATACGAGCCATCAAGTGAGCGATTTTTGCTTTGAAATACGAGCAACAGTTGAGATACGAGTAATCACGGGGATCGGCCGGCTGCACACGACCCACCAGTTTACCGCGACTCAAGTGTCTCATAGTTTCCCACGCCTCAAGGTTACAGAACAAATTAAACTCGTATCTCGAGGTACCACTGTATTAAAAAAAAAAAAAAAGATCTGCATCCGACCTCCCAATTCTCAAAATCTGGAAAACAAGTGTCAGAAAGAGATGACACCATACTGAGGGTGGTGTCTTGAAGCAGAAAAAGGAAATGCTTGCACACAGCCTTCCCTTGTCCTTTATGTCTCTTCCATCAGTCTCTGAGGTTCTAGCTCAGAGAGAACCCTAGCACTCTTCAGCTTATGCAATCCAATAATTGCCTAAACAGAGCATCTTCCCCTCTCTCTTCTGCATAGATTTTCAGAAATATACAGAAGTGTCTACATCCACCGAGATGTTCATATTTACCATTGAGTATCAGATAGCAGGTGGGTAGTCACTTCTATTATTAACAAAATATACACCAGTCAGCGATTGTGGGGTATATTGCTTGTGGGTAGGTGGATTGGTTAGGTGTTTATCATGACCCTCTATTTACACTATATGTTTATAAAAGTAAAATACTAATGCAGAAATTAACATAACCTAAAATCACAGTGAAGTCTCAAGCTAGCCTCATTCAGCTCCTCCTGAATGGGTCCTAAATGACAAAATACCCCATGCCTCTAAGTGAGGGTTGAAGCAAAGGGGAGGAAGAATGTATAACCAGGGAAAGAAAAAAAATTCCTAAAACAGTACAGTTGTTTCCTGGTAGGAGGGGAAAAAAGATGTTTTGCAGCAAGAAAACAACAAAATTAAAAATGAGCTTATAGAAAAAGAATAGGATGGAGATCACCAGGGGCTGGGGCTGGAGGCGATAGGGAGATGGTGGTCAGAGGGCACAAACTCCAGTTAGAAGAGAAGTTCTGGGGATGAAATGCATAGCATGGTGATTGCAGTTAACAATACCCTATTATATAATTGAAAGTTGGTAGAAGAGGAGATCTTAAACGCTCTCATCACAAAAAAGAAATGGTAATTATGTGACATGATGGAGCTGTTAGCCAATGCCATGGTGGTAATCATATAGCACTATGTAAATGTATCAAATCAACATGTCGTACACCTTAAACTCATACAATGTATATCTATATATATAAAAAGCCAGCGACTGGAATGCCGTAATGACCAGAATGACTGGTCGCTATGACACCCACTGTAGCCAGTGAACTGCCCGATCATCCTCTCCCACCCTGGTCAAGCTGGCCAACCCCCCGCAGCCCTTCCCCCTGGCTGGCCCCAGCCCCAGTCAGCTCACCCCACCCTGATCGGCTCACACCCCTTACCCCAGGCAGGCCCCATCCTTGATCCCCCTCTCCACTAGGGGGGCCAGGCCAGATAGCCAACCTCCTTCAGCTCCTCCCCCCAGCCAGCCCCACCCTCAATGGGCCCCTGCCACCCCAATCAGTCTGAAGCCCCTCCCCCTGGCCAGCCCTGCCCCTGATTGCCCCACCACCCCAATTGGGGATGGAGCCCATCAGCCAATCCCCCATGGACCCTTTTCCCAGCCAGCCTGGCCCTGATTAGGCCCTGATTGGGGCAGGCTAGCTAGACTCCACCTGTACACAAATTCACGCACTGGGTCTATAGTGTCAATTACCTATACTAATAAAAAGATAATATGCTAATTAGACCAGATAGACCGGACATCTTCTGGACAAAGTGACAGTGACTGTGAGAGCTGAGGAGGGCCGGCTGCTGCAGCAGCAGCAAGGTGATAGGGGTAGTGCCTTGCCCTGATTGGCCCGGTCCCCTCCTGCAGAGGGAGGCCATACTGCAGTAGGACATCCCTTGAGGGCTCTCAGACTTTGAGAGGGGGCAGGACAGGCTGTGGGACTCCCTCCCCTCAATGTATGTATGAATTTTAGAGCACTGGGCCTCTAGTATGTCAGTAAATCTGGGGAGAAAAGAAGAAAAACATGATTTGAGGCACATTTAAGGTAGATAGGTAGGTGGCTAGATGGCTCACTCCAGTACTATTGGGAAATATGCACACTTTCAAGAGATGCTAAAGTGTTTATGATTTATCTTTATGTTTCAGTATTTCTTTTACCTGTCACAGGCCTCACTCTCAGCCTCTTTAATTGAGGTCAGGGCTCTGTTCCTTTCTGAAAAGGTCTTTCAGTTTGATCTCACCTGAAAGTCTTTTGAGGAAAGGCACCATGCCCTTCTCCATCAATGCCACGTCACCCAGTCCTAGAGCACCCTAAGAAATCTGTCGGGGCATGGCAGTCAGAAACTACAGAGCCCACCTCTTCAGGATATCCTTGCTTATGAGGGTATTTTCTCAGCCTGCTCTGTGACCTAGCCCAGGACATACTGTACTGATTTTCTTTTCTGTTGACAGTGGCCGGCTGCATTCTCCTGCTGATCAGTATTTTCCTTCTGAGTGCACTCACCTGGCAGCGAAGACGGTGAGTCCCTTATTAAGAAAGCCCTGGCCCAAGCTACTTGTGAAGCCAGAGTGGGAAAAGTCTCAGGGCAGAGATAACCAGGTCCCCAGCACCCCTTCCCCCCGCCCCCCACATCCTCCTATTACCCACCAGCAGTTTGGAGAGTAGTAGAGGGAGAATTGGCCAAGTATATACTCCCAGAGAATCAATCAACAAAATTACAGCCACAGGGAATTGGAAGAGCAAAGGAAACTAACACTTGTTGAGCACCTACTGTATACTAGTTTCAATGCTTGTCTAATAAATATCACAACCTGTCTTCTCAGAAACTTTCTCATAGCTACATCTTGAACAGATTAAGTAACATAAACTAGATTGCACAGCAGAGCTCCAAGTGCAACTTGAATAGAGATCCCAAGGCCTTTCTGCTCCATCACCTGGATAGAAGGAAGCTAGGTCCACCCTAAGCTGCTTCTCTCCTGAGTTCTCACCCCACCTCCTGCAGACACTCACACTAGAGCTCCCTTGACCAGGAACATGACCGATGTGTGACATTATTTCCACTACTTAGATTCTCAATCTTGGCTGCAGATTGGAACAACTAGGAGGTATTTTTGTAAACTGATTTGAGAGAGAGAGAGAGAGAGAGTAGACATCCTGCCTTCTCCTGCCCAAACCCTAACCAGGGATCAAACTTGAAACCTGGGTATGTGCCTTGACTGGGAATGGAATCTACCACCTTTTGGTGCATCAAATGATGCTCCAACCAATTGAGCCCACCAGCCAGAGCAGGAGATATTCTTTAAAATATTAATGCTTGGGTCCCAACCAAAATCTTTAGGGGTTGGCTCTCAACATCAGTGCTTTTTACTTTTCAATTGAGATCAAATTAATTACTTTAACCATTTTTAAGTGCATAACTCAATGGTTTTAGGAATGTTGGAGACATACCATCACTACCTAATTCTACATTAGAACATTTCTATCACCCCAAAAAGAAACCCTGAAGTTCCCAATTTCCCTAGTCCCTGGCAACCACCAATCTACTTTCTGTCTCTGTGGATTTACCTATTCTGGATATTTCATATAAATGGAATCACACAATATACAATCTCATGTGACTATAAAATACTTACTTTTTAAAATCTCCTCAGATGCATTAAATACATTCACACCCAATTTTTCCAATTCTGCCCTAATCCACTAGTTCTCAAACTCTGCACTAAGCCACTAGTTCTTACAGAATCTCCTGGTGGGCTTGTTCATACAAACTTCTAGTCCTACCCCCAGTGTTTCTGATTCAGCAGGTCTGGGATGGGGCCTGAAAATGTACATTTCTAACAAATCCACAGTTGATACTGAAACTTCTGTTCCAGGAACCAAACTTTGAGAACCACTGCATGAGCCTAACTGTATTAAGAATCAAGAGAGTAAAATAATTGTACACACACACACACACACACATACATACACACACACACACACACACACACACACACACACACACACCTTGCTTGTTTCTCCCTTTAGCCAGCAGTCTATAGAGACCTATTATGTCACTTTTTCAAAGATCCAGGCTATCCCTACCCACATACCAGAGTACACCACTCTGGCCTCAACCTAATATAAACTCCCCAGTAAGACCCTCAGAAGATATTTTTTAGATCCTCTCCTTCCTTCAGTGATAAGACTTAATATATCTCAAGGATCTTTTCATTTCAGTAGTTTAAAGACAAAAAGCCTCCAGACATAAAGGGGTGAATCTGTTTGGGGGTTGTCAAGGTTTTGGATTTTATGTTGTGAAACAAAGAACAGCCTGAAATCATGAGTCCCAAAAACTCCTCCAGAATTACAATCTTCCAGGAGACTCAAACTGACTTCTCTGTCAGAGATTAGTCCAAAATCCTTCCTAAAGTCAAATTTCATCCAATAATGCTCTCTTATGGCCAAATAGAATCCTACATTTGATCTTATTTACCTACCAGCAATTACTAGTGATGAGCCAGACCTGGCTTACACTGGCTCCTGAGAGCCAAAGTTAAATTTTCAGGAATTTTACTGTTTTAAAGCATAATCATTGTGAAAAATTAAAGTATACAATCTTATAAATAAATTACATTAAATATAAAACTAAATACTCAAAACTATCACTTTTCTAATTATTTTACTGATTTCTTTATTCAGTTATTTACAACTATTGTGTCTATATCAAGAAAATATTATATAATGATTTGCTAGTGCATCTCTCTTTCCAACTCTGTTTTCAGTGATTTCACATTGGTATCCTGAAACTAAGCATGGTAGGTGTATTTACACATGGAAATCAGCAAGTTTTTTCAGATAGCTAGTTGGATATACATTAAACATTTCCCAGCACACCACTTATCAAAGCCTTGCCTCTTAGAGCTCTGAGCAAGGTAGAAAGCAACCAACTGGGCTAAATAAAAACTAGGGAAAATAAGCAGTTTTGTCTAATATGGTATCGACTAGTCACATGTGAATATTTAAGTTTAAATTTGAATAAATTAAATATAATTAAATATTGAGTTCATTAGTTGCACTAGCCACGTTTATATTTCCATCATCACAGAAAGATCAGATAGGACAGTGCTGGCTAGAAACTGAGAGTTTTCACTCATGAAAATCACTAAGCACTGTTAATTGTTATTATTCCTTTTCTGCAACTATTGTCCTCCACACAATTAAAAAAATGTATAGACTATCTCCTCTGTAGATGGAGGCCAATGGTTACAAACTTCCAGTTAGTAGATGAATAAGTTCTAGGAATTTAATGCACAGCATTGTGCTTATCATCAACAAAACTGTATTATATACTTCAAAGTTGTTAAGAGACTAGATCTTATATATCCTTACCATAAAAATAAAATGATTATCATGTGACATAACAGAGGTGTTAGCTGATGCTACAGTGGTACTCATATTGCAACATATAAAACATATCAAGCCCTGACCAGATTGGCTCAGTGGATAGAGCATTGGACTGTGGACTGAAGGATCGATCCCACGTTCGATTCCAATCAAGGGCATGTACCTTGGTTGCAGGTACATCCCCAGTAGTGGGTGTGCAGGAGGCAGCTGATCGATGTTTCTCTCTCATCGATGTTTCTAACTCTCTATCCTTCCTCTCTGTAAAAAAAATCAATAAAATATATTTTTTAAAAACACGTATCAAATCAGCATGTTTATACCTTGAACTCACATAATGTTATATGTCAGTTATATTTCAAAAAAACAACTCTTAGAATATCTGAATTTTATTAACCAATGTTACCCTAATAAATTCAATAAAAATATATCGGTGTGGGCAAAATTAGGTTAAATTATCAACCATCATTACCCTAAAAGATAAATCATAGGTAAGGATACAGAATAATAAGAATAAGAAGGAGAAGACAAACAACACAAATAATATAATAATTAATACATAAATAATAAAATAAGAAAAAACTGTGTTTCATTTAGTACAACTGTAAACTTATTTTTGCCTATATATATATATATATATATATCCTCTTTTCTTAGGAGCTTACAGACTAGTAGAAAAGGGAAAAAATAGAGAATTTAATATAATTTTTTAGAGCCTAAGATTAAGGTGTTATAGGAGCAAAGAAAATGAGCACTTAATCATATGTGGGGGTGACAAGAAGGCTTTTAAAGTTTAAGGTGCCTAAGATGTCTGAGGCCAGATTTTAAAAAGGCAGGAGATAGCTGCTGGGCAGAGGGAGTGTGGAGAGAGGGAAAACCATGAAAGGGAGTATCATAATATTTGGGAGAAGCCAAGAAGTTCTGAACATAAAGTGCATGGGGCAGTGGTGACAATGATGCTCTGGGGATGGACCAAGTCATGAAGATCAGGCCAGATTGAGGGGCTTGGACCATATCCTGAAGGCAACAGAAAGCTCCACAGAAGCTTTACTTATGGGACAAATGGTAGCATTGACCCTTTGAATGGTCTAGCTACAATGGAGGCTGGATTTAAGATGGGTGATAGTGGTGGCAGTCTGGTTATGTTATGGTGGAGTAAATACACACAGGAGACAATTACAGCATGAACTAGGTCAGTGGGTGTATGTTAAAAAGGAGCAAAAGAATCAAGAAATATATAAAGGATGTCAAGGTAGTTGGTTTTAAGTGAAGGTTAAGGAAGAGGGATGACTTAGGAGTGAGTCCAGGTTTTAGAGTGTGACAATAGGACTTGGTAGTCACTATACACTGAGATGAAATGTAGAGTGAGGATCTAGAGTAGTATACCTTTTGGGGATTAACCCCCAAGCAGAGCTCATCCTCTGATCCTTTACCTAGAACACACTCAGCCTCCATACCTACAACTGTCCAGTCCTGGAACTAACAGGGAAATGAAAGGACCTTGGGCTCTTTCTCAAATTGCCTCACTGAACAATGATTGAATTTTCATGCTATAAAAACCACAGGGCAGTCTTGGCTTGGCAGAATAGAGAAGAGTTGAGGTCTGATTTCAGCATGTAGGAAGGCAATAGTACCCTGGGGTGGAATTTAAAGTTAGCAGATCAACATGGGCTTAGTTGAATGTTCTTCCCACATTGGTTTAGGTGGAAACACATTTTTCTTGGTTCAGTATTACACTGATAACTATGACTTAATTATATCACTACAGGAAGAAGAGTAGAAGAACACTCTAGAAAGCTAGAGTGGTAAGAAGCTGAGAACAGCCTACAGCAGTCATGAACACAAGCAAAATCAAAGAAGTTAAACACCTAAGCTGAGTCTTCTGTGATAACCTTGGATTTTGAAAAATTCTGACATCACATAGCAGAACAACAGGCAACTGTAACCCCATTACGAAGCCAGCTCTGGATCAATGAGTGAGCTCAACCTAATTCTAAGTACATCACTGGAGGAAAAGCAAGGAGCAACCAGAACTCTCATTCTTATTTTCATGTATATGTAAAGCTTGATGGGCCAGGAACTCTCTCCACACCCTAAATAGTATGAAGAAAACATTAATTTCATCCCAACTGCCCAGTTAAGACATCCCAAGGAAAACCCCAGCACTAATGTAAATGGACATACACACACTCTCTAGCCTACCTAATAGAGGATCTTGTCTCTTGATCCACGTAGCTCCTTTCCCAGCCTCTGAATGACTAGCCCATTCTCTGATCACATTCCTTAATTCCTTAGATTCCTCTAAGAACTCTGGACTGGTAACCTGAATGCATCTTTTTGTCCTTAGGTCAGTCCTCTAAACTAGGCTCGCTCCACTGAAGCTTCAATTTTGAATTTCAAAAGAGCAGAGACTATGGCAGAATTATCTTTGAGTAACACCAAAATGGGGCAATCGAGCCCTTGGAATTGTAGAGCTTCAATATTTGAAAGGGTTTTACTGGAGTTCATGTTGGAAAAGAGGGATAAACTAGGTCCAAGGTAATGAATTATACCTGTTAAAAAATGCCACCTATTCATTACTAATAAGTTTCTTTAAGAGTTAGTTTCTTTGAGCATGCTGTAAATGATACTCTGAATTTGTTCTGCAAGAATTCGATATTTGTAGATAGACACATTATTTGCAAATGTATATATTTTCAAATAAGTGTCATAAAAGCACCAGTAAGAGATCAATATATTCAATGTTTATGGAAAGAAAGAAGAAAACTGGGAGGAGTGGAGAAGGAGATCACACTGACAGGATGTAACTATAGAAAAGGTCATATCAGTAGACCTCAAACTGTTTGCAAATCAGAATCACCTTTGAAAGCTTTGTTAAAACACAGATGGCTGATTCCATTTCCAGAGTTTCAGAGTCAACAGGTCTGGATTGGGCCTGAAAAATGTACATTTCTAACAAATTCCAGATGATGCTGATGACTATTCCAGATACCACACTTTGAGAAACACTGGGTTATATCTCTCCATGCCCTCTGACCCCCAATGCCTACTGAAAAATCAGCTTCAGGTGCTGGGATTTCAGTGAAAGTTCTTGTACAGCCTTTTGTGTAAGAGCTCAATCTTAAAATCAGTTGACTTGGATGTCACAGTTAGATAAAAATCTGATGACCAAGGCAATTAATGAAAAGCTTAAACCTGCAGCCAGTTTTCATTTTGGAAAGAGCAGGAAAGTCTTATGAAAAATATAGGAAGGTACCAGCAGGTCCATATCCAAATTAAAGAAACATTTTCTGTCCTTTCTGTGACCAACCAAGTACCATACAGATTCCATTGTCAATATCCCCCCATCACTACCCCAAATTTGTGTTTCTAGTTAAACTAAAGTTGAGAGGAATCTCAGACCATAATTTTTATTTTATTTTACTTATATTACTTGAGTAATATTGAATTGAAGTAACATTACTCATTTTGGGGGAGTTCTATGAGATAAAAATTTTCTCATAAAAATTAAGATGCTTACCTTTTTTTACTCTAATTCTCCTATAAGTGTATGGTGGAGTTTTCCAGAAACTATATATGTGATCATGTCATCATTCATATGTTAACATACAATGAGTTTATTACTGTTGCTTATAAAGAAATTAATAAACAATATTTTAAAAATTTCTTGGTTTTAGTATCTTAATACGGTAAGTATCACTAACTGTAACCATATAAATAAAAGGTCTTTGGCATCCTCAATACTTTTTAATAACATTCAGAACTCCTAACAAATAGTTAATAACCACATCATCATTGGTCATTTCAGAAATGCAGATCAAAACAACAATGAGATTCCATGTCATACCTACTAAGCTGACTTTAAACAAAACAAACAAACAAAAAAGAAAAAGCCTGGCCAGTGTGGCTCAGTGATTGATCATTGAACTATGAACCAGGAGGTCACAGTTCAATTCCCAGTCAGGGCACATGCTCAGGTTGTGGGCTCAATCCCAAGTAGGGGGCATGCAGGAGGCAGCTGATCAATGATCCTCTCATTATTCATGTTTCTATCATTTTCTCCCTCTCTCTTCCTCTCTATGAAATCAATGAAAAAATATTTTTTAAATCAAGAAGAAGGAAAAAAGAAAAGAACAAATGTTGACAAGGATATGAAAAAATAATGGAGAAATAAGAAATTTTATACATTGGTGGTGGAAATGTAAATGGTGGTGTAACCACTGTGGGAAAAAAGTTGGCAGTTCTTCAAAAAGTTGAACATTTATTCCTACCTGATTTGGCTCAGTGGATAGAGTGTCAGTCCATGTACTGAAGGGTCCTGGATTCTATTCCTAGTCAAGGGCATGTACCTGGGTTGTAGGCTTGATCCCTGGCCCTGGTTGGGGGTGTGCGGGAGGCAACTAATTGCTGTGTCTCTCTCATATTGTGATGTTTTTCTTTCTGTCTTCTACTCTCTCTCTCTCTCAAAAAAAAAAAAATGAATGGGAAAATATCCTGGGGTGAGGATTAACAACAACAACAAAAAAAGATAAACATTGAATTACCACATGATAGCAATTCTACTCCTGATTCTAATTCTAGTTACGTACCCAAGAGAGATGAAAACCTATGTCCACACAGAAACTTTTACATGACTGTTTATAACATCACTATAGCCAAATAGCCAAGAGTTGAAAACAACCCAAATTCCCATCAATGGACAGAAATTCTTAAAACACAGATAGCTAGGCCCATCTCCAGAGTTTCCAGGTCTGGAGTGGGTCTAAAAATTTCCATTTCTAACTAAGTCCAGATAAAGCTGATGATTCTGCATGATGGTTCTACACTATGAGAAACACTGGTCCAGCTATCACACTTTGAGAAACACTGGAAATTGTAGGATATCCATATACTGCAATATTATTCAGTCACAAAAAGGAATGAAGTACTGATGCATGCTGTGATGTAGATGATCCTCAAAAACATTATGCTAAATGAAAAAAGCCAAATACAGAAAGCCACACATTGTATGATTCTTTTATACAGTACAATGGTACCTCGAGATACGAGTGCCCTAACATACAAGATTTTTGAGATACGAGCCGTCGAGCGAGCAATTTTTGCTTTAAAATACGAGCAACATTTGAGATAGGAATAATCGCACGGATCGGCCGGCTGCACACGACCCACCAGTTTACTGTGACTCGAGCATCTCATAGTTTCCCACGCCTCAAGGTTACGGAACAAATTAAACTTGTATCTCGAGGTACCACTGTATATCCAAAATAGGCAGCTCCATATAGACAGAAAGTAAATTAGTGCTTACCAAGGCATGGAAAGAGTAATTACTTAACGGGTATTCATGTTTTCTGGAATGATAAACACAACAACTCAGTAAAGGCTGAAACCTAATCCCTAATAGTAGCATGGTGAACCAGTTCCCTCCCCTTGCCTCCCACTTCAACACCACATCAATAGTTCTCCTGCATGGTAACAGGGAAAAGCAGCTAAAATAACCCCACATTTCATACTCTATTTACAAAGTCTCTCCAGAAACCCAGAGACAATAGGAGAGACACAGACACTAAAGAAGATTTTGCCTCTTTCCCCACAACAGCAGCAAAGAGTAAACACAAGAAACCGAGATGGCAGCATAGGTGAACACCCAAACTGCTGCCTCGCACAACAATTTCAAAACTACGACTAAAAGACAGAACAGACATCATCCAGAACCATAGGAAAAGCTGGCTGAGTGAAAATTCTACAACTAGAAAGAAAGAGAGGGGCTCACAGAGACTCAGAGGAGCTGCAAAAAAGCTGAGATATGGAGGTATGCGTGTGGAGAAGATGGGCGGCAGAGGGCCTGGATGGCTTCCTCTAGCAGGAGGGAGACGGAAACTCCCAACTGCACTGAATCCCACTTCTGATTGCACTTAACCCCAGTTCTAGACAAGACTTATACAGAGGGAGTCTGGACTGTCGTGAAAAGGGAGGAGTGCACGGAAACTTAGGGGAGCCGTGGAAGGCAAAGGTCTGAAGGTGCGTCCAAAGAGGACTGACTGCTGACTGTGGCGCTGGCTTTCTCTAGTGGGAGGAAGACAACCTCCCAAATGCACTGAAATTCAGGTCTGACTGCACTGAATCCCAGTTTCGGGCAAGACCCTGGGTATCCAGACTCATATGGGTCCCCAGAGTGCATGGAAACTCAGGGGAGCCAGAAAGGTAGAGGTCTGGAGGCGTGCGAGCACGAGTGTGCACAGAGAGGGCTGCAGCAATTATGGAGGGACACTGAGACCCAGGGGCTGAGTAGGGCAGGGCTGATGGGAAGCCAAGATTGTCTGCTCAGCCCTAAGACTCCACCACATCCAAGCCCAGGACAGAGGCTTTTGAAATCTTGCAAGTCTTAAGGCTGAGTCCAGCAAAGAAATTCTTCCAGTGAAGACACAGTTGATCCTCACAACCAATTAATTAGAAGTCAATTCTAAACAGTGATACCAACAACAATCAAGACTTAACTACAACAAGACTGTACACACAGTCCACAAAGGGATGCACCAAGAGTGTCCACCTCAAGGATCTGGGGAGGTGAAGCTACCGGCCATATAGGACACCTAGCACACAAAGCTACTCTACCAACTCAGGGAAGCAGAGAAAATGTGGAGACAAAGGAACAGATCACAAACGAAATAAATGGAGGAAAACAAATGATTGGATATAGAGTTCAAAACCACGGTTATATGGTTTTTCAAGAATTTCTAGAAAAGATGGATAAATTTAGCGAGACCCAAAAGATAAAAAAGGACCAACTAGAAATTAAACATACACTGACTGAAATAAAAAATATTATACAGACACCTAACAGCAGACTAGAGTAATGCAAGGATCAAATCAAAATATGAAATACAAAGAAGCAGAAAACACTCCACTGGAAAAGAAAAAAGAAAACAGAATCCAAAAATGTGAAGATAGTGTAAGGAGCCTCTGGGACAACTTCAAGCCTACCAACATCAGAATTATGGGGGTTCCAGAAGAGAGAGATCATGATACTGAAAACCTATTTGAAGAAATAATGACTTAAAACTTCCCCCACCTGGTGAAAGAAAGTGCAGAGAACCCCAAATAAAAGGAATCCAAAGAGGACTTCACCAAGACAGATCATAATTAAAATGCCAAGAGCAAAAGACAAAGAGAGAATATTAAAAGCAGCAAGAGAAAAACAGTTCATTACCTACAAGGGAGCACCCATCCGACAGATCATAATTAAAATGCCAAGAGCAAAAGACAAAGAGAGAATATTAAAAGCAGCAAGAGAAAAACAGTTCATTACCTACAAGGGAGCACCCATCCGATTGTCAGCTGATTTCTCAATAGAAACTACGCAGGTCAGACGGGAGTGGCAAGAAATATTAAAAGTGATGAATAGCAAGAACCTCAACCAAGATTACCCAGAAAAGCTATCATTCAGAATTGAAAGGCAGATAAAGAGCTTCACAGATAAGAAGAAGCTAAAGGAGTTCATTACCAACAAACGAGTATTATATGAAAGGCTGAAAGGTACTCTTTAAGAAGAGAAAGAAGAAGATAAAAAAATAAAAATTATGAACAACAAATACATATCTATCAACAAGTGAATCTAAAAATCAAATGAATTAAAAATCCGATGAACAGAATAAACTGGTGAATGTAATAGAATCAGGAGCATAGAAATGGAGTAGACTGACAATTCTCAGGGGGAAAAAATCACAGTGTCCTGATTGGGAGGATTTTTTCTGTCTTAGGTATAGTCCAAGTATAAGCTGTGCTGGTGTGGCACCTTCATGGTGTCAGGGATCTAGGCTCTTTTGATTTTGCTTCTCAGTCAAACTATGACATTGGTAGTTCTAATGCCCACTACCAAGACCACCTGCCAGCCAGGGGAAGAGACAAAGAAGGGGAAAGGCATACCTGTTCTCTTCAAAGACACATCCTGAAAATTGCACACTTTACTTCTGCTCAAGTCTCGTTGGTCAGAACTTAGTCACATGACCACACTTAGCTATAAGGGAGGCTAGCAAACATAATCCTTAACTGGTGAGAGGGATGTGTTCCACTGAAATCTGGGTTGCTGTTTTTTTATTATTATTATTATTACCAATGGAAGAATAGATTTAGAAGGACATAGCAATAGGTGTCAAAATTATTTCTTTGTTTTTTTTTCTTTTTATTAATTTTTTATACATATCTTCCCATTGCCCCCCTCACTCCCAGGCATACCCCAACCACACAGTGTCTGTGATCATTGGTTATGCTTATATGCACGCATACAAGTCCTTTGATTAATCACTTATCTACCTCACCTAACTTTAATCTTTCTGCTGTAATTTCACAGTCTGTTTGATGCTTTATGATTTTTGTCCCCCTGAGAATTATCAGTCTACTCCTATTCTGTGCTCCTGATTCTATTATATTCACCAGTTTATTCTGTTGATCAAATTTTTAATTCACTTAATTTTTAGATCCACTTGTTGATAGATATGTATTTGTTGTTCATAATTTTTTGTCTTTTACCTTTTTCTTCTTCCTCTTCTAAAAGAGTACCTTTCAGCATTTCATGTAATACTGGTTTGGAGTTGATGAACTCCTTTAGCTTTTTCTTCTCTGTGAAGGTCTTTATCTGCCCTTCAATTCTGAATGATAGCTTTGCTGGATAGATTATTCTTGGTTGTAGGTTCATGCTATTCATCACGTTGAATATTTCTTGCCACTCCCGTCTGGCCTGCATCGTTTCTGTTGAGAAATCAGCTGACAGTCGTATGGGTACTCGCTTGTAGGTAATGAACTGTTTTTCTCTTGCTGCTTTTAATATTCTCTCTTTGTCTTTTGCTCTTGGTATTTTAATTATGATGTGTCTTGGTGTGGTCCTCTTTGGATTCCTTTTATTTGGGGTTCTGTGTGCTTCCTGGACTTGTAAATCTATTTCTTTCACCAGATGTGGGAAGTTTTCAGTCATTATTTCTTTAAATAGGTTTTCAGTATCTTGCTCTCTCTCTTCTTCTGGCACCCCCACAATTCTGATGTTGGTACGCTTGAAGCTGTCCCAGAGGCTCCTTACATTATCTTCACGTTTTTGGATTCTTTTCTCTTCTTGCTTTTCCAGTTGAATGTTTTCTGCTTCTTTATATTTCAAATTTTTGACTTGATTCTTGCCATCCTCTAGTCTGCTGTTAGGACTCTGTATAATAGTTTTTATTTCAGTCAGTGTCTCTAGTCCTTTTTCATCTCCTCTTGGGTCTCACTAAATTTATCCAACTTTTCTAGCATATTCTTGAAAAACCTTATAAGCGTGGTTTTGAACTCTATATCCAGTCGTTTTTTTTCCTCCATTTCTTTTGTTTGTAATCCCTTCCCTTGTCTCGGCATTTTCACTATGCCTGGGGAAACTTCTGTGTTGAATTCAGCTTTATGATACCAGACTTGCAAAACCGAAGAAGCCTCTGTTGAGCTTGGGATGGGTGGAGTCTGAGGGCTTAAGGGACCTCCTTGCCTACCCATCGGCCCCGCCCTCCACGGCCCCTGAGTCTCACGTGACTGGGTAATCGCTGGAGCAGTCCTTATTCGCGCGCACCCGCAGTGCCTCTAACCGCTGCCTTTCCGGCTTCCCTGCGCACCAGGACCACACAAGTCTAGGTCCCCAGGGTTTCGCCCGAAACAGGGGCTTAGTGAAGTTAGAAGTGGCACAGTTGGAAGGGTCTGTCTCCCGCCCACTCGTGAGAGCCAGCGGCACAATCAGCAATATTTCCTCTGCGCAGTGCTGTGCGCGCCACCAGCCCTTTGATCTTTTGCGACTCCCCTAAATTTCCGTGCACTTCTCCCTTTTCACAGTCCCAACTCTCCCCGTATGAGTTTTGGCTGGATCTGGGGTTTAGTGTTGTAAGATAAGGGGTTCAATGCCTTTGAGAGACTCCGTTTCCCTCCCGCCAGAGAAAGCCAGCCAGGTACTCCGGCACCCCCTCTCTCCGGGTACGTGTCTCCGTACCTCAGCTTTTTGCAGCTCCTCTGGGTTTCCGTGAGCCCTTCTCTTTCCTTCTAGCTGTAGAACTTATACTCAGCCAGCTTTTCTGTGGTTCTGGATGATGTCCGTTCTGTCTTTTAGTTGTAGTTTTGAAATTGTTGTGCGAGGCAGCAGTGTGGGTGTTTACCTATGCCGCCATCTTTCTATATCTATTTCTTTGTTTTTTAAAAGGGTTTTAATCATTTTAGAGGGAGAGGAAGGGAGAGGAATAGATAAACAGAAACATAGATGAGAGAGAAACATTGATCAGCTGTCTCTTATATGCCTCTTACAGGGTATTGAGCCCACAACCCAGGCATGTGCCCTGACTGGGAATCAAACTGGTGACCTCTTGATTCATGGGTCAATACTGAGCCACTGAGTCACACCAGCCATGCAGAATGATTTATTTTCCATAGTTGTTTTAAATAATTCCCAGTCTGATGATTCTAACAGCTTTGCCATTATGAATTTGGTTCTAATGTTGCCTTTGTCTCTCCAAACTGTGATTTTTTGCCTTTTAGTGTATCTTGTAATCTTTTGTGGAAAGCTAGACATGATGTAGTAGATAAAAGGAACTGAAGTAAGCAGACCTTTGGAGTGAAGCTTTGTGTTTACCTGACTACTAGTTAGATTGTAGTTGTGTCTACTCTTTTTTTTTTCTATTTAATAAATCTTTATTGTTCAGATTATTACAATTGTTCCTCTTTTTTCTCCCCATAGCTCCCCTCCACCCAGCTCCCACCCCACCCTCTACCCTTACCTCCCCCTCATTGTTTTCATCCATAGGTGTATGATTTTTGTCCAGTCTCTCCCTGCACCCCCTAAATCAGCATCTTATAACAATTATCCATCCTTACTAATATATAACATATACATGCCCCTCTCTAAAATTTGGTTTATATTGTCATATTAGCATCAAAATATTTCAATAGAAAATGGGACAAGAATTAGCTTTCAACATTTAAGCATGCTTTCATATAAATACATGTTTTTGTTTCCATAAATAGTATCTTAAACATTTTCCCTCTATGAGGTAAATAAGTATATCAGAGAAAATGGTGTCAATTCTTTGTGGTAATATGACCATTCCCTTACTCATCTTTGAAGAATGACTGCAGCCCTTGCTGATATGGCTCAGTATCCACTGTGGACTGAAGGGTCCAGGGTTCGATTCCGATCAAGGGCACATGCCTGGGTTGCAGGCTCGATCCCCAGTGGTGAGTGTGCAGGAGCAGCCAATCAATGATTCTTTCTCATCATTGATGTTTCTTATCTGTCTTTCCCTCTCCCTTCTTCTCTGAAATCAATAACAGTATATTTTTTAAAAAAAAAAAAATGACTGCAACTAATTTACAATGTCCCTAAAGTCTTTCCAAATATGTTGGCTCACAAGAGATGTTCCTATCAGATGGTGCTTTCTGGCTAAGTTAGGAATTAGAAAGAGATTTTCAGAGCCAATCCCTGTTATTCCCTTCCTTTTTTGAAGAATGTCTTCTTCTACTACAATATTGAGAAACATGCCTTTGTAGTTATACTACTGCTTTGGGAATAGGGACCAAAAGAAATATGTGGTTGAAAGATAAGAATTATCAAGCACAGTATTAGCATATGTATCACTTAGGATTCTAAGTAGCAAATAATAACAAATCCAAAACAACTTTTCACATAACTGTGTACTCCTCATAGCTCAATAACCTTATCAAGAATGTAGTTTGGGGTTGTTGTTGTTGTTGTTGTTGTTTCCCCTCTCTCTCCTCTCTGTTTCCAGTGATGTCAGCTTTATCCAATAGCAAGATCCTATCCAGCAAAGCTATCATTCAGAATTGAAGGGCAGATAAAGAGCTTCACAGATAAGAAAAAGCTAAAGGAGTTCATCAAAAGAAGAAAAAGGTAAAAGATAAAAAATTATGAACAACAAATACATATCTATCAACAAGTGAATCTAAAAATTAAGTGAATTAAAAATTTAATCAACAGAATAAACTGGTGAATATTATAGAATCAGGAGCACAGAAAGGGAGTGAGTGAGCTGATAATTCTCAGGAGGAAAGGGGTGAAGGGGGTGCAGGGAGAGACTGGACAAAAATCATACACCTATGGATGAGGTCAATGGGAGGGAGGTAAGGGTAGAGGGAGGGGTGGGAGCTGGGTGGAGAAGAGCTATGGAGAGGAAAAAAGAGAAACAAATGTAATAATCTGAATAATAAAGATTTAATTTTTAAAAAGTGAAAAACCTTAAAAAAATTATTTCCTCTGGATATATAATGAGAAGATGGATTGCTTAATAAGATAGTTCTTCTTTTAATATTTGAAGAACCTCTATACCATTTCATAATGGCTGTACCCTGTCAGTAAACTTTTTATATTTTATTTCATTCCTTCCCCCCAAAATTTAAACTTTTTGTACTTCATAGAATTCCATTGTCTACTTTGGCACTATGCACATAATAGGCATCCGTTAACATTTGTGGGAAGAATAGTCTCTTACTTCATTAGACCTGTAGGTTAACATCTATTAGTTGAGCAGCAGGTGGAAAAGTACAGATTCATTGAACTTCCCCTCAGAGTTCTAGATATATCTTTGGTCCTTATTAATGCCCACTGATAAATATTTTCTCCTATATTCTTTGTGGTTGGTATGTAGGACATTTATTTGTAGGAAAGGTTCTTAAAATCTGCATTTAAATCAACTGCCAGATAATGTTTTTATATTTATACATAAGTACTTTATTTACTTGGAGGTATTGTAAATGGTAATATGGTTTTTTTTTAATTTCTTTATTGATTAAGGTATTACATATGTGTCCTCATTCCTCCATTAGGTTCCAATCCTCCCCCTGCCCCCTACTCATGCCCTCACTCTTGGTGTAAAGAAGTGCCATAGATTTCTTGGCATTAATTTTGTATCCTGCTACATTGCCAAATTAATTTATTAAGTCTAATAATTTTTTATTGAGTCTTTAGGGTTTTCTATGTACAGTATCATGTCATCTGCAAATAAGGACAGTTTTACTTCTTCTTTTCCAATTTGTATGTCTTTTATTTCTTCTTGTCTGATTGCTATGTACTTCCTGTACTATGTTAAACAAGAATGGTGAGAGTTCCTGTTCTTAGGGGAAATGGTTTTAGTTTTTGTCCATTGAGTATGATGTTAGCTGTGGGTTTGTCATATATGGCTTTTATTATGTTGAGGTATGATTCTTCTATTCCAACTTTGCTGAGAGTTTTTATCAAGAAGGGGTGTTGGATTTTGTCAAATGCTTTTTCTGTGTCAAATGAAATAATTATATGATTTTTATCTCTCAATTTGTTTATGTGATGTATCATGTTTATTGATTTGTGGGTATTGTGCCATCCTTGCATCCCCAGGATAAATTCTACTTGGTCATGGTGTATGATCTTTCTGATGTATTGCTGGATCCAATTTGCTAAAATCTTGTTGAGCATTTTGGCATCTATGTTCAAGAAGAATATTGACCTGTGATTCTCTTTCTTTTTGTTGTCTTTATCTGGTTTTGGTATTAGGGTGATGCTGGCTTCATAGAATGAGATTGGAAGTGTTGCTTCTTTTTGAATTTTTCAGAATAGTTCTTCTTTGAATGTTTGGTAAAACTCCCCTGTGAAGCCATCTAGCCCCACGCTTTTGTTTGCTGGGAACTTTTTTATGACTGCTTCAATTTTTTCCATAGTTATTGGCCTATTGAGATTTTTAGAATCTTCCTGATTGAATTTTGGAAGGTTGTATTTTTCTAGGAATAGGCCCATTTCCTCCAGGTTATCTAGTTTGTTGGAGTAGAGTTATTCATAGTATTTTTTAATGATCCTTTGTATTTCTGTGGGGTCTGTTGTTATTTCTCTTCTCTCGTTTCTGATTTTGTTGATTGGAGTCCTCTCTCTTTGCTTCTTGGTGAACCTGGCTACAGGTTCGTCAATCTTGTTTATCCTTTCAAAGAACCAGCTCTTGGTTTCATTTATCTTTTGTTTTGTTTTTGTTTGTTTATTTGTTTGTTTGTCTCTGGGCTTTTCTTATTGCTCTCTTTCTAATTCTTTGAGTTGCAGAGTTAAATGATTCACTACCATTTTTTTTCTTGCTTTTTGAGGTAGGCCAGCAGAGCTATGAACTTCCCTCTCAGGACTGCTTTCATTGTGGCCCATAGATTTTGGATTGTTGTGTTTTTGTTGGATGCTTTTAATTTCTTCTTTGATCTCAGTGATAACTCATTCACTATTTAATAGCATGCTATTCAGCTTCCAAGTGTTTGAGAGATTTTTTGTTGTTTTTATTGTAGTTTATTTCTAATTTTATGGCATTGTAGTCTGAGAAGATGCTTGGTATGATTTCAATCTTCTTGAATTTGGGGAGACTTTGTGACCCAATATGTGGTCTATTTTTGAAAATGTCTCATGTGCACTTGAGAAGAATGCATATTCCGTCACTTTTGGATGCAATGTTCTGAAGATGTCAGTTAAGTCCATTTGATCTAGTGAGTCATTTAGGATTGCTGTGTCTTTGCTGATTTTTTGTTTAGAGAATTTATCCAGTGATGTCAGTGATGTATTAAAGTCCTCTACTATGATTGTACTGTTGTCGATCTCTCCCTTGATATCTTTCAGGAGTTTTGTTATGTATTTGGGTGCTCCTGCATTGGGTGCATATATGTTTATCACGGTTATATCCTGTTGTTGTATTGATCCCTTTAGAATTATGAAGTGGCCTTCCTTATCTCTTGTTATGGCCTTCACTTTGAGGTCTATTTTATCAGATATAAGTATTGCTACCCCAGATTTTTTTCATTTCCATTTGCTTAAAAGATATTTTTCCACTCCTTCACTTTCAATCTGTGTGAGTCCCTTGTTCTGAGGTGGGTCTCTTGTAGACAGCATATATATGGGTCGTGTTTTTTATTCATTCAGCCACTTGATGTCTTTTTATTGGAGCATTTAGTCCATTTACATTTAAAGTTATTATTGAAAGGTACTTGTTTGTAGTCATATCTATTTTTGTGTCTGTGTTCCTTCTTACTTTTTTATTTCTTCTTTTTACAGTATTCCCTTTAGCATTTCTTGCATTGCTGGTTTGGTGGTGATAAACTCCCTTAGCCTTTTTTGTCTGCAAAGCTCCTGATTTCCCTTCCATTTTGATTGAGAGTCTTGCTGAATAGAGTATTCTTGGATTCATTCTTTTGCTTTGCAACACTTTGTGTACCTCCTTTCATTACCTTCTAGTGTGATGTGTTTCTGTTGAGAAATCATTTGATAATCTGATAGGGGATCCTTTGTAGGTAAACCTCTGTCTCTCTCTTGCTGCCTTTAAAATTCTCTCTTTGTTGTTAATATTTGCCATTGCAATTATGATGAGTGTTGGTGCGGGTTTTGGGGATTGATCCTGCTTGGGGCTCTCTGTACTTTTGTAACTTTTTTCTTCCTCATATCCAGGAAGTTTTCTGTCATTATTTTTTCAAATAGATTTTCTAATCCTTGCTACTCTTCTTGTCCTTCTGGCAGCCATATTATACATATGTTACTTTGTTTCATATTGTCACAAAGATTCCTTTGGCTTTCCTCCTGCTTTTTAATTTTTTTTCTCCAGCCTGCACTGAACTGTTGGCAGGTGCCGAAAATGAGTCCTGCATACAAGGAGTCAGAGTTTTCCTGTGTCTGCCCGAGAATCGAGTATCAGAGTCTCTGTTGCCTCCTGTGGCTTCTCGCTGAGAATCAGCGTCCCCATATGAGCATGCACCAAGAGTTGGAGTCACTGGCTCTTAGTGTGAATGCGCTGTGAGTCAGGGATCCCAGGTGCATATGGTAAAAAACAGAATCAAGTCAGTGGTGCTTAGTGCTGCCTCTTGCAGGGAGAATCTGGGTCCCCGTCACCATAGGGGAGTGGATTTCACAGTAGCACCGTGACATGCCTGAGCTGCAGAAAACAGACTTCCATGTGCGCTTGCCCAGAATCAAAGTCAGGTGGCACTGCTGCCCTGCGTAGGCTTCAGGTTTGGTCATCCAATTGCATTGCAGAGGGCAAATTCCAGTCTCTGTGCCTGCAAAGGCTCAAATTCCCGTAGGCGTGCTGCGGCCCTGAGCAAAGAGCGGGTCTATCAGTTACTATGGTACTATCTGCAATCCTGTGGGGAGGAGGATAGGCTCTTTGACTCACAGAAGCCTGTGGCTGGGAAGTCTGGATTCTTGTTGTCTGTTGATCTGAAGCTGTGGTCGCAGTTCTCTGTCCCCAGTGGTTGCATGGTCCTGGTTTGCATCTGAGACATGACTGGGTGGTGCTGAGGCCAGAATCCTCGTCTCAAGTAGCTTTGTTTCTCAAGATGTCGTCTCTGTGCCCGCACTGGCCACCCAGAAGTGTCCTCTTTATGTCCACCATCTAAAACTGCCCAGTCTGGCAGCCCCTTGGAGGACCTGCAGAATCTAACTGTCCTTAGCTCATACACACACACACCACACACGTCTACACTCTCCTTTATGGTTCCCTCACTCTCACACTCTCTCCCTCCCTACCTCCTTGCCAGTTGCCATCTTCCAATGTTGCTAGATGGTTTTTATTCCTACAGTAATCTGTTCAACATTTATGCACACAGCCAATAGTACCATAGTTCATTAGGGTATGCAACTGCCATGTCCTACATCTGCTATTTCAGATTCCCTGGCAGATCTGTTTCCATCAGTAACTATCAAAGAAAAATATTGTGTAGTAAGTTGAACAGACCAACAAGGACAAAATTATACAAAGATCAAATGACAAAATATTTTGAATATACCACTAAGAAAAGAATGCATCTGCGGGGGGTGGGAGGGAATAGATTAATAGCTAACTATCTTCGAGCAGTCAGACAGATAGCTAGGTATTTTCATCTCTAATTATATCTGAAAGAGAAAATTTGGTTTAAACTCTTTAGATTGCCTTGAAAGAACAGGGCCTAATAAGAGAAGACACTACTTGTTTGAAAGGAATAAATGCTTTAGAGCAAAGTGATTAATTGTGAAGTAGTACCATTAATCAGTAAAGGAGTAGAAGACAACACCAGAAGTGCTCAAGCATTCTTGTTTTTCCACACCCTATTCTCTATGGTTAGGGGCTGGTTCTTTGCAAATTACATTTCCCAGTTGATCTTGCCCTTGCTTCTGGCTAGGTTTGATCACTGGCAAGTCCTAAAAAGAATTGGAAAGCAGATTTAAGAGAGAGAGAGAGAGAGAGAGAGAGGGAGAGAGAGAAAATATAATCCTTCCTTTTTTTCTGCTTCTAGTGACATCTCTATCAGTAAGAGATGGTTCTAGACTCCAACAGAGCCTTGGCAGTTCTAGCAAAGAGAGCAGTGGTTGACCACCATCAGATTCTGGGAGTTACAGAGTTTGAAATTTTTGCCTTTACAGCAGCACTGATTTCAGTAGCAGCAACAGTTTTCACTAGTATCAGCCATAAGTACTCCTGGACTCATGTAACACCATCTTTTCCCTTTTGTTTACCAGATCTTACTTTCTGCAAATCTATGAGTCATTTCACCTTTGCAATTTTTCTCCTTCAACCCTTTAGACATTTTTGTAACCAGATCCTGTTTGTTTAAAAAAAAGCAACACCTCTATTTAGCCTTCTATTTCTTGACAAGATGGAGTAATAGGAAATAAATTTACCCTTATGTATACAACAAATAAAAAAATGAACAAAAAATATGAGATAACAATCTTTAAGACATTGGATACAAAGCAATGAATCTGAATCCTAAGAGACAGGACATAAACAAGGTGAGTCCTATGCTGGTCCCAGCTTGCTACCATGAGAGAGTTTTGGGGCATGGTACCAGGAAGAGAAGCCCAGTGGAGACTAGCTGAGTGTCCAGAAAGATGAAGCACATAGAAGAAAGGGCATCACTGAGAGAGAACCCGGAGACCTCCAGATTATGAAAAGACTGCAGATTATTTCAGCAGAGTACTATCACCAATGTGTGTAAGAAAACTACTCAAAGGCCAGGAAAATATTAGAGGGAACAACATTCAGCTTACATGGGGTTGAGATTAATGCCTGTTTTCACCAGCTAACCTGTATCACTTCCTAATTTCATAATTAATGGAGCATTAGGTAAGGAGCTCAGAAAGGCCAAGCCTCAGTAGTGAGGAATAATTATCCCTAGACTAAAAGCAGTTCTAATCCTGCCTAACATACCTTAAAAGCAAGACCCTAGAGGATCAAAATATTTTCAGACAATTAAATACATCCCAGAACTAAGTTCAAGAACTTTTACAGGAATGCAAAAAAAATCCAGCAACCAAGAAGGTAAAACCCACAATTCAGTCAAGAATTACCAGCCATGCAAATAAGCAGGAATATATGACTCATAATAATAAGATGGTCAGTTCATCAAAATCAAAGCAGAACTGACACAGATGTTAAAATTAGCAGGCAAGCATGTTAAAGCAGTAACAATAACTTATTTCAACTTGTTTGAAAAGATAGAGGAAAAATTATACATATCAAGTAGAAATATGGAAAATAATTTTTGAAGAACCAAATAAAACTTCTATACTTGAAACTATATAGTTTTAAAATACATTGAATGGGATTAACAGTTGATTAAACATTCCAGAAGAAAAAATTAGTGAACTTAAAGACACAGCAATAGAAACCACTTAAAATAAAGCATAGAAGGGGGAAATAGAACAATGAAAATGTAACTGTGAGCTCTGGGAAAAATTTAAAGGAAACCATCAAAAATAAAACACTGAAGGAAAAAGACTAAGAAAAATAATAACACATCAAAAAATCCTCAATGTCACTAAATCCTTAGGGAAATGCAAATCAACACTACCACCTCGCACCTCTCAGAATGGCTATTAAAAACAAAACAACACAGAAAATAACAAGTAGTGGCAAAGATGTGGAGAAATTGGAACCCTTGTGCACTATTGGTGAGAATGTGAAATGGTGCAGCTGCTAAGGAAAACAGTATAGCAGTTCCTCAAAAAATTAACAATAGAACTACCATATGAATCAGACATTACACTTCTGGCTATATACCCAAAAGAATTGAAATTAAGGTCTCAAAAAGATATCTGTATCTCTCTGTTTATAGTAGCATTATTTATAATAGCTAATGCATTGAAGCAACCCATACATCAATAGGTGAATGAATAAATAAGATGTGGTCTATGCATACAATAGAATATTATTCAGCCTTAAAAAGGAAGGAAATTTTGCAACAAAGTTTGGGGCAGATGAAACTAGAACATTATACTAATAAAATAAGCCAATTGCAAAAATGCAAATACTGTCTAATTCTACTTATATTAGGTACTTAGAGTAGTCAAAATCTTAAAGACAGAAAATAGAATGATGGCTGCTAGAGCTGTGGAAACTGGATTATGGGGAGTTACTGTTTAATAAGTACAGAGTTTCAGTTTTGTAAGATGAAAAGAGTTCTGAAGATGGATGGTGGCAATGGTTGCACAACAATGTAAATATATACTTAATGACATGAATTGCACACTTAAAATGGTTAAAATGGCATATTTTGTGTTTATATTTTACCACAATTTTCTAAAAACAAGAGTATTTACTATTTGAGTTCATTTATTTTACACTAGTATAAATTTCTAGAAGATGTAAACTAATGTACAGTGGAAAAGCTGATTATCAGGAGAGAGGACAGGAAGGGGCAGAAGTGAGATTACAAAGGAGCATTGTCTTGATTGTGGTTTTACAGATTTTATATGCCAAAACTTACCAAATTGTGTGCTTCAAATATGTGCAGTGTTTGCATGCTAACTAAACCCCTAATAAAATTCATTATTTAAAAAAATCACCTCTGAAATTACTGGCCAGTGACTGGGGTTTGGGAGGGAAGGTGTCTTTTTTTTTTTTTTTTTTTTTTGGTTGTGGAATTCGTCTCTGACTAAAATGTTCCCTGGCCTGGCCTCACCAGCTAGTAGATTCAGATGAGGTATGCTATTGATAATAACCCATTATTCTTTGAGTTTTGCTCCACCTGATAGTGTAGAATTTCATCCCTACACTCACCCACGTGCATTCAGATACTTTTGGGAGTCGCCAGGAACCAGTTGGCAGGATTGTATTTGCACTAAAACAATTTACTTGTGTTCTAGTCTCACCGAGTCCTCCATGAAACCTATATCCTCAAGTTATACCTACAGTTTTTCTTTCCATCAAGTTCTCACACATGGCCAAAAGGCCAGACCAGGAGCAACCTCCAACAAACACCTGTATGTCTTCTCTTTTCCTCCCTATTCTTCTCCCCTTGGGTCCCTCCTCCTGCATCCTGCCCCATAGGTTCCTCAGACGTGCCCAGAGAGATATGATTTCCACTCGCCAACTCAAGTGCTGCAGCTTCCAACCTGCAGGCCTTCACCTTCCTCCTGCTCTGCGATCTGTGCAGGAAGGCGAGGTTCTGATACCCCATATATCTACATATATCAAGAGGATAGTGTTGCCACATCTGTTAGGGCCTCGGCATTTAAGTTCTCCATGCATTATTTGGTTTGTTTTGTTGTGGGGTATTTTTTAAGTACCTGCCCTTGGGATAACTGCTTTTATTTTCTATTCATGAATATTGGGTCCCTTGTGTGCCACTAGAGATCACTCCATCCGTAAGGTCCAGTTTTTATTTCCCTCTGGGAGGACTGAGTCTCCCAAGTTGTTTTTTCACACGCTACAGTGGGCATCCACAGTGTTTTCTTCATGTTGGAGAAATGTCCAGCTTTGTCCAAGCAGATGTAGAAGTGATGGTCTTTGATCTTCAGAGGCAACATGGCAGGGACTTTACCCCATTGGGCCATGCAAGATACCTGGTTCAAGGGAACAGTGAAATGGACACACAAGCCAAAGGGAGCATGAGTGGGGAGGGTCACCTACTCTCCTACAGCCTTAAGTCCCCTATAGCATCATGAACATGCAGAGAGGGGGGAGAAGATTAGCACCAAGTACTAGGGTGCAGATGGCACCACAGCCCACGGCCAAGCCTAGCACCAGAGCATGGAGTACACGTCCAAGTGGCTTTGTCTGAAAACTCCGCATCCAGAGGCACACTGGGACCAGAGTTAAGCCACGGCTGCATGGCCAGGAAGGCCCAGAAGATGCCCTGGCCAGGGCAAAACAGCTGAGAGCTGTGAAAGAAGTGCCCTCCTCATGCTGGGAGAGCAGCATGCCTCCAGGCGGCTGGCCTGGTACAGGCAGGTTCCATGTGCGGGCAGGTTCTGCAGCGTGACAAGCTGCTTCAGTGGCCAACGCTGCCCAGAAGCCACCATGGCCCACATGGTGCCGCTTCTGGGGATGGGACTACCTCCCTGTACTCATTTTACAAATATGTAACACCACTCCCTAGGGAAAACCTGCAAACAGGAGGCTCCAGAGCTGGTGTGATAGGCTGATAAGTAAAGTTTACATTTTGGCAGAGTTAGAAATTAAGACATCACACTATATATTGCACCTCTGCCACCACCTACACTTAGACTCGTGGAAACAAAGTCACAAGATGTTAATCTACTGAATAATAAAGGTGGAGAAATATGGGATAACCGGGAAAACTGGTTTCCTTCCTACACCATTCTCACTGCCCAAGTTGTGAGAAATGGAAAAACAGAAAGGATAGTGACATGTACGCTCAAGACCTCCACCTTCCTCCTGCTCTGTGATCTGTGCAAGAAGGCGAGGTTCTGATACACAGTACCTCATTAAATTGAGATGGCCAACATGCTAAGCAACTACGTAGAGGGATGGAGATGTTTATTAGCTTGATTGTGCTGATCTTTTCACAATGCACACATGTATCAAAACATCAAATTGTACACCTTAAGTATATACAATTTTTATGTCAAAAATATCTCAATAAAGCTGTTAAAGTTGGGGGAGGGTGCTAGGGGAGTCTGGCTGTTTTGAGAGCACAGCTAGGAATACAAATCAAGTACCACTAGGAGTGGGAAAATCCAGAAGGAGCTTCCAGGGATGCCTCTGAGTTTCTCTCAGGGCAAATGTGGCCTGAACAGGACCCAAATGTCCCCATGTGTCCACGTGGAGAAGAGAGGTTAACTGATCGCCCAGTTGGAATTCTCAACTGCAGCTGCAGATGTCATAAATTGTACCCTAATCTCTCTCTGTCCCAACACTACCCCTGACAGCTCTGCCCTGCTGATCCAGCTTTATCTCATCTCCAACAGTCTTCATAGACCATTCTGGAGAGGCCTGCGACTCACAACAGCCTCACTTCTGTCCCACCTTGCAGATGAGAAATGGAGACAGTGTGTAGGAAACTAAAACTCCAGTACTCTGACTTCAAAACCTATAGGCTCATGGAGCAGAGCATGGTGGCAGTGTGACACACCAATGACACCCAGCACTTCCCTTAGAGCACTCCCAGGGAGAAGACCATGATTCTGAGTCCAGTACAATAATACAAATGTTTCCTTGGGGACCCAATGATTATTTTAATTCCGATTCTTGCTATTTGGATGGCGTTTTTCAATAATTAATCTGATCCTAGCTAAATGAAAAGAGAAATGTATTCTTGTTAGTTACTCCAGATGTTCCTGGAAACAATCTTTCTGATTTCATAGACTGATCTGGGGAAATCTCAACAGAGCATTAATCAGGAAAGAACATGCCTGGCTGAGTGTGCATTCCTTTACCTACGGCAAGAATATGAGTCTTGTTCCCTCTACTTTCTCAGGTTTGAAATGAAGGATAAGATCTTGTTCTCCATGGTTCTATCATAAAGGAGCCAAGATCACTCTGCTTTGCATGGATCCCTGGACCTCTCATTTAATATGGTGAGGAAAAAAAGCTTTTCAGAACTGTAAGCAATTTCTATATTTCATAGGTGCCTATTAGTCATCAAGTTTTCTTCATCATTCCATTCCCAGTATGTATGTATGCATGTATGTATGTATTTATGTATGTATGTCATACATTGACAAATTCATACACCGCCTTTTTTTTTGTTTTGGATGATTGAAATAAAGAGTCAGATTGGTAGTTACAAGAGTCATGAGGATATAAAATACAGCACAGGGAATATGGTCAATAATCCTATATAATCTTATCTAATAAAGAGGTAATATGCAAATTGATGGTCACACCCTCACACAAGATATCTGCCCCCATGTGGTCACAAGATGGCCGCCACAAGATGGCCAGCAGGGGAGGGCAATTGTGGGTGATCAGGCCAGCAGGGGAGGGCAGTTGGGGATGATTGAGCCGGCAGGGAAGGGTAGTTGGGGGCAATTGGGCTGGCAGGGGAGCAGTTAGGCATTGATCAGGCTGGCAGGAAAGTGATTAGGGGGTGATCAGGCTGGCAGGCAGAAGCAATTAGAGGCAATCAGGCAGGCAGGCAGATGAGCAGTTGGGAGCTAGCAGTCCCAGATTGTGAGAGGGTGCAGGCTGGGCTGAGGGATGCCCCTCCCCCAGTGCATGAATTTCATGCAGCAGGTCTCTAGGATTGTAATAATTATATATGGTGCCTGGTGGGTACTAGAATTATTGGAGGGATCATTTTGTAAGTTATGTAAACGTCTAATCACCAGGTTGTACATCTGAAACTAATATAATATTGTATATCAACTGTAACTGAGAAACAAAAAATTACTAAACTTTAAAAAATGTTAGTGTCCATCTGAGTGACCCATTGTATTTCACCAGATATTATGCCCTTCTTGATCTCCACTATAGGATCCTGTGGAGACATACCTCTCCTAAAAGGGGGAGTTAATTTGCAGACCCAGGTATATAGGGAACATGGGAAGGATGAAGGAGCATGGCAGAGGGACTATTTAGTTATCAAAGCTAGAAAAATTGGATTTTCATGTGGAAAAAGTGAAATTAGATCTGTACTTCATACTATGCAAAGAAATTAAATTCAGATGAATTAAGGACTTGAAGGTCAAAAACAATACTTCAAACTTCTTATAAAAATTTGTTATTGAATCCATCAGTACTTGGAATTCTCTTTGGGGTAGGTTTTTAACGACTGTCCTTTAATAAATATAAGTATATTCAGGTTATCTATTTCTTCTTGGGTTGAGCTGTGGTAGTTTCTGTCTTTCATAGAATTTGTTCATTTTACCTGTTATCAAATTATTGCTCATAAATATTATCCTTTTAATGCCTGTAGCATCTGTAATGACATGTATTCTTTAATTCATATTATTTTGTAGTGTGTGTCTTTTGTAACTTTTTAAAAAGGTGGTCTGGTTTAATTTTATTGCTTATTTCAAACAACTACTACCTATTATTGTCCTAATTTCTTTCTATTAATTTTCTGTTTCAATATAGGTGATCTGGTAATATAGTCATTATTCCTTCATTCTGCCTGTTCTTAGCTTTATTTGCTTTTCTCTTTCTGTTTCCTTTAGGTGGAAGTTGAGCTAATTGATTTGTCTTTAGGCATTCAATATGATAAATTTGCCTCTAAGCTTTGCATTAGGTGTATCTCACAAATTTTGAAATGTATCTTCATATCATTAAGTTAGAAATCTCTATCTTATCTTGTGATTTCCTTCTTGACCCATGGATTATTTAGAAATGTTTTGTTTTCCAAATATTTTAGAATTTTCCAAGTGTCTTTTTCTTTAGCCATTTTCATTTTATTATGTTGTGATGAGAGAATAAAGTTTCTGTGATATGAGTTTTTTTACTTTTATTGAGACCCAGAATAGTATCCCTTTTTTCTGACCTAGAAAATGATCTATCTTGGTGGAATGTTCCATGTGTATATACAAATATGATACTCTACTGTTGTTGGATTGAGTGTGCTATAAATATCAATTAGGTCAAGTTGGTTGATAGTATTTTCAATCTTCTTTATCTTACTGATCTTTCAGTCCACTTGTTCTATCAATTACTGAAAGAGGAGTGTTGAACCATACTCAAATCATGCTTATAGACTGTTTTATTTCTCCTTTCAGTTGTTTAACATGTTCTGAAGCTCTGTTATTAAGTACTTTAACATTTAAATTGCTATGTCTTCTTGATTAATTTACCCTGTTAGTATATGATGCCCTTTTTTATCTCTGGTAATATTCTTTATTTTTTTATTCAAAATCTTTTGTTACAGATTATCTAGATTTGGAACTGTTAGTGTAATGTTTTGTGCTTTATTAAAAGTGTGTTTCTTGAAAGTGAGCATTCATAAATGTCAGTATAAGAAATGCTGGTAGTTTACTCTTTGGTTATCATTGGAAAGTTAAGGTTTCTAAGAGTTAAGAATTTTAATTAAGTTAGAAAAAATTTTGTGGCTTTGGTAATAGAAGGAATGAAGGATGGACATGCATTTTGAAGGAAAAAGAAAGTGAGTTAAAGTTGTAAGAAGGGTTGTGAAAGTTGTGATGTTTGTGAAAATTGTAAAAAGATTTATAAGGAGAAATGTTAAATGGGAGTTATAAAAATGACACAGACCAGTAAGGCAGAACAAGCAGAGTAGGGAAAATGAATTAAACAGCAGTTTGCAGCCATATAGAAAATCTAGATGCCAAGCAGTCCACAGCCATCTAGTAAATCCTATCTCCCCTAAACCAGGGACACTTCTGAGTAAATGATTTGCATTTTCTCTCTCAACCAGAAGTAAATAGCTTATATCAACCTACTTAGAGAGACATATAGCAGAAATCCAATTAGTGTCATTTGCTGACCACACCCAGGGACAAATTAAGTTAAGAGAATAGACCTCTCCTGGCCAACATAGCTCAGTGGTTGAGTATCAACCTATGAACTAGGAGGTCATGGTTTGGTTCCCAGATGGGGCACATGCCCAAGTTGTGGGCTTGATCCCCAATGTGGGACATGCAGAAGGTAGCCAATCAATGATTCTCTCCCATCATTGATGTTTCTCACTCTCTCCTTCTTCCTTCCTCTCTGAAATCACTGAACATATATTTTTTTAAAGAGAGGAAATAGACTTCATTTTGTTATATCAGCATAAAGCTGATGAATTCTATTGAGATCTCCCTGCTAGAATTCCTGAAAATGCCCAGTCTTTAAAAGCCCTTAAAATGAAGGCCCAGGATGCACTTTTATGATTAATAAATTTAATTAAGTAGATAAATTTCAAAATCAAAAGTAAGCTAAATCAGCCGAAACCGGTTTGGCTCAGTGGATAGAGTGTTGGCCTGCGGATTGAAAGGTCCCAGGTTGGATTCCGGTCAAGGGCATGTACTTTGGTTGCGGGCACATCTCCAGTGTGGGGCGTGCAGGAGGCAGCTGATCAATGTCTCTCTCTCATCGATGTTTCTAGCTCTGTCCCTCTTCCTTCCTCTCTGTAAAAAAATCAATAAAATATATTTTAAAATAAAAAGTAAGCTAAACCAGAGTTAGAATTTGGTTCTTTCCCATTTCATTAAAAGGACAAGGATTTTCTTCTTGCATTTCAGATATAAGAAAACTTGTTTTTTAAGAAAGATGGTAAATTATTTTTATTCCTATTTCATTCCTCCAGAATTTGGCAATTCTTAATGATGCTGAATCATGGCAATACATTTCTTTTTTAAAAAAATATTTTTATTGATTTCAAAGAGGAAGGTAGAGGGAGAGAGATAAAAAAAACATCAATGATGAGAGAGAATCATTGATTGGCTTTCTCCTGCATGCCCATACTGGGGATAGAGCCCACAACCTGGGCACATGCCCTTGACCAGAATCGAACCCTGAATCCTTCAGTCCACAGGCTGATGCTCTATCCACTGAGTCAAAGCAGCTAGGGGGGCAATATGTTTCTTTGCATGAATTCAGTAAGACCAGGTTCCAAGTGTGGTTTTATGAATCAAGACTTTGACTGGCATGTCATGTCTAAGAGTGTTATGCCCAGACTCTGAATGTCACCAGAAAGATTTAGGAAGTGAGCCAACACCAGTTTGGCTCAGTGGATAGAGCGTCGAACTGCGGACTGAAAGGTCCCAGGTTCGATTCTGGTCGGGGGCGTGTACCTTGCTTGCGGGCACATCTCCAGTGTGGGGCATGCAGGAGGCGGCTGATGGATGTCTCTCTCTCATCGATGTTTCTGACTTTCTATCCCTCTCCCTTTCTCTCTGTAAAAAATCAATAAAATATATTTTAAAAAAAAGATTTAGGAAGTGAAAACTAACTTTGAAGCCAATAAGAGCTCCTTGGAGAAAGCCTGGTACCTTGGTTGGTCACATGGTTCATGGCAGTCTTTCCATGTAAGGAACGAAGGTTAGTTTCCTGAGAGATGTCAAAAAAGGAAACTGGAAATATGTTGAGAACCTGAAGAACTTAAGGAATTCACCCAAGTCTACAGGTATTGAAGGCAAACCTGATGGCAACTAGGTAACTCAGATTCTTTGCCCTGACGGGCTAATTAAAGCTCAATCATGAGATTTCAGCAAAGATTTTAAGAGCCCATACAATAATTGCTATTTTTATTGTGTTTCTACAAACAATCAAGCCAAATTGAAACTTGACTTAATACAGTAAATAAATTTGTCTTAATTTGGTTTTTAATAAAAATGAGGGTGAAAATAATTTTAGGAGGAAAATTATACTACTTCAATAGACTCTTATACACAGTTGTGAATATTAGGCACTAATTCAAAATTTTCCAAAGTTTTATTTTTTCACCTGTGAATTAAACTGGATCCTGAATTTTTCTAATGTTCTTAAATATTTGGCTACAAACTTCCAAACTAATGTTTTCTTTTCCTCCTATCCTTTTATTTGAAATTATGAGAACTAAAACTTTTTTTTTCTTCCATTGGACCATTTATCATAATTCTTGTTGTTCTAGTGTTTACCCCAATAATACTAAGATTTATAACACAGTTTGTCTCCACCAGGGTATAAGTCCTGTTCGTACTCAGGGAATACCACCTCTAGACACATCACCACCTTTGTGTCCAGTCCTCATCATCCTTCTGACAGAGAACAAGGATCTCTTGACTCTAGAGAAAGACATTGCCCCCTTTCAGCAGGAAGCAGCTATAAAAAAAAAAAAAAAGACCGGGTATCCTTTTTCTCTGAAAGATTTCAGAGCCAAGATCCTTTTGGGGGTAGAGAGATGGGGGAAGGATGCAGTATGCAGTTAGACAGACATAAGCAGAGCAAGGACAGTGGGCCAGGTACAGAAGGTCACCAGAGTGGGAAGCCTCAGGTGCCTAGCAATGGATGATCAATTGTAGGGTGATATCTTGCTCCCAGGGTGACTTTTCCTCTCATTTTATATCATTAGTCAGGCAGTTGAGACCCTTGATCTTTTCCTCCCTAAAGATAACATCTAGGTCTCAGAAAAGCTCCAGGCCCAAAAAAGCAGTAAAACCAGACATGTAGTGCAATGGCTGCCTCAGAACCAGCTTTTACCTCCCAAGTCACTCAACAGGTTTACTCTGCCTTGGGTTTCACATATAAACCTCACCCAGCATTCTAATCAAACACTAACTGTAATTAAAGATTTGGCATGTGCTAGGGATTTTTTTTTTTCTACATCCCTTCTTAGCAGAAGACAGAATTCTAAAACAGAGATGATCAACTGGGTGGGAACCTGTACTCTAGTCTATCTCCCACCCAGTGTAGACATAGCCCTCCAATAATCAGTCTTTACCTGTCCCTGTAACCCATCATATCTGACACAAAAGGACATAACCCTCAGTATCTCAGCAGGTGTTGGACTGACATAGGGGGCTTAACCACTGCTCTATCATACTTTGAAAATTCATGTGACTAGTGGCTAAAAAAAATATAAATTGGTATCTACTTCCCTTCATAGGGCCATTAACATTCCTATTCCTCACCCTTGTTTTTGGCCCATGTATTCTGTGTCATTTTTCATCTTTCCTTCAGGACTGCTTTTGAGCTTCACTACCAAGTCTCTCAGGAAAATTATGCTGCTGGAACCCCTCATGCCAACCATGAGGAATCTATACAGTGTTCCAGCCAACTCTAATCAAAGTCCATCCTTTTATGATCTCAATGAACCCTCTCAGCAGGAAATAACTACAGAGGAAATGACTTGCAACCCTATTCCATAAAACAAAAAGGCTGGAATGTTAGGTCTGATCAAATAATCAAATCAATATACCCATTCCCCTGAGAAACTGACTTTTAGGTAATTTCACAACCACATTCCCTTTTGCTTAGACCACATCCCATTTGCTAAAACCAGTAATGTTCCTCTCCACATTGCCCAGGATCTAGACTCACTCAGAGAATCCCCACTTTAAAAAGCCCTCCTGGAATCCTTTAAACTCTCTGACTCCCCATCCTTGAGCACCATTTTGGGGCTCAGCTCATCTGGTTTCCAGATAACCTAATAAATTTATAATTTTTAAAAATCTGATATTAATATAGCTCCAGTTTTCTTTTGATTAGTACCAGCATGATGTATCTTTCCCCATTGTTTTAACCCATTTGTGTCTTTATATTTTAAATGTGTTTTTTTTTATACTGGTAATATAGTGGAATTGCTTTTTAAATCCAATCTGACAATCTCTCTAATTTATTGGACTGTTTAAACCATTTAATTGCACATGGTTGAGTTTAAATCTATCATCTTACTATGTGTTTTCTATTTGTAACATCTGTTCCTTGTGCCTAGTTCAATTAATTATTATTACCATCAATAATTTTTTTTTGTTTCCTGATTTTTTTTGGTTACTTTTTTATCTCTACTATCGGTTCATCAGCTCTATCTTTGTGTGTGTGTGTGTGTGTGTGTGTGTGTGTATGTGCGTGTGTGTGTGTGTGTGCATGTTAATCTTCACCAAGGGTATTTTTCCATTGATTTTTAGGGAGAGTAGAAGAGAGAGGGAAAGAGAGAAACAACGAACCTTGGACCCTTTGTTTTGAAGGCCAACACTCTATCTACTGAGCCAAACCAATTAGGGTATACCTTTTGTTTATTTTAGTGGTTGTGCTAAGGTTTATAAAACACATTTTTTACCTATCAATATTTAACTTCAAATAATATTGTAGCACTTTACCTTAAGTGTAATAATCTTTCAATAGTATACGTATTTCCATTTCCTAACTCCCATTCTTTGTGCTATTGCTGAAATGCATTTTATGTCTACATATGTTATAATTACCATAAAACATTCTTACAATTTAGCTTTAGAAAGTAAATTATCGGAGAATCCAAGATGGCAGCATAGGTAAATACCTACACTGCTGCCTTGCACAACAATTTCAAAACTACAACTAAAAGACAGAACAGACATCATCCAAAACCACAGGAAAGCTGGCTGAGAGGAAATTCTACAACTAGAAGGAAAGAGAGGGGCTCACAGAGACCCAGAGGAGCTACAAAAAGCTGAGGTACGGAGACGCGTGCAGAAAGCGGGTGCCAGAGAACCTGGCTGGCTTTCTCTGGCGGGAGGGAAATGGAGACTCCCAATGGCATTGAACCCCTTATCCTATGACACTAAACCCCAGATCCAGCCGAAACTCATACAGGGGGAGTTTGGACTGTGAAAAGGGAGAAGTGCACAGAAATTTAGGGGAGACGCAAAAGATTGGAAGTCTGGTGGCACGCACTGCACAGGGGACAGACTGTTGATTGTGCCACTGGCTTTCTCGAGTGGGCGGGAGACAGACCCTCCCAAATGTACCATTTCTAACTCCACTAAACTCGGGTTTCGGGAGAAACCCTGAGGACCCAGACTCATATGGTCCCAGAGCGCAGGGGAGCCGGAGGGGGCAGCAGTCTAGAGGCACTGCGAGAGAAAGCGCTTGGGCACAGGGACCGCTCCAGCGATTATCCAGTCACATGAGACTCAGGGGCCATGTAGGGCGGGGCCGACTGGAAAGCAAGGCGGTCCATTAAGCCCTGAGACTCCACCCATCCCAAGCTCAACAGAGAGGCTTTTGCAGATTTGCAAGTCTGGTATCTAAGGCTGAATCCAACACAGAAGTTCTCCCAGCATACTGAAAAAGCTGAGACAAGGGAAGAGATCACAAACAAAAGAAATGGAGGAAAAGAAACGACTGGATATAGAGTTCAAAACCATGCTTATAAGGTTTTTCAAGAATATCCTAGAAAAGTTGGATAAAGTTAGCGAGACCCAAGAGGAGATGAAAAAGATCCAACTAGAGATGATAAAGGACCAACTAGAATTTAAACATACAATGACTGAAATAAAAATATTATACAGAGACCTAACAGCAGACTAGAGGAAGGCAAGAATCAAGTCAAAAGTTTGAAATATAAAGAATCAGAAAACACTCAACTGGAAAAGCAAGAAGAGAAAAGAATCCAAAAATGTGAAGATAATGTAAGGAGCCTCTGGGACAGTTTCAAGCGTACCAATATCAGAATTGTGGGGGTGCCAGAGGAAGAGAGAGAGCAAGATATCTTATTTAAAGAAATAATGACTGAAAACTTCCCACATCTGGTAAAAGAAATAGACTTACAAGTCCAAGAAGCACACAGAACCCCATATAAAAGGAATCCAAAGAGGACTACATCAAGACAAATCATAATTAAAATACCAAGAGCAAAAGACAAAGAGAGAATATTAAAAGCAGCAAGAGAAAAACAGTTAGTTACCTACAAGGGAGCACCCATACAACTGTCAGCTGATTTCTCAACAGAAACGATGCAGGCCAGATGGGAGTGGCAAGAAATATTCAAAGTGATGAATAGCAAGAACCTACAACCAAGAATAATCTATCCAGCAAAGCTATCATTCAGAATTGAAGGGCAGATAAAGAGCTTCACAGATAAAAAAAAAGCTAAAGGAGTTCATCAACTCCAAACCAGTATTATATGAAATGCTGAAAGGTACTCTTTTAGAAGAGGAAGAAGAAAAAGGTAAAAGACAAAAAATTTGGAACAACAAATACATATCTATCAACAAGTGAACCTAAAAATTAAGTGAATTAAAAATTTGATCAACAGAATAAACTGGTGAATATAATAGAATCAGGAGCACAGAAAGGGAGTGGACTGATAATTCTCAGGGGGAAAGGGGTGAGGGGTGTACAGGGAGAGACTGGACAAAAATCATACACCTATGGATGAGTTCAACAGGAAGGAGGTAATGGTAGAGGGAAGGGTGGGAGCCGGATGGAGGGGAGCTATGGAGGGGAAAATAGAGCAACAAATGTAATAATCTGAATAATAAAGATTTAATTTAAAAAATAAATAAATAAAAATGAAAAATATGCCTTAAACTATTAACAAAGATGTAACAGTAGCTAGAGATTATAATATATTAAATGTTATATTAAATGCTATATTAAACACTAAAAAAAAAAAAATTCAGGCCCAGACCGGTTGGTTAGAACTTCATCCTATACTCCAAGGTTGTGGGTTCAAACTCTGGTCAGAGCACATACAAGAATCAACCAATGAATGCGTAAATAAGTGGAATAATAATTGATGTGTATGTGTGTGTCTCTCTTTCTCCCTCCCTTCCTCTCTCTAAAATCAATAAACAAAACAAATTAAAAAAAAGAAAGTAAATTATCCTTTAAAGAGATTAAGAATAAGAAAACATTCATATTTGTCTACATTTTTACCATTTCTAGCACTCTACATTCCTTTATTTAGATCCAAATTTCTTCCTAGTCTCATATTCCTCCTAAGAATTTACCTTAATATTTCCTATAGTGCAAGTTTATAAACGATAAATGCACTTAGCATGCATTTGTCTTTAAATTATATTTTCTTTCAGCCCTAGCATGCACACAGAGCAGACCAAAGTGTCCCAAGTTACATTCTGGTCAAGGGTACGTATCTTGGTTGCAAGCTCCTCATTGGTCTGCGCCCTGGTCAGGGCAGGTACATGAGGCAACCAATCAATGTGTTTATCTCACATCAATGTTTCTCTCTGTGTTTTCCCTGTCTTCCACTCTTCCTAAAAATCATTGGAAAAATAACCTTGAATGAGGATTAACAACAACAAAAAACTTCTCATTTGTGAAAGATATTTTCATTAAATATAAAATTCTAGGTCGATGTTTTTCTTTCTGTATAGATGCTCTTTGGCATACAGTGGGGTTCTGTCCCAAGAAGCACATTGTATGTTGAAAATATTATTAAGTCAAAATGTCTTTAATAGACTTAACCTACTGAACATCAAAACTTAGCCTACAGAACATTTACATTAACCTACAATTGGGCAAAACCATCTAACTCAAAGTTAATAATAAAGTGTTGTCTATCTCATGTAATTTATTATATGTATCATTTTCATACCATTGTAAAGTTGAAATATCATAAATTAACCATTGTTAAGTTGGGATCATGTCTATTTTAAATATGTCATTCCATCATCTTCTACTTGCACAGTGCCTGATGTAAAGACTGCTGAATATGGACTATTTCATTATTCTCATGCCATCTTTAAGATTTTCCCCTTACCATTGATTTCCAGCAGTCTAAATATGATGTGCTAGTTATGTTTTTATTTGTATTTGTATTGCTTGGGGTTCTCTGAGCTTCCTGGATTTGGAGTTTGTTGTTTTTCATTCATTTTGAGAAAATCTCAGCTACTATCTCTTCTTCTGTCTTCTTCTTTCTCTTATCCTTGTAGGACTCAGTTACATGTGTGTTTAGATCATTTCATATTATTTCACAGTTTTTGGATGCTGTTTTATTTTTTGTCCTGCCTTTTTTACTCCTTATGTTTCAGATTTACCTATCTCCAAATTCACTAGTTCTTTTCTCTGCTAAGCCCATTATGCTAATAAATCTGTTGAAGGAATTCTTTATGTCTCATATTATGGTTGTATTAATCTACTAGGGCAGACCCTATGTTCAAATACAGTCAAATTGGGAGTTAGAGCTTCAATATATAAATTGGAGGGAAAAAGGGGAGGTCACAATTTAGCCCATAAAAATGGTATTCATTTATAGCATTATCATTTCACTCTTTTTTAAAATTTCCATCTATCTGATAAATTCCCCATCATTCATGTTGTTCAACTTTTCCACTAGAACTTTTAACATATTAATTATAGTTATTTTAAGGTCTCTGATAGTTTCAACATCTGCACCACCTCTGTGTCTAACTCTGTTGATTGCTTTACCTAATTTTATCTTGCTTTTTGGTATCTCTTGTAATTTGGATTGACTGTTGAATTTTGTGTATATACGAATAGTAGAGACTGAGGTAAATAATATTTATATCTAGAAATGGGCATGCATGTTCTTTTATAAGGCAACTAGAAGCCCAGTGCATGAAATCTGCACACGGGTAGAGTCCCTAGGCCTGGCCAGTGATCAGGGCCAATTAGGTTCCCTGCCTCCTGGTCTTCCCACTTCCTCCTTCTCTAGCTCCTTCAGCACCTCACCACTGCCGCTGGTTTCCCGCCATGTTCTGTGCCATTCCCCAGTGGTCAGCACACAACATACGAAGCAATCGAACTCCCAGTCTCCTGGTTGAACTCCCAAGGGGTCAATTTGCATATTAGCCTTTTATTATATAGGACTAGAGGCCTGGTGCACAAATTCATGCACTAATGGGGGGCATGGCCTGTGGGCATCAGCCTGCTGTGGGAATACCACTCATCCCTGTCAGCCGAATGACACTCCCACTGTATAAGTGCACTGACCACCAGGGGGAAGCTCCTGCCTTGAGCATCTTCCCTCTGGTGGTCAAGGTGCATCATAGCAACTGGTTGACTGGTCATTCTGCCTTTCATTTGCTAGGCTTTTATGTACATAGATTATTATGTAGTGGATTGATTCAACTGAGGGCCAGCTTCATGGGTGTGTGACACAAAGCCTCATTGCTTAGAAGTATTCTGCACTTGATTTAATGCTATGCTGTTGCAATTGTAAAATTCCTAAACATTTTAATCAAGAGGCTTCATATTTACATTTTTCACTGGGTCCTGCAAATTATGTTGCTGTTTCTGCTCATAAGTATGAGTTTGTAACTGCTTCAGAAAAATCCAGAAATAAGGAAAAATGGGAATTTCAGACTCTATATATGAGTGTATCTGATTTAGGAGTACAGACAATGGGTAAGCAAGTTTATCCAGCCAATAAAATAGTGACCTTCAAAAGCCACTAATATCTGATCTAGAAATGTATTGAATAGACCATTGACAGAACTAGATGTTGCCTCAAAGATCCCGATCATAAAAAAATATAAATTAGGTTAAGTAGATAGCATGACCAATCAGAATTTTTCCTTAAAATTGAACTCTTGAGGTTGAATAAAAACAATGGCCAATGTGAATATGTTTTTAAAAGTAGAATAATTAAATAAGCTGATATACCTTATAAGCTTATAAATATTCTTTCAATTGTATTATAAATTTGATTATTTATTAAATTCAAATATAATAACACAGCTTCTTTTTCTTTAAAAATACAACATAATGGTATGCTTTTAATAAATAAAATATAATACTTATTTTATATATATGTGTGTGTATATATATATATGATTATTGGTTAGAGAGGAAGAGAGAGAGAGAGAGAGAGAGAAAGAAGTGAGAGAGAAACATCAACAGGTTGCCTCTTGTATGTGCCTCAACATGGATTGAATCTTCAACCCATGTATATGCCCTGATTAAAAATCTAACTGCAACCTATTGATGTATGGGATGATGCTCCAACCAGCTGAGCTACCTGAATAGGGATTAAATTTATTTTAAATCACTAAAGGGTAATGAAGATGGGGGGATAGGTTAAATAGTACGTTAATATTGATAAAAATAAAAGTCTACTATATATTTTTCCTTCCATCAGGGAAATAAAAATACCATGGCAGCTCTGGCCAGTGTTGCTCAGTGATTAGAGTGTCAACTCCTGCATTGAAGGGTCATAGGTTCAATTCCTGGTCAAGGGCAGGTACCTTGCAGGCTCAATCCCCACTCTGTCTCACATCAATATTACACTCTCTCTCTCGTTCTCTCTCTCTCTCTCTCTCTCCCTCCCTCTCTCTCATTCTTTCTCTGACTCCCTCCCTCCCTCCCATCCACTCTCTCTAAAAATCAGGCGAGAATTAACAAACAAACAAAACCATGGCAAATAAAAAGAAAAGCTATAAGGGAAAAAATGTAAGCCTCTCTGAAATTTAGTTTCTCTTTTAAGTTGTGTTGTTAGGATAAAGTTTAGTTAGTAAGATTTAAAAATCGAACAAATAAAAACAATGACATGGTAGATGTTTACTTCTCTTTCAAGTTCAAAAGGCAATAGTTCTGACTGGTTTGATCTTCCTGATGTCAGGAACCCAGGCTCTTTTCATTTTTCTACTCTAGGGATGGTTTGTGATTTCCATTTTCAAGAGTCCTCATGATATAATATGACTGCTGGAGCTCCAGTTATTACGTCTGCACTTTAATCAACAAGAAGGAGGAAGAATATTATAAAATGATAAAGGAATAAATCCAATAAGAGACTATAACCTCTATAAACCTTTATGCAGCCAACATAGAAGCAATTAAATACATAAAGCAAATATTGATGTACAGAAAGGAGAGATCTACAGTAATACAGTCATAATAGGGGACTCAACACCCCATTGTTATTTCAGACATTAGCCCTTATTCGGAGTATCAGTGGCAAATATCTTCTCTGATTCAGCAGGTTGTCTTCTTATTTATTAATGGCTTCCTTTGCCATGCAAAAACATTTTAGTTTGATGTGGTCCCATTTGTTGTTGTTTTTTCTTTTGTATCCCTTGCTTGAGGAGACATATCAGAAAAAACTATTGCTAAGAGAAATGCAAGAGATTTTACTGCCATTTATATTGGTCATATGTCTGAAATTTTAAAATTCAGAAACCAAACTCATTCTAATAAGTTAATATTTTAATATTTCTGATTTCTAGAACAGAAATACTTAATAGCTGTCTGAATAAAAAGATTACTATATATAATATTTGCAAAGCCTAAAGATGGGCTTTGTCTGGCTTGCATGGTGTCATGATTTTTTTCTACAACAATAATCTCTATTCGTAAATGAGGAGATTTTACACAAGGACTGATATTTTCAAAATTTCTTCAAAAATTAAAAATTTAGTATCACTGCACACACATTGTTCCCTTACAGTCTGCAACAGCTTCCATCCCACTTCCTCTTGTGTCATGCTCACCAATTCTGCTTTCTGTTCCTGGTAGGCATTTGGGTTTGAGACTCCCAAATAAATCTTGGGTTTATATTTTTAAAAGTCAAAGATTCCATCACATTCTCCCTTGCTTTTATCTTGAGTTTAGGATAAAGCAAAAAACAAATGAGAAAGCAAAAGGCTTTCCTCGTCTTCCAAGTTCTAAAATTTTAAAATTCATGAACCAAACTCACCAGGAGATAAGTTGAGAAAGGCAGAGAAAAGGTGGGGCAGAAATATTTTGTGAGCATGAAGGAAGTACCCCAAAGGTGACAGGCCAAGTTGAGCTCCTAAGTAGGTGAGGGTTCACAGGGGATGCTACTGGCGTAACTGGAGGTTGAACATGACCCTGCTTCATCTTGGGGTGGTTTGCTTTATAAGTTTATCATCTTAGTTGGGTGTGGTTTTGCTAAAGAAAATGATACTGCAGTAGGTCACATGTGTCCCAACTGTTAGAAGTTCCTTCCACCCAGGGTGGAATTTCTACCCTCACCATCTGTTCATGAGGCCTCCCATCCACCTCCTCGGTGCCCTGGCATCTTGCTGTGGCAGTTGGCATGGCTTAGTATCATGGATTACGTGTCTCTGAATGCTTGTTCGCCCCCTAACTTGTACTGAACATTTTTAGCTGACAATTTTCTCTACAATCATCTTAGGTAGTTTACAAAAAACAACATAGTAAACATTAGATATTTTATATCATGTATTTAACACTTACTGAGCATTTTATGTCAGGCTCTGCTCAAAATGCTTTTATTAACTCATTTACTCCTCACAACTACCTATGGTGTAGGTCTTATTATTTGCACACATGCAGTACTGGTTTCAAATACAATTAAAAAGTAAAATTTCAGCCGAAACCGGTTTGGCTCAGTGGATAGAGCATCATCCTGCGGACTGAAGGGTCCCAGGTTCGATTCCGGTCAAGGGCATGTACTGTGGTTGCAGGCACATCCCCAGTGAGGGCGTGCAAGAGGCAGCTGATCGATGTCTCTCTCATCGATGTTTCTAACTCTATCCCTCTACCTTCCTCTCTGTAACAAAATCAATAAAACACATTTTTTTTTTAAAAAAGTAAAATTTCAAAGCAACTTTTGAGTTAAAAAATAATGAATCTTTAAAAAGTTGTTAAACTCACTCTACTCTGATATATTTAAATATTTAAAGATCAAAATTCATTTCATAGCTTTATTTTTCAATTACAAAAGATGATTAAATTATGAGGATTTAAATTAATATAATTGAGTTATCAAAAAATGAATTGGTCTCTTGGAGATTTTTGCCATCAAAGATTCATCACAGAGAAAAAAGGGTGATTTCGCTCAAGAGCAGGCAAGCTTTTCTGTTTGAAAATTTGGGGCCCTCCTATCTCAGAAATGCAACTTATAGATTATTTGTTTGATGTTTGTTTATTTGATTACAGGACGTCAAGGAGGCTGACTCAAATAGACTTTTTTTCTGGCGGAAGACCTAGGCTGAGATAAACAGCCTAGATTGTCTTTGAAGATAACAGGAAAAGTGTTTTGAAGGGATAGGAAATGGGCTATCTAGAAGGGAGTCCTGTGGAATCGGGCCTAAACCAGCAGTCAGACATCCTCCTCACAATCTGGGACTGCTGGCTCCTAACCACTCCCTTGCCAGCCTGATTGCAGCCTAACTCCCCTGCCGGCCCTGTCACTCTTAACTGCCCTCCCTTGCCAGCCTGGTTGTTCCTAACTGCCCTTTCCTGCTGGCCTGATCGCCCACAACTACCCTCCCCTGCCAGCCATCTTGTGGTGGCCATCTTTGACTCCATGGGGGTGACCACCTTGTACAAGGGTGTGAGGGTAAATTTGCATAATATATCTTTATTATATAGGAGGATATGCATGGCCTATGGAAATGGGCAATAGGGTACTGAAGACCTGCGGGGGGGGGGGAGTTAGGGGGGGGGGGGAGGAAGAGGGTAAAGGGGGTGGGAAATAGGAGATACTTATAATGCTATCAACAATAAAAAATGTATTTTGAAAAAAAAAATAAAAGAAACAGGTCACAGGCCTCTCCCTATTTTCCTGGGTCCTGGGAAAACCCAAGGGAAGAAAGGAAGAGAATTATTTGCCATGAGCATGGGTAGGGGGATATTAGATTTTTATTGATCTTAGCAAGTGTAAACTTAAAGCCAGATATGATATGATTTACAAAAAAAGTAAATGTGGTACTTTTATACTTTTTTTTCTTTTTAATTTTTATTTTTTATTAATGTGTTACATGTATACATATCTTCCCATGCCTCCTCCCCCCCTATTCTCATGCGTGCCCTAACCTCCTAGTGTCTTATGTCCATTAGTTGTGCTTATATGCATATATACAAGTCTTTCAGTTGATCTCTTATCTACACCACCTCTCCCTAACCTTCCCACTGTAGTTTGACAGTCTGTTTGATACTTTACTGCCTCTGTATCTATCTTTTTATTCATCAATTTATAATGTTCTTTATTATCCATAAATGAGTGAAATCATGTGGTATTTTTCTTTCATGACTGGCTTATTTCACTTAGCATAATGCTCTCCAGTTCCATCCAGGTTGCTGCAAATGGTAAGAATTCCTTCTTTTTTATGGCAGCATAGTATTCCATTGTGTAGGTGTACTATAGTTTTCTAATCCAGTCATCTGCTGATGGGAATCTAGGCTGTTTCCAAATTGTAGCTATTGTAAATTGTGCTGCTATGAACATAGGGATGCATATATCCTTTCTGATTGGTATTTCTAGTTTCTTAGGGTAGATTCCTAGGAGTGGGATTACTGGGTCAAATGGGAGTTCCATTTTTAGTGTTTTGAGGAAATTCCATACTGTTATCCACAGTGACTGCACCAGTCTGCATTCCCACTAGCAGTGGACGAGGGTTCCTTTTTCTCCGCATCCTTGCCAACACTTGTCGTTCGTTGATTTGTTGATGATTGCCATTCTGACAGGTGTGAGATTGTATCGCATTGTCATTTTGATTTGTATCTCTCAGATAATTAGTGACTTTGAGCATGTTTTCATGTGTCTCTTGGCCTTCCTTCTGTCTTCTTTTGAAAAGATTCTATTTAGGTCCGTTGCCCATTTTTTTATTGGATCATTTATCTTCCTTTTATTAAGTTGTATAAGTTGTATAAGTTGGCTGTAGATGTTGGAGATTAAACCTTTATCAGTGATAACATTTGCAAATATGTTCTCCCATACAGTGGGCTTTCTTGTTGTTTTGTTGATGGTTTCCTTTCCTGTGCAAAAACTTTTTATTTTGAAGTAGTCCTATTTGTTTATTTTTTATTTAGTTTCCATTGCCCAAGGAGCTGTGTTGGTGAGGAAGTTCCTTCTGTATATGTCAAAGATTTTGCTGTCTGTGGATTCCTCTACTATTTTTATGGTTTCCTGTCTATGTTTAAGTCCCGTATTCATTTTGAGTTTATTTTTTGTGTATGGTGTAAGTTGGTGGTCTAGTTTCACTTTTTTGCATGCATCTGTCCAATTTTCCCAACACCATTTATTGAAGATACTGTCTTGACTCCATTGTATGTTCATACCTCGTTTGTCAAATATTAATTGAGCATAGTGGTTTGGGTTGATATCTGGATTCTCTATTCTATTCCATTGGTCTATATGTATGTTCTTATGCCAGTACCAGGCTGTTTTGAGAATAGTGGCTTTGTAATACAGCTTAAAATCTGGTATTGCAATTCCACCTAATTTGTTCTTCTTTCTCAGGATTGCTGTGGCTATTCGGGGTCTTTTTTTATTCCAGATGAATCTTTGGAGAGTTCTTTTGAGGTCTGTAAAATATGTTCTTAAGCAAAACTTCTTAAGTGGACTTATTTTCTTTTATTTTCTCCACCTCATTTTTACTGCCTTGGTTTTCCCAGGTTAGCTGTAACAATTAGATGCCTTTATGCTGATTCCCACAGACTTATCCTGCCTTAGTTCCTAAGTCAGTATCTCCTAAAGCTAAGTATACTTTCATTTGGTGAGCATCATCCACACTTGCAAGTGTCTCACGTCCCATGTGGTTCAGGGTTCAGGCTCAGGGTTCGGGTGCAGGTTGTGGAGGCCACACACAAATGAAAGAGACAAGAAATAACAATTTGAAAATTGGGGCCAGGCAGAAGCCCAAGGAAAGACACTGCTTTGCTCTGTCTTTGCCATCCCTTTTATTCAGATTTGGGATACACCCATAGCCCTTAGGCAGGCAATTCCAGTAATAGCTCTGTGATACCTATCAGCAAGGATTTACATAAGACTAAAAGGTGAAAATTGCTTCAGCTACCTTTGTCTCAATTAGACAGTGGGTATATGGCTCTGACCTTTGCCAGGGCTCAAGGTCTCCAGCCTTCCGGGTTCCTTGTCCACCCCTCTCTGCTAGTGAAGACATTGGGTGGCTTTCCGCACATACTATATACACCCAGCCTGAAAACTAATTGTGCACGGTCCAAAATGGCTTCCCAAGTCTTCTTCATGGCCTTCAAGATTCTTATGTAACAAAAAAGTCCACTCCTAAGTATATACTCAATAAAGCTGAAAACATATGTTATACAAAAGCTTGTACATAAATGTTCACAGAAATATTATTCATAATAGCCAAAAAGTGGAAACAACTCTGGCTGGTGTGGCTCAGTTGGTTGGGTGTCCTCCCATGAACTGAAAGGTTGCTGGCTCAATTCCTGGTCAGGACACTTGCCCAGTTTGTAGGTTTGATCCCTTCTGGAGGTGTGCAGGAGGTAGACAATACATGTATTATTCTCACATCAATGTTTCTCTTTCTATCTCCCTTTCTCTTTCTAAAAATCAGTTTAAAAACATATTTTTTTAAAAAGTGGAAACAATTCAAATGTCCATAAATAAGTGAATGATTAAACAAAATGTGAAATATCTATTTAATAAAATATGATCTATTAATAAAAATAAATAAAGTACTGGTACACTGAAAAAAATTATGCAGAGTAAAAGAAACCAGACACAAATAATATATTGTATGATTTCATTTATGTGAACTATTCAGAATAGGCAAATCCATAGAGAGAGAAAGTAGATTAGAGTTACTAGTGACAAAAGACAGGAAATTGGAAGTGACTTTTAACAGGTACTAGGTTTCTTTTTCCAGTGATCGAAATATTCTGGAATTTGCCAGTGGTGTTGGTGGCACAATATAATGAATATACTAAAAATCACTGAATTATACATTTTAAAATTGTGAATTTTATGTTATGTGAATTACATCTTAATTTTAAATTTTAAAATTCTAAAGCAATATGTAATAAGAAGAGGTGGAGGGAGGAGAGGAGGAGGAGGAAAAGGTAGAGAAAAGGAAAAAAAAGAAGGAAGAGGAAGAATATGAATCCATTAGCCTTACAGAGATTTCAAGATGGCAGTAGAGTAGGTGGAAGCTATGCTCTGGCTTAGGAACAAACTATAATTACAACTAAATTAAAGAAAAATCATTCTGAATCACCAACTGAAGGCTAGCTGAAGAGGAATAAGCAAGGATTTACAAAAGAAGTCACATCGAGACAGGTAGGAAAAGCAGAAATGAAAAAAGACTGGCTCTGCTCCCACAGGTGGAGGCTGAAGTTCTCTCAGATGTTAAGGATCCCTCCTCAGAAGCATGGGCCTAAACCTCAAGCTGGGCTCACAGCTCAGAGCAGGGAAGAGGCACTCACATAACATCCAGCTGTGAAAAGCTGCAGGATTTCTGTCTGCCAGGGAGAGACAGAATCCAGCTGTAAACAGGCACCCTCTTAAATTTCGTTCACAGCCACTCTAGGCTCTAGGGGAGGAAGGGCAGAGTGAACTAGAGTTTTGTGAGGAAAATGGGGCTTGTGGAAAAAACTGAAGGGAAAGTTACCAGGATCCTTGTGCTAAGTCATTCTTCCATACTGCAGATGCCATCTTTCTTGGGTGGAGCACTCCTCTTCATGTGGCATGGGGGACAGGAGGTGGGAGGATGACCAATTGCCTACCCTCCGGACTCCCTCTCACCCTACACTGGGGAGTTGAGGCCCTGCCTGAGTCAGCTGCCTTGGCCAGGGTGTAGAGGTCTAGGCAGACTCAGGAGGTGTCAGTGACTGAGTTGTCTGGCTTTGAGGTAGGGGCTATTCCCACCACTTTCCCTTGAACCTGACTAGCACTTCCTCCTCAATAGGAGATCAATTAAAAACGCCCTCCCATGGGGGTTAGAGGAAGAGATCAACCAAAGGACTTATATACATTCATATAAGCATAACCAATGGATGCAGACAACAGGGGGTGAGGGTGAGGACACATATGTAATACCTTAATCAATAAAAAAGAAAGAAAATTAAAAAAATAATAATAAAACCACCCTCAGTTTCCAGCAGACAACCTCCCTGCTCCAGAGGTCCCACCAGGCCCCATGCACCAGATTCTTAGTGGCTTCATCCTGTCAAAGTTGGAGCAAAATCTGAGATAGTCTTGTGACTCTGGAATGAAGACTACACCCATCCCCTCCCCTGCCTGGGAGATCCACTAGCCCCATCCTCCCTACTCTGCCAGAGGCTCTTTAGTGACTAAGCCCAATAGGCAGCCAGCAGGGATAGGCAGGTGAGGTGGATCTAAGGATGCCATAGGACTTTTGCCGACCTGGGCCCAGTGCTGAAACAAGCTGGCCTGGGTGTGCAACTTGGTCCTTTCTGCTTGCACCCAAGCCCAACAAGGGCAACCATAAACTAGATCCCTTGTAACTCCAAACAGGTTGCTGAAGGCCAGGCACAGGCAGCCTCTGACATTGGCCTACACCAGAGTCCTTTCCAAGAGGCCCAGGACCAATAATCCAGTGGCCAGCTTCAGACAACATCAAAGCAGAATCCAATAAGCTTCCCAAACAGCATATCCAAAGGGAGATCCTGGCATGATGGTTCCCTTTTCTTCACTTCCTCACCAACACGTACTATTTGTTGACTTGATAATAGCCATTCTGACTGGTGTGAGGTAGTATCTCATTATGGTTTTGATTTGCAATTCCCTGATGATTAGTGATGCTGAGTGTCTTTTCATATGTCTGTTGGCTATCTGTATGTCCTCTTTGGATAAATGTCTTTTCTGCCCTCTCCCCATTTTTTTATCTTACTGGATTTTTGTTGTTCTTAAGTTGCATGAGTTTCTTATATATTTTGGATATCAACTCCTTATCAGACATATCATTTGCAAATAAATTCTCCCAGTCAGTAGGTTGTGTTTTTGTGTGTGTGTGTTTTATTGAAGGTTTTATTTTCTTCACTATACAGCATCTTTTTAGTTTGATGTAGTCCCATTTGCTTAGTTTTTCTTTTGTTTTCCTTGTTCAAAAGATATTACTCAGACTGTCAGATTTATTACTTCCTTTGTTTTTTTTCTATGACTTTTATGGTTTTAGGCCTTACATTTAAGTTGTTAGCCCATTTTGAGTTTATTTTGTTTATGTGATCCTCTTTCTTTCTTCCTTTTTTTTTTTTTTTGCATATATCTGTCCAGTTTTCCCAATACCACTTGTTTAAAAGACTGTCATTACTTCAGTGTTTAGATTAGTTGGCCTTTGTCATAGATTGGCTGACCATACAAGTGAGGATTTATTTCTAGGATTGTTATTCTGTTCCATTGACCTATGTGTCTGTTTTTGTGCTAGTACAACACTATTTTGATTACTATAGGTTTGTATGTAGTTTGAGATCAGGAAGATTGATACCTCCAACTTTGTTCTTTTTCAATATTGCTTGGCTATTCGGATCTTCTATGGTTCCATATAAATTTTGGGTTACTTGGTCTAGTTTTGAGAAGAATGACACTGGTATTTTGATAGAACTTGCACTGAATCTATAAACAGTTTTCAGTAGTATGGTCATTGTAACAATATTAATCTTTTTTATCCAAGAACACAGTATATCTTTCCATTTATTTACATCCTCTTCAATTTTTTTTCAGTGTCTTAGATTTTTGTAGAGGTCTTTCACCTCCTTGGTTAAGTTTATTCCTATTTTATTATTTTTGATGAAGTTTTTCCTCATTTCTCCTTCTGTTTGTTGGTTATAAGTATATTGGAACACCACAGATTCCTACATATTAATTTTGTATCCTGCTTCTTTACTGAATTTTTAAAAATATTTTTGTTGATTTTTGGCAAGAAAGGAAGTGAGAAGGATAGAGAAATAGAAACATCGATGAGCAAGAAATATTTCCATTGGCTGCTTCCTGCACACCACTACTGGGGATCGTGCCCCAAACTCAGGCATGTGCCCTGATCAGGAATCCAACTGATGACCTCCTGGTTCATGGTTCAGTGTTCAACACTGAGCCACAATAGCTGGGCTTTACCAAATTCTTTTATTCATTCTATTCATTATTTGATTAAGCCACCTTGTTTTTGGTACTTTGTTGTGGCAGTCCTAGGAAACTAATATATATATATAATGGCTAATATATATATGGCTAATATGCTAAGTGTCTGACTGTGGAGGTAATGATGTCAGGTAGCAATGCCCAGCTTCCTCTTCCTAGCAATCAGCCTCCTAGCAGTTTCTTCAGCTCAGGAACACAACTGGGTTTATAGCCAGGTAAAAACATCTTACACTTTAACCAAATGTCTGTGAAGCATTTTCCCATGCCACATCTCACTTGATCCTCACAGAAGTCCTGGAGTAGGTAGATAGGAGACTCAGTGGAATCCTATTTTCTTTTCATTAGCCAGAAAACGGTAATCTAGAAAGCTTAGAAACTTGACCCAACTGAAAAGAAGTAAGAAATGGTGGACCTTGAAAATGACTTCAGGTTTTCTCACTGCACAGAATATAGTCAAACACTGCTACAGTTAAATATTTTATCCTTTCTTCTCCCTGCCTGATATACAATAATAATCTGCTTTGTGTTGAGATTTACTGCTGTGTTTCTGACAATTACCTGAAAGAGAAGTTGGGATGCTTCAGAGGGCTGGAAAAAGTTTAGCTAAATCAGAAAGCAAGTCTAATTAAGCAAGTTTATTCTATATTGATAAAAGGCTAAGTTGGCTCACGCATGCAGGATATATATAAAGCTCTTGCTGGTGCCAATCACATATGTGCCTTTCCACCTGTCATTGTTGATTGTAAATTTGATTGACACTTTTATTATAGAGAAAGGGTGAATAGCTATATTAAAATATTTCTTCTAATTCATTTCTTTTCAGTGCACATGAATTCATGCACTGGGCCACTAGTACATATACAAAAGCAGAGCTATTTGGGTATGGATGGCAAAGATTTTTTTAAAAAAGAAACTATCAGTACTACTCATAAAAAAGGACAGCAACTTGAATGAACCTCAAGGGAATTATACTGAGTGAAAAAGCCCACCTTTAAAGGTTACAAGCTGTATAGTTACATTTATATTACATTTTTCCACATGGCAAGATTATAGAGATGGAGGAAAAGATCAGTGGTTGCCAGGGCTTCGGAACAGGGAGAGAGAGAAAGATGGCTCTGGCTATAAAAGAATAACAGGAGAGATCCTGGGAGGGGAACACTTTAGTCTTGGCAATGGTGGTCACAGATCTCATCTATCTATCTATCTAATCCATCTATCTATCTATCATGTGTATGTTTGACAAAACTGCACAGAACTAAACACACACAAATGAATACACAGAAAACTGACAAAATTCGAATATGGCTATGATTTGTGTCAGTTTCAATTTCCTGGTTATGATATTGTATTAGTTTCCAGTAAACACGGCTCCAGCAGGCATGAACAGGTGGCATGGGCTGCTATCCCCTGCAGGTGACTGGCCAGCCACCCCGGGGCGACACCTCCAGGGCCACCCACCAATGAGGTTCGTTCCCCCTCCCCCCACCGCCATCCCACCCCTAATAATTGGATCAGATTGGTGGAGGGAACACAGAGCCACTCACCCACTAACTAGCCCATGGTCTAGGAATGAAGGGAAACTTGGAAGGTGAAGTCGGAGCGACAGGAAGAGACAAGCGAGGCGAGGTCAGGGGCTGGAAGAGAAGTCAGGTGAAAACGCCCAGCGGGCGAGTTTACAGGAAAGACCTTACTTCCGGATGGCTTTACCCTCTCCCTCTGCCTTGGGACCCGCGACCCACGGAGCTTTTGGAGTCACGAGAGGCGAGGGGAGACGGGGGGGGCAGCATCCAGTCCTCCACAGGGGACTGTCCGGGACTCTGCTCTGCGCGGCTCCCGGCACAGCCCGGGCAGCACCGGGAGCCCTGCGGCTGCCCCGGCTTTTCCCAGAGGAGGAGTGGGGAGGCTGAGTCACAGAGCTGTCGCGCTCCTCACCTCTCACCAGCCCTCCGGGGTCTAAAGTAAAAGCGAAAGCGAATGCGACTCGCGGGGCGGCCAGTCCCGAGAGCTGTGCCCGTCGCCTGCTCCCGGATCCTTGGGCATCTGAAGGTGCGGGCGAGGGCGCAGGCGAGGGAAAGGCCATGGCCCGCCAGCCGCTCCGGGACTGCTGGGCCCGCGAACTCCCGGTGCTGCTGCTGCTGCTGCTGCTGCTCCCGCCGCCGCAGACACCGGGTAGGGGAAGGCGCGCGCCCTTGGGTCAGCGGGAGGAGGCGGGCGCGCCGCAGAGGGACTGCACCGAGCGCCCCACCTACAGCGGCCGGGAGTCGGTGGGATAGGAAAGAGTGATCGCCTGCCAGGGAGGGGGCGCGGCACCCGGCTTCGGGGAACACGTGGAGTGAGCGGTGGCTAGAACCAGAGCGCTAACCCAAGGGAGGGAGCTAGGAGACCAGGCTTTTAATACAACTTCTTCCCGCTATCCAAGGCAAAGGGGAACCCCCGGAGTTTGCAATGGGGTATCCGAGTTGGAGTTTTACAGCAATTTCGAGAAACCATGAGCGCGGTTCTCCGAGCCCCAGAAGGAAAGCTGTGCCAATGTTGCAAAGCAGGCAGTCCCTGCAGAGGTCGAGGAAGATGACCCCATTAATACCCGCAGACAAAAGCAAGTAACACGCGTGGGTTGTAGTAGGTTCAGCTAGGAACTGCGTCCCTGGGGAGAGAAAAGGTCTCGGGCAGATTGCACATCTGGGAACCTGGAAACAACTCCAAATTCTAAGCAGCTGGGAACTGTGCCAAGTCACAGACTAGTAGGGCAGCGTGAGTAAGCGCTCCTAGGCAAAGGCGAAGAAACGAAATTGTTGGTGATGGTTTGGAAAATGACATTTTAAAAAAATGTATAATTTGTTATAGCATCAAAAAAGTGTGAAATACTTAGGGAAAAATACTTTAGGAATAAATGTGACAAAAAAAAACCTAGAAAAGATCACCTGTACTCTGAAACCTACCAAATATTGCTGAGAGAAATTTAAAGATCTAACAAATGGAGAAATATACCATGTTCATGGACTGAGCAAATCAATATCATTAAGGTGGCAATTCAAAATTCCAGCAGGCTTTATTGTAGAAATTAACAAAATGATTCCAAAATTCACATGAATATGCAAAAGATGTAATATAACCAAAAAAAATTGAAAAAGAACAGAATTCGAAGAACAACACTTCTGATTTTGAGACTAATTATGAAGTTACAGTAATCAAGACAATGTGGTATTGGTAAGATGGATAAAGAACTAGTAGAGCAGAGAATATCTAATATTTTTTAAATAGAGGAGATTCAAATTAGTAAATTTGGTAGTATGATCCTGGTTATCCTATATACTAGTAATAAAAGCCTATGCAAATTATCCCCTTTACCGGGAGTTCAACTGGGAGTTCAACCAGAGGACTGGGCGAGCCAGCCAACTGCAGGAAGTGAGCCCTGGCCAGTGGCTGGCAGTCACTAGGGACACTATCCATGCACAAATTTTGTGCACTGGGCCTCTAGTAAAGTATAAAGAACATCCCATTTCTTATCCCTAGGTGAGAAAATAATACAGTCTCAGATCTGTTCCTGCTAGTTTTCAGTGCTACTAGACAGCAAGTTGTCATCTATCTATTCTTATTCAAAAGACCCGATTTGGAGGGAAATTCATCATCTTGGGCAGATCATTTGTTTAAAGATGAATATCCCTGCTCACTAGTGCTGGTTTGTACAGTATGTTAGTACACTAGAGGTAGTTAGTGTATTGGTGGTTAGTGCATATGGGAGAACATATTCACCAATCATTCAACTGATAAGAGGTTAATCCCCAAATATATAAAGAACTAATACAACTTAATGCCAGGAAGATATACAATCCAAAAATGGGCAAAGGACCTGAATAAACACTTCTTCAAAGAGGCCATACTGATGGCCAATAGAAATATGAAAAAATAAACAACATCACTAATCATCAGAGAGATACAAATTAAAATGACAATGAGGTATCACCTCACACCTACCAGAAGTGCTAGTGAGAATGTGGAAAAAAGGGAACCCTAGTTGGTGGAAATGCAGATTTGTGCAGCCATTATGGGGAACAGTATGGAGTTTCCTCAAAAAATTAAAAATAGAACAGCCTTTTGACTCAGCAATCCTACTTCTGAGTATATATCCTAAGAGTCCCAAAACAACAATCAGGAAGAATATATGCATATGCACCCTTATGTTCATAGAAATTTTACAATAGTCAAGATCTGGAAATAGTCCAAGTGGACTATTCATCCACTTGGTTATATCACAAGTGGATGAATAAATATAAAAATTGCATTACATTTACACAATGTAATACTACATAGAAGGAAATCTTACTCTTTGTGGCAGCATGGATGGACCTGGAAATTACTATGTTAAGTGAATTAAGCCAGTCAGAGAAACACAAATACCATATGATCTCATTAATATATGGAATCTAGTGAACAAATAAACTGACAAATAAAATACAACCAGAGGCATGGATACATAGAACATACTAACAAATGTCAGAGGGTAGGGGGATGAGGGTGATTGGATAAAGGAAGGTAAAGGGATTAGCTAAAAAACCATATATGCACAGCCATAGACACAGACAATAGTGTGGGAGGGAATAGGATGATATGGTGGAGTCAGAGTAGAGGTAGGCAAAGGGGAAGGTGGAATAGGGGACATTTGTAATAGTGTAAACAATAAAAAATTTAAATTAAAAAAATTTAAACCATTTTTCAGAACTATGGGGGGTTTTTCCCAAGTCTTTTATTATTTTACTAGAGGCCTGATGCACAAAATTCGTGCATGGTATGTATGGGGGGTGTCCGTCAGCCCAGCCTGCACCCTCTCCAATCCAGGACTGCTGGCTCCCAACTGCTCACCTGTCTGCCTTCCTGATTGCCCTAAACTGCTTCTGCCTGCCAGCCTGATCACCCCTAACAACTCCCCTGCCAGCCTGATTAATGCCTAACTGCTCCCCTGCCAGCCTGCTTGCCCTAACTGACCTCCCCTGCAAGCCTGGTCACCCATAAATGCCTCCCCTGCAGGCCTGGTCCTCCTCAACTGCTCTCCCCTGCAGGCCCAGTCACTCCCAACTTCTCTCCTCTGCTTGCCTTGTCACCCCTAAGTGTCCTTCCCTGCTGGCCTGATCACCCACCACTGCCCTCCCCTACAGGCCTCATCCATCCCAACTGCCCTCCCCTGATGACCATTTTGTGGTGACCATCTTGTGTGCTGGAGTGACAGTCAATTTGCATATTACTCTTTTATTAGATAAAACAGAGGCTTGGTGCCAGCTGTGGGGGCCAGCTGGTTTGCCCTGAAGGGTGTCTTGGATCAGGGTGGGGGTTCCCTTGGGGTGTTGGGCAGCCTGGGCGAAGGGCCTGTGGTGGTTTGCAGGCCAGCCACACCCTCTGGCGACGCAAGCAGAGGCCCTGGTATCTGGGATTTATTTATCGTCTATAATTGAAATTTTGTAGTCTTGAGCAGAGGCCTGGACCGGCCAGGAAGCTTGGCTTCCTTCATCACCAGTGAAACCCAAGCCCCCTGCTTGCTCTGTGGCCACAGCCATTTTGGTTGGGATTTATTTATCTTCTATAATTGAAACTTTGCAGCCTTGGCTGGAGGCCTGGGCCAGCCAGGGTGTTCAGGAAGCTTGGCTTCCTCCATTGCCAGGGAAACCCAAGCCTCCTGTTCACTCTGTGGCCGCAGACATCTTTTTTTTTATTTTTTTGATTTTTTTTCCTTTATATATATATATATTTTTTTTAATTTTTTAATTAATTTTAATTAATTTTTATACATATCTCCCCATTGCCCCCCCTCACCCCAGGCATACCCCAACCCCCCAGTGTCTGTGATCATTGGTTATGCTTATATGCATGCATACAAGTCCTTTGATTGATCACTTATCTACCTCACCTAACTTTAATCTTTCTGCTATAATGTCACAGACTGTTTGATGCTTTATGATTTTTGTCCTCCTGAGAATTATCAGTCTACTCCCTTTCTGTGCTCCTGATTCTATTATATTCACCAGTTTATTCTGTTGATCAAATTTTTAATTCACTTAATTTTTAGATTCACTTGTTCATAGATATGTATTTGTTGTTCATAATTTTTTGGCTTTTACCTTTTTCTTCTTCCTCTTCTAAAAGAGTACCTCTCAGCATTTCATATAATACTGGTTTGGAGTTGATGAACTCCTTTAGCTTTCTCTTCTCTGTGAAGCTCTTTATCTGCCCTTCAATTCTGAATGATAGCTTTGCTGGATAGATTATTCTTGGTTGTAGGTTCTTGCTATTCATCACGTTGAATATTTCTTGCCACTCCCGTCTGGCCTGCATCGTTTCTGTTGAGAAATCAGCTGACAGTCGTATGGGTGCTCCCTTGTAGGTAACTAACTGTTTTTCTCTTGCTGCTTTTAATATTCTCTCTTTGTCTTTTGCTCTTGGTATTTTAATTATGATGTGTCTTGGTGTGGTCCTCTTTGGATTCCTTTTATATGGGGTTCTGTGTGCTTCCTGGACTTGTAAGTCTATTTCTTTCAACAGATGTGGGAAGTTTTCAGTCATTATTTCTTTAAATAGGTTTTCAGTATCTTGCTCTCTCTCTTCTTCTGGCACCCCCACAATTCTGATGTTGGTACGCTTGAAGCTGTCCCAGAGTCTCCTTACATTATCTTCACATTTTTGGATTCTTTTCTCTTCTTGCTTTTCCAGTTGAAGGTTTTCTGCTTCTTCATATTTCAAATTTTTGACTTGATTCTTGCCTTTCTCTAGTCTGCTGTTAGGACTCTGTATAATAGTTTTTATTTCAGACAGTGTATGTTTAATTTCTAGTTGGTCCTTTTTCATCTTTAGTTGGACCTTTTTCATCTCCTCTTGGGTCTTACTAAATTTATCCAACTTTTCTAGCATATTCTTGAAAAACCTTATAATCATGGTTTTGAACTCTATATCCAGTCATTTTTTTTCCTCCATTTCTTTTGTTTGTAATCCCTTCCCTTGTCTCGGCATTTTCACTATGCCGGGGAAACTCCTGTGTTGAATTCATCTTTATGATACCAGATGTGCAAAGCCACAGAAGCCTCTGTTGAGCTTGGGATGGGTGGAGTCTCAGGGCTTAAGGGACCGCTCCGCCCTCCACGGCCCCTGAGTCTCACGTGACTGGGTAATCGCTGGAGTGGTCCTTGTGCACCGTGCGCCCGCAGTGCCTCTAACCGCTGCCTTTCCAGCTTCCCTGAGCACCAGGACCACACGAGTCTAGGTCCCCAGGGTTTCACCCGAAACGGGCTTAGTGGAGTCAGAAGTGGCACAGCTGGGAGGGTCTGTCTCCCGCCCACCCGCGAAAGCCAGCAATACAATCAGCAATTTGTCCTGCGCGCAGTGCTTTGTGCTCCACCAGGCTTTTGATCTTTCCCGACTCCCCTAAATTTCCTTGCACTTCTCCCTTTTCACAATCCAAACTCCCCCCGTATGAGTTTCGGCTGGATCTGGGGTTTAGTGTCGTAGGATAAGGGGTTCAATGCCGTTGGGAGTCTCCGTTTCCCTCCTGCCAGAGAAAGCCAGCCAGGTTCTCCGGCACCCGCTCTCTCCTCGCAAGCGTCTCCATACCTCAGCTTTTTGCAGCTCCTCTGGGTCTCTGTGAGCCCCTCTCTTTCCCTCTAGTTGTAGAACTTCCACTCAGCCAGCTTTCCTGTGGTTCTGGATGATGTCCGTTCTGTCTTTTAGTTGTAGTTTTGAAATTGTTGTGCCCGCAGACATCTTAATTGGGTTAATTTGCATACTCACTCCTGATTGGCTGGTGGGCGTGGCTTGTGGGTATAGCAGAGGTATGGTAAATTTTCATATTACTCTTTTATTAGATAGGATTCCAAATCAGTTTTATCTAGTTATTATTGCTTTGTGCTACAATTGATAGCAAAAAAGTGATGAAAACTTAAATGTACAAAAAATAGAGGATTTGTTAAAATCAACCTAAATGTTTAACAGTGGAGGACTGCATAAATACAATGGAATTGCTTTAAAATAGTATGTATCATATGATCATTTTTGCTAGAAGTTCTAGAAGTAACTGTTTTAAGCAGAGAGCTATGAATTGTTTGTGTCTGTGTCTTTGTCTTTTCTCACTTTTCTATTATATTTTGAATTGTGCTAGCCAGTTAGCTCAATTGGTTAGAGGATGGTGCTAATATTTTCAATTGTTTTGTAATTAGAAAAGTAAAATAAAGCCACAAAATAACACAATCAAGATCTGGAATTTTGGATTTTTTATCATTCATTTTAAATTACAGCTGATTTCCTTGTTTGACAATGTTTTCATGACTTTACATATTTTTCAAATTGCTCAAAATAAATTATGATAAGGTCACTGTATATAACATTTGTGCATACTATACATACATTTTATAATTCTTTACAAATTGTTTAAACAATTCTTATTGGCCTGGATAGTGTGGCTCAGTTGGTTGGAGCATCTGGTACACCAAAAGGTGGCGGGCTACATTCCTAATCAGGGCACATACCCAACTAACTCTCTCTCTCTCTCTCTAAAAAATACAAAACCCAATTATATTTATTGTTGGAGCTATGTGTAGGCTTCAGTTGCCTCTAAATGGTTAGATATTTAGATTGTTTCAAAATGTTTAATGTTCTAAACACACAGAGTAGGAATAATTAGATGAAAACTAGCTACACAGAGTAAAAAAAAGCAATGGGAAACACCTCAAATTCTAAAAAAAAATGACAATGTTTCTAGGGATATTCTTTTTCAGTCAAATCATCACTTCAACAAACTTATTTTGGGCTATATCAATTTTGCCAAATGATTTTACCAAATCCTATATAATAAAAGACTAATATGCAAATTGTCTCCTCAACTGAGAGTTCGACCAGGGGGCAAGGCCAGCCACTAATTGCCCTCACCCCTCCCCTTGGCCAGCCCAGCCCATCAGCCCCAATCGGAGAGAGCTGGCCAGATCACACCCATGCATGGATTCATGCACTGGGTCTCTTGTAGTATATAACTGTTTGAATAAATGTATAACATCCCCAAGTATATACTCTTGGAATCACTCAGGGTTACTCGTTATACAGGATTGATGTTATCTGTATACTTTCTATTTGGAAAGACTTAATTTTCTCCTGCATTATAGGGAGCCATTGAAGGTTTCTGGGCAAAGGAGACATCATTGGAGTTGAGTGGTATAAGGGTGTAAAGAGTGTGAAGAATTTTTAAAAATATATATTTTATTGATTTTTTTACAGAGAGGAAGGGAGAGAGATAGAGAGTTAGAAACATCAATGAGAGAGAAACATTGATCAGCTGCTTTCTGCACACCCCCCACTGGGGATGTGCCCCCAACCAAGGTACATGCCCCCGACCGGAATCATACCTGGGACCCTTCAGTACGCAGGCTTATGCTCTGTTTACTGAGCCAAACCGATTTCAGCAAGAGTGTGAAGAATTAACTGTAGCTTAGAGCGTCTGGAGGCAGGAAGCTAACTTGGAGGCTTTTGCAATAGTTTCAGTAAGTGATGATGAAATCCTGAACCAAGACAGTGTCAATAACAAAGAGAGGAGGGGCAGATTTCCTCCTGAGTTCTATGAGTATAAAATGTATTTCATCCTTTCCATTTTGTTTGCTCCTCAACTTTCATTCAACTCATCCAAGCCTTGAAAAAGCATTATTTAAGGACTTGGACTATGATGAATTTACCTATCACACAAAAGGTAGATTGGGGAGCTCAGTAAATGAGCCTGAGACAGAAAGAATAGATGAGTTAAGGGCAATGACCTGAGTATAGTTGGTACTTACAGTGAGTGCCAGAAGGAAGTGGGTTGGCTTGATTGGCATTTCAACTAGAAAAATTATGAAAGAAAATAGATTACTGTGAACACAAAGCCCCTTATGCTTTAAATACATCAGTTTCATATATATATATATAATTGATATTTTACAGAGAGGAAGGGAGAGGGATAGAAAGTAAGAAACATTGATGAGAGACATCGATCAGCTGCCTCCTGCACGCCCCCTACTGGAGATGTGCCCACAAGCAAGGTACATGCCCCTGACTGGAATCGAACCCAGGATTTCAGTCTGCAGGCCAACACTATATCCACTGAGCCAAACCGGTCTCAGCAAATACATCAGTTTCACACTGCATTTCTTGAGAGCAGAAATTACATGGCATACTTCTTTGTATCCTACAATTGGCATGTTGTGGGCCTTTAAATGGTAGAATAAGAGAAGTAAAATATTGGAATGGGTTCTGACTCTCCCTAAAGAACAGGAGGGGCATGCTAACCTGATAACTTTTGAACTCTGAAAATGAGACAAGGCCAGAGCTACTTACTTGTATTAAATTGTGTAAACCAACTTGGTAAAAAAGCCTGATTCACAAGTTTTGGGAAGTAGAAACAGGTGTGGCCCTATGCACTATTTTAGTGACTTCATTTAAATGATCATTAGGACTTGCCATATATGTCTTTTAGATAATTTAAGAGTTTTGATATTTCAAGGACATTACTAGTAAGTTTACTACTATTTCCATCCCATTCTATATATTCACAAGCCACTAACTAACTTCAGAAAACACCATCGCATGTCAGGTTAAGCTTTGTGAGTAACAGAGGACTTTAAAATATATCCACCACCATCAAGGAGCTTACAATATTATGAAAAAGGTGAGACTTGCTTACATTGAATATCTAGGGAACAATATTATAAAAGAATGAATGTAAAGAGAAATCATCATTGAAATATCAAAAGATGTGACTAAAGCCTCAATTAAAGGTTACTGATACAATCAAATTAATTATCTACTATCCTATATAATAAAAGGGTAATATGCACATTGACCAAATGGTGGAATGACTGGTCTCTATGATGTGCACTGACCACCAGAGGGCAGATGCTCAATGCAGGAGCTGTCCCCTGGTGGTCAGTATGCTCACACAGGGGGAGCACTGCTCAGCCAGAAGCCGGACTCATGGCTGGCAAGCACAGCAGCAGTGGTAAGAGCCTCTCCCACCTCTGAGGCAGTGCTAAAGAGTCTGACTGCCAGTTTAGGATATCTCCCTAAAGAACAGGAGGGGCATGCTAAACTGATAACTTTTGAACTCTAAAAATGAGACAAGGTCAAAGCTACTTACTTAGGATATCTTAAGCTGGCAGTCAGATATCACCCAAAGGCTTCCAGGTTGCAAGAGGGTGCAGACCGGGCTGAGGGACCCTCCCTTCCCCCGAGTGCACTAACTTTGTGCACTGGGCCTCTTATATTTTTATGAGAGTCTAGCTTTCTAAAATAAGTAACTGGCTGATTAGGTTGGATGCAGGATATTGATATTCTTATGCATTCATATATCAAGTAATCATGTATTTATCTTTCTTTGAGGACTATTCAAAATGGAAAAACCACTAGTAGACTTCCTTTTTCAGCAAAATGACAAAGTAGAGGTTTCTGAAAAACCCTCTTGCTACAAACACCCAGAAACGATGAATAAAACAGTGAAAACATCTATTAAAATCTCTAGCCAAGTCCTGACTGGTTTGGCTCAGTGGATAGAGTATCAGCCTGTGGACTGAAAGGTGCCAGGTTTGATTCTGGTCAAGGGCATGTACCTTGGTTGTGAGCACATCCCCAGTAGAGAATGTGCAGGAGGCAGCTGATCGATGTTTCTCTCTCATCGATGTTTCTAACTATCTCTCTCCCTTCCTCTATGTAAAAAATCAATAAAATATATGCTGTTATGGGGTTTATAATATATGTAGAAGCAAAATGTATGACAATAATAGTACAAGGATTTGGGGAAGAGAAATGGAAATATATTGTGTAAGGTTCTTATACTATACTAGAGGCCCAGTGCATGAAAATTCATGCACTGGAGGGGAGGGGGTGTTTCCTCAGCCTGGCTTGTCCCCTCTCATAGTCTGGGAGCCCTGAGGGGTGGGAGTTGACCCGGTGATCAGAGGAAGGCAACTTCCCATCACATCTCTGCTGCTGCCACTGCCAGTAGTGCAAGCCTCAGCCAACCCTGGCTACCTGAGCCTTGGGCAGCCCTGGGCAACTGGGCAGCTCCTATCTGAGGCTTGCCTGCACCTTATCTTTGTTTTTAAAAAATTAAGTTGATTAGGATGGTGAACACACAATACAATATACAAATGATGTATTTTAAGATTGTATACCAGAGACCTATATAATTTTATTAACTAATGTTACCCCAATAAATTCAATGGAAAATAAAAAGGACTATAAGAGAGTATTTGAACAACTGTACATTAACAAATTGGGTAACCTAGATGAAATAGATAAACTTCTGGATATACAAACCCTACCAAGACTAAATCATGAAGAAATCGAATATCTGAATAGACTTAACCTTTTCCTCTAGGGACTTCATGTCTCTCATTTTCTCTGGAATCACTGATCTGAGGCTGAATGGAGACTGACCGTTCAGTCACCAATAACATAATATTACCTAAAAGGTCCAAAGATCCAAGGTCGATTCTGGTTCCCTCAGAAGGAAGGAACACTTTATCATAGAGCAGAGACTAGCATTTTAATGGACCTATCCATTCTGGTCTACTTCCAAATTTCTAGAGATGAGTTTTATTTTCATTCATCCCACTCTATCCCACATTCTCTAGGTAACCAGCTATGTGAACTTACAGGAAAGCATTACAGATGCAGATTTAAGATTTTGGTAGTATGAAGTTAAAACCATGTTACTGCTAAGCTACACACACACACACACACACACACTAGACAGATTAATTTAAGATGACAGAGGAGGAAACTAGATCCAATTAAAAAGTATTAGAACAGCACATCAAGAGGAACCCATAAAAGAAATCCTCAATGATGTAATCAATGCCATTAATAAAAAAGGTATGAACAAGCAGCTATCCCTGAGTCCTACTGACTCAGGAGCTCTGAAAGGAGAATTCAGCACTCTGTATTTTAACAAGCCCTGCAGGTGGCTCTGATGCCCATTCATTTTTGAAAACTATTTGGATAAAGGACCCAAGATGAAGATGAAGGTAGTTAGGAGCAGAGTTCATGTAGCAGAATAAGGGCTCCGATATGGCAATGGTGAATGCACACAGCAAACCAAACCTACAATCAAACAGCAAATGTAACCCTGCCCAGTTTAGCTCAGTGGTTAGACTGTCAGCCTGCAAAATGAAGGGTCAAAGGTTCAATTCCCAGTCAAGGGCATATTCTTCAATTGCCCCAATAGGAGCATGAGTGGGAGGCAGCCAATCGATTTGTCTCTCTCACGCTGATGTTTTTCTCTCTTTCTTCCCCTCTTTCTTTCCTACCCACCTCCAAATCCTCCTTCCTTTCCATTCTTTCTGGAAATCAATGGGAAAAATATCCTAGACTGAGGATTAAAAAAAACAACAACAACACAAAACACCAAATATAGAAAGAGTGAAAACACTACTCTTGGACCCTGGAAATTAAAAAGGAACTATAAAAGGTGTGAATACTAGACAAGAAAAAAGGAAAAGCTTGCATTATGAAAACCAGTTAGGGAAATTAAAGAAAATTTTTCTGACCAAATATAATCTTGGCTGAGTTTTCAAAGGCTCTTAGAATTTCCTTCAAGAGGAATCCTCAAAAAAGGAATCCTCATATGCCACCTGAGGATATGTTTTTATTGATTTCAGAGAGACAGAGAGAGGGAAATAGAAAAAAACATTGACCTGTTGCCTCTTGTAGGCATCCTGACCAGGGATGACCTGCAACCTAGGTATGTGCCCTGACCAGAACTGAACACACAAGCTTTTAGTGTACTAGATGACACTCCAACCAACTGAACCACCCAGCCAGGGCTCGAGTGGTTTTTATTTGTATACTAACTTTGCTTATTTTTTTTAACTTATTTATTCTATTATAAACTCAAATATATAATAAAGTTGCAAGAATAATACACAACCCAGACTCACCAACTGCTTACATTTGCCCCATTTACTCTATAATTTTTTCTTTCTACCCATATGCATTTTATTCTAAAGCATGTAAAAGTAATTTGGGGATGGAGAGGACCAAGATAGCAGCATAAGTAAACACCTGTACTTGCTGCCTCCCTCAACTACATCAAAATTACAATTAAAATACAGAACAACTACCATCCAGGACCATGGGAAAGCTGTCTGAGTAGAGGGACTACAACTAGAAAGGTAAAGAAGAAAGCACACTGAGACTGGTAGGGGGTGTGGAGGGCCAGAATGGGCTGGTCTGGCACCTGGATATGCCGATTTTTAAATCTTTTTTAAACAGGAGGGAGATCGCCTGTACAGAGGCTGCCTGGAGGAGCAAGGAGTCCCAGCCCCACACCAGACCCCAAGCCCAGGGTCCCAGAGCTGGGGAAAGAAGTCACTATGGGCAGTAAGAACTATGGGCTGTAAAAACCAGTGCGGATAGGGGCTGAGTGACACACAGGCTGCTGGAGACCCAACCGCTCTGCTTAAAAGGCCGACACCACAAACTGAATTTATAAGCTCCCACTTCCTCTGAGCTCTAGTGCTGGGTGAGGCTCTGGGGGACCCAAACACATACGGGGAGAAACTGGACTGTCTGGCATTGGGGCAGGAACTCAGGGGCAGCTTTCTTCCAGACAGAGGTGCTCACAGCAGTCATTATTCCCATGCTGGAACCTCCTCGATGTGGGGCTGACTGGCAGCCATTTCTGTTTGCTCCACCCTGATGATTCCCTGAGACCCCACCCTACCCAATTTACAGTCCCACCCAAGCTATGCAAAGCATTTTGCATATGAATGTTCTGTTCTTTCTCAGGGTCAAAATCTGTCAAACAAGCTGCAGCTGGGTCAATAAAAGATCCAAAAAACACCAATACCAGCCTGCCTTGCTTTATAGCTGGGCCTCAAATTGGCATTTCCAAATCCAATAAAAGAGGAAGAATCTGCAGATCTCTTTGTAGCTTCTGCTGGATGGCCCCAGGCTGACTTTGTACCTCCCTGAAGACCCAAGAGCCAAAGGGCCAGTGGTCAGTGTGAGACCATATCAGATTACAACTCTTCACATCTAAAAGTGACACACTCAAGGGCAGACTCAGTGAGCATCAAATCCCCACTGAAGCAAGTCCTGCTCCATTAGGGTGTATCCTGCATAGCAACTTTCCCACTGTAGTCACAGCTGGTCCTCACAGCCAAATGGTCTGGAGGTCAATTCCTCCCAGTGACAACAATAGGAACTACAACAAGACTGTGTACACAGCCCACAAAGGGGAGCACCAAGAGTATTTACCTCAGGTGATTGGGGAAGCTGAGCCACTGGACCCACAGGACACTTACTACACAAGACCACTCTATCAACTCAAGGAGACTTATTAGCTACCCAATATAGTGGTACATGGAGATATGAGTGCCCTAACATACGAGATTTTTGAGATACGAGCCATCGAGCAAGTGATTTTTGCTTTGAAATACGAGCAACATTTGAGATAGGAGTAATCGTGGGGATCAGCCAGCTTCACACGACCCACCAGTTTACCACGACTCGAGCGTCTCATAGTTTCCCATGCCTCAAGGTTACGGAACGAATTAAACTCGTATCTCGAGGTACCACAAACACAGGGATGCAGCCAAAATGCAGAGACAAATGAACATGTCACAAATTAAAGAAATGGAAGAAAGCAAACTATTGGATATAAGAGTTCAAAACCACAGTTATAAGGTTACTCAAGAATCTTTTAGAACTGCCAAGGAACTTAGTGAGCCTTTTAAGGATCTTAGTAAGAATAACCAAAAAAAAAAAAAAGGAAAAGGACCAGTCAGAAATTAACCATACACTGTCTGAAATAAAGAAAAATATACAGGGATTCAACAGTAGATTAGAGGATCCTGAGAATCAAATCAATGATTTGAAATATAAGGAAGCAAAAAACACCCATCCAGAAGGGCTAAAAGAAAAAAGAACTAAAAAATCTGAAGATAATGTAAGGAATCTCTGGGACAACTTCAAGTGTACCAACATCTGAAGTATGAGGGTGTCAGAAGAAGACAGAGAACAAGACACTGAAAACCAATTTGAAGAAATAATGACAGAAAACTTCCCCCACCTGGTGAAAGAAATAGACTTACAAGTCCAGGAAGTGCACAGAACCCCAAACAAAAGGAATCCAAAGAGGACCACATCAAGACACATCATATTTAAAATGCCAAGAGCAAAAGACAAAGAGAGAATATTAAAAGCAGCAAGAGAAAAACAGTTAGTTACCTACAAGGGAGCACCCATCTGATTGTCAGCTGACTTCTGAACAGAAACTATGCAGGCCAGATGGGAGTGGCAGGAAATACTCAAAGTGATGAATAGCAAGAACCTACAACCAAGAATACTCTACCCAGAAAGCTATCATTTAGAATTGATGGTTAGATAAAGAACTTCACAGACAAGAAAGAGCTAAAGGAATTCATTATCACCAAACCAGTACTATATGAAATGCTGAAGGGTATTCTTTAAGAAGAGGAAGAAGAAGAAACAGGTAAGGATAAAATAATATGAAGAACAAAGTGACAAAAAATGAATATGTATCAATAAGTGAATCTAAAAATTAAGTGAATAAAAAATCTGATGAACAGAATAAACTGGTGAATGGAATAGAATCAGGAGCATGGAAATGGAACATACTGGTGATTCTCAGAGGGAAAGAAGTATGTGTTGGGGGGGTGTGCAAGAAGAGATTAATAAAGATCTTATATGTATGTATGCATTACCTATAGACACAATAGGGTGTCAAGGGCCTGGGGTGGGGTGAGAACCAGGTGGAGGGGAGCTATGAGAGGAAAGAAGAGGGACATCTGTAATAATCTCAACAATAAAGATTGATTTTTTTAAAAAGTAATTTGGAGACATTATGTCCCTTTATGCCTAAATATTTCATTACATATTTATTTATTTCAGAGAGGAATGGAGAAGGAGAGATAGAAACATCAATGATGAGAGAGACTCATTGATTAGCTGCCTCCTGCACACTCCCTCCTGGGGATTGAGCCCATACTCAGGCATGTGCCTTGACTGGAAATCGAACTATGACCTCCTGGTTCATGATCAATGCTCCACTACCAAGCCACACAGGCTAAGCAGAAAACTATTTTTAGCATACCCCCATCAATTTAGGTTCATCATATTTGGGGAAGAATACCACAGATATGATGCTGTGTCTTTCTGAGTGAATTGGATTAGGAGGTATATGATTCTGATTTGTCCCAATATTACTAATGTGAATTTCAATCTATTGAAAGATGGGCTTTCTTTCTCTTCTCCCAAACTGAATTTATTTATTTACTTATTTATTGATATTAGTACAAACTTATGGAATTTTATTTTATTTTCCATAATCTGTTACTGTTTTATTTTAATACTCAAATTGCCCCAGATTTGGCTCACAAGAGCTGGTTCAACCTGGCCACTGTATCGTTTGACATGTTTTTATCATTCTTTGAGCACTTCCTTACTTCCTGGCACAATATATTCCACACTCGTGCTTTCCCTGTCCTAATCCTGGAATCAGTCTTTGCTCCAATGACTTTTTGTAGAGACCAAGATCTGGGTACCAAGTGTGTTTACTGCTAATATGTCATTGCTTCTAGGCACTATCAAAGGACAAAATTAGCACACACATACGCAGGTACATACTTGCTGTATACACTCACACCGACACACAAAGGTACACAAACTCATGTACACATATGTGTACACATACACACTAATTACATATTAGTATCTCCAACCTCAATTCTAGTCCAATACCATAGGGTACATTCTACTCATTCCTTTCCCCTTTCCATAGTTGTAATTTCTTCCTCCAAAACCTGGACTGAGTTTGTTTCACTCCTGGACGATAACTAATTCCTACAAATTTTTCAAGAAGAAAAGGAGAGATGGCAGTGACTTTATACCTTTGCCCCAGATTTAACAGCAGAAATGGGCTTGTGAGGAAAGTCTACAGAAGTTGCAAGCCATCACTATTTACTAGTTATCTAACCCAGCTTGCTTTTCCTTTTATTACTATTTTCTTTTAATCCTCACCTGAGGATATGTTTTTCACTGATTCTATAGAGAGAATACGGGAGAAAGAAAGGGAGAGGGAGATAGAAACATGGATGTGAAAGAGAAGCATGGATGTGGAAGAGAAACATC
>JAAGEH010002534.1:21054466-21150335 GCA_011751065.1 Lasiurus cinereus | reverse complement strand
TTGCTCTCTCTCTTCTTCTGGCACCCCCACAATTCTGATGTTGGTACACTTGAAGCTGTTCCAGAGGCTTCTTACATTATCTTCACATTTTTGGATTCTTTTCTCTTCTTGCTTTTCCAGTTGAGTGTTTTCTGATTCTTTATATTTCAAATTTTTGACTTGATCCTTGCCTTTCTCTAGTCTGCTGTTAGGACTCTGTATAATAGTTTTTATTTCAGTCAGTGTATGTTTAATTTCTAGTTGGTCTTTTTTCATCTTTAGTTGGACCTTTTCCATCTCCTCTTGGGTCTCACTAAATTTATCCATCTTTTCTAGCATATTCTTGAAAAACCTTATAAGCGTGGTTTTGAACTCTATATCCAGTCGTTTCTTTTCCTCCATTTCTTTTGTTGGTAATCCGTTCCCTTGTCTCGGCATTTTCATTATGCCGGGGAAACTTCTGTGTTGAATTCAGCTTTATGATACCAGATGTGCAAAGCCGCAGAAGCCTCTGTTGAGCTTGGGAGGGGTGGAGTCTCAGGGCTTAAGGGACCGCCTTGCCTTCCAGTCGACCCCGTCCTCCACCGCCCCTGAGTCTCACATGACTGGGTAATGGCTGGAGCGGTCCTTGTGCGCGCACCCACAGTGCTTCTAACCGCTGCCTTTCCAGCTCCCCTGCGCACCAGGACCACACGAGTCTAGGTCTCCAGGGTTTCATCCGAAACAGGGGTTTAGTGAAGTTAGAAGTGGCACAGTTGGGAGGGTCTGTCTCCCGCCCACTCGCTAAAGCCAGCGGCACAATCAGCAGTCTGTCCTCTGCGCAGTGCCATGCACGCCACCAGGCCTTTGATCTTTTGCGACTCCTCTAAATTTCCGTACACTTCTCCCTTTTCACAGTCCAAACTCCCCCCGTATGAGTTTCGGCTGAATCTGGGGTTTAGTGTCGTAGGATAAGGGGTTCAATGCCTTTGAGAGTCTCCGTTTCCCTCCCGCCAGAGAAAGCCAGCCAGGTCCTCCGGCACCCGCTCTCTCAGCGCACGCGTCTCCGTACCTTAGCTTTTTGCAGCTCCTCTGGGTTTCCGTGAGCCCCTCTCTTTCCCTCTAGTTGTAGAACTTCCACTCAGCCAGCTTTCCTGTGGTTCTGGATGATGTCCATTCTGTCTTTTAGTTGTAGTTTTGAAATTGTTGTGCGAGGCAGCAGTGTAGGTGTTTACCTATGCCGCCATCTTGGATTCTCCCCCTTCATTTTATTTTTATGGCATCTCTCTATTGACATGCTGAGTAGATGTTCAAGGTAAACCTAGAGCTGTTCTAATGGCTCTTTGGCAGACTATTCGTTTTCATAGCTGAGTTTAGGAATGTGCCAGGATCAGGGAATTCTAGTCTGAAAGTCTGATTATTCAGCTACCTCATAGAACGGTGGACAGTTCTCAAATGGATGAAGTGAGCCTGGCCACCTATCCAGCTTAAACTGTGTACCAGGCCTGGAGGGGAACGGATTCTGGAAAATTTTATCAGTTTTCACAGCTCTGAATGTGAGGGTTCTGAATTCTGGAACACAAGTCTCCATCCATCCTGGAAAATGTCTCTGATCTCTAGCTGGGTATTCAGGGTGTTTCTTTCTGTATGCTTCAAATAAGCCACTCTCATTTGATTTATCCCAATAGAATCTGTGCCTGCTTTCCAGCAACCTGAACCTTCTTTTAGTCAGGCAGAATCAAGGTTAGCTTTGACTAAATAGCAGCTTTCTCCTTCCTTTTCACCTGCTTTCTGTGGATTGGTCAGCCTCATCTGTGAATCTAATGCCACCATATTCAGTCTCCCGCTCAGACTACCCTCATTAGTAAAAAGATTGCTTCACTCAGTTCTCTTGGGTGAGTACTAATCGTCTTGTCTGCTGATGTCCCAGTTGCTTAGCAGAGACTTATTCAGGGTTCCACACCTGGAACCAAAAAGCCAGCTCCCAGGCAGCTGAAGGAAGCCCACAGATTTGTATGCTTTCCTGCTAACGTGGTAACCTTGGTTTCAGCCCGGGTGGGGGTGCAGCAATACTTTCTCAACACATCCATACAAGCTATAGGACAATGGAAAATGCTGCAGAAGAATTTCCCTAGATGGGACTTTCCTTCAACACAGCCCACTCTAAGCCACCTCTACTGCTTCAGGCAAAGCTTGGCCTCAGAAACTAGTTCTTGCTCATCTCCTCTGCATGCAAGAAAACCTAAAATGCATTGAATTAATAGGAAAAAACATTCAGTTGTGTCAGATAGGTAGACACATGAAGGTGATCACATTCTAAGTTATCTAAATGTCTAATCACTATGCTATACATCTGATACTAAATTAAGTGTATGTCAACTATAATTGATTGAAAAATTAATTTCAAAAAAGATCATACAGTGTTTCAGGTAGCTAAAGAAAAATTTTGCTTTTTAACCTTTTCTGCAATAGACTCCTTCTGGCATTGGACAGGACCTCATCTTAAGGATAGGCCAGCAATATTATTTTGGAGCAAATATGGTAGAACAATACATTGGCTGGTCCTCATGTTTAAAAAAATATTTTTTTAATTTATTGATTAAGTAAAAAGATATTTTTATTGATTTTTGAGAAAAAGAGTAAGGGAGAGGGAGAGAGAAACATCATTGTGAGAGTAAAACATCGATTGGCTGCCTCCTGCATACCCCCTATTGGGGATCAAGCTTGCGACGCAGGCATGTGCCCAGACCAGGATCAAACTGGCAACCTTTCAGTGCATGAGACGATACCCAGCCAATTGAGCTACACTGGCCAGGGCTGGTTCTCATCCTATATAATCCTATATAATGAAGATATTATATACAAATTGACTATCACTCCAACACAATATGGCTGCCCCCATGTGGTCAAAAATAGCTGCCCCCATGTGAACACAAGATGGCCACAGCAAGATGGCTATAAGGGAAAGGAAGGTGTGGGCAATTAGGCCAGCAGGGAAGGGCAGTTGGGGTCAACCAGGCCTGCAAGGGAGGGAAGTTGGGAGCAATTAGGCCTGCAGGGGAGGTGCATGAGACAATGTTCCACCAACTGATCCACATAAGCCAGGGCATCCCTTCATTTTATTTTTGTGGCATCTCTGCATTGACAGATGTGAGTAGATCTTAAGGATAAACCTAGAGCAGACATGGCAGTTGGGAGAGGGGAGGGGTCCAGGCCGGCAAGGGAGGGCAGTTAAAGGCAACCAGGGAAGTTAGGCGTGACCAGGTTGGCAAGGGAGGACAGTTAGGGGTGACTGGGTTAGCAGGGGAGGGCAGTTAGGCGCAGAGTGGGATCAGGTCTATATGGGCAGTCAGACATCCCTCAAGGGATCCCAGATTGGAGAGGATGGAGTCTGGGCTAAGGGACTTACTCCCTACCCCCTGTGCACATTGGGCCTCTAGTCTTTTAATAATTAAAGAGCCTTTTGGGGTTTCTTTATAAAACCCTAATCTACAAAACTGGTGCCAAGAAGGATACTGTTATCAAGGACTTATAAATAGATACTTTCCTGGGATCTACAGCATTTTACGTTAGGTACATAATAAATAATGTCAATTTCACAGTTTTGCCAGGTGAAAGAAAAAGTTATTTTTTCTTTTTTGCAAGTTTTGTTGTTATGTAATGTAGAAAAAAAAGTCTGAAGTACTCTTACAACTCATTAAATTCATTAAATGTGTTTAAAGTTTATGATGCATGCTTTTATACAGGAAAGAATTTTTCCAAAAATGCAAAAATATCAACAGGCCATAAATAATTAATAACAAAAAGTCAGTAATAAAAATGGCATCCTCAAAATGGAAATGGCCAAGATTTCATTTTCTCATTTTCCTCTCGGGCCAGATCCTTAGCTATCAATTTGTGAAACTCTTTATTTCCACAGAACAGAATGAGAACTGCATTGCCAGAATTTTTAGCTTACATTTTGGAATCCGTGTTTTTTATTTTATTTCAGTTTTGTTAAATCTTTATTGTCCAGATTATTTCAGTTGTTCCTTTTTTCCCTTCATAGCTCTCCTCCACCTAGTTTCAACCCCACCCTCTTCCCTTACTTCCCATCCCCTTCCCCCGCGCATTCATAGGTGTATGATTTTTGTCTAATCTCTTCACATACTCCTTTCCACCCCAAGGATTGTCAGTCCACTCCTTTTCTATGTCCCTGATTCTATTATATTCACTGGATTATTCTGTTCATCAGATTTTTTATTCACTTGATTTTTAGATTCACTTGTTGATAGATATGTATTTGTTGTTCATAATTTTTATCTTTACCTTTTTCTTCTTCCTCTTCTTAAAGAATACCTTTCAGCATTTCATATAATTCTGGTTTTATGGTAATTAATTCTTTTAGCATTTTATTATTTGTGAAGCTCTTTATCTGACCTTCAATTCTGAATGATAATTTTGCTGGGGAGAGTAATCTTGGTTGTAGGTTTTGCTATCCATCACTTTGAATATTTCTTGCCACTCCTATCTGGCCTGCATTGTTTCTGTTGAGAAATCAGCGGACAATCGCATGGGTGCTCCCTTGTAGGTAATGAACTGTTTTTCTCTTGCTGCTTTTAATATTCTCTTTGTCTTTTGCTCTTGGCATTTTAAATAAGATGTGTCTTGGTGTGGTCCTCTTTGGATTCCTTTTGTTTGGGGTTCTGTGCACTTCCTGGACTTGTAAGTCTATTTCTTTCACCGGGTGGAGAAGTTTTCAGTCATTATTTCTTCAAATATGTTTTCAGTATCTTGTTCTCTTCTGGCACCCCCATAATTCTGATGTTGGTATGCTTGAAGATGTCCCAGAGGTTCCTTACACTATCTTCCAATTTTTGGATTCCTTTTTTTTTTTTTTTTTTTTTGCTTTTCTAGTTGAGTGTTTTCTGCTTCTTGTTAGGTTTCTGTATATTTTTTATTTCAGTCAGTGTATGTTGAATTTCTAGTTGGTTCTTTTTTATCTCCTCTTGGGTCTCCCTAAATTTATCCATCTTTTCTAGGAAATTCTTGAAAAACCTTTTAACCGTGCTTTTGAACTCTATATCCAGTCATTTGTTTTCCCCCATTTCTTTCGTTTGTGATGTTTCTTTGTCTCCACATTTTTCACTGCTTCCCCGAGTTTGTAGAGTAGCTTTGTGTGCTAGGTGTCCTATATGGCCCAGTAACTCCACCTCCCCAGTTACTCTTGGTGCACCCCTTTGTGGACTGTGTGTACAGTCTTTTTGTAGTTAAGTCTTGATTATTGTTGGTATCACTGGGGGGAATTGACCTCCAAGCCAATTGGTTGTGAGGATCAGCTGTGTCTCCACTGGGAGAATTTCTGTGTTGGAGTCAGCCTTATGATTCAAAACTTGCAGAACTGCAAAAGCCTCTATGCTCAGCTTGGATGGGGCAGAGTCTCAGGGCTGAGCAGACAGTCTTGGTTTCCCTTCAGTCCTGCCCTATACCGCCCCTGGGTCTCAGTGACCCTCAGTAATCGCTGCAGCCCTCTCTGTACACTCATGGTTGCGTGCCTCCAGACTTCTGCCTTTCCAGCTCCGCTGAGTTTCTGTGCGCTCCAGGGACCCATATGAGTCTGGGTCCCCAGGGTCTTCCCCGAAATGGGTTCAGTGCAGTTGGTAGTGGAGTTTAGCACAGTTGGAAGATTCTCTTTCCCTCCCACTAGAGAAAGCCAGCAACACAATCAGCAGTCAGCCCTCCGTGTGCACACTTGTGCTCGCGCGCCTCCAGAGCTCTACCTTTCACAGCTCCCCTAAGTTTTCATGCACTCCTCCCTTTTCACGACAGTCCAGACTCCCCCTATATGAGTCTTGCCCAGAATTGGGGTTCAGTGCAGTCAGAACTGGGGTTCAGTGCAGTCAGGAGTTTCTGTCTCCCTCCTGCTAGAGGAAGCCATCCAGGCACTCTGCTGCCCATCCTTTCCATGTGTGTGTCTTCATACCTCAGTTTTTTGTAGCTCCTCTGAGTCTCTGTGAGCCCCTCTCTTTTCTTCTAGTTGTAGAATTTCCACTATGCCAGCTTTCCTTTGGTTCTGGATGATGTCTGTTCTGTCTTTTAGTTGTAGTTTTGAAATTGTTGTGTGAGGCAGCAGCTTAGGTGTTCACCTGTGCTGCCACCGTGGTTTCTCTCAATAAGACACTTTTGATGTTTCTCTTGAAATTATCGTGTTTTCTTTGATTACAAAATCCGCTATTATTAACCAGTACACCTAGTACATTCATTACATCACCTCAACATCTTAAATACAACTCTGAAAACAACTATACAGGGAAAGAACAGAGAACTCCATGGCCTGACTGTAGGGTGAGGGAAGACTTTCCTAGGAAGGATGACAGATAACCAGCCAAGAGGGGGGTAAGGGACAGGAGGGAAGGCCTGGTAAGTGGCATTAGGGGACTACAAGCCTCTGTGGCCAGGGGAAAGAGTAGCTAGAGAGGAAAGCAGGGCCAGTTCTGGATGATCCTTGAAGACTTAAGGATTTTATTTTAAGAGCAGCAGAATATCAGGAAAGAGTGAAGCCATCAAGTATGCATTTATAAAGATGATGCTGGCTGCCTGGAGGCTACTGCTGTTTGTTTAGGCAAGAGAACTCAAAGGCTTGGTATAGATGAAGCAGAAGAGAAACAGAGAGATGGAAACCTTTGAGAGAGATTGAGGCTGGGGAGGATGGGAAGTAAGAGTCAGGCAAAGGAGGTTTTCTCTGATAACTCTTCCATGTCTAGCTATGCTGAAAGTCTAGCACCTACGGCAAGGCTTCTGGAAGATTTCTGAACAAGATGAAAGTTGTTCATCTCTCCCTCTTACCTGTACTTTTGCAGGTACCACATGCTCTACTCCAACATCTATTGAACACGCAAACATCCAAGTCAAGAGTTATAATGAGAACTCCAGGGAGCGTTATATTTGTAACTCTGGTTTCAAGCGTAAAGTTGGTACATCCAGCCTAACTAAATGCCTGCATAACGAGGACACAAATATTACACAGTGGACAATTCCCACTCTCATATGCATCAGTAAGTACCTGCCCCTGCACTGTTCCCTTCCCCCTCCCCCTGCCACTCTTGCCAAGGGCACATAGCAGTGCTGCAATGTGGGTAATGGAATAGCCCATCTGAGGGGCCAAGAGATTTGTATTGTGGTCTGAGGCTAAATAAATCAATAGACCTCTAAATAACACCTCGGAGGTGGAAATATATGGGCTTTGGAGCAGAGATGGTGTTACACAATTCTGGCTTCAAATCTTGGCTCTGCTTCTTACCCAAACCTATGAGACTTTGAGCAAGGGCCTTCCTACCTCAGAACTCTAGGTTTCTCATACAGAAAATGGCCCTGATGTCAACATTGTGGCTTGTTTGTAGAAGGATTCCGTGAAACCTGGTAAATATTAACCATTATTACCACCAATGCTGTAAGATTATAGTAGCAAGAATTTGGCTACAGACAAGGATGTGTGCTCAAGTGTAGTTACTTCCCTGAGGGCTTTCCCAATTTCTCCCTAGGAAAAGGCCTGCAGGGAAATTATTGTCATTCTTCAATGATATCCATCCCAGGAGACTGAGGAGACACATGGGCACAGATTCCCTAACTCGGTTTCCCAAGTCTAGTGTCCAGTCAGTGGTCCAGAGCAAGTGTGAGGGAAAGTCGCCAGAATCAATTTTTGTAAACCACCTACAACTGGATAACCATGCCAGAAGGAGCCAATTAATCTTGTGGTGGAAGCCAAATGTGCCATTTCCAGGAATACTAATCCACTTACTCTAGGAAAAACATTAAGCCACAATCTACTGATTTAACATTTATTGCTTACTTGGTGCATGTCCAGCAGTGAGTGAGATACTTTCTCATATAACATTTGTGAAAACTGCCAACTTCTCTGTGGGGGAAGCAGAGGCGTAAGGAGATGAGGGGAGGTTTTGTTTGTTTGCTTATCCTCCCTGGATGATTTTTTTCCATTGATTTTTAGAGATAGTGGAAGGGGGGCAAGGAGGGCGGTGGGAAAAGGAGGGCGGACATGGATATGTTGCCTCTCAAATGGCCCAGACTGGGAATGGGGATTGAACCTGCAACACAGGTACATGCCCTTGATCAAATTGAACCCACGACCCTTTGGTGCATGGTCCCATGCTCTAACTACTTAGAACACCAGTTAGGGCAGAGGGGAGATTGTTCTATAGCAAACGTACTTTATTGTAGGATTCCTTGGAGAGCCAGACTTTCTCATTGAATTTGTAGTGTTTAGACCACTGGTACCCTCCCCCCACCCCCAACCTCTCCCTCTCTGCATGACTATCATGCAGACTTCAGAGGTAGAGCAAGGAGGAAGTGTTCTAATTGATGCAGAAGACTGACTGGCCCTTCCCCTGATCTTTTCAAAGATGCATATATATATACAGCCTTGGAAGATGGAAACAGCACCTCCCTCTGGAGAAAATGCAGACATGGTCATGCCATTAATAAAAGACTCAGGTTCCCTGAACTCAGGCTTCCTCTTCTGTGTTGCAGACCACTGGATGTTTCTAGTCTGGCCCATCCATGTTGCCTCTGTGGGGCTTAGAGATGAGGAAATTGATACAAATTTGCTGATACTCCTGCTGCCTGTTGTGTTTTCAGTCGGTGCTTGTATTTGCATGAGAACTGCAGGTTGGGAAACATTGTAGTTTATTTCTTGTGCTTCTGGCCTATCCTAGGAGGCCAAATGTATCCGTTTTAAATTTGTATGCTTATTTGTTGTTTATATCCAGTTCTGAAGCCACCCCAGGTTCCACCCTCAGGATCATAAATGCCATGTGGTTGTCCTCTCTCTAGGAGACCCCTCCCTGACTCACCAAAGGCCATCCTCCACAGTAGCACCAGCAGGGGTAACTACAGAGCCAGAGAGTCCCACCCTTTCTGGAAAAGGTAGGATTGTTGGGGATTTTTTAAGGACTTCCATTCCCTGCTAAAACTCAGGTCCCCACAAATCCCTCAGATTCATGGACCATAGATGAAGTTCCATTACAAACTTATGTAATAGAACAAAACTTTTTAAAAATCAAGAACAAAAATTTACCTTAGCTTAATTTTCTGTTTTTAAATCAAAGAGGCTTGATATTCAGGTTTTATATGTGCATGGTTAAGAATGGTTTGAATCTACTCTTAATTATGTCAAATCAAACTTAGCTGTATACCTTAGAGATAATGGAAGGGAGGCAAGGAGGGCTGTGGGGGAAAGGGGGGAGGACATGCAACGAAAAACAGAGTTCTGAATCTAGAAAGAGCTCTATAAGTATTAATTACAAAAGAAGTGAATTTCAAAACATGAGAGACCCATGCAGAATTGCCTCCCAACAGTCCTAAACACCAGCAAGTTAACTATGATGGCTCTGGTGTAGCAGCATTGCCCAAAGCTGCCAACGTGCCACATTTCCACTGAGTCTTAATTGTCCATCCCAATTTCCTCAGCACTATCTCAGTGTTAAGAAAATTCGACACCTTGGGTGCTAAATATCATGGGACAATGTGCCCCATGTCCCAGGATACCCTTACTTTACACTTAACTCTTGATTTTTTTGTGTTCCATTTTCCAATTTGTGGCTTTTCCTGGCCCCTGTCTCCTCCCCTCCAGGCACAGTCATCCTGTTATGCTTGGCACACCTCCCTAGAGCATGGCTCCTAATTTTGACTGTCCACTGAGGTCACCTTGGAACTCTCGAGAGTAATCTGGGAATCAGAATTTTAGAAGCTCCCTAGGTAATTCTTAGGTAGCCAAAGCTGAGAACCATTGCTAAAGGGAAGGATGGAGAGGCCAAAAAAGGTTTCCTTCTAGTTAGTTGGCTACAAACAGAAGGCAGAGGCTGAAGTACTGGCTATATTTAAGTTTGGACAGTTCTAAAGCTCCTTTAATCAAAGTCAAAGCTGATTCACCCAATTAATGAGAATCATCTGGTGGCCTCTCCCAGTTCTGCCTTCATGCGCCAAACACTTGGTCAGATGAAACTGCACAGTGGAAATCTCAGAGGTGAGATTGTCATCTTTGACACAGAGTGATGTTGCCAGGGGCACTTCGATGGGAATGCTCTGGGGGAACTCTAGGCAAAATGCTGGCAGTCTGGGTAGTATGAGGAATTGACTAAGGATTAAAGGGCATGGGGACCTCTCACAGCATCTATGGCTGGGCGTGCATGAAGCAGCCCAAATAATGTGGCCGGATAGCCAAAGATGCTGAGACTGGGGCAAAGCCAGGATACCCTTCAAATACACTATAGTTTAGATGAGCTGAATCTCAGGCTCCCCCTTATTTAGAAGTTTTGTGAAAACATGTATAAAATAAACTAAAACCAGTAACCCAGATGCCTCAGCTTTGGCAAATACAGTTCCACTTGTGTGTCTTTTTTTTTTTTTTTTTTTGAGACTAGTCTTCTTTAGTAAACAGCCTGGATCTACTCTAATCTTTGTAATTCACTCTGAAATGCTCTAGCATTCTCAAAAATCTTATGGCCACCCTGGATGGATGACTACGTTATACGCTTATGGGATTTTCGTAAAGTTCCATAGAGCAGTGTGATGGGGGAGGGCTGGCCCAGATCGGGTTCCTTTGAGCATGGATTAATAAGTTCATTCTCTTCTGGAGCTGAGAAAGTTACTATTCTAAACATTTATGTTCTCCACCTTCCAACAGAACCAGCTTTCATTTTCAAGCCAGACACCATAGTGGCCACAGAGCCAGCCATGGTACCGGGCTCCAGGCTGATGCCATCCAAACCTCCTGCAGGAACCATAGGGGTAGTCAGGAATGAGCCCTCCCAAGCCCCACCTCAGACAACTGCAAAGGCCTTGGAACACACTCCCTCCACCTCCCTCGAGAAGCCAGGTTGGCACTGGCTTTGCACATTTTGCGGGAGGACAGCTCTCTGCTTGCTTGACATAATACCCTCCAAAACCAGAACCACCTAGCAACCCTCCACCACTGGCTCTCTGGCCACAGCCTTCTTGCTCTGGACTCTGTTTTGTGCTCCACCCTGGCTCAGTCCAGGTGAAAAATAAGAAAACATTCATATGTGTCCACATTTTTACCATTTCTAGCACTCTACATTCCATTATTTAGATCCAAATTTCTTTCTAGTCTCATATTCCTTCTAAGAACTTACATTAATATTTCCCAAATGTGCCAAGACTCGCCATATTAACCTGCTTTGCTAAGAATCTGAATATCTGCTTCCTCCTAATATGGGAGGACTCCTCACCCTCTGAAGTAATGATCTATGGGATGGAGGAGCTCTCAGTAACCTGTATCTTCTGTAAGGGCACATCTGATTCTTAAGCATGGCCCAGCTCTAAATGAATTACCTTGCTTGTTCTTTGCTAAAATGAGTTTGGTTTTGCCAGCCATGTATCTCTCAAGGCTTTAAGATAGGAACCAAATTGTGTAGAATTTCTCCTGCTTAATGAGAATAGTATCTTTAGGACTACTGAGTCATAACTGAGCTGCAATCTCTCCCCTCAGGTGCACATTCATCCAATTTCACAGCTGTCACTGGTAAGTATTTCCCTTTGTCCCAGAAGTGTTGAAGCGCAGGGGAACAAGCTGAACAGTCCTGGTTTGTGCCAATTGTCCCAGCATGATCACCAATAGCATCCCCTTTCACTATCAAGTGTATTGGTGTAGAAAATAAGTTATGAGATCACCTATTTATGGAATTCTTTATTTGACATCACTATTTTCATATTGGTACCTTATCACTGTCAGGCTCCTGATACAGAAACCAAAGAGTAGATACATCACAGAAAGGGCCTGTTCGGCAATTCAGTTCTACTAAGCAGGGCTAGACGTCTGTCCAAGACTTACTAGAAAACCAGGAGTGTGTGCTGGCACCATGGAGATGACATTGTGTTGCTGACATGCAGACTGCAGTACTCCTCCAGTGTTAGCATCATATACCTACAGCCAGACCATTCAAATTTCTCCATCTAGAAGCTTTTTTACAGGAGATGCACACAACACTAAGGCTAGGAGAGAATGTGCCAGTAAATATAAGGAGGGAGTTGGAAAATTGTTAGCAAGAAGGAAAGAAAATGATGAAAGGAGAAGAAAACCCAGAGAAGAGAGGAGAAAAAAAGATAAAGAAACCAGGAGAACAAAATGCAAGAAGAAAGAAAGAAACTGATACTTCTGTCTGAGAGGTTTCCAATGAACCAAAAACCACTCTAATGTCATATGGGCAAAATGATTTCTATTTTTGATTTACAAATTTTCCTGCTAGAGAAAAATTCATATTTTTGTGGTTACATTTTATCTGCATTACTGTCAACTGGGAAAAAATAAGTGGCTTTAGTCATTTCAGCAGTTAGTTGATTAGAATGGTGTTTGTTTGTTGTTGTTTTTGTAAATCAGTCATATATACAAAGTCAAGACAGGCTATTTGTAGAGTATTTTCATGGAGAAACTATGGTATTTAATGGCAAGGATATGAAAATAATATGTTAATCATTTAAAGGGAGATCAATAAATAAAGAAGCCAATCTAATTTTTCTTTTTATGTCACATACTACATTAATCTTCTACAAAGTTTTAAGTTTTTTATTCATTTAAAACATTTTTTAATTGATTTCAGAGAGCAAGAAAGAAGCAGAGATAGAAACATTAATGATGAGAGAGAACCATTGATTGGCTGCCTCCTACATGTCCCCTACTGGGGATTGAGCCCATAACCCGGACATGTGCCCTTGACCAGAATTGAACCTTGGACCCTTCAGTCTGCAGGCTGACACTCTATCCACTGAACTAAACTAGATAAGGCTTTATTCATTTTTTTGAACTGGTAATTTTTGCACATAATTTAAAAATTAAAAAATTACAAAAGGATATATAGTAAAAAGTAAGCTCTCTTTCTGACTGAAAATTATCTCTGGGAAGGAAGCAATCCCTTGTTACCAGATTTCTGGGTATCCATCAAAGAAAGTCAGTATGTCAACAGCACACAGAGGATACATGATGCCAGCCAGTTAGGTATTCTATTTTCATTGCTCTGTACTTTGTTTTCTTTTTTATTATTATTATTAAATCTTTTTTGTTCAGATTACAGTTGTTCCTCTTTTTTCCCCCTATAGCTCCCCTCCACCTAGTACCCACCCCACCCCCTTCCCTTACTCCCCCCCCCCTCACTGTCCTCATCCATAGGTGTATGATTTTTGTCCAGTCTCTTCACACACACCCACACCCCTTTCTGAGAATTGTCAGTCCATTTCCTTTCTATGCCCCTGATTCTATTATATTCACCAGTTTATTCTGTTTATCAGATTTTTTATTCCTTTGATTTTTAGATTCACTTGATAGATATGTATTTGTTGTTCATAATTTTTACCTTTACCTTTTTCTTCTTCCTCTTCTTAAAGAATACCCTTCAGCATTTCATATAATACTGGTATGGCAGTGATGAACTCCTTTTGCTTTTTCTTATTTGTGAAGCTATTTATCTGACCTTCAATTCTGAATAATAGTTTTTGGGGGTAATCTTGATTGTAGGTTCTTGTTATTCATCATGTTGAATATTTCCTGCCACTCTCTTCTGGCCTGCATAGTTTCTGTTGAGAAATCCCCTGACAGTAGTATGGGTACTCCCTTGTAGGTAACTGTTTTTCTCTTGCTGCTTTCAAGATTCTGTCTTTGTCTTTTGTGCTTGGCATTTTAATTATGATGTGTCTTGGTGTAGTCCTCCTTGGATTCCTTTTGTTTGGGGTTCTGTGCACTTCCTGGACTGGTAAGTCTATTTCTTTCACCAAGTGTGAGAAGTTTTTTGTCATTATTTCTTCAAATAGGTTTTCAGTATCTTGCTCTCTCTCTTCTTCTGGCACCCCCATCATTCTGATGTTGGTACGCTTGAGGTTGTCCCAGAGGCTCCTTACACTATCTTCATATTTTTTGGATTCTTTTTGCTTTTTGCCTTTCTGGTTGGGTGTTTTTTGCTTCTCTGTATTTCAAATCTTGCAATCCTCTAGTCTGTTGTTGGATCTCTGTATATTATTCTTTATTTCAGTCAGTGTATGCTTAATTTTTAGTTGATCCTTTTTCATATCCTCAAGGGTCTCCCCTCCACCTAGTCCCCACCCCATCCTCTTCCCTTACTCCCCCCCTCTCACTGTCCTCATCCATAGGTGTATGATTTTTTATCAGCCTTCCTAGAAAATTCTTGAAAAACCTTATAACAGTGGTTTTGAACTCTATATCCAGTTGTTTGCTTTCCTCCATTTTTTTCATTTGTGACTTCTTTCTCTCCGAATTTTGGCTGCTTCCCTTAGTTGATATAGAGTGGCTTTGTGTACTAGGTGGCCCAGTGGCTCAGCCTCCCAGTTATCTGAGGTGAACACTCTTGGTGCACCCCTTTGTGGGCTGTTTTGTAGTTAAGCCTTGATTGTTGTTGATATCACTGGGAGGAATTGACCTCCAGGCCAATTGGCTGTGAGGATCAGCTGTGTCTACACCAGGAGAACTTCTGTGCTAGAGACACCCTATGGGACAAGACTTGCTTCAGTGGGGCTTTGGGGCTCACTGAGTCTGCCCTCTTGAGTGTGTCTCTTATAGATCTGAGGAGTTGTAATTTGGATGGTCCCACTCTGACCCCTGGATACATTGGCTTTTGGATCTCTAAGGAGATGCTAATTTAGCCTCTGCCTGAGGCCACCAGCAGGAACTCTAGAGAGATCTGCAAATTCCTCTTTGTTTGGCTTTCGGAGGTGCTCACATGAGGCCCAGCTGTGAAGCAATGCAAGCTGCTGTAAGGCCTTGGGCCTTCATTTGGATGTTCTGGGTCTCTCTGACTCAGCTGTAGTTTGTTAGGTAAATTTAGATTTCAAAGGACCAGACCATTCATATGTAAAAGCCTCTACACACTGTTTAGATGGGGCAGAGTCTCAAGGAGGAGCCAGCAGCAAAGGCTTCCCATCAGCCCTGCCCTAAGAGCCCTCTGGGTCTCACTCAGTGTGCCTTGATAATCGCTGCAAGCATCTCTGAGAGAAAGCTACCCTTGAGTTCCGCCTGCTGCCAGATAGTCCAGTTTCTCCACATATGAGTCTGAGTCCCCAGATCTCGCCCAGAACTGGAGTTCAGAGTAGTTGGGAGCTTGTGTCTCCCTGCGGATTGAAAAAGCCAGCTGTGTACTCTGTTGCCAGCCCTCTGTGCACACGCTCATGCCTCCATACCTCTGCACTTTATTTCCACAGCTCCTGTGAGTCTCAGTGTGCTTTTCTCTTCCCTTGTAGTTGAAGAAGTTCCACACAGCCAGCCTTCCAAATGATGTGCATTTTGGTTTTTAGTTGTAGTTTTGAAGTGGTTGTGCGAGGTAGCAATTTCAGATGTTTACCTATGCCGCCATCTTGGTTTTGTACTTTGTTTTCACTTAATGCTATATGTTGGAGATGCTTCCACATCAATATATAAAACCACATCATTCTTTTTAAAACTTAAAAATATTCCATTTATGGATTTGCTACAATTTATTTAGCCAACTCCCTATTTGGACACATGACTTGCTTACACTCTTTGGCTATATTATAAACAATGAAAAATTATAAAACATTGTATTGTTTTGCATATGTGCAAATATATCTGTAGGATAAAATCTTAAAGATAAAGTTTTGGAGCCATATTTTCTATGTAGATTTTCAAACTATTTTATTATGCACTATAATCTATTTTTTCAAATTTATGTCTTTCACTGGATTAAAATATCAGAAACTCACTCCCAAATTCTGAAATGTAATATAGTAAATATTAACTGAACATGTACAATAGATAAAGATAGCTAAGTGCAAAGAACTATGCAAATACAGAGATTTAAAAGAAAACAGCTTTAAACCATTCATATTGTATTATCTTCCTTCAAGCTGCTTAAATATAAAGATAGACATATTTCCTGGCTGCTCAGTTGGGTGAGCATCATCCCATGCACCAAAAGGTCACTGGTTTGGATGCCACTCAGGGCACATGCCTAAATTTCAGGTTCAATCCCCTGTAGGTGGGGGGTAGAGAGGCAGGAGGCAGCCAATTGATGTTTCTCTCTCATCAATGTTTCTCTCTCTCTCTCCCTTCTATCTCTCTCTCAAAAAACACCAATAAACATAGTAAAAAAAAAAAAAAGCCAGACATATTAAAATTATAAGAATGCAAGTAATTTCAGCAAGGAGATGAAAACTAGCTATATTTCATTATGTATTATTTGAATTTCATCCACTAAGAAGGTGTATGCTAAAATAAAAATCATCCTAACTTTCTAGAAACACTAAGTTATAATGCCTTAAAAGTATGTCACATATAATCCCAGTCACCTAAGACCTAAGAGTATGCCCAGATCAGGTATCAGTGACAGAGGTACTCACTGGTTCCCTGGACATCAGTGGCTGTTGCTATTTCCACATGAATAAGCAATCAGTTGAGCTCATCTTTGTAAATAAATAAACAAACAAACAATGCTTTATACTATAGTGGTTGCTCAGTAAATGTTAACTTAATGTTTTAATCAACCCATTGATACTACCAATATCATTTGTTTTTAAAATAAGGTTATAAAAGATTATCACAACTTTTAAAGTTGCTTTTTTTAGTCCAACAGAAATATTGAGTAAGTAGTGAATGAATGAGAAAATGGTTAAGTAAATTTGAGGGCTTTAACATTTAAATAAATATTCAGGAAGTGTGGATCATTTCATTGTTTTAAATATCTATTGCCTCACTTGGCAGCCCTTTTTATCAATAACTTTATTCAATTTTTCCAATATCTGGTCTCTGACCCTTGACTAAGCTATTCTTGAAGAGTCTCAATTGTAAAATAAAGGTCAAAATATCATCTATGACGGTGTTTACATGGCCATCTTCACTTAGTACACTAGGAGTGAGGAGTTGCTTTTTCTGTCACATCTGAAATAAGTTTGCTACAGTCAATATGCCCAGCCTTTAACAGGAGCTATCTTTGTAACGTTCATCTGTTCAATCTATAGAAATGAAGATTCTATTTTGTGGCAGATCTGGTACTAACCTACAATGAAATGCAGGCTGTTACTAGCCTTTCTAGCTTCCTGTGCAATAACCCACTTTTTGTCTTCTCTCTCCCAGACTCTAATTTTTCTCTATCTCATGAAATCTCTTTCACTTCCCTTTTCTCTAATCCCTGCACCCCTAGGAAACACAAAAGGGTGGAGAAGTTGGCAGTTGATATCTTAGTCCATTGTTGTAATGATTCTGGTTTCAATTTCTTTACTTAATATCTCCGTATATAACTTGAAGAAGAAGCCAAGGGTTTGAGCTCAAATTGCTATTTTGTATCATTGGCTCAGGAGCCCTCTTCTCCCTTGAGTTTGAGTCTGTAGTTTATATCCTCATTAAAAATAAACAGGAAGAAGCATTGTGAAATAAAACTTACTGTTTATATCAACTTGCCATTTCCAATAAATCTCTCCATGAACAGTAAATGCATGCCAAACTACTTAGTCAACATGAAGAAATAGTGCATCACCAGCTACAATATCTCTGCTAATAAAGATTTCTGATTTTTAGGCATACTGATGAGTAATGTTTAAAGTCAAAAGAACTTTCACTATTTTTCCAAGTTTGTTGTTACTTCTTTTAGAACAACTTTTCCATGCTTTTTTCTACAGCACATTTTGTTTTTGCACTTTACTGTTTCTTCTGATTACAGCATCATTGCAAAAATATAAGGAAAAAAATTTTTTTTAATATTTTTAAAATATATTTTATTGATTTTTTTTTTTTTTTTTTTTTTACAGAGAAGAAGGGAGAGGGATAGAGAGTCAGAAACATCGATGAGATAGAGACATCGATCAGCCGCCTCCTGCACACTCCCTACTGGGGATGTGCCCGCAACCAGGATACATGCCCTTGACCTGAATGGAACCCGGGACCCTTCAGTCTGCAGGCCGACGCTCTATCCACTGAGCCAAACCAGTTTCGGCAAGGGGAAAAATTTTTAAAGAACATAAAAATTATCTATAATCCCACATTACTTAATACTTTGATAGATATTATTCAAGATTTTTTGTGCATCTGATACACACATGGCTTACTGGATTTCTTTTGGTTCATTTTTATTTCAACCACCTTTTTTCACTTATATCACTAGAGTCCCAATGCATGAAATTGCCCCAGTTTCATCCAGAAGGACATGCAGAAAATCATTTGGCTGTCTGGTCTAATTAGCCTATTTTGCTTTTATTATTATAGATATCTTTCCATGTTCATATAGATTAATTTCACAAGTTTTAAAATATATTTTTAATGATTTCAGAGAGGAAAGGAGAGGGAGAGAGATAGAAACATCAATGATGAGAGAGAATCATTGGTTAGCTACCTCCTGCAAGCTCCATACTGGGGATTGAGCAAGCAACCAGGGCATGTGCCCTGATAGAATCAAACTGTGACCTCGTAGTTCATAGATCAAAGCTCATAGGTTTATAGATCAAACTACACCAATGAGGCCATTTCATAATTTTTAAAAGCTGAATAATATTCCATTGGACAGGTATTAACACATTTTAATTAATTTTCTACTGATATTTAAATGGATATTTTACACAACACTTAAGTGAATATTCATATATATACTTTCTCATTTCCTTATAATGAATCCTAGAAGTAGAACTAGAGAGTTAATATATATGGTCTTCTCTAGAGCTTTTGTTATGTTACCAATTACCTTTGAGAAAAACTATACCCATTTACATTCACTCCTGCAAAGCAGAGAATCTGGGTGTTTCCCATATTCATATATTTAACTTGTATTTCAATAGGGTTGTATTTTAAATGCCAATCCATGGGGATTTGCCCTTGCCTACAAAGTTGCATGTTGGTTGTACAGGGAGAGGTCTGAAAGTTTAATGGTAGGAGAGTAATTGACTCATGGTCCACAGTGAGATGACTGGCTCTCCAGATGTTCAGGGTTGTCATCTTACAAGTGGGGCAGCTAGGTGATTTTTGCACGGAGATTTCATAATATTAAGACAAGTTGGCAAAATCTGCTTGAATTTTATTATTCACTCAATGTTTTAAAAATAGTTATGAAAAAAATAAAAAATAAAATAAATAAATAAAAATAGTTATGTTCATCTGTCCTTTTGCTTCCACACGAGGATCCCACTGTTCCTGTCTAATAAATCTCAAATGCTGTCATGGCTGCTGGCCTTCCACTCTCAAATTTTCCCACCATCCATGCCGTTCCTTTCAACTCAGTCAACACAGTTTTTTCCTTTTCCTAAGCATTTCTTTATTCTCCTCCTACTTATAAGATCTCTCTTATAACACCTTCTCTTTCTCCTTACCACCCTTCCTCTGTTATAAAAAAGTAGCCAATAAATAATGACAATGGAATTGGAAGAAAAATGGCACTGCAAGCTATTTCTAAATCAGGATTCTGCGAAGCTGCAGAAAAGGGGGAGGTTGTGTCAGAGGACAACTGTGAAGGACCTTTACCACGTCTACTTTTTTGTCTTTGGATTTAGCAGCAAGCATTTCTTCTCACAAAGTGCTGGCCTCCTCATCCTCATATGTCCACCCATGGTTCTGATCTCTGAGCCTCTTACTTTCCCCTCCTGACTTACTCCTATCCCTCCCATTCCTGCCCATCACTGTCACTCTGCTCAGGAAGGATAAGGATTAGGAGCACGGGACATGGGATAACATGAATTGGATAGTTTGAACTGGCAGTGTGGGTGGGGAAGGAATGTACTTTACGTCCAGAGGTAGAAAATAGATTGAATTGCATAGAACCTTAAGAAATGTTAATAACAGTAAGCTGGTTGGGAAGGCATGTGTATCTCTCTGTGGGAATGTAAATTGTAAGGAATTTTCAGATTCTTAGAAATGAACCTTATAGGGAGATAAATGGTGATGGATGGAGACTTGACTTGGGGTGCTAAATACACAACACAGTGTACAAATATATGTTGTAGAATTATGCACCTGAAACCTGTATAATTTTGTTAACCAGTGTCACCCCGATAAATTAAATAAAAAAAGGAGAAAAAATGAAATGAATCTACTACCTGGACTTTTAGCATGATACCAGCTTAGTTCTCTTCTTTTACAGCGGCAACAATCTCCACATCTATGCTTTGTGGAGTATGTGTGGTATTACTTCTGGTATGTTATTATAAAAAATCAAGGTGAGTGGCACAAGAGAATCAAACTGGACAAGATTCTTCCTTTCCTCCGAGAAAAGAGTTCATTATTATGACTCTGGGCCTACCTTCCCAATGAAGAATCCCTTTCCTGGCTAAAGACACAGGCTCTCACTCTCATCCCTCTTTTATGTTGGCCAAAAGCAGTGTTGGGCCCTGGCTGGTAGCTCAGTTGGTTGGAGCATTGTCTCAGTATACCAAAAGATAGTTGTTTTGATTCCCAGTCAGGGTACATACCCAGGTTTTGGTATGTGATTTGTACGGGAAGCAACCGATCAATGTTTTTCTCTCACACTGATGTTTCTCTCTCTAAAACATATCCTCAAGTGAGGATTTAAAAACACACACAACAGTGTTGGAGTTGAGCAGTCACATTAGCCAGTCTTAGAAAGCCATTTACTTTCCAAAGTAGGCCACTTGTCAGAAATGGGGCAGCAAAAGCTGATGACAAAGGGCCAATTTTACCAAGAGCCAGTTCAGAAGGAAAGAATGTGCCAAATAACCAATTTGAAAGATAGGCAAATTGTATCACTTCTTATCATATAGGCATGAATATATTCTTCAATGTACTCATTAAATATGGATATATTTTTTCATAAATATACTCATTCATGCAGCTTTACTTTTGTATTTTTGATCATTGAAATTCTATATTTCAGCATTTGTGACAAGATTGTTTCTGCCATTTGCTGAAATTTCAGACCTTATTATTTTTCTAATCTTCAGGCATTTTTATCATTTTTTCATTAAAGCCTTTAATGACACATTAGCCTTTATTTATTTTTTAAATGCTCCTTAATCTTTTTAAATGAATTTTTCTTTTTTAAAATATATTTTTATTGGCTTAAGAGAGGAAGGGAGAGAGAAAGAGATAGAAACATCATTGATGAGAGAGAATCATGGATCAGCTGCCTCCTGCATGCCCCCTAGTGAAGATCAAACCTGCAATTTAGGCAAGTGCCCTTGATCGGAATTGAACCCAGGACCTTTCAGTCCAGAGGCCACCGCTCTATCCACTGAGCAAAATTGGCCAGGGTTAGCCTTAATTTTATACTTCTACCAATTAGTAACCAGTATTTCAGCATTCCACATTGATGCAGTTGCTCTGGATTCTTTCTCAACTTTATACAATCAATGGACATAAGATTTGTTGAAAATAAACTTTTAGTTACTAGTAAAAAAATATTATTTTGTAAATATCATATCAATATAAAGACTATATTGCCCTTTGAGCCTAACTTCAAAAAAGTGAACATTTCATAAAATACTACTGTAAAGCCAAAACAAAAAACATCATCTAAAAATTTACATAAATCTTCAAAAGCAGTTAATATCATCTCAAACAACAAGAAATACCATAAACTTCATAAATAGTTTAGAAATTAACTAAGATTGCTATATTACTTAAAGACTTATCAAAAATGTTCAAATGTTGGCAAAATGTATTTTAAAAGAATTTTTTAAATATCAGAATAAAAATTTCCATATAAAATGCTATATTTGGAGTTACATTCTTAAGAAATTATAATGACTATAATCATTGACTATATATTTTTAAAATATATTTTTATTGATTTGAGAGAGAGAGAGGGAGAGATAGAAACATCAATGATGATAAATAATCATTTATTGGCTGCCTTCTGCATGCCCCTTATTGGGAATCAAGCCCACAATCTGGGCATATGCCCTGACTAGGAATAGAACCCTGACCTCCTGGTTCACAGGTCAAGATGCTCAACCACTGAGCCATGTTGACTAGGCGACTATTTAAAAAGAATACATACACAATCTTTTAAAAGAATAATACATTAAATTATGTTCTTTAAAAGTATTTGAAAATGTAGTATTTATTGCCAATAAACATGCTCAAAAGAAGAAAATATCAATATTCACAGACTATGTGAAATTCTTTAAGAATTGGTAAACCTCCAAAGAGCTCAAAGTGCTTATTTTAAAATGTCCTAAAAAGTGCTTATCCTCGGAAGGTGAGTTACATAATGCATGGAAGAAATTGCTGACTCAGACACTAATGGCCTAAAAATCACATTAGTCAACAAAGATACATGAAATTAAGGTGTTCTGCTTCCCTCCTCTTGATTACTCAGGAACTGATTAATATATTTGTTTACTTTTTAAAATGTTTTTATTGATTTTTAGAGGGAGAGAGATAGACACATTAATCAATTGGCCTCCTGTTCACAACTCTACTGTGGATCAAACCACAACCCAGGCATGTACCCTGACAAGAAATCAAACCCATGTTCTCCTACTTCCTGGATCAATGCTTAACACTAAGTGCCAAGAACTGTTTTAGAAGCTTTACAAGTATTATATCATTTTTATCAGAATTATCACATCTGACTTAGCTGGACTCCTAATTACTTTCTCCTTCTTGTCATTTGAACTATCACTTTTCAGCAGAGGGTTGGCAAGGTGGGGGAGAGGGGGGAGGAGGAGCTACTCCAATAGCATTTAGAAATCTTTGGTGGATAAGGAGATTAAAAATACTGAAAACCCTAAAAATAGGATTTAAATAGTATCTGTGAGTGCAGTTTTCTCGATCTGAGTGTGCAATAGGAACTGTTTACTCAATTTGAGGGCAATGCTCTCCTCATTTCAAAATTTGTGAATTATATGCTTTACAGGAAAACTTTCCGGACACCCAGTGATCAAATGGAAAATATGGAAGATATCCCAATGACTGGGGGAACCAATAACAGAGAGGAGGATACAGAAAACCACCACACAGTCTAGGAAACTCCAAGGGAAACCCAGGCCAGCAAAGGCTACAGCAAAGGCACCAACTCTGCCTGGCCAGGGGGGACCTAGAAAAAACTCAAGGAATTGGGCACCAGGGAGAAGCCATCAAGATGTGCCCACGCTCAGCACTATCTGCATGAGTAGGTTCTTCAGACTTGGGATGGAAGCTTGATGCCTGTCCTGCCTCAGATATGGGGCCAAGTTCCCAAAGTCCCAGCCATTGAAGGCCTCAGGTCTTCCTATGAGGGCTTTTATTTCATTATGATATTTACTCAGGATAACTTATCAGCTCGACTCTCTTCCATCTCTCCTCCAGACTGGCAGTTTACAAAGAAAAGAAATATATCTGAGGCTCTAAGTGAATTTAGTAGGCTCCTCCTGGCTTGAGAGGTGTGTCTATAAGGATGACATTAGCATTTCAGTTCCTAAAACTCTCTCCAGTTAGGTGCTTTGCTTGCACTGAAAGGAAGCAAAGAGATATTGTACACAGTGAATTCTCTTAATTTAAGGATTCAGAAAGAAAACTGAATTCAGTGACATTTTCCATATATATACATTTATATTTATACTTTTTTATCCTATCTAATAAAAGAGTAATATGCAAATTGACCATACCTCTGCTACACCCACCAGTCACACCCACCAGCCAATCAGAGGGAGCATGCAAATTAACCTAACCAAGATGGCTACGGCCACAGAGAGAGCAAGAGGGAGGCTTGGGTTGCCCCTGGCGATGGAGGAAGCCAAGCTTTCCCAGGTCCAGGTCTCCACTTAAGACAATAAAGTTTCAATGGCTGTGCCAGCAGGCTTGGCTCTGTTCCAGACTACAAAGTTTCAATTGTAGAAGATAAATAAATCCCAGATACCAGGGCCTCTGCTTTGGTTGCTGGTGGGTGTGGCCGGCCTGCAAACCTTCGCCCAGGCCGCCCCATACCAGGCTGGTGATAATCCCAGCCTGGATTCCTACTCATTGGCCCAGAGTTCATAGCGGGAGCAGCCTCTCATCCTGATCCAGGATACTCTTCAGGGCAAACAAGCTGGCCCCCACCTGTGCACTAGGCCTCTATCCTATCTAATAAAAGAGTAATATGCACATTGACCATCACTCCAACACACAAGGTGACTGCCCCCATGTGGTCAAAAGATCTTGCCCCCATGTGGACACAAGAGATGGCCACCACAAGATGGCCAGCAGGGGAGAGTAGTTGGCAAGGACCAGGCCTGCAAGGGAGGGCAGTTGGGGGTGATCAAGCCTGCAGAGGAGGGAAGTTAGGGGTGACAAGGCCAGCAGAGGAGGGAAGTTGCGGGTGACTGGGCCTGCAGGGAATGGCAGTTGGGGAGGACCCAGGCCTGCATGGGAGAGCAGTTAAGGATGACCAGGCCCGCAGGGGAGCAGTCAGGCATCAATCAGGCTGGCAGGGGAGTGGTTAGGGGGTGATCAGGCTGGCAGCAGAAGCGGTTAGGGGCAATCAGGAAGGCAGGCAGGTGAGCAGTGGGGAGCCAGCAGTCCTGGATTGTGAGAGAGATGTCCGACTGCCCGTTTAGGCCCGATTCTACCTGGATCGGGCCAAAACGGCATTCGGACATCCTTCAAGGGGTCCCACATTGGAAAGGAAGCAGGCTGGGCTGAAGGACACCCCCCCCCCATGCACGAATTTTGTGAACCAGGCCTCTAGTCTTATCTAATAAAAGCCCAGCAACCAAATGGTAGAATGACCAGTTAACCAGTTGCTGTGACATGCACTGACCACCAGGAGGCAGATGCTCAATGCAGGAGCTACCTTGTGGTGGTCAGTATGCTACCACAATGGGAGTGCTGCTAGGCTGACCAGGATGAGAGGCTGCTCCCGCTATGAACTCTGGGCCAATGAGTAGGAATCCAGGCTGGGATTATCACCTCCTCACCCCAGGCTCTTCCTCCTTGCTCCCTAGCGCCTCCACCGCCGCCAGGCTTGCAAAGCTGACCTGGAGGCTGGGAAGTGGGTTCATGGCTGCCATGGGACTGAGGCCTACTCCACCGCCTCTCAGTGCTATTATCCCTGGGCCTGGCCTCGACCAAATCCCTTGGAGAGGCAAGTGCTCCAGCTCCACAAAAGATGCCGGACCAGGGAGCAGCTGGTCAGAGGGTGGATCCATAGCACTCCAATGGGAGTGCTGCTAGGCTGACCAGGATGAGTGGCGCTCGCATAGGGAGCCAATCTCCACAGGCCATGGCCCCTACCAGTGCACGAATCCCATGCACCAGGCCTCTAGTATCCACATATGACTTGCATTTTGAAATTGTATCTTATATAAACAAAATAAAATGTCTATTTTCAATTTAAAAATGCAGTAAAACAATCACTGAAAAGAAATGAACATCAACAACAACAAAAAAGAACACCAAGCCCTGGTCAGTTGCTCATGGTATGAGTTTTGGCCTGCGGATCAAAGGATCTCGGGTTCAATTCCCAGTGAAAGGCACATAACTCAGTTTCAGGTTCGGTCCCCAGCCCCAGTCAGAGACAACCAATGGATGTGTCCCATTCTCTCTCCCTTCCCCTCCTCCCTCCCTTCAACTCTCTCTAAAAATCAATGGAAAAAATATCCTTGGATGAGGATTAAAGAAAAAGAACACTAAGAGGAGAAAAAGCAGGAATGCAGAGTCCCAAATGGTTGAGCTCAGCTTTTCAAAAAGGAGAAAAACAATCTTGCCTAAAGCTGGGTCAGATCACAGTTTTAGAGAATTTCTAATGGGATTTTCATGTAAAAAGCCGTAAGTGACAGATTATGGTCCAAGTACTCCTGGTACATACACACATGCTCTTGCTTTGCATTATTCTCTCCCTCCTTCCTTTCTTCCCTCCCTCCCTTTCCTATTTATAACATTTTAAAAATAAAATCATAGGACTGATTTTATTTTTAAATAAAAATTCTTATTTTATAGATGAGAAAATTGAGGCCCAGCCACATGGCTCAATTAATGAACAGGATTTGGGATAGGGGGCTGGGAGTAGTATTCCTGACTATAAATCAGCTACCAATTGCCCAGTAACACAGCCAGGTAGCCATCACAAGCTTTTGAGGGATGGGGCATAGCAACCAATTCTTGCTCCTTCAGAAGCTCTCAAAGTGCCCTTTCTTTTTCTTTCTTTTCTTTTTCTTCTTCTTTTTTTTTTTTTTTACAAAAGTCACTATTTTATTATTTGAAATAAAATCAATTTTCAATTAGGTTTCAGAAACAGGGAAAAATATCTATGCCCTTGTTCATTTTAATGCCATAGAGATGAGGTACCTGAGATAAATATCAAAAGAAGAATCCAGAGAACCATGAGAAGTTTATGGAAATGCAATTCTGTTTCTGGGAATAGCATTGTACAATCCAGGATCAAATAGCTGTTGATGGTTCTCAATGCAACTTAAGACATATATAAATAGAACAGTTGGTGCAGAATAAATACAGTAAGGGAAATTTAAAAATGTATGAAGTCTAAGCCTTATAATTCCCAACCCTGAGCCTTCTTAGAGGACCTGACGAGGTCACATAATAAGCTTAGTTATGGATGTCACAGGAAGTACATAGTATGCACCTGTGCTTAGAGTATAAAATAAAAAGAGGTATTCAAGAGATCAACCATAGAAGTATTTCTAGGTATCTAGAAAGTACTTTTATATATGTTCCTTTGTTCTCTATAAAACTTTTTTGTTAATAATCATGTTAATCAATCAATCAACCTACTTACTAGTTAACTAAAACAGTATCTTACATCATAGACTAGATACATTCTGTTTTGTTTTGTTTGGACTAGACACATTCTTATGTATTTATGGCAGGAAAACATTTTCCTATTTTTTTAGTTTCTCATTGCATTTCAGATTCATTCTCATTTCAGATTTTCTAGTTATTCTAATTATAATACAAAGAAGGTTAAAGAGGCAAGTGGGAAAAGAGGAGAAAGCTTGATTCCCAGCTTGACAATAGCAGGCTCACAATCTACCATTTATATGTATCTCAACCAAGTACCAGAAAACAATTCTTATATTTCTGGGGAAAATTCAAGTATATACTCTTAAGACCACATGTTCAATTTATTTCACTATTTCTCCCAATTCAATAATGCCAAATTTCTGTGTGGTGAATCACTTAAATTAACAACCTTCCAGTAGTGATTTTTTAAAATAGCTTGCTACTCTGAACAGTGGTAAGTACCAGGAGCTGTCATTTATTGGATTCTTGGCAGATGCTTTGCATATACATCTTCATTTGATCTTAACAGTCCAGAAAAGGAAGTATTATAATAAAAACGTATGTGCTGCTCCAAACTTTAAATCTAGTCACAAAGGACACCTGAAACTAATGTAATATTGTGTCAATTATAATTTTTTTAAATATAATAAAGAATAATTCTTTAAATCTTCATCTAAAATCCAATCTTTGGGGCATGGAAAGTCTTACATTGATATATTCTAACTGCAGTTAGATGTACTGTATAATATGACTTCACATCTTCTGACAAGAACTTCACACTGAATCCTGTTTCTTTAAACAGCATCTCCCGGTCATCTTTTGTTGGCCAGTACCGTGCACATTTAACCAACTTTCTCTACAATTCGGTTTAGCATCACAACTTCTTTCGTCTTTTGCTGCCAATCCATGAGCCAGAAATGACACACTGTATTAGGAAGTGGACCCTGTGTTAAGATGTAACTCCTTCGCGCCTCTTCTATGTCAACTAAGCTGGCATTAATATAATCATTTTCAGCATTTTGCATTTTAACAGGACTGTGATCATCTCAGCTTTTTGCAGCTTCTCTGAGTCTCCATGAGCCCCTCTCTTTCCTTCTAGTGGTAGAATTTCCACTCAGCCAACTTTCCTGTGGTTCTGGATGATGTCTATTCTGTCTTTTAGTTGTAGTTTTGAAATTGTTGTGCGAGGCAGCAGTTTAGGTATTCACCTTTGCTGCCATCTTAGTTTTTCTCTCCCTTTCTTTTTCTTTGTGTCACCAATTTAGATGGTTTCAAAAGTGAAGGAAGAGTAGGAATTTAAATGGCTGGTGCTGGGAATTTTAGAGCACACTATTTTCACTATATGTAAATATTTTTTCAATGAATAGAAAAACTGTCTGCTAATATGTGAGCTGAGTCATTTTATTCACTCTTGGCCTTAATTACTTGATTATCCTAAAACTGCCTGATTTAAAATCTTCAGCTACTTACCCATAAGTTTCTAGGGCTGGCTCCAGTTTGTACTTTTTAAGAAGTGTTAAAAATTTGACCCCTTGCCAAAACTGGTTTGGCTCAGTGGATAGAATGTCTGCCTGCGGACTGAAAGGTCCCAGGTTCGATTCCGGTCAAGGGCATGTACCTTGGTTTTGGGCACATCCCCATTAGGGGGCGTGCAGGAGGCAATTGATCGATCTCTCTGTCAGATCTCTCTCTGTCATCGATGTTCCTGGCTCTCTATCCCTCTCCCTTCCTCTCTGTAAGAAATCAATAAGGAGAATCCAAGATGGCGGCATAGGTAAACACCTACACTGCTGCCTCGCACAACAATTTCAAAACTACAACTAAAAGACAGAACGGGCCGAGACCGGTTTGGCTCAGTGGATAGAGCGTCAGCCTGCGGACTAAAAGGTCCCAGGTTCGATTCCGGTCGGGGGTATGTACCTTGCTTGCGGGCACATCTCCAGTGTGGGGAGTGCAGGAGGCGGCTGATCGATGTCTCTCTCTCATCGATGTTTCTGACTTTCTATCCCTCTCCCTTCCTCTCTGTGAAAAATCAATAAAATATATTAAAAAAAAAAAAGACAGAACAGACATCATCCAGAACCACAAGAAAGCTGGCTGAGTGGAAGTTCTACAGCTAGAAGGAAAGAGAGGGACTCACGGAGACCCAGAGGAGCTGCAAAAAGCTGAGGTACGGAGACGCGCACGCAGAGAGAGCGGGTGCCGGAGTGCCTGGCTGGCTTTCTCTGGCGGGAGGGAAACGGAGACTCCCAACGGCATTGAACCCCTTCTCTTACGACACTAAACCCCAGATCCAGCTGAAACTCATACAGGGTGAGTTTGGACTGTGAAAAGGGAGAAGTGCCGGAAATTTAGGGGAGTCGCAAAAGATCAGAGGGCTGGTGGCGGCGCGCACGGCACTGCGCGAAGGACAGATTGCTGATTGTGCCGCTGACTTTCTCGAGTGGGCGGGAGACAGACCCTCCCAACTGTGCCACTTCTGAGTCCACTGGGCCCCTGTTTCGGGCGAAACCCTGGAGACCTAGACTTGTGTGGTCCTGGTGCACAGGGGAGCTGGAAAGGCAGCGGTTAGAGGCACCGCGGGCGTGCCTGCACAAGGACCGCTCCAGCCATTACCCAGTCACGTGAGACTCAGGGGCCGTGGAGGGCGGGGCCGACTGGAAGGCAAGGTGGTCCCTTAAGCCCTGAGACTCCACCCATCCCAAACTCAACAGAGGCTTCTTCGGTTTTGCTTCTGGTATCATAAGGCTGAACCCAACACAAAAGTTTCCCCAAAATAGTGAAAATGCCGAGACAAGGGAAGGGATCACAAACAAAAGAAATGGAGGGAAAAAAACGACTGGATATAGAGTTCAAAACCATGCTTATAAGGTTTTTCAAGAATATGCTAGAAAAAATGGATAAATTTATCAAGTCCTAAGAGGAGATGAAAAAGGACCAACGAGAAATTAAACATTCACTGACTAAAATAAAAAATATTATACAGAGTCCTAACAGCAGACTAGAGAAAGGCAAGAATCAAGTCAAAAATTTGAAATATAAAGAAGCAGAAAACACTCAACTGGAAAAGCAAGAAGAGAAGAGAATCCAAAAATGTGAAGATAATGTAAGGAGACTCTGGGACAGCTTCAAACGTACCAACATCAGAATTGTGGGAGTGCCAGAAGAGAGAGAGAGCAAGATACTGAAAACCTATTTAAAGAAATAATGACTGAAAACTTCCCACATCTGTTGAAATAAATAGACTTACACATCCAGGAAGCACACAGAACCCCATATAAAAGGAATCCAAAGAGGACCACACCAAGACACATCATAATTAAAATACCAAGAGCAAAAGACAAAGAGAGAATATTAAAAGCAGCAAGAGAAAAACAGTTCATTACCTACAAGGGAGCACCCATACGACTGTCAGCTGATTTCTCAACAGAAACGATGCAGGCCAGACAGGAATGGCAAGAAATATTCAACGTGATGAAGAGCAAGAACCTACAACCAAGAATAATCTATCCAGCAAAGCTATCATTCAGAATTGAAGGGCAGATAAAGAGCTTCACAGATAAAAAAAGCTAAAGAAGTTCATCAACTCCAAACCAGTATTATATGAAATGCTGAAAGGTACTCTTTAAGAAGAGGAAGAAGAAAAAGATTAAAGTCAAAAAATTATGAACAACAAATACGTATCTATCAACAAGTGAATCTAAAAATTAAGTGAATTAAAAATTTGATCAACAGAATAAACTGGTGAATATCCTAGAATCGGGAGCATTGAAAGGGAGTGGACTGATAATTCTCAGGGGGAAAGGGGTGAGGGGTATACAGGGAGAGACTGGACAAAAATCATACACCTATGGATGAGGTCAACGGGAGGGAGGGAAGGGTGGGAGCTGGGTGGAGGGGTGCTATGGAGGGGAAAGAAAGAAAAACAAATGTAATAATCTGAATAATAAAGATTTAATTAAAATTTTAAAAAAAAGAAATCAATAAAATATATTTTTAAAAAATTTTGACCCTATTTTAAAACTAATTTGACAGAAAACACAACTTACATAAAAAAAATTGGGCAGATGTTCAGTAGAACTAAATTTTGTAAGGTTTCTATGGAGTCTAAGAGGGCTATGTCATAGGACTAATTGATAAATTTGTGGTTTGTATTCACCATGGTCTTTGGAAAAGACATGTTATAACAACTTCTGGGCCCATTTTGGAGCTTTGAAATCACTAGTTCAGGTCCATCACAGAAAAAGTGCATGATCCATCAGTCACCAACCAAGTTTGAGCTGAGTAGATTACATGACAAAAATTAGATATAGATAATTAGATCTAGACATGGAAGCAAGCAGGGTGGAGTGGAGTTGGGGTCTGAAAGAACCAGGGAGGGTGGAGTGGCATGGATAAATAAATCTAAGATTTATTTATTTTTTTTAAGACCTAAAGGGGTAAAATGAATTCTTTTACAGATTATTCTAGGGAAATATTTACAAAACCTCTTCAATATCCAAACATACTATGGCCCCAGAATTTATCCATCAAGCAGTGAGGAACATCTCAAAAGTAAGAACTGTCTTCATCTTTGAATTCTCAGAGATTAATGCAGTGCCTTGCAGGTGATTAATAGATGCTAGATCAATAAAGTAAAAGCTTCCTAACTGAAGTATGACTAAATGTTCTGAGACAGAATAGCCTGTTATCAGGCAAAGCTACAAAGGAGGTGATATTTGGGAACACTCAGCTACTTGTCTTTGTGCCCCCCATCTCCCCATGCTTTGTTGACAGTTCCAAGCATTGCCTCAAGTTCCACATACATCTGTCCCCCATTTTTACACACAAACAGTAATTGGCCAATGGGTTTGGTTTGGGAAGACATAATGTGATGTGGCAGTGAGGAAGACTACATGGAGACAATAAAAACCTATGCTGGAAGGACTAATAGTATGTAGGGATCTGAGATACACTTTCTCTGTTGCATCAGGGCCCCCTTCCTAACTCATCTCCCTCAACCTACCCAGTAAGCTGCCTGCCAGAGATCTTCAAGATCACCACTTTCCCATCCCGCCCAAATGACTCACTTCAGCCTATCAGGGAAGAGTCCTGCCAGCTAGCCTGCTATAATATTAGTTGCTCTAGTTATCTGTTGCTACATAACAAACCACCACTGTTCGTTATCTTTGGGCTGACTGAGCTCAGCCAGGCAATTCTGTTTTATGTGCCACCAACTAGGGTCACTCACTTGACTGCATCCAGTTAGTGGCTGGGCTGAACGGAAAGTCTAAGAAGGCTCCACTCACTTGTCTGGTGCTTCAGCGCTCCTCTATATGACTTCTCCACAGGGCTAGCTAGGACTTCCTCATAGTATGGTGGCCTTGGGGTATAGTCAGACTGCTCACATGGTGACAGAAAAAAGAAAGTTCCAGGCCCCTTACAGGTTGAATTTTACTGAACCTGGAGGATTGAGGAATATTTTAGACATAATAGGGCTTGAGTTGAAAAATGGGTGTGATTTAATAGAAACAGACATGGAGGGTTCTAAATAGAGGGATTGACACAGGCAAAGACAGAAAGAAATGTAAGTGACAAGTTCAGAAAAAAAAGAACAAGACAGTTGGAATGATAAACTCTTTGTAGAGCAACATGAGAGATAAGGCAGAAGTCAGATTGTGAAGTATCATGCTTCTCTTATAACCCCATGGGATTATATATAGTATTACCTGTGGTTCTAGGAGGATTGCTCAGTAACTATGTTAAGAAAAAACTTTTTTTTTTCCCTTCAAATGGAGCCTTACAGAGCAAAGGTCTTGAAGGGACTGAATCCCTGAATCAGCAGAACCAGAGGGTCTCTCTCCAAGTCCCTCCCTGGCTCTACCCAATGCCCCCTTCTGGTAGATGTCAATACCATAAACTTAGATCTGACTCTAAGTTCCAGGGGACTTCATCACTTCTCTGGGTAGAGTTGATGCACTAATTATAAAACAAGCATGTCATCTTCAAAATCCCCATTGAGATCAACACAATCCAGTTTGATTCCAGAGGGCTCCTAAGTTGCTCCCTGGCACAGTGGTCCTGGATTGCAATGGCTGATGGTGTCTTCAGCATGTTCCAGGAAGCTTCAGAGGCTCCAGAAGCACCTCAGAGGCTACCCAGGGGGAAAGCTTAGAACAAATTCCAGTCCTATCTAATTAGAGCAGCTACACTCTTTAAGTGGGGGTAAAATTCGGTTTGAAGAGTATCATGGCTGCCCTAGCCAGTTTGATTCCAGTCAAGGGCATGTATTTATGTTGCAGATTCGACCCCCAACTCCAGCCAGGGCATGTGTGGGAGACAATCAATCAGCATCTCTCTAAATTGATGTTTCTCTCTCTGTCTCTCTCCCTCCCTTCCACTCTCTCTGAAAGACAATGGGAAAAAATCCTTGGTTGAGTATTAATAAAACAATAAAAGTGTGTCCTGGCTAAGAACATCTGAAAGTCTTCTATGCTTTCTGTTTTTAACAAATGTGGTTTTAGCTTTGTTTTTTTAAGAGCTCTAGATCTAGCTGTTTACCTGATGGTAGTGGAAATACCATGGGTTTTGAGGATGGCACCAAGCTCCTGTTTTTTGTGCTAGAGCATAGCTGTCTGGGCCCAAATGCTATAGAGCCTATTTCATCACCTGCTTCTCCTGGTTTGCTATGATGACTAAATGAAATAATGTACACAAAGTCCTAAGGGTGTCTACCATATAGGAGGTACTTAATAAAGCTAAATTTATTTCCCAAATGAGATCTTTTTATGTATTAGATGAACTAATACTGGTGGCTGCCTATTCCTCTTCTTCCTTCTCCAGTGAGTCCCAACTTTTGTGTACTTATCTGCTTCCATACAGCCATGTGCATCAAAGGAAGCTGACCTCATCTCAAGCTTCAGGAAAGGAAACTGATTATTTTAAACCATCCTCTTTGCTAGTGATTGGTTTAGGAATGGGCAAGTGACCAACTTCTGATCACTGAGATGTGAGGACAGCTAGGGAGGCTTCTGGGAAAGGTTTCCTTGCTCCTAAGACAGATAAGACAGGCTTTGTTCTCTCTGAGATTGCTGCATTTGTAACTGCCCGGAACTGCTGTGGAAGGCTTGTTGCAGAGAAGCCAGCATGGGGCAAAGCTGACAGGAAAGATGGCAGAGAGAATCAAAGGACTTGGCTTCCTCCCAACAGCGCTGAGGTTGCCACCCTACAGCCTGCCCTCCTTATAGTCCTAGGTGAAATCGTAACATTTTCTGCTCAATGCCTGTAGGGTTTTTGTTTGGGGTTACTCAGCCCCAAATGTCCTGATACTGAATTTAGTAACTAAGTGGAAATATTATAATAGACTCTACAATGAGGAACTGCTGAGCAGAGGAAGTAGGCCAGAGGGCAGTAAGGCCTCTACTGCTTTAGGTTAGGAAGCCAGTGCCATTTTGTTATGTAGTTATGAAATAACTGATTAAAAGGGTACCTGTTTTGCCCTGAAGTGATTAGAAAAATATAGTATTAGTAAAATGATTACTTAAAAAAATCTAGAACCATTGAATTGGGGGCAGGGAGGACCCAGGATGTTCATGTTCTCTTGGCTATCTCTTGATGCCTTCAGTAAGGTCTTTAAAAGATGAACTTGTCGGCTCAGTTGGTTGAGCATCCTCCCGTGCACAGAAAGGGTGCCGATTCAATTCCCGGTCAGAGCACATACATGGGTTGAGGGTTTGATTCCTGGTCCAGGGCACATGGGGACATATATGGAAGGTAATTAATTGATCTCTCTCTCTCTCCCTCCCTCCCTCCCTCCCCCTCCTCTCTCTCTCTCTCTCTCTCTCTCTCTCCCCTCTCTCTCTCTCCTCTTCCCCTTCCTTTCTCTAAGCATGTCCTCAGGTGAAAAATAAAAATAAAAGGAGCTTGGGGTGAAGGTAGAGAAAAAAAAGGCTTTGCTGAGAGATCTTTTCTGCCTGCAGCCCAAGTCACATTGGCATTGTAATTACAGTGAGAAACCCCTAAAGGGTTTTAAGCAGGCAAGTGACATAATGAAGTCTTCATTTTAAGACTGTGTGTCCTTTCACATAGAGAATGGAAAAGAAAGACGAGACAACAAGAGCAGAGCAACTGAAGGATGTTGCCATCGGCCAGGTGAGATGAGACCTGGTCTAAGAGGTAGGACAGATGAAAAAAAGTGGGTATATTTAAGATATTTTAGAAATAAAGTGAAAAGAACTTGCTCAGTAGTAACATTTTCTGAAATGGGGAAGGGAGAGGGGAGGGATTAGGGTGAGAGAAGATATTGAGAGCTGGATTTTTGGATGTGTTAAGTTAAAGACATTGTTAAAACAGCAAGTGGTGTGAGCAAGAAAGAAGTTAGATAACACCATATCTCTCCATCTATTCTACCTCATTGTCCAGGCCACTAAAAATATGAAATATATAAAACAACTGGTGGTAATAAACATGAGGGACAGTTACCACACGCTCTCTTAGAGAATCTATAAGCAGCAGGCCAGGGAAGAAGTGAGAATCCCTTCCAAATGCTCCAAAAGCCCTCGCAACCCAAGGTGACAGTGCTTAAAGGGCCCCCAGAAAGGAGTACATGAGGTCTTACTCTCTCTGGGGCAGTGCCTGGAGGAATCCTGGCCTGCCTCGGCAAATCAGCTTTCAGTCTGTGGATACACACATTTCTAAAAGCCCAGATGTTCAGACTACTAACAAGGACTGAAACCAAAAACAAGACTTGAAGAAAAGCATTAAGCCACAAGTAGTGTAAACAAAAGGTGTCCAAGTTCCTTGTCAACAAAGCTGGTTGGCTCCAGAGACTGCCCGAATACAACTACAGGAATGGAGTATGGTCTGCTATGCATAGGGCTATGTACAGCCTGGGGACTGGACTTGCAGAGCAGGGCAATTTCCCACACAGGATCTTATACTTCTGTCCACATTAATGTTTAGTAAACTGTGTTTTAATCTAACCATTTGCCTTCTCTGCTCCCACATCTAGGAAAAAGTACATATCAGGAAAACCAAGATGGCAGCATAGGTGAACACCTAAACTGCTGCCTCACACAATAATTTCAAAACTACAGATAAAAGACAAAACAGACACTATCCAGAACCACAGGAAAGCTGGCTGAGTGTAAATTCTACAACTAGAAGGAAAGAAAGGGGCTCAGGGAGACTCAGAGGAGCTGCAAAAAGCTGAGGTACGGAGACAATGGGAGAGGATAGGCAGCAGAGTTCCTGGCTGCTTCATCTAGCAGGAGGGAGATGGAAACTCCCAAATGCATTGAAGCCCAGTTTCGAATGCACTGAACCCCAGTTCTGGGCAAGACTCATATGAAGGGAGTCTGGCCTATCAGAAAAAGGGAGGAATGCACAGAAACTCAGGAGAGTGGCAAAAGGCAGAAGTCTGGAGGCATGCGGGCCAGTGCGCACAGAGAGAACTGCAGCGATTATGGAGGGACACTGACACCCAGGGACTTCATAGGGCAGGACTGACAGAAGCCAAGGCTGTGTGCTCAATGCTGAGACTCTGCCCCATCAGAGTTAAGCACAGAGGCTTTTGCAATTTTGCAAGTCTTGTCTCATAAGGCTGTCTACAGCACAGAAGTTCTCCCTACGTAGACACAGCTGATCCTCACAGCCAATTGGCCTGGAGGTCAATTCCTCCCAGTGATACCAACAACAATTAAGACTTAACTACAAGGCTGAACACGCAGTCCACAAAGGGGTGCACCAAGAGTGTCCACTTTGCCGAGACCGGTTTGGCTCAGTGGATAGAGTGTCGGCTTGTGGACTGAAAGGTCCCAGGTTCAATTCCGTTCGGGGGCATGTACCTTGGTTGCAGGCACATCTCCACTGTGGGGCGTGCAGAAGGCGGCTGATCGATGTCTCTCTCTCGTCGATGTTTCTAACTTTCTTTCTCTCTCCCTTCCTCTCTGTAAAAAGTCAATAAAACATTTAAAAAAAAAAAAAAGAGTGTCCACCTCAGGTAACTGGTAAGACGGAGCTACAGGGCCATATAGACACCTAGCACACAAAGCTGCTTTACCAATTCAGGGAAGCAGCAAAATACAGATAAAGAAACACATCACAAACTAAAAAAATGGAGGAAAGCAAACGATTGAATATAGAGTTCAAAATCATGGTTATAAGGTTTTTCAAGAATTTCCTAGAAAAGGCCGATAAATTTAGTGAGACCCTTGAGGATATTAAAAAAGATCAACTAGAAATTAAACATACACTGACTGAAATAAAAAATATTATACAGACACCTAACAGCAGACTAGAGGAATGCAAGAATCAAGTCAAAGATTTGAAAAACAAAGAAGCAGAAAAGAATCAACTGAAAATGCAAAAATAAAAAGGAATCCAAAAATTGGAAGATAGTGTAAGGAGCTTCTGGGACAACTTCAAGTGTACCAACATCAAAATTATGGTGGTGCCAGAAGAAGAGAAAGAGCAAGACACTGAAAACCTACTTGAAGAAATAATGACTGAAAACTTCCCACATCTTGTAAAAGAAATAGACTTACAAGTCCAGGAAGCACACAGAACCCCAAACAAAAGGATCCAAAAGGACCACACCAAGACACATCATAATTAAAATGCCAAGAGCAAAAGACAAAGAGAGAATATTAAAAGCAGCAAGAGGGAAACAGTTACCTATAAGGGAGCACCCATATGATTATCAGCAAATTTCTCAATAGAAACTATGCAGGCCAGATGGGAGTGGCAAGAAATATTCAATGTGATGAATAGCAAGAACCTACAACCAAGATTATTCTACCCAGCAAAGCTATCATTCAGAAATGAAGGTCAGATAGAGAGCTTCACGATAAGAAAAAGCTAAAGGAGTTCATCAGCAACAAACCAGTATTATATGAAATGCTGAAAGGTACTCTTTAAGAAGAGGAAAAAGAAGAAGAAAAAGATAAAGATAAAAATTATGAACAACAAATACATACCTATCAACAAGTGAATCTAAAAATCAAATATATAAAAAACCTGATGAACAGAATAAATTGGTGAATATAACAGAATCAGGGGCACAGAAAGAGAGTGGACTGACAATTCTCATGGGGAAAAGGGTGAGAGGTGTGCGGGAAGAGACTGGACAAAAATCATACACCTATGGCTGAGGACAATGAGGGGGGAGATAAAGGCAGAGGGTGTGTTGGGAACTAGGTGGAGGGAAACATGGGGTGAAAAAAAAGAGGAACAATTGTAATAATCTGAATAAAGATTTATTAAATTTAAAAGAAAAAGAAAAAGTACATACGAACTAAAAGCATGGTTTTAATTTCAACTGGGTTGATACTACCCAGCGATTCTATGTTGTCAGCTTCCTCTCATCTCTTCTACATATGTTCCAAACTTTAAATATTTTCTCTGGATAGTCTTATTTGTGACTTCACTATAAATAAAATAATTGGGTGGAAGCCTTCTCAACTTCATACTTACCCATTTATATGTGCATCTAACCTAGTTTCCTTTATATCTCATGTCTCAAAGCATCCCACCTCATCAACAAGCCAGCCTTTCACCTGTTTCTTCCATCATTCCTTTGTTATTTTCCATTCAACATGTATGCCTGCTCAAATTTCCTGCACTTTAAAAACTAATTCCCGTCCTCAACACCACACCATTCCCCATCTACTCTCACCTCTTCCCAGCCTTGCTTCATAAGATGCATTTATGTGGCCAGTGTCAATTTCTGCACGTCCCAATCAAATTCTAAAGTTTTATTACACAGGCACAGACTTTAAGTCAATAGTTGTATAAGGCACCACAATAAAAAGCACCCCATCTCTCTATCTCCCCATCCCAAAAGAAAGTCATTTTTAAAAATCTTTTAGCTGACTGTTTTGGTACTTATTCTGTAGCTCTAAATAATAAGCTCTTTTGACTGATTTCCTACTGTAGAAGCTGGAGACTAAGCACCCCTATTGTTATTACATGTTCACACATTTTCTATCTCTAATACACATGCTGACATTATTAAGACTAGGAGAACACCATCATATGCAGCTGAGCTAGATAATAAACTATGGTTACTTTCTCTCCCTTGCATAATCTGTTGCTTTAATTATTAAAGAATTAATAACTGGAGAAACCAAGATGGCGGCATAGGTGAACACCTAAACTGCTGCCTTACACAACAATTCAAAACTACAGCTAAAAGAACAGACATCATCCAGAACCACAGGAAAGGTGGCTGAGTGGAAATTCTACAACTAGAAAGAAAGAGAGGGGCTCACAGAGACTCAGAGGAGCTGTAAAAAGTTGAGGTATGGAGACATGTCCGTGAAGAGGACAGGCAGGGGAGTGCCTGGTTAGCTTCCTCTAGCAGGAGGGAGATGGAAACTCCCAACTGCACTGAACCCCAGTTCCAACTGCACTGAACCCCAGTTCCAACTGCACTGAACCCCAGTTCTGGGCGAGATTCATAGAGGGGGTGGGAGACTGGATAGTCGGGAAAAGGGAGGGGTGCATGGAAACTCAAGGGAGCCACGAAAGGCAGAGGTCTGGAGGCACGCACACAAGTGTGCGCATAGAAGGCTGCAGTGATTACCAAGGGACACTGAGACTCAGGGGCCTCACAGTGCAGGGCTGACGGAAAGCCATGGCTGTCTGCTCGGCCCTGAGACTCCTCCCCATCCAATCCGAGCACAGACACTTTTACAATTTTGCAAGACTTGTCTCATAAGGCTGCCTCAAGCACAGAAGCTCTCCCAGCATAGACACAGCTGATTCTCACAACCAACTGGCCAGAAGGCCAATTCCCCCTAATGATACCAACAACAATCAAGACTTAACTACAACAAGGCTGTACACACAGTCCACAAAGGAGTGCACCTAGAGAGTTCACCTCAAGTAACTGGGGAGGCGGAGCTTCTGGGCCATATAGAACAACTAGCACACAAAGCTACTCCACCCATTCAGAGAAACACTGAAAATGTGGAGACAAAGAAACAGATCACAAATGAAAGAAATGGAGGAAAACAAAAGACTGAATATAGAGTTCAAAATCACAGTTGTAAGGTTTTTCAAGAATTTCCTAGAAAAGGTCGATAAATTTAGTGAGACCCTTAATGATAGGAAAAAGGACCAACTAGAAATTAAACACACACTGACTGAAATAAATATTATACAGAGACCTAACAGCAGACTAGAGGAATTCAAGGATCAAGTCAAAGATTTAAAATACAAAGAAGCAAAAAATACTCAACTGGAAAGCAAAAAGAAAAAAGAATCCAAAAATATGAAGATAGTGTAAGGAGCCTCTGGGACAACTTCAAGCATACCAACATCAGAATTATGGGGGTTCCAAAAGAAGAAAGAGAGTAAGACACTGAAAACCTATTTGAAAAATAATGACTGAAAACTCCCCACACCTGGTGAGAAAAATAGACTTACAAGTCCAGGAAGTGCACAGAACCCCAAACAAAAGGAATCCAAAGAGGACTACACCAAGAGCAAAAGACAAAGAGAGAATATTAAAAGCAGCAAGAAAAAAACAGTTAGTTACGTACAAGGTAGCACCCATAAGACTGACTGTTTGATTTCTCAACAGAAACTATGCAGGCCAGACGGAAGTGGCAAGAAATATTCAAAGTGATGAATAGCAAGAACCTACAACCAAAATTATTCTACCCAGCAAAGCTATCATTCAGAACTAAAGGTCAGATAAAGAGCTTCACAGATAAGAAACACTAAGAGTTCATCAACACCAAACCAGTATTATGTGAAATGCTGAAAGGTACTCTTTAAGAAGAGGAAGAAGAAGAAAAAGGGAAAGATAAAAATTATGAATAACAAATATATATCTATCAACAAGTGAATCTAAAAATCAAGTGAATTAAAAATCTGATGAACAGAATAAACTAGTGAATATAATAGAATCAGGGGCATAGAAAGGGAGTGGACTGACAATTCTCAGGGGGAAAGGGGTGAGGGGGTGCGGAAAGAGACTAGACAAAGATCGTACACCTATGGATGAGGACAATAGGGGGGTCAGGGCAGAGGGTGGGGTGGGAACCAGGTAGAGGGGAGCTATGGGGAACAAAAAAAGGAACAATTGTAATAATCTGAACAATAAAGATTTATTAAATTTAAAAAAAAATAGCTGCCTTGTTTCCCTGCCCCCTTTGCTTAGTTTTCTATGTATTTCTCGCTAACTCCAGGTTCAACACTGTCCATTATTTAAGAATCCTAACAATGTGCTCAAGAACACTTGGTATGCCTCTCCAACTTCCAGAGAATCCTCCTCTTCATTCTCAGTATGCTCATCCCTTTATTGTCATTCAATTCTCCAGTAGCTTCTCAGTAGATTAAATTTTTACAGGTGAAAATGCCCTTATTCTATTGATTCTTTGGTTAGGTTTGGAATTCTAAGTTGGAAATAATTTCCCCGTGGTTTTGAAGGTACAGCCCCACAATGCTGCTATTGCAGAACCTAAAGACAGTCTGATGCCTTTGTAGATGGCTTCCTTTCTTTCTAGGAGCTTATAAGATCTTTGCCTCTAGTTGCTTAAAATTTCACCATAATATGCTCACTGTGTGTCTATTTTTACCCAAATATGCAGAGCATTTGAATCTGGAAATTCATACATTCAGTTCTGGATAATTTTCATGATTTAAAAAACAATTTTCCAGCTTCTGTTTTCTCTTCTTGAAACTACTTTTCAGATGTCAAATGTCTTTAATTGATTCTACCAGTTTTCTTTTTTCTAATCTGTTTTTTCTCTACTTTCTGGATATTTTCTCAACTTATCCTTCTATTGGATTTTTATTGTTTTCATTTTTGTCTCTAGATATGATTATTTTTCATTGGTGCACTATCTTCCTTTTTACCTAAATATATTTAACACATTTAGATGATTCCTTCTCCTTGCATAAACTATTGTTTTCCAAATTGAATCTTCTGTTTTGACATTCACCTTCACTTTGGAATTTCTATTAAGATGTTTGGCAATCCAGGAGAAACCAAGATGGTGGTATAGGTAAACACCTGAACTGCTACATCGAACAACAATTTCAAAATTATAACTAAAAGAGAAAATGAACATTGTCCAGAACCACAGAAAGGCTGGCTAAGTGGAAATTCTACAACTAGAGGGGAAGAAAAAAGCACACTGATACTCACAGGAGCTGCAGAAGGCAGAAGTACAGAGGCAGGCATGTGGAGAGGGCTGGCAACTGAGTATCTGGCTGGCTTTCTCAATCAGGAGGAAGACAAAAGCTCCTGACTGCTCTGAATTCCAGTTCTGGGCGAGACTCTGGGGACATAGACTCATGTATGGAGAAACTAGACTGTCTGGCAGCAGGTAGAACTTGAGGGCAGCTTTCTCTCAGAGGTGCTTGCAGCAATTACTGTGGGACACTGTGACCCAGAGACCCAATGGTTTCCCCAATGGGAAACCATTGCAGTTTGCTCTGCCTGAGATCCTGTCCCATGAAGCCATTGCTGTTTGCTCTACCTTGAGACTTCACCCTGAGAGTCCACCCCACCCAAGCTGAGGGCAGATGCTTTTGCATATGAATGGCCTGGTCCTTTCAATTCTAAACTTACCTTAAAAACTGCAGCTGAGTCAGTGAGACCCAGAACATCCAAAAGAAGGCCCAAGGCCCCAAAGCAGCTTGAATTGTTTCACAGCTGGGCCTCATCTGGGCACCTTCAAAACCCCAAAAAAGAAGAAGAATCTGCAGATCTCTTCATGCTGGGTGGCCTCAGGCAAAGGTTAAATTAGCAACTCCTTGGAGATCCAAGAGCCAGTGTATCCAGGGGTCCAAGTGGGACCATCCAAATTATAACTCCTCAGATCCATAAGGGACACACTCAGGGGGCAGACTCAGTGAGCACCAAAGCCCCACTGAAGCAAGTCTTGCCTCATAAGGGTGTCTCCAGCACAGAAGTTCTCCCAGTGGAGACACAACTGATCCCCACACCCAATTGGCCTGGAGGTGAATTCCTTCCAGTGATACCAACAACAATCAAGGCTTAACTACAACAAGGCTGTGGACACAGCCCACAAAGGGGTGCACCAAGAGTGTCCACCTCAAGTAACTGGGAGGCTAAGCCACTGGGCCCTATAGGACACCTAGCACACAAAGCTACTCTACCAACTCAAAATGCAGAGACAAAGAAACAGATCACAAATGAAAGAAATAGAGGAAAGCAAAGAACTGGATACAGAGTATAAAACCATGGTTATAAGGTTTTTCAAGAATTTTCTAGAAAAGGCCAAAAAATTTAGTGAGACCCTTGAGGATATGAAAAAAGGACCAACTAAAGTCAAGCATACACTAATTGAAATAAAGAATAATATACAGAGATCCAACAGCAGACTAGAGGATTGCAAGAATCAAGTCAAAGATTTGAAATACAAAGAAGCAAAAAACACCCAACCAGAAAAGCAAAAAGAAAGTAAAAATAGGAAAATAGTGCAAGGAGCCTCTGGGACAACTTCAAGCATACCAACAGCCAAATTTTGGGGGTGCCAGAAAAAAAGAGAGAGCAAGACACTGAAAACCTATTTGAAGAAATAATGACAGAAAACTTCCCCCACCTGGTGAAAGAAATAGAAAGTCTAGGAAGCACAGAGAACCCCAAATAAAAGGAATCCACAGAGGACCACACCAAGACACATCATAATTAAAATGCAAAGGGCAAAAGACAAAGAGAGAATATTAAAAGCAGCAAGAGAAAAACAGTTAATTACCTACAAGGGAGCACCCATATAACTGACTGTCAGCTAATTTTTCAACCGAAACTATGCAGGCCAGATGGGAGTGGCAAGAAATATTCAAAGTGATGAATAGCAAGAACCTACAACCTAGATTACTCTATCAGCAAAACTTCAGAACTGAAAGGCAGATAAAGAGCTTCGCAGATAAGAAAAGGCTAAAGGTGTTCATCACCACCAAACCTGTATTATATGAAATGCTGAAGAGTATCCTTTAAAAAAGGAAGAAGAAGAAAAAGGTAAAGTTAAAAATTATGAACAAATACATATCTATCAACAAGAGAATCTAAAAATCACGTGAATTAAAAATCTGATGAACAGAATAAACTAGTGAATAGAACCAGGGACATAGAAAGGGAGTGGACTGACATTTCTCAGGGGAAAAGGTGTGTGGGAAGAGATTGGACAAAAATTTTACACCTATAGATGAGGATAATGGTGGGGGTGGGGGGTAATGGCAGAGGGTGTGTTGGGAACCGGATGGAGGGGAGCTATGGGGGAAAAAAAGAGGAACAATTGCAATAATCTGAAAAATAAAGATTTATTAAGATGTTTGGCAATCCTTGGTTTACTGCTCTAAGAGTGAAGCACTAAAACCATGTTTAAAACTGAGTACTTGGATGGGATTTTTGAAAATTGTAGGCTCTTTCCATGTGTAATCTGGATGGCCGATTTCCTTAGGAAACTTTAATGTCACTGTTTCTGCCAAAGCTGGTTATATTCTCTAGAGAAGGAACGGTCAATCTTTTACCAAGAGCCTACATGCATGTATGCACACACACATGTGCATACACTGAGAGGCTAGATTATTATGATCTCTGAACACATAATAATCTGGCCACTCAGAGTGTGTGTGTGTGTATTAGAGGTCCAGGGGGAGGAGACATGGGCAGTTGGCCGACTGCTTGCTGGTTGAACTCCTTGTCAAGGGGACAATTTGCATATTCGCCTTTTATTATATAGGATATACACTGAGTGGCCAGATTATTATGCGTTCAGAGATCACAATAATCTGGCCACTCAGTGTATATGCACATGTATGTATGTGTATATATGTGTGTGTATGCATACATGTTCTTATTGTATAAAATTTATGTTAAACCTAATCCCCAAGGGGATGATATTAGAAGGTGAGTCCTCTGGGAGGTGATTAGATCATGAGATTGGGGCTCCATGAATGAGATTGATGCTCTTATAAAAAAGACCCTCAGAGCTTCCCAGCAAAAAGTTGGCTTTCTATGAAGCAGGAAGCAAACCATTTATCAGACACCAAATCTACTGGCACATTGAACTTGGACTTCCAGCCTCCAGAACTGTGATAAACACATGTCTTGTTTATAAGCTGCCAACTCTGTGGTTTTCTGTTTTGGCAGCCTAGGTTGACTAAGACAGTGATCTTATTAGTATGGCCACTGTCCTCAGCTGTGTCTAGCCTCTTCAATGAGATAGTCCTCTATTTAATCCGCTTCAGAGATTAAACCTCCAATCTTCTGCTAGGGTTGAGGATGAGAAGTTGCCTACATACACAGAATAAGAAAGGAGAGAACTGAAGGATTTAAACAAACTTTCTACCAATCTTCCTGGGTTTCTGCTCTACCTTTATACCCTACTTCCAGAAGAAGAACCTGGTACCATAAATTTCCACAACTTTTCAGAGTTCTTGGGCTTAAGATTCCATTTTCTCAAATGAGCTAATTCAGTTATTACTCATTTATCTACTTTCCAACTTCCAAAAATTTTATGACTATCATTTCTTTTCTGCTTTCTTTGCCCTTATGGGTTTAGACCTTTCAAAACTCCTTTTATTGTCACTTTAGTATGGTTTCAGGAAGCAACCAAAGTAAATACATATGTTTAGTGCATCAGAGAACCTGAAGTCCTCCATTCACATTTTAGCCACTACAGTCTGGCTTCTAGCCTCACTGAAACTGGCCGGGCTGATGTTGCCACTGACTTTCAGAGTGTCAGTTAAAAGAACCCCTGTCCAGTTTTATCTCACTTGGTCTCTCTGTAGAACTGGATGCTGAAGACCACTTTTGCTTAAACTCTTTCTTTTCAAATATTTGCATTGATTTCAGAGAAGGGGGGGCGGGGAGAGAGAGAGAGAGAGAGAGAGAGAGAGAAACATCAATGATGAGAGAGAATCACTGATCACCTGCCTACCACACACCCACACTGGGATTTGAGCCAGCAACCTGGACATGTGCCCTGACCAGGAATCGAACCGTGGCCTCATAGTACGTAGGGTGACACCCAACCACTAAGCCATGCCAGCCAGGCCACATCTTATTTAACCAAGCTGTTCCTACAGTTTCATACCTTTAGTAACTGAAATTTCAGTTGCTAGTATTCTGTAATATTTTTAAAGAGTTATATGCCAGTATTTTAGGTTGGTCTAATACCACCACCTCCTTATTTTTTTAGAAATCTGTAAAAGAACAAACTAATGCATAGTCTACAATATACTATTGTATTTTAATCAATATTAAAATATTTTCTTTGCAAAAATATTTTTTATTTTATCATAAGTACCTTCTAAATAATGGAATATGATATAGCAGTATTTATTTTTTATGGGTAACTGCTTCAGACTTACTACATACATGACAAAAATCAAAGAAGATAAAGACAAATCAACAATGCTTTCTCTGAAACAAAAAACTAGAACTTACTGTCAATGTATTGCAGATTCTTACATTAAAAAGATCTCCTCTAGGTTATCAAATAAGAGGAATTGTTAAAAAAAATTATTAAACCAAAGCAAAATATTTGGAATTAGCTTCTAATTATTTTCCTTATTTTCTCCCAATTACTATGGCTAAGAAACAACAACAAAAACTTCTACAGAAAATCTTGCACAAAAATATGGAGGTGGAGAAAAGTTGCTTTATAGTAGTGAGTATATGAAACAGTGTTAATAAAGTTCTTATAATAAGCATAACCCATGTCTTTTTCCATATGAACAACTGTAAACATACTCTGCCCACCTCTATATATTCACAATTAAATTAAATGGGAGCCTCTTATTTTAAAACTTATACTCAAAAATAACCTAATAGAATTTCATATTCATGTAGTTAATAATTTATACTTTTTATTCTTCTCATCTAATCATTTATATTAAAATGATAATGGACATTTAATAATTATTTTTAAAATATATTTTTTACTGGATACTTAAAAATTGCTTTTTTCTATTTGAAGCACACCAAATATTTAGTTTTACTAATTTTTAAAAAATTCTTTAAAAATTAAATACCAGTATTAATTCCTAGATTCTATTGTTTTTCAAAATAAGTTCCAAAATACTAGCACTGGCTGATATTTTGTTCTTGAAGTAACATTACCACACACATCCTTTGTGCCTTTCAGGTGGTTCCTTCTTCCCAGAATATTCTTTCACTCTTTAAAAGCTAGCTCACTAATTGTTCTATTATTAAACACAGTGACAGCACCACCCTTTTGGGCAGCCCTTGGCCCTAGATTCTGATAAAGACACCCCTCACAACCCCAGAGCACTTATGCAGCACGCTCACCAACACTTTTCATCTCAAACTACAATTATACCAACTGCAATCTCTGTGAGTCAGGGACCACATTTTGATTCCATATACCCACTGACATAGCAACTGCCACACAACAGATGCTAAGTGAAGTTCACTGAGTTAATGACTTGTCCTCCGATAAATAAGTTGGTTTATCTCTGGTTGGCAAAACTAGATTTCCAGGAAACATGTTAATGAGCTCTCTCTTGTCACTCTTCCCCCAAACCATTCTTTTTGTTGTTGTTGTTTATCCTCATCCAAGGATATTTTTTCTATTGATTTTTAGAGACAGTGGAAGGAAGGGAGGAAGGGGAAAGACAGAGAGCGAGAGAAACATTGATGTGAGAGACACATCAACTGGTTGCTCCTGTATGTGCCCTTACCATGCCGGGAAACAAACCTGCAACCCAGCCAGGTACAAGCCCTTGACCAGGAATCAAACCCATGATCCTTTGTTGCACGGGCTGACACACTAACCACTGAGCACACCAGCCAGGACCCAAACCACTCTTCTGAACGACACTGAATACTGTAACCAATCTAAATTCACATAATTTCCTTTCCCTTGTTCTTCTTTCCAAGTCATCCATAAGCATCAAATAAGGCTAAGCCTGAAATACCAGCCAAGTGGATGAAAGAGTCCTGTCCCTTTCTCATTAAATTTGTCTTCAGGTCCAATTCTGTGAATTTTCCTCCATATGCAAACAGTGACTTGTATTCACCCTTTCCAAGCACCCCTGGCCCAATCCAACAGCACCCTTGCTGTACTACTCACCAGCCCGCATCTAAGCTCCACTAGAGGCCTGATGTAGGAGAAGTTAAAGGGAGACTGCAACAACTGAAGCTATGAGGTCTGCTCTTGGACTCCACTCGATTTGCTCAGACACTAGATGTGGTAAACTCTTTGGGCAATGCCATATCAACTCCCTCACCTGCCATCTGCATCCCTGAAGTGCTGTATGGCAAAAATGTAAAGAAAGCAGATCCATGTACATCTAAGCAATGTAAATTTTTCATTGGTTTCTACAACAATAGCTTTATTAAAACCACCCAGACTCCCCAGGCTATGAACCAGGTACCAACTTTCCATCTCTACCTACTCCTATTCTCCCTCCTGTAACCCCTTGCCTGGCCAACTCTGCTTCCCTCTCAAGCATTTTTTTTTATTTTGGTTTCAAATCACTAGATAATAGTAAGGTATTTTCTGGTGTTACTCAGTAATGCCTGTTTTTATTTCATTTTATTTTTTACCTTTGACCCCATTTACCCACTCCCTCTCAAATATTTCTCTTTAGTTCTACCTGTAACAGGAAGTCTAGCTATTGTCACTTTGTGCTTGTCTTTTTATGTATGATGTTGCTTCCCTGTTTAAACTGTGTACCCCATGATGACAAAGACACACTGTCTTATACAAGTGTGACTCTCTCCAGCATGAAAATCTCATTTTTGAAGCAGCAATTATACCCTGGATATTAAGTCTTACACTCTACTTGTTGATTGTGTGAACAGTGACCAAGCTAATAGAAAAAGTAGAAAAGAGAAAGCTGGAGAAAGTTCAAAAAACAACAGGGCTGAAGGCAGGTGTCACACAGTGGTATGCCAATTCTACAATGGCTGTTTAATTGAAAGCTTATAATAAAACCATAAATACATAAAATGTTGTGGTGGTGTTTTTTATAATCAAAAGAATATCTCTTACCTCCCCAGCCTGTGTGCATGGAGGAGAGGTAGTGGGAAACTGATCACCTATAGGGAATGGAGAAATGGCAGGTTCAACTCTGGTTGGCTTCATCTTCCTCAAAAATGCCCTGTGAGTGAATTCAGTCTTGGGTGAATGAGAACCCTACCCCACACTGGCTTTCTTCAAGTAACTGGAGTTCATAGAAGACAATCTGTATCATGAAGAACGCTCCTCTTGGCTTTCAGAAGACAAGGAAAAGCAGAGCTTCGTGTCTGGGCAGCACTATGTTCTCGATGGTGCGTTGCATGGAGTGCACCTGCTCAGGTGAAGCAGTCAGGAAGGCCAAAGGCCCGATGCGCTGTTCTGCACAGGAGTGACAGAGGTAGCCACCCTTGTTTTCCTTTCTGTTGCTCTACAATAAGAGATAAGAAACAGAGGATGGGGAACAATCAAAGAACAAGGATTATACCAAGAAATGCTGATTTGCTGTCATGCTGTCAAAGGACTATGTATTATGATTCTGGTATTTTCAGACTTGTGTAAACCTCTCAGGTAATACTTCCCATTGCATTGTCATCTAGGGTGGACTCTTCTCTATCAAATTCTCTTATAGCAGAAACCCAAATTTATTAAGGCAAGATATGAAGAGCCAAGAACAAGTTGACCAGAAACCCTCCAGGGAAGCAGTTCTCCTTGGAATATCAGTCACAATCCAACCTTCCAGCCTATGCCACCACTTTGATTATGTCATTATCATCATTTTGACACAGGCAGATCTGACATCTCTTGTGCCTTACATATGAAAAGCCACTGAGAATGATTATACAAACTCCTCTTTTATCTCCCTCACCCACAGCCCTGAAAGCACATAGCTCATGTGCAATAAAACACAAATGATTGGACTAAATTCTATAGAAAGCTAGAACTGCAGCCAAGACCACATACATAAGTGATGGGGAGCTTCTTCATGGTGAGCACAGTGTCCACTGGTATGGTGTTGTTGCACTGCCCCACAGAGCAGTGAACCACTCCTGTTTTTAAAACATTACTTGTCAGCTCTGTTTGCAAGAAATACTCCTAAAAAGAAAAGAATGGGAAAGATAATTATAGCAATACCTCTGCCCCATTCTACTTGGAAACTCTAATAATTAAGGCACTGGAAACACTCCAATTCCTAAAATCTTGCTGCTAGATCTAAAACTGCCTAATGCTTTCCTCCTAGACTCTAAGTTTTATGAGATTACCATGCACCTTACTTGATTTTGTTACCTGAACTTCCTGGCAGTAACTGCAATGCTTAGCACATAACATGGGTGCTATAAATTGATATTTGTCAACTGAATGAATAGGTAAATCAACTAATTAAGCCACCCACATTCTTTGGTGACATCTTGATTATCCAATACTTTCACAGATACAAAGACCATTAGCTGTGGAGAAATTTCATCACTCAAAAAAACTGAGAAGGACTTACATCAAACTGTGTAACATACTGGCAGATAGACCACTACAGCTGTTGCAAACACTATCACAGGGAACCCCTGGCCTTCAGAAATCTAAAGGCACATGATGCCATCACCTACACTTGCCCTCCTGAAATCATCCCAGGCTGCTTGTTTGTAAATGCCTTGCTCCCTTACTAGCAGTCAGATCCTAAAGCACTATACGTACATATAATTCTCATCAATGATTTCCTGGGGTGATATTGTCATTATCTCCATTGCATAGATGAGGGTATGACAGCTAAGAAATTAGGTCACTTGTGCAAAAGATCACAGAGCTAGACTGCAGCAGATGAGGGGCTCAAAGCCAGGTGTGCCTAAGTCCAGGGCCTGTGCTTTTAATCACTAAATAACAGAATCTTTCTGTCTTGCCGTCTCTGGATAATCTCCAAATACAAAGCTAAATGACACAGAAGCACATGACTCAACAGCACTTCTGTCATGTAGAAAGTGCTCAACAATCACTGCTGAATGAATGAGCACACATGACATGACCACACAGCTCCGAAGCAAATACTAGCTCTCCCTGCGCTACTTCCCTCCTGGGATTCAGTGTCTCAAAGACACTGCCCTTGAGTGTCCTCTCTGCCTTCCCCAATCGATTGTAAAGCAGTTATTTCATCAGTTCATCATGGCTCTTCTTTATCTCCTCCTCAGAGGTGCAGTCAGGGCCATTATGCCAGTTTCACAGATTAGGAAACAGAAGTACAGAGTGATCAGTAGTTTGCCCAAAGTCACAAAGTACCCAGGTAGAAAAACTGGGATGTGAACCAAGGTAGTCTCATCGGAGACCTGTGGGATCAGACCGTGCACAGCCTAAGAACGAGAGGGGCTGCTTTTATCCATCAATAAACAATGAGCCCCAACCACGTGAGGTTTGGATTAAGAATCTAAGATTCTAGGAGGCTAAGAAGCTGTCTTTGAGGAGCTAGCATAACTCCATGTCACTTCATAATTTGATAACATAGTGAGTCCTTCACTTCTTCAAAACTTGAAATAAGCTAAGAAACAAAAGAGCCTCTAGTGATTAGCTAGATTTTCTAAGGGGGTCAGAGAAAAAGTAGGCTGCCTGCCCTATTTTTGGTTATAGGGGAAACCAAATAGTTTATCACTTTATGTGGTGGGAAACAATGGCTCACTTTTGCCCTAAAAACTTCACCATGCATGACCCACTGTTCACATTCACTGTCCATCCCTCCCATATATATCTGTATTATAAAAGGCCAGGCGCCATCATGACCTAAATAACTAGATAAACAACCAGTCACTAGGAAGTGCATGGAGCACCTCTTAGTCCCTCCGCCTTGGCCTACAGGCTCCTATCACAGCAAGGCTGGTGGCTGGCAGGCAGGATGGCGGGGCAAGGAGGTGCGTTGAGGTTGTTAGCCTCTGGCCTGGGGCTGGGCTAGAGGCCTAATGAACTTGCTGCTGTCGCTGCTGCTGCAGATCAGACCCAGAGAAAGGCCCAGAGAGAGAGGCGGCAGTTGGAGATAAGGCCTCGAGAGAGGCCTGGAGACAGAGAGAAGAGGCCTGATCAGCAGCCACGACAGCTGTTGGGGAGGCCCTGAGAGAGAGAGAGAGAGGCTGGGCCTGATTAGCAGTTGCTGCGGAGGCTACAGATCAGGCCAGAGATAGGCCCAGAGAGAGGCCCAGAGACAGAGGCTGCAGATCAGGCCTGGTGAGGGCTCTGAGAAAGGCCTGGAGAGAGAGGGCCTGAGATAGGCCCGGAGATGCTGACTGGCCTAGAAACTGACCAATCAGAACTAAATTTGGGTGAACTGCAAGGAGCCAATGGCTGCATAGGAGGAGGAGCTTTTGACACTGATTGGCATAAAAACTAACCAATCAGAACCTAATCTGGGTGAATTGCAAAGATAGAATCTAAGGTGGGGACCGAGGAGGGGTTTTAAGGGCAACAGCTATTTGGTGTAAGGTATAAAAAAGTAGTTCAATTTTTTAATGACCAGTTTGGCAATACAGTGCATATGGCTGGATATCAGTCAGATGTAAGGATTATGTATTTTTGTCAGCCAAGAGCATCTCCTCCTGCTGAAAAAGGCTCCTCCCCCCAATTTAAGCAATCCAATCCTATCTAATAAAAGGGTAATATGCAAATTGACTATCACCCCAACACACAAGATGTGGTCAAAGATGGCCACCCCCATGTGGACACAAGATGGCTACCATAAGATGCCCGGCAAGGGAGGGCAATTGTGGGCAATCAAGCCAGCAAGAAAGGGCAGTTGGGAGGGATAAGGCTTGCAGGGGAGGGCAATCGGGAGGGACCAGGCCTGCAGGGGAGGGTAATTGGGAGGGACCAGGCCTGCAGGGGAGGGCTATTGGAAGGGACCCAGGCCTGCAAGGGAGGGTAGTTGGGAGGGACCAGGACTACAGGGGAGGGAAGTTGGGGAGGAGAGGGACCAGGCCTGCAGGGGAGGGCAATTGGAAGGGACTCAGGCCTGTAGGGGAGAGCAGTTGGGAGGGACAAGGCCTGTAGGGGAGGGCAGTTGGTGAGAACCAGGCCTGCAGTGGAGGGCAGTTAGGGGCAATAGGGCTGGCAGGGGAGCAGTTAGGCATCGATCAGGCTGACAGGGGAGTGGTTTGGGGGTGATCAGGCTGGCCGGTAAAAGCGGTTAGGGGCTATCAGGCAGGCAGGCAAGCAGTTGGGAGCCAGCAGTCCTGGATTATGAGAGGGATGTCCCAGATTGAATAGAGTGCAAACTGGGTGAGGGACCCCGCCCCCCACCCCCCGTGCAAGAATTTCATGCACCGGGCCTCTAGTTCTATATAATCTATCTATACTAATAAAAGGGTAATATATGCTAATTAGACTGGGTAAACCAGCCATCTTCCAGATGTCTGACTTCCTTCCAGACAAAGCCATAGGGGTGGGGGCCAAGGCAGAGGCAGTTAGGGGCAATCAGGCCAAGAGGGGAGGGCAGTTAGAAGTGAGATCAGGCCAGCAGAGGGTTAGGAGCAATCAGGCCAGCAGACGAGGGCAGTTGAGGGCAAGATCAAGCCAGAAGGGAAGAACCATTGGAAGTGAGATCAGGCTGGCAGGGAAGGCAAGTTGTGGACAACCAAGCCTGCAGGGGAGGGCAGTTGGGGGCAAGATTAGGCCGGCAGGGAAGGGTCATTGGGGGCAAACAGGCTGGTTGGGGAGGGCAGTTAGGGGTGATCAGGCCTGCAGGGGATAGCAGTTGGGGGAAATCAGGCTGGCAGGGAAGCAGTTAGGGGTAATCAGGCAGGCAGGCAAGTGAGCGATTAGGAGCCAGCAGTCCCAGATTGCAAGAGGGATGTCCCAATCAGACCTAAACTAGCAGTCAGACATCCCCCAAGAGGTCCCAGATTAGAGAGGATGCAAGCTGGGCTGAGGGAACACCCCCCTTCCATATGCAGGGATAAGGTCTGCAGGGGAGGGCAGTTGAGAGGGACCAGGCTTGCAGGGGAGGGTAGTTGGGAGGGACCTAGGCCTGCAAGGGAGGGCAGTTGGGAGGGACCAAGACTACAGGGGAGGGCAGTTGGGGGTGAGGGGGACCAGACCTGCAGGGGAGGGCAGTTGGGGAAGATCAGGCATGCAAAAGAGGGCAGTTGGGAAAGACTCAGGCCTGCAGGGGAGAGCAGTTGGGAGGGACAAGGCCTGCAGGGGAGGGCAGTTGGTGGGGACCAGTTAGGGGTGATCAGGCAGGGAATTTTGTGCACCAGCCTCTGGATTTCCTAGCTCTGCCTACTAAAAAGTTCAACAATCTTAACCCTACTAAAAGGGAGATAATCTGATACCACTGCCTTTTGATATAAGGTAATACAAAGCAGAGTCTCTCCCTGACCCCAAATACAGGATCCCTGCCAAAAGAGTGAAGCCTGAACCTAATTAAGTCTCTATGGCCAACTTCCAGTAACAGAAAATCCAGGGTAGGCAATAGTAGAATAGGCTATCCAATCACACAAAGCAATAAATCTAGAATGTGAAAAATTATGTAGGAAAACTGACTCCACTTCTGCAAAAAAAACAGGAGCACTGAAAATGAGGGAGGGGGTCTTGAATGCTCTAAATTAAGAAATGTAAGAGACCTAACAGCCTACAGCAAGGATGGAACTAGAGAGCATTATGCTAAATGAAATAAGCCAGTCAGAGAAAGATAAATATTACATGATCTCACTCATTTATGGAATATAATGAACAACGTAAACTGATGAACAAAAACAGATCTAGAGACAGAGAAACATCGATCAGAACATCAAACCTTAGAGGGAAGGTAAGGGTAAGGGGGAGAGATCAACTAAAGGACTTGTATACATGCATATAAGCCTAACCAATGGACACAGACAACAGGGGGGTGAAGGCATAAGTGGAGGGGATGGGGGGTAGTGGGGAGATAAGGACACATAGGTAACTAGAGGCCTGGTGCATGAAATTCGTTCACAGGGTGGGGGCAGAATCCATCAGTTCAGCCTGCATTGTCTCCAATCTGGGACCCTTCAGGGATGTCCCACTGCCCATTTAGGCCCAATCCCACAGGCAGTCAGACATCCCTCTCACAATCCAAGACTGCTGGCTCCCAACAACTAACCTGCCTGCTGGCCTGACTGCCCCTAACTGCTTCTTCCTGCCAGCCTGATCAACCCCTAACCACTCCCTTGCCAGGCTGATTGACACCTAACTGCTCTTCTGCTGGCCCGATTGCTCCTAACTGCCCTCCCCTGCCAGCCTGGTCATCTTCAATGGCCCTCCCCTAGAGGCCTGGTCCCTGCCAACTGCCCTCCACTGCTGGCCTGATCGTCCACAAATCCCCTCCCCTGCTGGCCATCTTGTGTCCATATTGGGGCAGCCATCTTTGACCACATGGGGTCAGCCATCTTTGACCACCTGGGGGCAGCCATCTTATGTGTTGGAGTGATTGTCAATCTGCATATTACCCTTTTATTGGATAGGATACCTTAATCAATAAAGAATTTTTTTAAATATATTTTATTGATTTTTTTACAGAGAGGAAGGGAGAGGGATAGAGACTTAGAAACATCGATGAGATAGAAAAATGGATCAGCTGCCTCCTGCACACCTCCCACTGGGGATGTGCCCGCAACCAAGGTACAGGTCCTTGACCAGAATCGAACCTAGGACCTTTCAGCCCGCAGGCTGATGCTTTATACACTGAGCCAAAACAGTTTTGGCAATAAAGAAATTTTTTTAAAAACCATCAAAATATCTGGATCCTGATTTGAATAAACCAACTATAAAAAGGCATTTTTGAGATAATCTTAAAAATATGATTATGGATTGGGTAGTAGAGGCCATATGGAATTATTATAAATTTTGTAAGATGATAATGGCACTTTGGTCACAGGAAAAAAAAGCCCAAATTGGTTTTAGAGATGTATACTCCAAATACATATAGGGGTGATTTGTATGTGGTAATTTGACATATTATTTTATTGACTTTTAAATGTCTTGAAATCCTAAATTTAAAAAAAAATTTATTTAACCTATATTGTGAAATGATATTACTGTTCTACAATACTTCCATTAAAAGTTACCAACATGACTGTCACAAGAACAGACAATGGAATAGAAAAGAAAATCCAGATATCGACCGAAACCACTATGCTCAATTAATATTTGAAAAAGGAGACATGAACATACAATGGAGTCAAGACAGTCTTGTCAATAAATGGTGCTGGGAAAATTGGACAGATACATGCAAAAAATGAAACTAGACCACAAACTTACACCATACACAAAAATAAACTCCAAATGGATACTGGATTTAAACCTAAAATGGGAAACCATAAAAATATGAGAGGAATCTACAGGCAGCTCAATCTTAGACATATGCCGAAGGAACTTCTTCACTGATACTGCTCCAAGGGCAATGGAAGCTAACAAGAAAATAAACAAATGGGATTACATCAAAATAAAAAGCTTTTGCACAGCAAAAGAAACGATCAACAAAACAACAAGAAAGACCACTGTATGGGAGAACATATTTGCAAATGTTATCACTGATAAAGGTTTAATCTCCAACATCTACAGCCAACTTATACAACTTAATAAAAGGAAGATAAGTGATCCAATAAAAAAATGGGCAACAGACCTAAATAGAATCTTTTCAAAAGAAGACAGAAGGAAGGCCAAGAGACACATGAAAACATGCTCAAAGTCACTAATTATCCAAGAGATGCAAATCAAAACGACAATGCGATACCATCTCACATCTGTCAGAATGGCAATCATCAACAAATCAACAAACGACAAGTGTTGGCGAGAATGTAGAGAAAAAGGAATCTTCGTGCACTGCTCTTGGGAATGTAGGCTGGTGCAGCCACTGTGAAGAATAGTATGGCGTTTCCTCAAAAAACTAAAAATGGAACTCCCATTTAACCCAGCATTCCCACGCTTAGGAATATATCCTAAGAAACTAGAAACACCGATCAGAAAGGATTTATGCACCCCTATGTTCATAGCAGCACAATTTACAACAGCTAAAATTTGGAAACAGCCTAGGTGCCCATTAGCAGATTAGTGGATCAGAAAACTATGATACATCTACACAATGGAATACAATGCTGCCATAAAAAAAGAAGGAATTCTTACCATTTGCAGCAATCTGGATGGAACTGGAGAGCATTATGCAAAGTGAAATAAGCCACTCAATGAAAGAAACATACCACATGATCTCACTCATTTATGGATAATAAAGAAAATTATAAACTGATGAACAAAAAGATAGATACAAAGGCAGTAAAGCATCAAACAGACTGTCAAATTACAGCAGGAAGATTAGGGAGAGGTGGGGTAGATAAGAGATCAACCAAAGGACTTGTCTGTATGCATATAAGCATAACCAATGGATACAAGACACTGAGGGGTTAGGGTATGCATGGGAGTGCAGAGGGACAATGGGAAGATATATATACATGTAATACATTAATAATTTTTTAAAAAGTTACCAACATGCCCGGTCAGTGTGACTCTGGTTGAGCATCAACCCATGAAACAAGAGGCCATGGGTTTGATTCCTGACCAGGGCACATGCCATGATTGCAGGTTCGATCCCAAGTAGGAGACAGCTAATCAATGGTGTTTCTAGTTTTTTAGGATATATTCCTAGGAGTGGGATTGCTGGGTCAAATGGGAGTTCCATTTTTAGTTTTCTCTCTCATAGATGTTTCTATCTCTCTATCCCTCTACCTTTGTCTCTCTCTAAAAATCAATAAAAATATTTTTTAAAGTTTTTTAAAAAGTTACCAATATGACAACTGGGTTTTGTTACAGATCTAACCACAATGTAACACTACGTTTATGAGAAAGCCATACTGCAGGTATACTCAAGATCAAAATTTACATTAAAAATTATGATAGCCCTGCTGAGACTGGTTTGGCTCAGTGGATGGAGCATCGGCCTGCGTACTGAAAGGTCTCAGGTTCAATGCCGGTCGGGGGCATGTACCTTGCTTGCAGGCACAACTCCAGTGGGGGGCGTGCGGGAGGCGGCTGATCGATGTCTCTCTCTCGTCGATGTTTCTGACTTTCTGTGCCTCTTCCTTCCTCTCTGTAAAAAATCAATAAAATATATTTTTAAAAAAATTATGATAGCCCTGGCTGGTTTGGCTCAATGGATAGTGTGTTGGCCTGTGGAATGAAGGGTCCCGGGTTTAATTCCAGTCAAGGGCACATGCCCAGTTATGGGCTCGGTCCCCATTGGGGGACATGCAGGAGGCAACCAATCAATGGTTCTCTCTCATCATTGATGTGTCTATCTCACTCTCCCTCTCCCTTCCTCTCTGAAATCAATAAAACTATATTTTTTAAAAAAGATAAGTAGAGATTATTTGTACCTAATAATTATTATTCTACTCCACTCTCTAAAATTAAGAAAAGCAACACTTATCTCTAAACCGGGGGTCAGCAAACTACAACCAGGGAGCCAAATATAGACCAGTGCCTATTGTAAATAAAGTTTTATTGGAATGCAGCCACACTCATTTATTAATGAATTCTTGTAGAGGCAACAAAAATCCCATGGCCTGCAAAGCCTAACATATTTACTGTCTGGATCTTTACATAAAAGTTCACAGAGCTCTGCTCTACATCGTCTCTGGAAACTCCACTGGCACCTGGTTGAGCATTGACATAGGAACCAGGAGGTCAATGTTCAATCTCGGTCAGGGCACAACCCCAAGTAGGGGGCATACAGGGAGCAGCCAATCAATGATTCTCTATCATTGATATTTCTATCTCTCTCTCCTTCTCCCTTCCTCTCTGAAACCAATAAAAAAAATGTTAAAAAAAAAAAAAAAACTCCACTGGTGACCCAAGTGCCACTGAGGATGTAACCAAGGAGTAAGACTTCAGCCCAATCTCTGCCATGTGAGCTGCCATACAAGGTGAGATGTCACACACACAGTGAGGCTCAGGCAAAGCCAAGCTGCCTGGGGAAACCTGCAACTGATTTCAAATTCCAGAAACTTTCTCATTGCCACATAGGCCTGACTCAGAGCAGCTTGGAAGAAAAGTGAGACAGAGACTTTAAAGAACAAAGTTTGATATAAATGAAAGGTAATCAGTCTTAGACAAGATTTTGCTGTTCCAGCTGGTTATATAGAGTATTTACCTACATAATTTCTCCCTTTTAAGCTTTGATATCCTCCTCAAAATATAAAAAGAAATCCTTGATGCTTGTTTACTGTCTTTTCACCTACAATGGGGGTTCTGTTAAGGCAGGGATTTCCCTTGCCCACCATTACAGCTCCAGTGCCTAGAGATGTGCTTGGCATATAGTAGGCACTCAAAAAATATTCAATTCTGAGTTACTTATGTTTTACAATTCAGGCTTAAGTATCTTTGGTTCAGGGAAAGATGGACTAAGTAGTAACTGTTAGCTCAAATTTCTGTTCTAGTTCCCAACAGAGTTGAAAAGACTAAATGGCTTATAACTCCAGTCCATGAAAGGTGGAAATAAGAGAGTGGAAGAAGAGTGATTTGCAAGGAGAAAGAGTGAGTGGTAATCCTTTTCTGAATCTCAGCCAGTGACAAGAGGCCAGGTGCCGGAATGCATATTCTCCCCTGGCAAGGACATTTTCTTTTTGGAGAAGTCTACTGGTGGCAGCAATAATTGCGAGTTCAAAAGGAACCAGGGAGAGAGGGGGAGAAAGTTCAAACACAGAAAACATTCTTGCCATGTTTTTCCCTAAGAGTGTTAAGCACTAATCGAGTAAGGGAGAAATTAAGAAATACATGAACACAGCTGATATTTTTAAAAGAACTTTTAAAACTAGATCAAGAAAGAATTTAGAAAAGAACCCACATGTTTGTTTCTTTAGTTAGGAACACTTCCCATACTAGTATTAATAGGCCTCTGTGCACTCAAGAAAGAGACGCCCTTTTCTTCCAACCCAGGAAAGGGTGATCCCTATTCAAACCCAATAAAATCCAATGTTGTTAAACTAACTTGTGCTACCAGTTCCTCTTACCCCAGCCAAAGTCAAAATGTTCTCCAATGATTTGGTCATGATGAGACACTTCTTGGCCCGAGTGACTGCAACATACAGTAAATTCCATTCATCCTCAGAGAATGACTCTAAAGAAAGTAAAGGGAAATAATATATCAACTCAAATGCCTGCTTACAAGAATTTATATTCTCATCTAAATGATAACTATCGAGCACCCAAGATGGCGGCATAGGTAAACACCTACACTGTTGCCTCGCACAACAATTTCAAAACTACAACTAAAAGACAGAACAGACATCATCCAGAACCACAGGAAAGCTGGCTGAGTGGAAATTCTACAACTAGAGGGAAAGAGAGGGGCTCACAGAGACCCAGAGGAGCTGCAAAAAGCTGAGGTACGGAGACGCGTGCGTGGAGAGAGTGGTGCCGGAGTACCTGGCTGGTTTTCTCTGGCGGGAGGGAAACGGAGACTCTCAAAGGCATTGAACCCCTTATCTTACGACACTAAAGCCCAGATCCAGCCAAAACTCATACGGGGGGAGTTTGTACTGTGAAAAGGGAGAGGTGCACGGAAATTTAGGGGAGTAGCAAAAGATCAGAAGTCTGGTGGCGCCCTCAGCACTACGCTCAGAGGACAGATTGCTGATTGTGCCGCTGGTTTTCTCGAGTGGGCGGGAGACAGACCCTCCCAACTGTGCCACTTCTGACTCCACTAAGCCCCAGTTTTGGGTGAAACCCTGAAGACCTAAACTCATGTGGTCCTGGGGTGCAGGGGAGCTGGAAAGGCAGCTGTCTGGAGGCACTGCGGGCACGCGCGCACAAGGACCACTCCAGTGATTACCCAGTCACGTGAGACTGAGGGACCATGGAGGGCAGGGCCGACTGGAAGGCAAGGCGGTCCCTTAAGCCCTGAGACTCCACCCCTCCCAAGCTCAAAAGAGAGGCTTCTGCAGTTTTGAAAGTCTGGTATCATAAGGCTGAATCCAACAGAATTTCTCCCGGCATAGTGAAAATGCTGAGACAAGGGAAAGAATCACAAACAAAAGAAATGGAGGAAAAGAAACGACTGGATATAGAGTTCAAAACCACGCTTATAAGGTTTTTCAAGAATATGCTAGAAAAGTTGGATAAAGTTAGCGAGAGCCAAGAGGAGATGAAAAAGGACCAACTAGAGATGCAAAAGATTCAACTAGAGATGTAAAAGGTCCAACTAGAGATAAAAAAGGACCAACTAGAAATTAAACATACACTGACTGAAATAAAATCTATTATACGGACTCCTAACAGCAGACTAGAGAAAGGCAAGAATCAAGTCAAAAATTTGAAATATAAAGAAGCAGAAAACATTCAACTGGAAAAGCAAGAAGAGAAAAGAATCCAAAAATGTGAAGATAATGTAAGGAGCCTCTGGGACAGCTTCAAGCGAACCAACATCAGAATTGTGGGGGTGCCAGAAGAAGAGAGAGAGCAAGATACTGAAAACCTATTTAAAGAAATAATGACTGAAAACTTCCCACATCTGGTAAAAGAAATAGACTTACAAGTCGAGGAAGCACACAGAACCCCATATAAAAGGAATCCAAAGAGGACTAAACCAAGACACATCATAATTAAAATACTAAGAGCAAAAGACAAAGAGAGAATATTAAAAGCAGCAAGAGAAAAACAGTTCATTACCTACAAGGGAGCACCTATACAACTGTCAGCTGATTTCTCAACAGAAACGATGCAGGCCAGATGGGAGTGGCAAGAAATATTCAACATGATGAACAGCAAGAACCTACAACCAAGAATAATCTATCCAGCAAAGCTATCATTCAGAATTGAAGGGCAGATAAAGACCTTCACAGATAAAAAAAAAGAAAAAGTTAAAGGAGTTCATCAACTCCAAACCAGTATTATATGAAATGCTGAAAGGTACTCTTTTAGAAGAGGAAGAAGAAAAAGGTAAAAGACAAAAAATTATGAACAACAAATACATATCTATGAACAAGTGAATCTAAAAATTAAGTGAATTAAAAATTTAATCAACAGAATAAACTGGTGAATATAATAGAATCAGGAGCACAGAAAGGGAGTGGACTGATAATTCTCAGGGGGAAAGGGGTGAGGGGTGTACAGGGAGAGACTGGACAAAAATCATATACCTATGGATGAGGTCAATGGGAGGGAGGGAAGGGCAGAGGGAAGGGTGGAGGGGTGCTATGGAGGGGAAAAAAGAGAAACAAATGTAATAATCTGAATAATAAAAATTTAATTTAAAAAAATAAAAAAAATAATAATAAATGTTAACTATCCTCATCCACCACCCCTAAAAAAGAAACACGCAAGATTTGCTGGCCGTGTGTGTGTGTGTGTGTGTGTGTGTGTGTGTGTATGTATGTATATATATACATACATACACACACACTCATAATTTTTCTATAAATACCAACTTCAAAAATAAAACTCTAACAGGCTAGTGGCACAAAATACTGAATTTTAGTTAGTGCTACTACTGGTAAACTCTGGGAACCAGTTCACTGATTATCAACACCTGTGATGTGGCCCAGTACATATTTTCTGTTTCTTCTCCCAGTTTTCTTCACGATGACCTTGTGGAACTGATAGGAAAGCTGAGACCTATAGAAGATAAGGCATGGCTAATCCAGGGTCGAGGAGTTTAGCCCAAGTCTCTGAAACCCAAGTTCTTTCCTTTTCCTGACGCTCTTACTCAGCCAATGTGAAACTCTCTTATGTTGTCAAAAGACAACCAGAAAAGAAAAACATTGTGTTTACTGCCTACCTTACTTCTCAGTTCTCTCATTTACAATACCTAGCACAATGGTAAATATTCAATAAAGAGCAGCTGACCTGGTGAATACACTAAAAGTCTTTAAATTGTGTACTTTAAATGGATGGATTGTAGGATTCTGAATCACATCTCAAAAAGCTATTCCCTGCCCAAGCCGGTTTGGCTCAGTGGATAAAGCATCAACCTATGGACTGAAGAATTCTGGGTTTGAATCCAGTCAAGGGCACATGCCTAGGTTGTGGGCTTGATCCCCAGTGTGAGGCGTGCAAAAAGCAACCAATGGATTCTCTCTCATCATTGCTATTTCTATCTCTCTCTCCCTCTCCTTTCCTCTCTGAAATCAATAAAAATATGTTTAAAAAAAAAAGAAAAAGCCGTCCCCAATATATATATGTAAACATGTACTGACCTGCAGGAGAGGAAAAGGTGGTAGTATATTAAACAAACTTCTCTTCCCCAATATAAAGCAATTGTTATCTAACTCTCTATGGCCACTTCTTTTCACCACTCCACTTTATTTTCAATACCATGACCGAAACCAGTTTGACTCAATGAATAGAGCATTAGTCTATGGACTGAAAGGTCCCAGGTTCAATTCCGGTCAAAGACATGTATCTTGGTTGCAGGCATATCCCCAGTAGGGGCTGTGCCTTCTCCCTTCCTCTCTGTAAAAATTCAATTACATATATATATTCAATATCATGTCTTCCTTTCATTTTATGAATATATTCATTAGATATTAAGGAATTTTTAGTATTTCTATTTCTGCCCACCAATGTATGCTATGCCCCAAATTTTGAATCTAGTTAACTGAGAGCTTTTGTTTGTTTGTCTATGGAAAAACTTCAAGTGGCTTTATTCTAAGACTTAAAACCAAAACAATAGCACTGATGCTTAGAGCTTAACAACTAGCCTTGAGTATAAATCTACATATATATATATATATATATATATATATATATATAAAAAGCCAGTGACCTAAACACTGGAACAACCGGAACAATTGGTCACTATGACACCCATTGCAGCCAGTGAACCAGCCCGATCAGCAGGTGGGGCTGGTGGCCAACCCCTTGCAGCCCCTCCCCCCTGCTAGACCTGCTCCTGATTGCCCTCCCACCCCAATAAGTGGTGGGGCCAGCCGGCCAATGCCCCCCATAGCCCTTCCCCATGGCCAGCCCCACCCCCGATCAGTCCTCACCACCCTGAGCAGCCTGTGGCCTCACCCCAGCCAGCTCCAACCTTGATTGGCCCCCCCACACACATCAGCGCCCGCCCCCAACACCAATCAGGGGTAGGGCTGACCAGTCAACCTCCCACGGCCTCTCCCCTAGCCCCATTCAGGGGCGGGGCCAGCTGACCCACCACCCACAAGCCCCTCCCAACAGCTGGCCCTACCGCTCATAGGTCCTCCCTCCCCCACACCAGCCAATTACCCTTGGCCCCTCCACCCAGCCAGCTCAGCCCTGATTGTGCCTGATCAGGGCAGGCCAGCCAACCAACCTTCCACTGTCTCCTCTTCACAACAGGCCTGGCCCCAATCTGCTGATTGGGGCTGCGCTGGCCAGACCCCACCTGTGCACAAATTCATGCACTGAGCCTCTAGTTTATACATAAGCAGACAAATAATAGCATGCTTATTATTTCACCTATTACTATTTTCTGTCCTCTTTAATAAAAAGGAGAGTTAATTAAGGAAAAACACCATAGTGAGCAGATAAGCTGTACATTGTAAAGTTTCTTTTAGGCTGATAGAGAAAACCCAAAGCTGAACAGTTGATACAGGATATAAACATAACTTCCCTAGAAGCAGCCCCAAGAAAAGTGGGCTCTAGAATTACAGTTTTTCTTAAAAATGTGTAAAAACTTTAAGACTAGGAGATGTCTTTTTCTTCTTAGAAGAATCTTTCCGAGAGGCCACACCATCTAACAAGAAGCAAAGCATCCCAAAGAAGAATCCCAAGTCAACTATTAAAAAGGATCCTCAGTGTGACCAGTCTTACCAACTCTAAAGTGGGGCAGCTGTGCAAGGTTGTGTCTGGCGCAAGGAACTTTCACAAAATCATCCAAAACATGAACGGTATCAAATTCCAAGCCTTTGGCTTTGTGTACAGTACCCAAAATGTACTCTGTAATAAAAATACATGATAGCATTAGAATGAGGCTAGATAGGAAGAGAAACAAGAAGAGCAAGGAGAATATCCTTAAAACTCTAACTTTGGCCCAGGCAGCATGGCTCAATGACTGAGTATTGACCTATGAAACAGGAGGTCACAATTCAATTCCTGGTCAGGGCATATGCCTGTGTTTCAGGCTCAATCCCCACTGGGTGGCATGCAGGAGGCAGCCAATCAATAATTCTCTCTCATTGTCTCTCTCTCTCCCCTTCTCTCCCTTCCTCTCTGAAATCAATAAAAATATATTGGGGGAAAAAAGCAACCTCTAATTTTGCCAGGCCAGCGTGGCTCAGTTGATTGAGTATTTTCCTGTGCATCAAAAGGTGTCCAGTTCAATTTCTGGTCAGGGTACAGACCCAGGTTGTGGGTTAAAACCCCAGCTGGGATGCACAGACGCAACAGATCAATATTTCACACATCGATGTTTCTCTTGTTCTTCCTCTCTCTCTAAAATCAATAAAAACATTAAAAAAAAAACTCTAACTTTATTTTCCTGCCTGTGTGAAGTTTGTGAGAAAAGAGGGAAAGAAGAAAATACAGTCAGAAAAAAAAAAAGAGAACAAAAAAGAATAAAAAGATGAGGGGCCAAAACTGGTTTGGCTCAGTGGATAGAGCATCAGCCTGTGGACTGAAAGGTCCCAGGTTCGATTCCAGTCAAGGGCATGTACCTTGGTTGCGGGCATATCTCCAGTGTGGGGTGTGCAGGAGGCAGCTGATCGATGTCTCTCTCTTATCGATGTTTCTGATTCTCTATCCCTCTCCCTTCCTCTCTGTAAAAAATCAATAAAATATATTAAAAAAGAAAAAAAAAACATGAGGAGAAAATTCATTACAGTGGGGTTAGTACATCTCAGAACCACATTTCAAATCTCACAGTGACTGGCCCACCACCTATGTTTCACACACACAGGGAAAGAGGCCCAGAAGAGGGATGAATGGCTTACCCAAGGTCATACAACAGCCGAATTAGGACTAGAAAGTCCCATTCTACCAGCTTAGAGGCCGAACAGAAGCCAAAGAAACCCTAAGGAAGAATGAAAGCTCTGTTCCCTTCGCTCAGGCAATGCCAGGAACACAACAAAGCAGCAACTTGGTCACACATTGTATTTACACAGGCAAGAAGCATCAGAAGACCTGAGACACCTGAGAGAAGCATCTGTTCCTCCTCCTGGTGGGAAGTGAAGAACTTTTCCTTACCTGCAAAGTCCAAGTCTTCTATGTGGCATTTTCCTATCCTTTCCACCAGTTCTGGAATCCTGATATTATACTTTTCAACGACAGCAATCTTTGCTTCAAGCTCTTTATCCTCAGCTGTGGTCACATACCTCTTGAAGCCACTAAAGCCTTCTTTGTGCACCCATCTTCTAATAAACCTATCTTTAATAAGGAGGTTTCCTAAGAAGAATACAGACACAAGTTAAAGTGATTCAGGCTACACTGACATATAGTGGCAGCAGCTAAACATTCCTAACCAATAGCAGAAGTGAATGGCCTTAAGCCTGGGAGATCCAGGTTCTAGTCCCAACTACATCACTAACCTACTGTGTGTTCCTGGGGCAAGTCAGTGAAATGACCTGTGCTTTAGCCTCTCCATCTAAACTGAGGGCCAAAAGCCCTACCCTTGAGATCCTTACCTACTTCACAGGGATTTGAAAGAGCACACTAATGAAAAGTGCCATAGAAATGTTAGCAATGATCATTTGCAGCACATGTAGAAGTTTCAATGAGTAAAGTTGCCCGCGTGGACAGAAGAGATGATGAGGGAAGAGAGCCTAAGGGGCCAAAAATAGAAATAAATTTAGGACTCCTGAGAAAAGGATATGGAAAAAATTATCAGTACCTCTGAAAATAGGAGACCTCAGGGATCCCAGTCTTGATGGGAAAAGAGCAACACTAGTTCCACCCTTCTCCAGCATTTAAAAACTCTGACTCAGAATATGCCCATCCTTCTCCCATCTCTCATCACTGCAGTGCTTCTGTCCACTGCACCATGGCCAGGAGGGTACTCACGTTTCTTCCGTTCTTCCTCTGGCTGAAGAAGGATCCAAATATCAATGATTCTGTCCAATCCAAATGATTTAATCCCCTGAAAAAGTTTTTTGGTAGGATTTTTGGGTTTGTTTGCTTCTGTCTTAACTAAAGTAAACCAACTGTAGAAATATCAGTATGAAATTAGATGATTTCTTGGAAACTGATCTGAAATTGTACCCAAAGTGTAAGGATAGTAAGCAGGAAATTTCGTAAAAGCCCGGGACTATAATGCAGCCTGAAAATTCAGGATTATTAAATGCTAAATTTTATCTGCTACCTCAAACTCTTCCTGTTTTAAAAACAGGCAAGAAGTAGCTGCACCTTTTCTTATATATAAAAAAGGACAATTTAAATAATCTACCTTTCAGGAATATAAAAGGTTGCAATGAAGAATACTTGAATACAAAGTGTGGGCTCTGAATACTTACCATTATTTCTTTTGAAAAAAGAACTAGAGAATATCTATAGGTCCAGATTATTATGTTTTAAAAGGCTATTAGCTCCTGAAGGAGAGGGTCTGACTTCACAGTTCAGACCAATTCTACTTAAAAGCATGTACTGAACACTGGCTAGTGGACCTAGCATTTGCATGACATCAGGCCCCAGCAGAGAAGAAACACGTGTTAAAGGCTCCACGCTACAAGGATTTAATCATCATTTTGGGAAGAGACACATACACATTAACATAGAACAGAGACCAACATAAGACAGTATACATCAGAAGAAACCAAGATGGCAGCACAGGTAAACACCTAAACTGCTGCCTCACACAACAATATCAAAACTACAACTAAAAGACAAAATGGACCCCATCCAGAACCACAGGAGAGCTGGCTGAGTGGAAATTCTACAACTAGAAGGAAAGAGGAAAGCACATTGAGAATCAGAGGACCTGCAAAAGGCTGAGGTACGTAGACGTGCGAGCACATGCAGAGGATGGGTGGCTGAGTACGTGGCTGGCTTTCTAAAGCGAGAGAAAGACGGAAGCTCCCAACTGCACTGAACTCCTGTTCTGGGCGAGTTCCTGGGAACACAGATTCATTCAGGGAGAAATTGGACTGTCAGGAAAAGAGAAAGCACACTGAGACTCAGGGGAGCTGCAGAGGCAGAGGTCCGGAGGCACACGCATACAGAGAGGACGGGCGGTTGAGAGCACAGGCAGCTGAGTGCACAGCTAGCTTTCTAAAGTGAGAGCGAGATGGAAGCTCCCAACTGCGCTGAACTCCAGTTCTGGGTGAGATACTGGGAACCCAGACTCATTCGGGAAGAAACTGGACTGTCTCCTAGCGGGCAAAACTCAAGGGCAGCTCTTTCTCTCAGAGGTGCTTACAACAATTACTGAGGGACACTGAGGCCCAAGGGCCTCATAGCGCAAGGCTGACAGGAAGCCAAGGCTGTCTGCCCCGCCCTGAGACTCCGCCCCATTCAAGCTGAGCACAAAAGCTTTTGCAATTTTGCAAGTCTTTTCCCATAAGGGTGTCTCCAGCACAGAAGTCCTCCCAGCATAAACACAACTGATCCTCATAGCCAATTAACCTGGAGGTCAATTCCTCCCAGTGATACCAACAACAATCAAGACTTAACGACAACAAGGCTATACACACAGGCCACAAAGGGGTACACCAAGAGTGCCCACCTCAGGTAACTGAGGCCATATAGTACACCTACCACACAAAGCTACTCTACCAACTCAAGGAAGCAAAGAAAATGTGGAGACAAAGAAACAATCACAAATGAAAGAAATGGAGAAAAGCAAATGACTACATATAGAGTTTAAAACCATGGTTATAAGGTTTTTCAAGAATTTCCTAGAAAAGGCATACAAATTTGGCGAGACCCTCAAGGATATGAAAAAGGATCAACTAGAAATTAAACATACACTGACTGAAATAAAAAATATTTTACAATACCCAACAGCAGACTAGAGGAATGCAAGAATCAAGTTAAAGATTTGAAATACAAAAAAGAAAAAAACACTCAACTGGAAAAGCAAAAAAAAAAAAAATCCAAAAATTTGAAGATAGTGTAAGGAGTCTCTGGAACAACTTCAAGCGTACCAACATCAGAATTATGGGGGTGCCACAAGAAGAAGGAGAGCAAGATACTGAAACTTATTTGAAGAAATAATGACTGAAAACTTCCCCCACCTGGTGAAGGAAATAGACTTACAAGTCCAGGAAGCATACAGAACCCCAAACAAAAGGAAACCAAAGAGAACCACACCAAGACACAACATAATTAAAATGCCAAGAGCAAAAGACAAAGAGAAAATATTAAAAGCAGCAAGAGGAAAACAGTTAATTACAGTGGTACCTCGAGATACGAGTGCCCTAATATACGAGATTTTTAAGATACAACCCATCGAGCAAGCGATTTTTGCTTTGAAATACAAGCAACATTTGAGATAGGAGCAATTGTGCGGATGGGCCGGCTGCACACGACCCACCAGTTTACCGCAACTCGAGTGTCTCATAGTTTCCCAAGCCTCAAGGTTACAGAACGAATTAAACTCGTATCTCGAGGTACCACTGTACCTACAAGGGAGCACCCATCCAATTGTCAGCTGATTTCTCAACAGAAATGATGCAGGCCAGATGGGAGTGGCAAGAAATATTCAAAGTAATGAATAGCAAGAACCTACAACCAAGATTATTCTGCCCAGCAAAGCTATCATTCAGAATTGAAGGTCAGTTAAAGAGCTTCACAGATTAAGAAAAAGCTAAAGGAGTTCATCAACACCAAACCAATATTATATGAAACTAGAAGCCTAGTGCACAAAATTCATGCACAGGAGTGTTGTTCCTCAGCCCAGCCTGCACTCTCTTCAATCTGGGACCCCTTGAGGGATGTCCAACTGCCCATTTAGGCCCTACCAGATCGGCCAAAATGGGCAGTCGGACATCTCTCTCATAATCCAAGACTGCTGGCTCCCAACTACTCACTTGCCTGCCTTCCTAATTGTCCCTAACTGCTCCCCTGTCAGCCTAATTGCCCCTAACTTCCCTTCCCTGCAGGCCCAGTCACCCCCAACTTCCCTCCTCTACCAGCCAGATCACCCCTAATTGCTCTCCCCAACAGGCTTGATTGCTCCCAACTGCACTCCCTTGCAGGCCTGATCCCCCTCAACTGCCCTCTCTTCCTGGCCTGATTGCCCACAAGTGCCCTCCCTTGCAAGCCTGGTCCCTCCCAACTGCCCTCCTTTGCTAGCCCTTGTGGAGGCCATATTGTGTCCACATGGGGGCAGCCTTCTTTGACCAGACAGGGGCAGCCATCTTGTGTGTTGGAATGATGGTCAATTTGCATTATTACTATTTTATTAGACAGGATGCTGAAAGGTACTCTTTAAGAAAAGGAAGAAGAAGAAAAAGGTAATGATAAAGATTATGAACAACAAATACATATCTATCAACAAGTGAATCTAAAAATCAAGTGAATTAAAAATCTGATGAAAAGAATAAATTGGTGAATATAATAAAATCAGTGGCATAGAAAGAGAGTGGACTGACAATTCTCAGGGGGAAAGGGATATGGGGGGTGCGGGCAGAGACTGGACAAAAATCGTACACCTATGGATAAGGACAGTGTAGGGGAGGTAAGGGCAGAGGGTGGGGTAGGAACCAAGTGGAGGGGACCTATCAGAGGAGAAAAGAGGAACAATTGTAATAAATTGAACAAAAGAGATTTATTAAATTTTTTTAAAAAGACAGTATACATCATAATTGGAAACCAGATGTGATCAGGTGTAATGATACATGCTACTACAGGTGATAAGCAGATAGAGAGAGGAAGAGAGCAACTTACTTTATATCACACCCAGCATGGATGGTACTCCCCAAGTACTACTGATATTTTCTTACAATAACAAAAATAGCTAAGTTATGCTATAACCACTAAGAGAAATATTGCTAATGACATTGTAGTAGCAACATGAAAGAAATGCTTATGTGTTGATTTATAACAGCATACTTTTTAAGGGATACTATAATGACAATGTAAAAATACATATCTAGAAGGACAAGACAAATAATTAGCAAAAATGAGAATTATATGAAATACTAAGATTAAGGCTGAATTTTTTCTATAACTTAGTTATAAAATCTTTATAAATAAAAAAGAGAAGTGAGAACATCTTGGTGATTATGATTCACTCAGTATATTTATTGAGTGGCTATGCATAGTAGGCCCTCAAAAATATTTTTTCATAAATGAATAAGCAAATGTCTTTTAGTCAAATAACTTTGCTTCAAAGAGTTAAAAATGCCATATAAATAATGAACTCTAATTTCCCCATGAAACAGGTAAAGAAAAGGCATTCTTCTTATCTTAGAGAAGGAGAGAATGAGGCACAAAAAAGTTGTGACTTGCCACAAGCCACACCAAGTTAGTAATAGAACCAGAGTCAGAACTAGGTATTCACTTTTTATCCACTGGAGCCCATTAGCCTGTCCCAGCTGTATTGTCATCTTACCCTTTCTTACACTAATGAACAACACACATGGAACATTCACAGGTAGCCAGCAGCTTCATTTGCACAGCCAAGGGTGAGAAGGGAATTTGATTTTTTAAATAGTAGAGGAGATCCTCAGTTCTTTTTTGATCTGACTGTACAGGAATGCTTGGCTAGCATAATCAGAATAATCAGGGAAAAAGACTTCAGTCACAGTCCAGATGGTGAAAAATGTCAAAAACCCAAATGCTTGCTTGCATAATAATCTTAACTAAATTGAACATTTCCATGGGCTATGTTTGTCTGCAATGTTTTTGTGCATGAAGCAGTCAACAGAAATTTACTCTTACCCCAATCAAATGTATCCTTGCAGGTACTTCTCCATCAGTCACCCGTACAGCCTCATCAAACACATTGGCATTGGTCCGTGACAACAGGGCCACCTTTCCCTTTGTGTCACCTCTAATGCCACCTTTTGGGAGACAGCACAAACTCTATAGCAAATCCAAATAAAGAGAAAACTAATTTTTGTAGCAAATAAAAGAAGAATAACTGAAAATCTTACTCTGATGGTTTCCTCCAACCAAAGTCTTTTTCCTTACTCTCTTGCAGACATCCAAGATAGTAGCTCCCACATAAGCAATTTCCACACCAAATCTAAAACTCTGTTGGAAAAAGCAAAACAAAAAGAATTAGCAACCTCTCTCTGAAGTATGTTAGCACATTTCTATCATTATTAAGTCTTTGCCTTGCCAAAGTGATCATTTTGGCTCACCTGACCTGGAGAGCATATTTGGAAATTCCATACTGTTAACCCACTTGTTAGTTAACAAACTGAACAGGAGATTGACAAAGAACCACTGACTTTATTTCTAAGATTTCAGAATAGCAGTTTCTATCTTGAAACTTTAGTTGCCTTTTTTTCCCCTCTTGTCCCCAAATCCAAATCTTGACAATTCGTCCACCACATTTTCTATAATATATTTCTTATCACTGCTGCCAGGTCAGCTCTGAAACTCAAACTTCATGCCTTAACTACTCCTTCCCTCCAGTTTACTCCTATTGCTGATGCCTCTCTATATCTCTGTCAGATCAATGTGCCTTACACACTGTCCTCAAGCCATGCCCTTGCTAAAAAAAAAAAAAAAAAAAAGGAAGAGCAGCCTAGCCAGCATTGCTCAGTATTTGAGCATCAACCCATGAACCAAGAGGTCATGGTTTGGTTCAATTCCAGGTCAGGGCATATGCCCAGGGTTGTGGGCTCAATCTCTAGTAGGGATGTGCAGGAAGCAGTTGAGTGATTTTCTCTCATCATTGTTTCCATCTCTCTCTTCCTCTTCATTCCTCTCTCTGAAATTAAAAAAAAACACATATTTTAAGCAATTTTTTAGAAAAGGAAGAATAATATGGAAAGAATAGGTGATGCATACATTTTAAAGATTCATCAGCCTTTTTCCTTTTATTCCCAAAGCCAATCGCATATTTTTCTTTTAAGCAACCTCCACCCTTCTTTCAAAATCAAATCTAACCAGTATAAATTACACAAAAGATTAAGGGAGGGAGTTTCTCTCCTTGCCTTGAAAATTTTCTCAACATTAATTTAAATCATTGCCCTACAGAACCAGCCACAAGTATAATCATTATTTCCTGAACATTCCCTGAACTCTCCCTACCCTAGTGCATGGCAAAACAATTACCTGCCCTTCAAAAGTCTGCTTAACACCTAATTCCTTGACCAATGAAGCTGGAAAGACATCATTCTTCCTCAAGAATGGCATCTAAACTCATGATAGTTACTGCCTTTTTTGTGCATTTCTAACAAGGTAATAAAGTATTATGTGCTTTAGTGAACATCAATAATATAGTCTAAAGAAAGTGAGACTTCATTGCTATAGAATTTTCCTGAGTGAATCATAACCCAAATTATAAAATAATCAATCCATACTGATATAAATGAATAAATGGGAGAGAAGACATAAATCCCTCTTGCAGAAGAATAACAAATAGTTTATACAGATGCTCCAACACTTATTCTTAAATGAGGGCTAAGTATAGTGAATTTCTTCCAAAGTATATAGTATGAAAAGGGCAGGGGGTAGGGGGAGAAACCTGACAAACACTACTTCAGCCAGATTATCAAGGTCAACATCAACAATCGTAAATCATAGTCCCTCAATATTGTCATGAAAGTGAGTTTGTTCTGAGATCTTCCTCCCCAAGACCCATAACATCAGTCTGATCATGAGAAAAACAAATAGACAAATTCCAGTAGAGGCATCCTACAGAACACCTGACCAGTACTCTTCAAAACTGTCCAAATTATCCAAAACAAAAAAAGTTGAGAAATTGTCACAGCCAACAGTTTAAGAAGACATGACAACTGCATGTTATGAAGATATAGTAACCTTTACAGGATCCTAGAACAGAAAAGGATATTAGGCAAAAACTAAGGAAATCTGAATAAACTAAGGGCTTTATTTATTTATTTATTTTTAATATATTTTATTGGGGGATGTGCCCACAACTGAGGTACATGCCCTTGACCAGAATTGAACCTGGGACCTTTCAGTCCCAAGGCCAACGCTCCACTGAGCCAAACTAGTTTTGGCTAAACTAAGGGCTTTATAATAATGCACCAATACTAGTTTATTAATTGTGGCAAATGTAACGCAATTAATGAACTTTTAATAAGTAGAGGCCTGGTGCACAAATTCATGCATGGGTGGGGTCCCTTGCCCTGGCCATCTTGCTCAGTCCCAATCGGGGCCAATCAGGGCCAGCCGGGGAGGGACTGTGGGAGGGCTCCAGGGTGTGTCCAGCCCTCTCACCTAGGCTCCATTGGCTGGACCCCAGCAGCAAGCTAACCTACCAGTCAGAGCATCTGAACCCTAGTGGTCAGTGCACGTCATAGCTATCAGTCAGACACTTAGAATATTATGCTTTTATTATATAGGATTATATAGGATATAGTAAACTAAATGCATGGCATATGAGAAATTTCTGTACTACTGTCTCAATTCTTCTGTAACTCTGAAAATGTCTATTATAAAGTTACTCTCAGTTGACATTATCCCAAATCACTCTAGAATACAACAGGAACTTGAAAAAAATCACAGAAAAGGTTGCAGGCCTTTCTATAACAGAAAAAACAGTTCAGATTACTAGCTGGCACATCTCATATCCTCTAACTGGAAGTGTTTCTTAAAAACAGTGGTTCTTGCACCTCTTGGTCTCAGTACTCTTTACCCTTTTTAAAAATGTTGAGGCTCTGAAGGAGCTTTATTTATGAGTTGTATCTAACTATGATACCACATTAGAAACTTTGATTCATTCAAAAATAATAATAATAAACTCAACTGCATAATAAAATAAAGAATATATTTTTTAAATATATTTTCTAAAACAAAAAAATTAGCAGGAAAAAAGTGTCTCTGTTTTACATTTTTGCAAATCTCTGAATAGAATACAGCTGAATTCTCAAGTTCTGTCTGCATTCTTTCTGTAGCGACATGTTGTTTTGGTTGAAACATGAAGAAAATTCAGCCTTACACACATGCATATTGAAAAGGAGAGGAAAGTTTAGTAACCTTTTTGGACAATCAAGTACATTATGGGTTGTCCTGCTTATAGTGGCAAACATCAAAATTTAGATTTCACTTGAAAACAACGATTTTATCTTTGACAATGAGTCATAGCTCATTTCATTCATTTTAGAGAAAATGCTAAAAACCCAAATCTGAATAACCAGAATTGGTCAGTGAGCTATTCTCTCAATGACAAATGGTACTATAACAAAAGAGCTGCCAGTGTAGCTCACAACTCAATCACAAAAATGCTCTTTATTAGACAACCAACGTACTTCAGTGGGCAGAAGTATTTTATTCATACCTCCCACTTCATCACCCAGAACATTAAAGAGATGTATGTCCTCAAGGGACAGCAGTTAATAAAATTAACCATTTTTTTTCTGTATCAAGTAAATTTTTAAGAGAACTGTTTTGTTTTGCAATTTTTTTTTTGGGCGGGGGGAGGTTGTTGTTGCTTTTTTGTTTTTAAACTCTGTAAGTGCATTGAAGTAAAGAATACAATGACTGCTAGTACTGTTTTGTGCAGATGCCTTTGTCCATGGGAAGGCACTAGCAGTTTCACCCACCACTACTCTGCATCATCAGTTCAAATGTCAACATAATGAAAAAAGCAAATCTATACTAATAAAAGAGAAAGATGCAAACTGACCATACCTTCGTGATGCCCACCAACCAATTAGGAGTGAGTATGCAAATTAACCCAACAAAGATGGTGGGTTAATTTGCAATGGCAATGACACAGGTGTTCCTCACTGCCCCAGCCACTCCGGATCTCTGGGCAGCATTGGAAGGTGGAAAGGCGGCTCCAGCTGGAATGAAGGCGGTGCCAGCAACCAGGGAAAGGAAGGCCCATTCTTGCACAAATCTTCGTGCATTGGGCCTTTAGTCACTATTATAAAAACCATTGGACTTTGCAGATCGCCTGAAAACCACAGAGAACCACTGCTTTGAAGCAAGGAGTAGCTACATACTGTGAGACTGACACAAACCTGGCACAGGTCCTAACACAAAGTAACCACTGAAAAACAAGGACAGTGAACCACAATGTTTGTTTATGTGCTCCTGGGGACTTGAGAGCAAAGAGAGCTCTTACCTGTGTGAGATAGAAGACATGGGTATGAGGGACTGTAAACAGAGCATTGACTGCACCTCTGAAGGTATAGATCTGCTGGTGTGGATCCCCTACAAAGATCTTCCCGCATGGCTGAGACAGAACTATATTCATGATAGCTGCAAACAATAAGAGGGAACATAAGAGCTCTCAAAGAAAGCCAACCCACATAGCAAAAAGAAACAATACTTCAGACAAAAAGGGATAAAAATGCTTTCATGAAACTGAGCCAGGGCACACTGCACAACAGAGTTCTCTTGTACTACAGGAGAGGCACACTCATTCCAAAAAAATGATTTCATAACAGACAAAAAGAGTTTCTAATCCTAGGAATGTAGATCATTTTCAGTCCTGAACATATTTTTGTATATAAAAAATCACATAGGCAAATATAAAATAAGGTAAATTATATTTTCTCACTAGTATAATAACTTAAGGTCCCAAAATAACCTACAAAGTCACACTATGTATCTTCTACTAGAGACCCAATGCACATATTCATGCACAGGTGTGGTTCCTTGGGGTGGCCTGGGAAGATCAGGCCCCAGCTCATGGCCCCAGGCTCACAGCCCCACCTGGAACCCCACCTTGGCATGGCACCATCCCCTCACCTGATCCACTGTCCCCTGCAAGGCAATTGATCGGGGCTGGGCCCCCACTCCCACCTAGCTCCCTCAGCACCTGGGAGCTGGGCAGTGGCCCTGGCCCCTGCTACCACCACTGATCACCATCTGCAGGGCGATTGGACCCATTTGCACCTGCCTTGGCCTGGTGCGGCCCACTCACCTGCTCTACCATCCTGCCACAGTCCTGCTCTCATCGGGGCCCATCAGGGCCGGCAGTGCATCCACTGCCACCTGCTACCAGCACTTGCATCACCAATGCCTGCCATGTTCCACACTGCTCCCTAGTGGTCAGCACACATTATAGCAAGTGGTAGAACTCCCAATTTAACAACCACCCAAGGGGATAATTTGCATATTAGGCTTTTATTATATAGGATTAGCCACTTGAAAAGTATATAACACAAATTGCTCACTCTAAATTGACCATCTTTTCCCACTCAGCATGAGTCTAGGTCCCAATATCTGATGACCTGTGCTTCATCAACATTTAAAGCATAACCTGAAGCAAAACATTTAGAGAAAAATTAATCTGCCTTGGGTGGAGAAAAAACAACTGCTGAAACCCAAAATCAAATAATAAAGGCTTTCTGAATAACTAAATATCACTTGTTCCTCTTCTTTAGTACAAATGAGAAAAATCAATTTATTTCACATATATGTCCTTTTATATAATAATGATATTATTTCTAAGTATTTGAGACTACTGATGTCCAAAATAGTTTATCACCTGGGGTACAGTCCTGGGCCTCATCCACAAAGATGGCGTCAAAAGAGGCAAGCAAAGGCTTGCTCAATTGCCAGAGTTTCAAGTAGCCTAAAAGAAGGGAATAGCAACAGTCAGAACTCATAACTAAAGCAGTGACATTGAAGAGCAAGATTTGGAAACTTGCATACCATCATGAGTCATTTGGTAAGCCTCTTCTTTGCATTCCTCCAGCTTCCGCATGTTGTCCCAAAGGCGGCTCGCTTCAAGAACACTGTTCTAGAAAACAAATAATTGGTAACTCCTATTTTAAGAGCCTGGAAAAGACAGCATCCTGAAATCATACTTTCATTTACACATACAGAGCAGAGGTCAGAATAAAGGCACCATCCCAGTTCAGTGAGTGGCAGTCACTTCCCTAACTGCCTTCTGGCTCCACAACAGCCCAGTGACAGAACATTGCTCAGACAACACAAAATCTGGTGGACTAGAAAAGGCTAGATCATGTCTCTAGATTTATGACTAATAATTAATTCATAAAAAGAATGACAAATGACTGAAAAAACTTAAAAATTAGAAAAGAGATTCCCAATCTTTAGATTCATCCAGCAGCCCCAGTGACAAACTCCTATAAACCCTGGGTCAGTGCCTCATTTTCTAAATGGGAAAACCAGTACAAGAACTAAGTGGGATGTCCATGAGTATTCTTAAAAAAAAAAAAAAAAAAAAAAAACACTTTATAACTCCCAGCTATCACACTCTCGCCCTCCACCATTACTTTCTGCCAGCAATCATGAAAAAAATGAAAGACAAATATAACACTGTATCATGTCAACTCTTCTCATTTACCACCAGATCCCAAATACTAAAGATATTTCAATACTCACCAGTTTTTCACTCTGTTCAACCATGACTCTCTGTCCATGGCTGTCCTTACACCAAATAGGTACATGGTCAATAGTCAGCTCATCATCAGCCGAAGCAAAGAAGTTTTCTAAAGTCTTACACACTAGCTTGGCCCTTATGAATCCACCTTTCCCTTCAGCAAGGACAGAATTGACTATGAAGGGTGTTAACTTAAAGAGATTCAATTTCTTCTTTGACTGGTACCTGTAATAGATATCCCAAATGAACAGTATTTGGTTTTACTGGCAATGCCAACAAAATGTGTCCTCCACTCCTAATCCCCTTCTCTGAAATGACACCACAAGGCCACTCTCAGTATCACATATACATGAGGGGGAAAAAGCCAGAGAGATTAAGCCAGATCCATCTATGATTTACATATGGCTTCATTAGGCTCCCAGGAATTCACATATATTAACCCAGAAGATAAAGTAGCTCATGGAAGATACTACTAAATCAAGATGCAAACCAAACTCCAAGAGGCCCCTACGTAGGGACACTCGAAGTTCCTTGAAGCCTTCATATCCAAGGAAATGCTGATTCAGAAGCTTCAAGAGATCTGGGCCAACTGCACCTCAGCTTAGATTTCTCTCTCTTGCCCAGTTCCAAGGAAACCCTAAAACTGACCGATCATATTGCTGATATTCTGAACTCTAGACAAGTCATCCTGACTTTCTGTGCTTCAGTTCCAGAGACATGAGAGAGATTGCCCCACCTTAGACATTACTTGTAAACAATGTATTTTTATCAAGTAAAACTATAACGCACTTCATCTATCTTTCTATTTCCTGTCTATAAATGGAGATAAAAGCATTCAATTTTCTTAGTGCCATTATGGCATAAGTCCCTATGTGATCATGATAATTGCAACATGAAAACAGTAATTAGACATAATAATAATGGTGGCAACACAATACTCACTTCTGCCCAACGTGTCCATACGCCATGGAATGAAAGGTTTTACAGGTGACATTGCTGGGGAAGACTCGCTCAGCCTGCTTTGCAATGCTCTTGTTAAATGTCACATAAAGAAACCTGCTCCCAGACCACTTTTCAGCATACTTGACCAAAGTAGATGTTTTCCCAGTGCCTGGGGAAGCCAAAAGGAAAGGAAATGACCATTTGACCAGGAAAAACGGTTCCAAAGGATGCCTTAGTCAAGTTTTATCCACATTTATCTCACCTCTTGCTTAAGACTAGACAGTGACAAGTTTTCCAATACTGATAAAAATGAACAACAGTATAGAGAAAAGAACAGCATATTCTAAGCCAGATTAATCTGTGTTAGAATCATGGCTTTGTTAGTTGAGTAGGGAAGGGCAAGCCACTTGGTCTCAATGAACTTGAGTGTGCTTCTCAGCCATGAATGAGTAACCGTAGAGTCAAGCAGGATAAAGATAATCGAAGTAACAACAGAATGCAATAAATGGTAGCTATGGCTGGCCTAGGATTCATAAGTGCTTCGATGGCAAGAGCATACCAATGAGATTCATTCTGAACTCTCTTGTCTGTCCTACCTCTCCACCAGTCATTCAATCATTCAGTTAATCAACTGTCATTCATTTCAAAAGTATTTGAGTAGAGTGCCTACTACATGTTCAGTTATATGCTAAGTACTAGGAGTATATTAACAAACATAAAGTAAGGTTTCTACAATATAACCTAGTTGGACATAAAATACCAAATCAGTTGAAACAACTAGAACAAAACCTAAGTATAATGATAACACAGTAAAGTGAGAAAGAATACAGATTTGGAAACAAAATAAATCTCGCCTGTCAAAAAAGAAAAGAAGAATAGTACCCCATTTCCAACCTTACAGGGCTGTTTTGAAGATGAATGACACAGTGTAGTATTTATAAAGTGTGCATGTTGGCTATTCCTACTATATGATAAGGTACCAAATAGCTAATAAGGATAATTAGCTGTAGATAAGAGTTCAGAAATCATATAGGACTCAAATGACTAAAGAAGCTTTCATCAAGAAGAACCAGAAATGATGGGAGTCAACATAGCAAAGAACAAAGAGTGTGTATGTGTTGGGGGGGGGGGGGAGGAAAGAGAGGAAGGGGAAAAGGGAATTTTTGAAAAGAGATCCAGCTTGTAATTCTACTTCTATCACTTATTTGTTTATTTAACCTGGGGCTAGTAATTTTTTCTCTGAGCTTCAAATTCTCATCTATTAAAACAGAGATAACTGTGCCAAGCATATGACAGGCATTTAAGAAAGGGCTACTGTTGTTTTTAGTAAGGTATGTAGGCAGAAAAAAGGCGGAAAGAAATTCCAGATAGAAAAATAGCATGAGCAAAGGTTCAGACAAAAGAATAACCAAGTACTTTAAGAAACTGTATGGACAATGAGTTGACTGAGTCATGAGAAGAGTCAACAATATATTTGAGAATGTAGGTTAGAACCAAGTGGTGGAATGGCCTTCTAGACTTCACCCAACAAAAATCAGGAGCTACTGAAACTCTGAAAGATTAATGTAACTTGCCAGTCCATAAGCAATCAGTGATTGAGCATATATGATGATAAATGACAGGATGGATCAATTCCTTTGGTAACTACTCTGCAAACTAATTCCTATGAACTATGTCTCACCAGGACTGTGGATGCTTCCTGGTGTAGTAAGAAAAACCAAGATTTACTTGGCAACTGCTTTTTAGATTATTTCATTGAAGTAGTTCAATAACAAATCCAGGTAAAGATACTCCGGCAGGTAATAGGGAAGGGGGATGTAGTGACAAGTCATGAACCTGACTCTCTATTCCAGTATTGGTGAGCTCCCTTACCTGCAAATGCCATAATTTTTACCACCTGGAGAGGTTCCATCTTATGGTTCAGAATCAGCTGTTGTTCATGTGTAAGTTGGATGGTTTTCCTGCTATAATCATTAGAGAAGAGAAATTAGAAAAACACAATAGAATTGAAAAGACCAGGTGACAGACTATCAAAAACCAAACAGGCAAATCAGATGAACAAAATTTAACCAAAGAAAAGATCTCCCTTTTGGGGTGATAAAAGTGTTCTAAAACTAGACTATGATATTGATTGCATACTCAGTAAAATTACTAAAAATCATTGAAGTGTAAAATGGGTGAATTTTATGTAAATTATACCTCAATAAAGTTGTTAAAACAAAACACCTCTCCTCCTTTAAGTATGATCAAGTCAAGAATAGGAGTTATCCCCCCCACTCCTTTTTCTCTTACTTACTTTTAGTTATTTATATACATACCCTGGCCAAACTGATGTTTCCTCTTTAACTTCTGTGGCCTGAGTACAGGAATTCTCCTGAAGATACAGGCAATAGAAGATGTTGTAATGAATCCTAACAGGAAAAAGCAGATTTAGAAAGTATTTAGCCATAATCTGTATCGTATTTCTCCTGGGTTGAATTTAATTCTTTACCATTGCTAAAAAACAAACAAACAAAAAAAACTTCTCACCATTTTATGATAAAAAGGAAAGAAAAGAATTTAAATATACCTAGAACTGGTGAAAGCCCTCTTGAAGAGCACAGTTCTAGAAAAGATCCTGGCTTCAGTGTGCAATGGCAAAAGGAGAAGGACCAGGGCATGTTCTTTGGGGAACAAGGCATTCATATAGACAAATAATCACAAAAACAGTATGAATTATTTGAAAACAAATGTAAATTCTGTTCCTAGTGAGATTCTTGTTCAACATCAATGTAACGTCATCTTATCTTTGTGGTCCCCTATTGCTCCCTGTGAGGTGATATTGGTTTAGAAGAATGAAGAGCTTTCTATCTTTTAAGGCCCCAAAGGAAGGGTGCTGCATGAGTAACAAAATACAATTACTAAACACTAAAAAACAAAACATCCTCCAAGTCACCAATAAAGACCAAAGACAACACACTGCACTCAGAAGAGGCACTGGACATGGTTAAACATGTCCACATTACAAGTCACTCGAAACCTCTCTGTTCATATGAGCCCAAACTCATCTTCTTCTATCACCAATTGCCCACCATTTAGTGCATTGCTCCCCATTCCTGGAGTGAGAACAGGTGGCCTCCACACATCAATCTTCTTGATGAAATAAATACTTTTAATAATACAACATTTCAGTCTCTGGTCATATTAAGATTTCTTTTTCCCTGGATTCCTTCTTCTTCTTCTTCTTCTTCTTCTTTTTAAGTATGGTATATATTTTTTAAAATAGTTTATTGAGTTTTAGAGAGAGACTAAATAACATTTAGTCTAAATAACATTTCAGTCTCTGGTCACATTAAGATTATCTCCCAAGCCCTAGCTGATTTGGCTCAGTGGATAGAGTGTCAGCCTCCGGACTGAAGGGTCCTGGGTTCCATTTCGGTCAAGAGCACATGCTCAGGTTGCAGGCTTAATCCCCAGTGGGGGGTGTGCCAGAGATAACCAATCAATGGTTCTCTCTCATCATTGAAGTTTCTTTCCCCGCCCCCCCTCTCTCTCTCCTCTCCCTCTCCCTTCCTCTCTGAAATCAATAAAAATTAAAAATAAAAAAGATTATCTCCCAGGACTATATACTGTTAGAGCTTGAAGTTGAGATCACTGTTGGCCAATAAACTCACAAGTATATGTGAGGGTCAAGTTTTTCGCTAACAACGTAAGAGTCTCTAGCCCAGTGAGTGGAATTTGATAGTATTCCTTGATACAAGTGGAAAAATAAAAAATTACCTCCCAGGTAAAGCAGGGAAAAAAAGATATAAACACTACATGTTTCCCATTCCTCATCTATGTCCATGTAAACGTGCAGATAATTTGTAGGTTCATATTTGCACTTATGGTCATTATTCATCATTTGTGTATTTGTCTTGTCTGAATTGTCATGAAGTTCCTTCCTCCACATCTCAATGCCATGGAGTGGGAACAACATAAGCAATATTTAATGAATGATTGAAATATATCTCAGAAACACAGCAAATACTCTGACATTTCTGGAGACTAAATGTTCCATCCTTGAACATTACCTAGTGCCACCATCATGTTCCTCTTAAGACTCACTAATTCCAGAAAGGAAATCTGATTATCCTCTCTAGAATGTCTGGTTCTCCTGGATCTTCTGCACTGTCACACTGCCTGTCTCCAGGCCAGAGCCTTCCAGGAGCTGCGCTTCATACCTTAAATTTCACTCTAATTCCTTACATATTCTATACAACATTTTCCTTCAACTGGTCACTGCAGACTTCTCATAATCATATACCACTTTCCCTCTTATTCACCACATACTTATCATTAAACTTCTCTGTTCTTTGTATATACTAAATTCATTCCAATCTTTGGGCCCTTAAGTTATCTATTCTTTCTGCTAAAATGCTCTCCCCACAAAAATGGCCAGCTCTTCCTGACATTCACGTTTCAATTTAGATGATACTTCCTCAGAAAAGCCTTTTTTTACCCAATCCAAGAGGAAACCAAGATGGCAGCAAAGGTGAACATCTAAACTGCTGCCTCACATAACAATTTCAAAACTACAGCTAAAAGATAAAACAGACATCATCCAGAACCACAGAAAAGCTGGCTAAGTGGAAATTCTACAACTAGAAGTAAAGAGAGGGGCTCATGGAGACTCAGAGGAGCTGCAAAAAGCTAAGGTACAGAGGACCTGTGCATGGAGAGGATGGGTGGCGGAGGGCCTACCTGGCTTCCTTTTGCAGAAGGGAGACAGAAACTCCACACTGCACTGAAACTCAGTTCCAATTGCACTGAACCTCCTGTATGGGCAAGACTCATACAGGAGGAGTCTGGACTGTCGAAAAAAGGGAGGCGTGCACGGAAACTCAGGGAAACTCAGTGGAGCCAGAGGTCTGGATATGCGTGCATCAGTGCACACAGAGAGGACTGACTGCTGATTGTACTGGCTTTCTCTAGCAGGAGAAAGACCGAACCTCCCCACTGGCTGAACTCCACTTCCACTGAATCCCAGTTTCAAATGACACCCTGGGGACCTAGACTCACATGGGTCCCCGGAGTGCACAGAAACTCAGGGGAGACATGAAAGGCAGAGGTCTGGAGGCGCATGAGTGCGAATGTGTAAAGAGAAGGCTGAAGCGATTACCAAGGGATACTGAGATCCAGGGGCCGCATTGGGCAGGGTTCAGGGGAAGCCAAGGCTGTCTGTTCATCCCTGAGATTCCGCCCCATCCAAGGTGAGCACAGAGGCTTTTGCAATTTTGCAAGTCTTGTATCATAAGGCTGACTCCAGAACAGAAGTTCTCCTGGTGGAAACACAGCTGATCCTCACAACCAATTGGCTTAGGTCAATTCCTCCCAACCCCCCGCAGTGATACCAACAACAATCAAGACTTAACTACAACAAGGCTGCACATACAGTCCACAAAGGGTTGCACCAACAGAGCCCACCTCAGGTAACTGGAGAGGCGGAGCTATGGGGCCATATAGGACAGCTAGCATACAAAGCTACTCTACCAGGGAAGCAGTGAAAATGCAGAGACAGAGAAACAGATTACAAACAAAAGCAATGGAGAAAAACAAGTGACTGGATATAGAATTCAAAACCACAGTTATAAGGTTTTCATTTCCTAGAAAAGATGGATAAATTTAGCGAGACTCAAGAGGAGATGAAAAAGGACCAACCAGAAATTAGACACACACTGACTGAAATAAAAACTATTACACAGAGACCTAAGAGCAGACTAGAGGAATGCAAGAATCAAGTCAAAGATGTGAAATACAAAGAAGCAGACAGCTTCAAGCTTACCAACATCAGAATTATGGGGCTGCCAGAAGAAGAGAGAGAGAAAGATATTGAAAATCTATATGAAGAAATAATGACTGAAAACTTCCCCTACCTGGTGAAAGAAATAGACTTACAAGTCCAGGAAGCACACAGAACCCCAAACAAAAGGAATCCAAAGAGGACCACACCAAGACACATCATAATTAAAATGCCAAAAGACAAAGAGAGAATATTAAAAGCAGCAAGAGAAAAACAGTTCATTACCTACAAGGGAGCACCCATACGAATGTCAGCTGATTTCTCAACAGAAACTATGTACGCCAGACGGGAGTGGCAAGAAATATTCAAAGCGATGAATAGCAAGAACCTATAACCAAGATTACTCACTCTACCCAGCAAATCTATCATTCAGAATTGAAGATTAGATTAAGAGCTTCACAGATTAAGAAAAAGCTAAAGGAGTTCATCAACAATAAACCAGTATTATATGAAATGCTGAAAGGTACTCTTTAAGAAGAGGAAGAAGAAGAAAAAGGTAAAGATAAAAATTAGGAACAACAAATACATATCTATCAACAAGTGAATCTAAAAATCAAGTGAATAAAAAAAATCTGATGAACAGAATAAACTGGTGATTATAATAGAATCAGGGGCATAGAAAGGGAGTGGACTGACAATTCTCAGGGGGAAAGGGATGATGGGGATGGGAGGAGAGTTTGGACAAAAATCATACACCTATGGATGAGGACAATGTGGCAGAGGTAAGGGCAGAGGGAAGGGTGGGAACTGGGTGGAGGGGAGTTATGGGGGGGGGAACAATTGTAATAATCTGAACAATAAAGATTTATTAAATTTTAAAAAAAAGTAGTACTCCTCATTTCCCTTGCCTATCATTCTGTGTGTGTTTTTCTTTGCACTACTAATATTTCAGTAAAATGTTCTTGTTTAATACATCTACTAATGCAGTATCTGTCTCCCAGCACTAGATAACAAAACTGAGCAGTGTGAGTTTTATGGCTTGCCTAGTGTGCAAGTGGCAGAGCTGGGACTTGTTGCATGTCTAGGACCTTTCACTTTATCGTAGTTTCCATTCTCAGTCCCACCACTTTACCGATTGCTGATGTTAATTCCCTTCTCCCTCATGGCATAGAGAAGCACAGCAATGCAGTATAAGGTCTCAGTGATGTCTGGCATTGTCACGGTGGAGCTTGGTCTTCTGAGGCAGAAGAGTAACTGCTGGATGTCATTCACACTGCTGGAGAGGAGAACAATGGCTGCTACCAAAGCCCACATGTTGACACCCTAGAGGGAGATGGACCAGGAAGGGAAGAAAAGACCCCAAAACACAGGTCACAATTAATAAAGATCATATCAAACAATCAGTGAAGAAACCCAAGGTTGGGGTTCAGGTACCATCTACAGATGGTCTGAAATGAATGCAAACTTCCCAAATGATATGTGGGAAATAATGGCAACCTTTCTTTTACCGTGGATTCTTTCTTCCTTTTTTAAAAATATGATACATATTTTTAAAAATAGTTTACTGAGTTTTAGAGAGAGTGGAAGTGGGAGGAGAGAGAGAACCAATGATGTGAGAGCGCAATACTGGCTGGCTGCCTCCTATACAATCCCTACCAGGAATGGAGCCTGCAACAGGACATGTGTCCTTGACTGGCAATCGAACCAGCAACCTCTTGGTGCATAGAACAATACCCAACCAATTGAGCTACACCAACCAAGACTATATTCCTTCATCCTAATCACTTCTGGATTTGAGTTTTTAGTATAACTAAATAACATGTATTAAGTATTTTACATAAACTCCTGCATAGAGATGATGCTATCACCTCTCCACCCTTCTTCTCCACATCAGTGTGAGCTCTCAGGTCCAAAGATACTCAACAGAGTCACAACAGTATCACTATTAAATGGGTACCTACTTAGGAAGGACAAACGATGGAAGATACAAAAGAAGACAGCACTCTTTAGGGGGGAAGTCAAGACTTACAATTCTCTGGCATTAAGATATTAATTTAATACTTTCTATATGTTTTTATTTAATAATTATTAAATATTAAATAAAATAAAAATTAAATTATTGAAAATCTATTATTACAACACAGTATGCTACACTTAGTAATGTCTAAGAAAATGTTCACTAACATGGAAATAGTCAATAATGGGACATATATTTTTATCATTCTTAACTTTACTACAAGTCTCTCTGTTAAAAAAACGCATTCCAAGAAAGGTACATTCCCTGCACCTCTCACTACCACCATCCTGTGAAAGAAAACTTACTCCACCATCATCAACAATCACTTCACTGAAGACAGAAAGAGAAATACACATGGATGGGTTTTCAGACCTCTACTGGCTGCAGAATACAGGTTAAGGTTACATCAAGCTTCTAAAATAAAATTTTAAAATCCATGATCTAAATGAGAAGCTATAAATCAGGAAACTCAGGACTATTTCCAGCTTCTCATTAACTCATTGTACATCTGCAAGAAGACTCTGAATTTCTCTGGTCCTCATATAACCCACCTTGTTGATGGAATGGGCTTTCCTGTAAAGAAATTCTTATTAATCAAAGTGTCCAGAGGTTAGATGATCATTCTCTGTTAAGGATTCCTCAAAAGAATGAAACATTAACCAAATGTGTGTTTTTAATATGTTTTTACTGATTTTTTTTTTTGAGAGAGAGACAGAAAGGAAGGGAGAAGGGCAGAAAGAGAGACAATTATTGATGTGAGAGAAAAACATCAATCCACTGCCTCCTATATACCTTCTACTGGGAATCAAGCCCGCAATCTGGGCATGTACCCTGACTAGGAATTGAACTGGCGCCATACTGGTGCACAGGAAGACACTCAAGCAACTGAGCCACACTGGCCAGAGCTGAACTGAATGGTTTTTGTTTGTTTGTTTGTTTTTAATCTTGACAGGGTCTCTTTGACATTTTCTGAGCACAAATGTTGTTAAATTATTAAGCAATTCTGACTTCTTCAATCACATACTTCATTACTCATCTCAGCAGCAGAGTGGCAATTAGGAGAATGAAGCTACCCTGTATTGTTAGAGATGGCTAGAAAGGCATGTCCACAGAGATGCACAAAGTGGGCACCCCAAAAGGTTTGCTGGGACTTACACCATTCTCTAAATATGCACTAGTGTTTGTGTGTGTGTGTGTGTGTGTGTGTGTGTGTGTGTGTGTGCGCGTGTTTTGTTTGTTTTTTGTTAATTGTCATCCAAGGATACTTTTACCATGGATTTTTAAAGAGTAGAAGGGAGGCAGGTGAGAGAGAAAGAGAGAGACAGACACATTGGTTGCCACCCACACGTGCCCAGACCAGTGCAGGGAGTGGGATCTGCAACAAGTATGTGCCTTTGACCGGGATTCAAATCCAAGACCCTTTGGTACAAGGGCTGATGCTCTAATTGCTGACCATGCCAGCCATGGCTGAACTAAATACTTTTTAAAATTACTTCCAGATTTAAGAATCTACAACAATGTGGACTTTTACTTCTCTAATGGGACCAATGACAGGATTAAGGCTTCAAAACAGATTAAAGAAAGATTTTTTAAAATCTAAAATAACCTTCAGCCAAAATTAATCACCACTACACTTTTCTTCCAATAAGAAAAAGGTGTCACTTTCCAATAAGAAAAAGGTGTCACAGTCTCTTCACTTACTGCAGCAGCGTTGTAAAGGTCAGGGAGGTGTTGACGCACGCAGGCCTCTGCCTCAGGAAGGAGGTGGTGATCCCTCAGACTCGACAGTGCCTTTCCAGGATCCATACTTGGGGAACATTTAGTGGTGGCTGTGTAGCTGTAAGACATTCACAGAGGAGTCCATGAGAAAGATGATCATAAGTGATTATATAAGCAAAAGGACTTCAGAAACTGTCTTCTTCGAAGGAGGAAAGCAACTCACCGGATGAGGTTCAGCACACAAAGATCCGACTCTTTCTCAATACCCTGGTTCAACAATATGCCATCCACTTTGCTGACAGCTTGCTCTTCATTCATCAGGTATCGATGATACAGCTTTTTCCAAGGAATGAACTATATAGTTGAAAAAATCCAAAATAACATGTAGGCAATGGCTATTACAGAGCAGATTAAGCCACAAATATATGGATTACCTTCTACCAATTAAAAAGCAATTATCCCAGGGAGTGTGGCTCAGTAATTGAGCGTTGATTCATGCACCAGGAGGTCGCCAGTTCAATCCCAGATCAGCACACATGCCTGGCTTACAGCTCAATCGCCAGCAGGTGGCATACAGGAGACAGCCAATTGATGTTGATGTTTCTCTCTCTTCCTTTTCTCTCTCTCTAAAATCAATAAAAGCATATTGTTTTAAAAAGGCAATTATAACACAATTCAAAAGCTGAGCAAACAGGGTACAAACATTATACAACTTTTGGTTGGAAACTAGGAGAACTAAGTCTTGGTTTTGGTTGGAACACTAACTTTACATAGAATCGGGAAAAGCTAGTGCTTCAATTTCACTATCGAAATAGCAGCAAACAATGGCTCAGAGTTTCAATGACGATTAAACAAAATGAAAGCTGTGTCTATACTAATTTCAGACAAGAGAGACACTAAGTCAAAAATTATTGTAAGAGACAAAGAAGACTATATAATATAAAAGGGTCAATTTACCAAGAAGATGTAACAATTATAAGTATATATGTACTAACAATAGAGTTCCTAAATCTAGGAAACAAACACCAACAGAATAGAAGGAAGAAATAGACAGCAATATAATAGCAATAAAGGCTTCAATACTCCACTTTCAAGAATGGATATCATAACCAGTCAGAAGAGCAATTAGGAAACAATCATTTCATTGAACCCAACAGACCTATACAGAACATTCCACCCACCAACAGTAGAATAGTCTTCTCAAGTGAATGGAACATTTTCCAAAATAGATCACATCCTAGGCCACAAAACAGATCTTAACAAATCTTAAAGGACTGAAATTATAGAAAGTATCTTTTTCAATCCCTGTGGAATGAAATGAGAAATCAGTAGCAGGGGGAAAAAAAGCCAACAACAAGAAAATCCCCCACAAATACATGAAAATTAAACAACACACTCTTGAAACAAGCAATGGGTCAAAAAGAAATCATGAAGAAATTAGAAAATACCTTGAGACAAATGAAAACAAAAACACAGCACATCAAAACAGATATGAGGAACTCTTTACATGGGGGTGTGAGTTGGAGTGTTCAGAACAACATGTGGACAGGAATATGCAGTCTTTGGTTAAAATGTAACAATTCATGTGTTGTGGATAGAACACAAGGATGTGTTGAGAAGTGAGCAGTGAAGCTGAGATAAAGTGGGAAAAACATGGAAAGCCTTACCTGCCTCCAGGGAATTTGGATATTATTCTGGAGACAAATGAAAACTAAACACTATAATCAGAAGAATAGAGAATCAAGATGGTGGCATAGGTAAATGCTGGTACTTACCAACTCCAAAAACCACATCAAAATTACCGTTATTTTCCGGCGTATAAAATGACTTTAACCCAGGAAAATCTTCTCAAAGTCGGGGGGTCGTCTTATACACCGGGTGTCGTCTTACAGGGCAGTGCTGAAACTTTCGAGCCAGACTGGAGAATCTGTGGTCACTGCATGGGGGGCGGGGGGGCGTAGGGGAGGAGCTCAAAAACAGCCATGGCCGCATCCCCGCCATATGCAGCGACTATATGAAAGCAGCAAGGGCGGCACTGTACAAGTATGGTAGAAGAAAATCCACTCGCCGGGATTCGTGGAAAGAAGTGACTCAACATCCCGATGACGAGGTGAGGGGGCGCTCACCTGGAAGGTGTAAGTGAAGAGCGGAACAAGCTGCAGGTGGCCGGGACGCCAGGTATGGAAAAAAGAGATAGAGCGGTGCTCGGCCCATAAAATCACGCCTTTCACCTGTCTGGCCCGCCCTTGTATCCTATTATCGTACCTCCTTCTCTGACTCTCAGATCTCACTCCTGAGAACTGCAGTGAAGCAGCACAGGCACGCATTTGCGATATCTGAGAGGCAGAGAAGGAGGTAATAGGATACAAGAGCGGGCCAGATGAGTCAAAGAGGGTGTTTGCGCTACTGCTCTGATAGTTTTGGAGACAGGGAGGGCTGGGCAGGCAGGGAGAGCTGACCAATCCAAGCAGGCTTTGTATACAACAACCAGCCAATTGCTGGTAAGGTACATCGCTTTCTGTGATTGGCTGGTTGTTGTATACTGGGTACCACATACAGTATAGCACCATTATCTGTACCTGTTCATACTGTATAGCACCTGTACATATAGTACAGTATACAAATGTCCAACAGTCAAAACCCCATCATGGCCCCACCAGCAAGAAGAAAGAAATATGAAGCCAGTTTCAAACAAAGTTATAAACTTTGCCATGGAACATAATAACTGCGCTGCTGCAAGACAATATGGAGTAACAGAAAGGATAGTTTGGGACTGGGAAGCAAATAAAAAGCATTAAAGAGTATGCTAAGGGGTAAGTTTGCATTAAGAAGTGGCACCCCACATTGGCTAGAACTTGAAAAACGTGTAGCAGACATGCTGAATGAGCATCACCAAAAGGGTTATGTAGTGACACAAAATATGTTTGCATGTCAGTGGGCCAAATCTAACCCAGATCACAGCAACAGATTTAAGGCCACTATATCCTGGTGTACTAGATTCATGGGAGGGCATAATATGGTATTGACGAAAACTGCCCAAAAATTACCTGCAGATCTTGATAGCAAAGTAAATAGTTTCCATCGATACATAATACAACAGCGCACTAAACATGGCTATGCATTAAGTAGTATTGGAAATATGGATGAAACTCCAATGAATTCTGATATGGTTGAAAATAAAACTGTCCCATCAAAAAGGTGAAAAAAACTATTTTAATTAAAATAACAGAACATGAGAAGTCTAATTTTACAGTGGTATTAGGATGCACAGCTGATGGTGCCAAACTGAGACCAATGATTATTTTTAAAAGAAAAACAATGCCGAAACTCAAGTTCCCTGTTGGTTGTTTTGTACATGTGAATAAAAAAGGCTGGATTAATGAAGAAGGGGTAAAGCTATGGCTTGATAATGAATGGAGCAGGCAACCAGGTAGACTTATTCAAAAACGAAGTAGTCCACTATTGTGGGATATGTTGAGGGCTCATTAACTCCCAGCACCAAGAAAAGGCTTGCAAGACTAAACACAGATGTGGCAGTTATTCCTGCAGGATTGATATCGTTGGTACAGCCACTGGATGTGTGCCTAAATAAGCCATTTAAAGATTGCATTCGAGAACAGTGGAATAAATGGATGGTTAGCAGCGAAAAGTCATTCACAAAAGGAGGAAACACGCGTGCTCCACAGTTGGATGTTTTGTGCAAGTTTATCATAAAAGCCTGGAATGATATTGATGCAGAAACAGTAATCAAGTCTTTTAAGAAGTGTAGCATATCCAATTCATTAGATGGTATGGAGGACGACTACTTGTGGCAAGATGAAGAGGAAGCCGTGTGGAGGGGCAAGGACCAGACTGCACTTCCCCCATAAGGAGTCGAATTAAAGTCAGGGTGACCTCAGGCCTGGAGGCAGTAAAACCAGGAACTGGTGGTTTTCGTACACAAACACCAGGTACCTGAGGCACACCCAGCTCTGAGAAACCACAGGGTCGTACAAACCACCCCTAAGAAGGACAATCTGCATTCCAAGCTGCTTGCTTAATCAGAGTTTAGATAAAGAGTAATGCTTAGCCAATTAAAATTTGCCAAGTCCTCCTGCGCTGAGGATAAAAGGCACTTGCTGCAGAAGTCAGGGCTCTCGTGCTTCCCTGCTGTGTCAGTGGAACCGTGAGCCCCGACTCGAGTTCGTAATAAAGGCTTCCTAAATTTTCCAATTGGCTGTCTGGTGGTCGTCTTTCTCGGGTGGGTTCGAGTCCCACCTGGGTCGCCCCACAACAGCCGAAGCTGAGACCACACCATCTGATACGGAATTCGACCATATGATGACTGCCTTACAAATGTACCAGAAGATGCCACTGATGTACTTATGATATCAGATGATGAACAGGAGGATTTTGAAGGCTTTTAAAGGGAAACTGTCATGCCAGCAAAACCTGTAAAAATATCATACTTTGCAGTTATGATGGGCGTTGCTAACTCACTAGGGACTTCCCAGGCATTTGTCTCTCTCTCTATTGTTTGTTATCTTCCTCCTATCATCATCAGTTCCAGTTTGGTTTGACAGCTTAGAAAACAAACAGCATGGCAGCTCCCATGAGTTTATTGTCTTATCCTTCCTTTCAGCTTTAGAGTGAATTAGGAAAAGTTTAATCCACTTGCACTGTTTTATGTTTACATGTTTGATGACAAACAGCCTTATGTTTATAAGTGACAGTTTTCCTGCTAAGTACCTGCATGTCATAAGTATTTGAATTAAAATTACCATATTGAAATCATATCTGATGGGGTTTTTTAATTTTTATTTGTTATGCGTTGGAAGAGGGGTAGTCTTATATGGTGAGTATATTCCAAATTCTATATTTTAACTGGGAAAGCTGGGGGTCGTCTTATATGCCCAGTCGTCTTATAGGCCAGAAAATATGGTACAACTAAAATCCAGAACAACCATCATTCAGAACCACTGAAATCTAGCTGAATGGAAGTTTTATAATTAGAGAAATAAAGAAGAAACCACACTGAGACTAACAGGATGGACAGAGCTACAGAATGGGCTGGTCTGATACCCACATGTGGCAATTTTTATTTGGGAGGGATATCTCAGCTGTGGAGGCCTCCTGGGAGGAGCAAAGGGATCCAGCCCCACACCAGACCCCTGCCTAGGATTCCAGTAATGGGAAGAGAAGTCCCCATCACTTCATCCTATAAAAACCAGCAGGGAAAACTAAGGTGGCAGCATAGGTGAACACCTAAACGGCTGTTATGTGCAACAATTTCAAAACTACAGCTAAAAGACAGAACGGTCATCATCCAGAACCACAGAAAAGCTGGCTGAGTGGAAATTCTACAACTAGAAGGAAAGAGAGGGGCTCATGGAGACTCAGAGGAGCTGCAAAAAGCTGAGGTACGGAGACATGCATGTGGAGAGGACGGGTGGTGGAGGGCCAGGCTGGCTTCCTCTAGCGGAAGGAAGACAGAAACTCCCTACTGCACTGAACCCCAGTTCGGACTGCACTGAACCCCAGTTCCATGAGAGACTCATATGGGTGGGGAGTCTGGACTGTCGAAAAAAAGGGAGCAGTGAACAGAAACTCAGGGAAACTCAGAGGAGCCAGAAAAGACAGAGGTCTGGAGGTACACGCGCCAGTGTGCGCAGAGAGGACTGATTGCTGATTGTGCCATTGGCTTTCTCTAGCAGGAGGAAGACCGAACCTCCCAATTGCACTGAACTCCACTTCCAACTGCACTGAACCCCAGTTTCAAGTGACAACCTGGGGACCCAGACTCATACAGGTCCTGGAGTGCACAGAAACTCAGGGAAGACACGAAAGGTAGAGGTCTAGAGCGCATGAGCTCAAGTGCACAGAGGGAGGGCTGCAGCGATTACCAAGGGACACTGAGACCCAGGGGCCACATAGGGTAGGACTTACAGGAAGTCAAGGCTGTCAGATCAGCCCTGAGACTACACCCCATCCAAGCTGAGCACAGAGGCTTTTGTAATTTTGCAAGTCTTGTATTATAAGGCTGACTCCAGAACAGAAGTTCTCCAAGTATAGACACAGCTGATCCTTACAACTAATTGGCCTGGAGATCAATTTCCCCCAGTGATACCAACAACAATCAAGACTTAACTACAACAAGGCTATAATACAGTCCACAAAGGGATGCACCAAGAGTGTCCACCTCAGGTAACTGGGAGGCAGAGCTACTGGGCCATATAGGACACCTAGCACACAAAGCTACTCTACCAACTCAGGAAGCAGTGAAAATGCAAAGACAAAGAAAGAGATCACAAACGAAAAAAATGGAGGAAAACAAACGACTGGATATAGAGTTCAAAACCACAGTTGTAAGGTTTTTCAAGAATTTTCTAGAAAAAATGGATAAATTTAGCAAGACCCAAAAGGAGATGAAAAAGCACCAACTACAAGTTAAAACACACTGACTAAAATAAAAACTAGTATACAGAGACCTAAGAGCAGACTAGAGGAATGCAAGAATCAAGTAAAAAATCTGAAGTACAAAGAAGCAGAAAACACTCAATCGGAAAAGAAAAAGAAAAAAGAATCCAAAAATTTGAAGATAGTGTAAGGAGCCTCTGAGACCACTTCAAGTATACCAATATCAGAATTATGGGGGTGCCAGAAGAAGAGAAAGAGCAAGATACTGAAAACCTATTTGAAGAAATAATAACTGAAAACTTCCCCACCTGGTGAAAGAAACAGACTTACAAGTCCAAGAAGCGCACCGAACCTCAAACAAAATGAATCCAAAGAGGACCATACGAAGACACATCATAATTAAAATGCCAAGAGCAAAAGACAAAGAGACAATATTAAAAGCAGTAAGAGAAAAACAGTTAATTACCTACAGAAGAGCACCCATACAACTGTCAGCTGATTTCTCAACAGAAACTATGCAGACCAGATGAGAGTGGCAAGAAATAGTCAAAGTGATGAATAGCAAGAACCTATAACCAAGATTACTCTATCCAGCAAAGCTATCATTCAAAATTGAAAGTCAGATAAAGAGTTTCACAGATAAGAAAAAGCTAAAGGAGTTCATCAACACCAAACCAGCATTATATGAAATGCTGAAAGGTACTCTTTAAGAAGAGGAAGAAGAAGAAAAAGATAAAGATAAAAATTATGAACAACAAATAAATATCTAACAACAAGTGAATCTAAAAGTCAAGTGAATTGAAAATCTGATGAACAGAATAAACTGGTGAATATAATAGAATCAGGGGCATAGAAAGGAAGTGAACTGACAATTCTCAGGGGGAAAGGGTGGTTGCGAAGAGAGACTGGACAAAAATTGTACACCTGTAAATGAAGACAATGCAGGGGAGGTCAGGGCAGAGGATGGGGTGAGAACCAAGTGGAGAGGAGTTATTGGGGGGGGGGGGGGGAAGGAGGAAAAAAATTAAAAATTTAAAAATTAATAATTTTTAAAAAAAAAAAAAAAAAAGAAAGAACAAAGAAAAAAAAATTATGAATATTATAATTATAAATAAATAAAAACCAGCAGGAA
>JAAGEH010002534.1:21041100-21054366 GCA_011751065.1 Lasiurus cinereus | reverse complement strand
GTGGAGAGGAGTTATTGGGGGGGGGGGAGGAACAACTGTAATAATTTGAACAATAAAGATTTATTAAATTAAAAAAAATAAAATGACATGAAAGAATAATAATAATAATAATAATAATAAATAAATAAAAACCAGCAGGAATTATGGCTGAATGATATGGAGGCTGCTAGAGTCCCAGGCTATTCCTCTTAAAAAGCCCAGGCACAGACTTACTCAGACTCACTCCCTCTGACCTCCAGCACTGGGGCAGAAGCTTGAGGGACCCAGAGACATATGGAGAACTGGACTATCTGGAATAGCAGCAAGAACTTAGGGGTGCCAAGACAGGGGTGCTCATAGGGTTCATTATTCAGAGTCCATTATTCCTATGCTAAGACCTCTGCCATTGCAGAGCTGACTGGTAACCATATCTGTCTCCATCAACCTGGCTTACACTGTTCACTCCACCCTGGTGATTTCCTGAGACCCTGCCCCACCCAATTTGCAGTCCCATCCAAGCTGTTTGAAGCAGCTTTTCCATATGAATGGCTTGTCCTATCTCAGGCTTCAGAATCTCCTAAAATTTCTCAAACAAGCAGCAGCTGCATCAGAGTGCCCCATACCTATCAATAAGAGGTCCAAGACCCAGCACTACCAGCCTGCCTTGTTTCACAGCTTGGCCTCACGTTGGTACTTCTAAGCCCAATACAAGTAGCAGCCATTTGCAGATTGCTCTGTAGCTCCTGCCAGGTGGCCACAGGTAGTGGTTGACTTTGCACCTCCCAGGAGGCCCCAGAGCCAGTGTTCCCAGTGGGTAACTTCAGACCACACCAGATTACAACTCTACAATTTCACAAGCAACACACTCAAGGGGCAGATTCAATGAGCACCAAAGCCCCACTAAAGCAAGTCCTGCACCATAGGGGTGTCTCTCACACAACAGTAGTTGCAGCTGGTCCTCACAGGCAATTGGCCTGGAAGTAAATTCCTTCCAGTGATGCCAATAGCAATCAAGGCTCAACTACAATAAGACTTTGCACACAGCCCATATAGGGGTGCAACGTAGAGTGCCCAACTCAGGTGACTAAGGAGGCTAAGCCACTGGACCCTATAGAACATCTATTACACAAACCACTCTACCAATTCCAGGAGACAGCAGCTCTACCTAATAGACAGAAACAAAAACATCAAAACAGCCAAATTCAGAGACAAAGAAACATGTCACAAATTAAAGAACAGAAGAAATCTCCAGATAAGGAACTAAATTAAATGGAAGCGAACAAACTACTACAGAGTTCAAAACAATTGTTATAAGGATGCTCAAGGATCTTAATAATGAGTTCAAGGGACTTAGTGAGAATTTCAAGAACATTAGTGAAAACAAAGACATGAAAAAGGACAAGCCCAAAATTAAACATATACTAACTGAAATAAAGAATAATTTATAGGGATTCAACAGTAGAGGATGCCAAGAATGAAATCAATGATCTAGAATATGAGGAAGCAAAAACCCCCAATCCGAAAAGAAAAAAAAAGAATCCAAAAATAAAAGGGGCCTCTGGGACAACTTCAAGCATATCAACATTTGCATTATGGGGGTGCCAGAAGAAAAGAAAGATATTGAAAACCTATTTGAAGAAATAATAAAACTTCCCCTACCTGGTGAAAGAAATAGACTTAGTGAAAGAAACAGACTCCGAGGAAGCACAGAGTCCCAAACAAGAGGAACCCAAAGAATCCCATACCAAAACACATCATAATTAAAATGGCAAAGGTTAAAAACAAAGAGAGGATCTTAAAAGCAGCAATAGAAAAGCAGTTACTTACCTACAAGGGAGCACCCATATGTCTGTCAGCTGATTTCTCAACAGAAACTTTTCAGGCCAGAAGGAAGTGGCAAGAAATATTAAAAGTGATGAATAGCAAGGACCTACAACCAAGATTAATCTACCCATAAAGCTATCATTTAGGATTGAAGGTCAGAAAAGAGCTTCACAGGTAAGAAAAAGCCAAAGGAGTTCATCACCACCAAACCAGTATTACAAGAAATGTTGAAGGGTCTTCTTTAAGAAGAAGAAAAGAAAAAATATGAACAATAAAATGGAAATAAATATATCAACAATGGAATCTAAAAATCAAATAAATGAACAAGGAATCTAATAAACAAAGTAAACTAATGAATAAAATAAAACCAGAGGCATGGCAACATGGTACAGACTGATAAATCTCAGAGGGAAGGGGGGCAAAAGGGTGGAAAGAGCTTAACCAAAGAACTTATATACATATTTTCATTACCTATGGATACAGACAATGGAGTGGTGAAGGCCTGGGGTAGAGTGGGAACAGGATAGAAGTGGAGCAATAGGGGAGAAAAAGGGAAAACATCTATAATACTCTCAACAATAAAGATTTAAAAAAAAAAAAGTATGTATTAGGGAAGCTAATCTTTTTATTTTTAGAGAAAACATCAGAGAACTCCAAATGTTTTACCTACCAGTGGATCACTAATTATCTCCCTCCAAAGGTGGCACACCAAGCACAGATTCCAATAGAGATCTTCCACAGGGAGGAAAGCAAAAATGTGCCTTAGGACTTCGCTGGGCAGACTGCAGATATGGCTCTGGGGTTCTTGGCAGGGCAAGGTTCCAAGAAGCCCATAATAAGTGTCAGGAATGGAATCATGATCCATTTTCTCTACTTCTTGGCTGGATTCTTCAGTCTCTGCAGAGAGCCAGGACCAAAAGCCCTCTGCTTCGAGTCTAGCATCCCTGACCTTTGTGCAGGACAGGGGCAAATAATCCTGTGGGTTTTTTTTAGGAACCCCACGCCAGTGATTGGTCCCTGAAGCTTGATTCCTTTCATCCTCAAAGGACCGAGAGCGCTTCCTTGCCAGCAGAGCAGAGCCTGATGAGCCCAGTCTTGCTTCTCCATCATCTTCCTGAGACAGGGCACAATTGCTTTCTGCAACAAAGATCATTTCACCCTCTGAGTCCTTAGAGCTGTCCTGACCCACAGAATTGCTTTTAGCCATGTCATTGGTACACTGCTGGTGGCCAACTGGGAAGAATTCAGTGATGTACCTTTGACATCCTTGACCTGCAAAGAGAACCCAAAAAGAATAACAAGAAATTAATAATGACTGCTGACCCATTGTAAACCCAAATGATACAAATTAATTTTCAATTAAGAGACAAGAATAGTTATTGGCTAATTAATTACATAAAGAGCTTAAACACTCCCCCCAAAAACACACACACAAATACATTTATATTTGGCTCCATCATATAGTCAGACACACATAGGGAATGACAGAGACCAATCTTCAGATGGTGTGAGGACCACATTATACTTCGTAATGTATACAAACTGAACATATCAATGGACCAAGAGCAAACAAATGTCCATATTCACTCACACATCCACCTATAAAAATTCACACCTCCTGCCGAAACCGGTTTGGCTCAGTGGATAGAGCATCGGTCTGTGGACTGAATGGTCCCAGGTTCGATTCCAGTCAAGGGCTTGTACCTTGGTTGTGGGCACAACCCCAGTAGGGGGTGTGCAAGAGGCAGCTGATTGATGTCTCTCCCTCATCAATGTTTCTAACTCTCTATCCCTCTCCCTTCCTCTCTGTAAAAAAATAATAAAAATATATTTTTAAAAAATTCACACCTCCTAGCTTGCTCTTATAATAAAAAAAAATCTAAATTTGCTTAAATAGAAAAATGCTTCAGGTTATCAGTCAGGATTCAGTAAAACCTACTTTTCCATGTAACAGAGTTAAACTCATTTTATTTTCATTTCTTCCTGTGCAGCTGATACCTTAATTTATTTTAAAATAAAAAGACTTGGAATTCTCTTCAGAGTATTAGAGTGATATCTAATCTAATTTATACATTTATTCATAAGCACCTATGATTCTAAGACAAAAATAAAATGAAAAATGGTGTATATATAGCGTAGGGAATGGCTATAGGGTTAGGCCTCGGACTGAGCTGTCGCAGGGCCCTCCTGACATAATTAAGCTTGACTTTATAGTCCTCCCTTGCTCCTTCCTAGGTAGCTAATGGGCTGTGGGAGATACAGCAAGTGCTGCCAAAGCACAATGAAACTCACAAGAACATTGTAAACATGTTGAATACTTCTCATGTTTTGCTTTGTGTGCTCTGACTATAGAATAAAGCTTCCACTTGCAGGCTGGATCACTGTTTCCTTATCCAGGCACAGTGATCCCATCTAATCCCAGCTGTATGATCATCTGTCTTCTTTAGTCCGTCACTGCCCCTCCTCAGGTTCACCCTTGACTGTGCTGACTTCACAGACTTTTCAGGCACTAAGGGGAATCAAAGGTGATTTCATACATCATTTCTGCATTTTAAACTCTTATAAATTATTGTAAAATGCCAATGAAGTAGGTAAACACCTTATTAATATACAACAAAATATATGGTTCCTTTGTGAAATGACTCTAACCAGAATTTTTACTTTGGAAATAAGACAGTAGAACAAAACTAAGTTTAGCCTTGCCTGGCCTGCATAGCTCAGTGGTTGATCATCAACCTATGAACCAAGAGGTCACAGTTTGATTCCCAATCAGGGCACATACCTGGGTTGCAGGTTCAATCCCCAGTGTAGGGCATGCAGGAGGCAGCTGATCAATGATTCTCTCTCATCATTAATGTTTCTATCTCTCTCTCCTTCTTCCTTCCTCTCTGAAATCAATCCTATATAATAAGAGAGGAATATGCTAATTATTCATTACACCATGAGGTATAACAACTGACCACAGGATCTTGGATCTACAGGAAGGTGGGGCAGCAAACTACAAGCGGGCAGCAGAGAGCTACAGGAGGAGGCAGAGCAGCAAGCTATGAGGAAGGGAGTAGAGAGAGCTACAGGAGTGCCCACAGGAGGGAGGCAAAGAGCTACTGGCCCACATATTCATGCGCAGGTCTACTAGTAAAAATATTTTTTTTAATGTGTTTAAAACATTTTAAAAAACCATTTTAGAATTTAAACATATTTTTAAAAACCAATGTTTTTATAACATTCTGAAAAAAATCCTAGGTTTGGCCTTTAAAAGAATTTTTTTCCCTATGTTAGAAAAATAAAGCTATATTTGTTTCTGGGGTAATGTGATAAAAACCCAGATTTGAAGTTAACAGGCCTGGGTTAAATCTTGATATTTTCTAATTGTGAGAATTCAGTCACAGCAATAACTATTAAGAGCCTACTACATGCTCAGTGCTAGGACTCCCCACTGAAACATACACATGCTGACAGTATTTCTCAATAAAAAACTCACAATAGAGAAGTTGACTTATACACACAAAAACAAAATATAATCATTTAGTTTAAAATTGCCTCATAAATTGGTTATGGCAGTTCCAAAAGTGATAAACACATAACATTTGAAGACAACTAGATAAGATTTAAGTTGGATGATATAATTATATATATATATATATCAAAGGAAAATAAGGCAATCGTGATCATATATCTATTATTAAAAGTTGGTTGGTAATATTATTTAAAATCTTTTTTCTTGAAATATTAATATTTATTTCATGTAACATTATATTTAAAATTTTTATTAAAATATTAATGTTTATTGCATGTAACATATTTAAAATAATTTTTCTTGAAAAATATAAATAAATAATAAATTAATTTTTTTTTAAGTTGGAATTCATTTGGCATATAGGGAAATGAAAAGAAACCAACTGTGAGATACAGAACATGTAATAAATAATAAATATCAGGTGATGGCAAATTTGAGTAATAATAACAGAACATTTCACTGCCGGTTTTTAAATGGGAGTGACATGACAGGAAATGGTACTCAAGAATATTATCTTGATGTGTGTGTTCCAGCAGATCTGAAAGGAGTAAAATCTAAAGGCAAGGAAAAGTGTTACTGCAGCAGTCCAGGTTTGAGGGTAACCAAGGGCACAGTTTACCATGAAATCACTGAATAAGGGAACATTTTGGAGAAAAATAACGATACAATGGACCTACTGGCAATTGGACAAAAAAGATTACTGCAGAGTCAAGAAATCAAAATGGTTCTAGATTGGAATAGTGATGATATTGGTATGTGTTTTCTACCATGTTATAATTAAGCAAGCTAATGGAATTCATTCAGTCATGTTTTCTTGGGGCCTTATAATAGGAAGGGATTTTCATGGAAAATGCACAAATAATGAAAAAAGTGTCAAAAATGTTGCAACAGGACTACAAACTACAACAATACGTACTTACAAATACTAGGAGACATTCAAAAGCCACACACACTACAGATTCTAAATGCAAGGTACATTTCAGGAAGACATACCCCTAGTCCCTCTTTTTGTTCTGGGTCTAGGATAGAGACCATGGTTCGGGTCTCTGTTTGTCCATCTTTGATTGAAGGGCTCGGTCAGAGTCAAGTGACTCTGAGACAAATGTTGGCAGTCGATGGCTGTAAGATGCTTCCGCTTAAACCGTCTCACTATATTATACCAAATGGCAAAAGAAATGGGACACTTGTTAGTTATTACCAATTCCACAAGCCAGCCAGAAAATTATTTTTAATTTTTAGGAATACAGTGATTATGGACCCCTCAGCCAATTCTTTTCTTCTCTACCTTCACATCAACTTTTAGTCATTTCATAGGTTCTTAGCATTTCTCCCTCAAAATTTAAGAAAAAAAATCCAAAAATAAGATCCTAAAAAGACTTTTTTTTAACTTATACTTTCTAGAACATGGGACCTTTCAGTCCACAGGCCGATGCTCTATCCACTGAACCAAACCGGTTTCAGCAACCACCCTTTTACTTTTATTAATAACTAGAGGCCCAGTGCCCAAGGGGGCAGGGAGGGGGGGAGTGCAGCTCACCTGGCCCCAATCAGGGTGGATTGGAGCCAGGCCTGTTAGGAGGAGATAGGGGGACGTTGGCCGGCCGCCCGCCCCAATCAGGGCCGATCAGGGCTGGGCCAGTTGAGAGGAGGGGCTGTCAGCAGTGGGCTGGTCAGTCAAGCCCCTGAGTAGGGTGAGGGGGCCAATCGAGGGTCAGCCACTGGGAGAGGGGCTGTGGGAGTAGTCAGCCTTATCCCCTGTTGGGGTTGGGGGCAATCAGAGGTGGGGTTGGTTGGGGGGAGGGGTTGTGGGCTGACTGGGGTGGTGGGAGCCCATCAGTGGCAGGGACGGCTGGGGACAGGGGCTGCAGGATGTTGGCCAGTTCGCTGGCCACAGTGGCTGTCAGAGCAACCAGTTGTTCTGATCATTATAGCATTCCAGTCACTGTTTATATATATATGCATATATATATATGCATATATATATATATATATATATACATATGCTTTTAAGCCAACAGCACAAATATAACATTATCAAAATAAAGATGCTCAAGTGCTACTTCTCTTTCCCCTGAGTCCTTCAAAGCCCATGGTATTCCTCCCTCCTTTACACAGCAAGTGCACTTTGTACCTCTCTTAAAGGGTACTTATTGTTAGAAGCTGCTTGAGATTCTTTAAGGAGCAAAGTCAAAGAGTGCTCTGTGATAAATGTACACTGGTAAGAAAGGCATGGAGATCAGAATCACTCGTGGACTTTTCAAACTCTGCAAGGCCCCAAACACACTTAGCTGAGTCTCATCTAAACCTAAGTGAGTATTTGAACTCCTCCTGGAGACTCTACCACAGTGACTAACTGAAATGTGCCATATTCCTCAGGTGTTAGAACAAAATAAAAACAACTGAGAATGTATGAAAATCATTTTGCCAAACAAAATTTTACCCATTCCCACACTTTTTCTGCAATGACTTTCTTATAGGGTGTCATCTCTCTGATCACTCACTCCCACAGTACCTTTTCTAGAGTTTTGGATCTTTGCTATATGACTTCAAAATGATGATTACCTGGAGATTGGCCCCTTATCCATCACCAATCTCTTCTTCACCAAGATGGTGATCTGTCCCATCCTCTAACAGTCAGGCCCATTGATGAGATTAGACTTTGATCAGTCTCCCTTGAACAAGTTACTTCTAAACCTTTACTAGACTACAAGCCCTTAAAAGACAAGGAACATGTCTCATAGCACTTAGCATACTTCTTGGCAAATAACAGATATTCAAATACTTGTTGAATGTCAAGTGGCTGATCTCTCAATTCAGTTTTAATCTGCCTAGCTCCATTTTTTTAATCTTCTTTCTTGCAAAACAAGTTACAGAAAGCAAAATAGAGTGCTTTGATTTTTGTGGCAAAGACTGAAGTTCCTTTTCTTCCTCAGCACACAGCTAATCTACACTTCCCTGTCCTGCTTGCAAGTAGATGTTGCCTTACCTGAGCTCTTGCCCAGGGAATGTGAGTAAAACGGATGTGTGCCTCTTCCAGGCCTAGCCCACAGAAAATTCTCTCCTTCCAATGAACAGAGAAAGTAGATTCCCCAGGGCATCCTTTGAAGACACACTTTCAAAAAGGAAGAGCCTCCAGCAGCCTGGGGTCCTTATTGTTAGGCCATTACATGTTTGCTTCTATTACTATAGTCAAGCTTACCCTAATCATTCCAAGATCATTTGTCATTGATACCAAATAATTTTCTTTCTTCCCCTACTCCCTGTCTTTACTTATGATAAATATACCAAAAAGTCCTCTTAACATTTACAGGTTACAATTCTAAATTAATAAGATGAAGATAATAAGTACCTACAATTCTTAGAGGAAAGCTTTTTTTTTTTTTTAATTAAGGTAACTCTAGTACAAGGACCTGACTACCCATAACAAGAACTACAAAGGCGAGTTTTCCTAATCTAGGTAATTTGCTAAGTCCCTAATCTCATTTTATTAGTTCCCCACAAGCCTCACAGTTATTTCTGAGGGACTCTGTGAAGATCTACAAGTAGACCAGTGGTTCTCAACCTTTTTTTGGCCATGTTCCACCTAAGCATCTCTAAAATTCTGATGCTCCCTCCCCTTGTGACATATAATTATTATTCTCAAAAAGTGAACTACTGCCGAGACCGGTTTGGCTCAGTGGATAGAGCGTCGGCCTGCGGACTGAAGGGTCCCAGGTTCGATTCCGGTCGGGGGCATGTACCTTGGTTGCAGGCACATCTCCAGTGTGGGGCGTGCAGGAGGCGTCTGATCGATGTCTCTCTCTCATCGATGTTTCTCACTTTCTATCCTTCTCCCTTCCTCTCTGTGGAAAATCAATAAAAAAAAATTTTTTTTAAAGTGAACTCCTATTCACCTGGAGGAAGCCTAAAAGGTCATTAACTTAGTCTAAACAAGCTTCCAAAGAACATGGCATCCATGAAAGAGAAAAATAAAGGAACGAAAGAACAGTTGAAATACTATGAAAGAAATCATTAAGAAATTGTTTAAAAAATAATAATAATATAAAATGATATGAACAAATAGCAAATAAAGTTTCAAAACATATAAGAGAACTGAAATGCATAAATACATCACTATATATTTATATACTGTATATGAGGCCCCTAGAACCATAAGAAATGCAAAAAATAACTCATTCTCTAATTGCCCCCCTTAAAAATCAAATTGTTGCCCTAACCTGTTTGACTTAGTGAACAGTGTTGGCCTGCGGGCTGAAGGGTCCCGGGTTTGATTCCGGTCAAGGGCATGTACCTTGGTTGTGGGCACATCCCCAATAGGGGGTGTGCAAGAGGCAGCTGATGGATGTTTCCCTCTCAGCGATGTTTCTAACTCTCTATCCCTCTCCCTTCCTCTCTGTAAAAAAATAAATAAAATATACATTTTTAAAAATCAAATTATCCCCCAGTGGAGCAAGTGCCCCACGTTGTGAACCACTAAAGTAGACACTTTCCCTCATATGCTTCCTGTGGAGACATCAGAGGTGCACTGCAATGTAGCTCATTATTACAAGGATTCAAGTACTTCACAGGTGAGGATATCACCTGTGAGATCTAAGAGCCCAATTTAAATACAGTTAACAGTGTTGTTCCTCAACATAGTAGAGAATATTCAATCCAGACAGGAAGCACTCTGTCATAATAAAACCAAACCCATATGTCTCTGAGATACTTGTCATAATTATTTGCATAACTGTGTCTAATATGTGTCATATATAAATTATTATTATTACTAGAGTAGACTTTATTCTACGTAGTATTAACACTGTTTGTGTAAGTGTCTCTTGATATGTCTTCTAGCCCTGGACTGAAAGCTCCATAGTCAGTGAGAGAGAAGAATGAGGAACTCACTCAGTCCCATTACACACAGTGCTCCATAAATAACTGTCGAATAAATGAACAACTGCACAGCTACAGCACTTTCCTCTGAAGAGGTACAGGTTATCTTTAAAACCCTATACTATCTTATAGCTCCTAAACTCTTCTTAGCTTTTAAAATTCTTTCACAGTCTCTCATTTGATCTTCACACAATCTTACAATTGTGTCAGTAATTAAACTGGAGTTCAGAGAAGACTTGCTCGAAGTCACAAAACAGCTTATAGGTGATGGAATGTAGGTCTTCTGACTCCCCAAGTCCAGTGTTCTTTCTGCTATAACATTCTCCCTTCCATCTTCCATGTTCAGAAATATTTGAAGCAGTTTCTAAAAACATCAGGTTTAATTTCTATGTCCCTATTGTTTAATCATTGTGCAATGTCATGACCAAAAAATTAATAACAAGCAGTATATGGATAACATAATTATGGGGGGGAAAATCACTAAATACTGTAGACTCAAAATGGAAACACTTTAAAATATTTTGTTCCCATTAGTTCTAAAAGAAACAAATGCAGAAAGAAAACATTTATAGAGCTAGCTTTCCCCCCCAAGTACTCACTCTTGATCCAATGCTAGGTCCTTCCCAGCATCACAGTCTACTTCTCTACAAACCCAAAAGGTCCAAGCTCCATCATCCTTAGGTCCCCTCACAATCTGCAAATAATTGCTCCTTTCTTGGAGACACATTCACCTAATGTTGCAAACTAAAATGGAGGGAGCTTTTTTTCTATGTATGTTTCTCACAATAAAATGAAGGAATAATTTTAAAAAGAAGCCCAACCAGTGTGTCTCAGTGGTTGAGTGTCAACCCAAGAACCAGGAGGACATGGTTCGATTCCCAGTGAGGGCACATCAATGATTCTCTCTCACCATTGATGTATTTCTCTCTCTCTCCCTCTCCCCTCCTCTCTCTGAAATTAAAAAACAAAACAAAACATATTTTTTAAAAAGGAAAAACAAAAGTGATCATTTTTTTATATACTAGAAAATATTTTTATATATTTGAATAGCTTGTCTACTGTCAATTCATTCCACAACCACTTTTAGGTATCCATTATGTCCAAAATTCATTAAACACAAGAGTGCTTCTTCTCTTGGCATATCTGGTGTCCAATGTTATTTTAGATACTGAACATACAAAAATGAGTAAGATAGCCTGCCCATAAGGTAGCTACCAAACAAACACAAATTACTATACATACGGCAATGTAAATTCCACACCAATGCACAAAGGAAATGCTATGACAGAAAGAAAAGCTAACAGAAAAATTGAAAAGGCTTTATGAAGAGCTCAGCCTCAAAAGATGAATAGGATTCTGTATAGCAAAAGAAACAAAACGTGCAAAACACAGAGACATGGCACAGCACTGGTGTGGCAAGAAGTCAGGTTTCAACAAGAGGTTCACAAATGGGGAACAGAGTTGGAAAAGAAATTTGGAGGCACAGATTATAAATGTCCTTAAATACATATAACACTAAGGAAATTGGATGTTATCAGGCAATTCAGAGAATCATCTAGCTCTTAAGCAGGGTCAATGCACAATAAAATGTGCACGTTTAGAACAATAACTCTGGAGGTAGGGTAGTCATGAAGATTGTCTAGAAAGCAAGGCAGAACTTGAAGCAAGTTGGTAAAGTTTTGATTGCAGAAATAGGGAGCAGGAGGTCCTAAATGATGTTTCTCTACTCTCTTTAAAAATCAATGGAGATATACAGCATGAGGAGGAATCCAAGATGGCGGCATAGGTAAACACCTACACTGCTGCCTCGCACAACAATTTCAAAACTACAACTAAAACACAGAACGGACATCATCCAGAACCACAGGAAAGCTGGCGGAGTGTAAGTTCTACAACTAGAGGGAAAGAGAGGGGCTCACGGAGACCCAGAGGAGCTGTAAAAAGCTGAGGTACGGAGACGCGCACGCGGAGAGAGCCGGTGCTGGAGAACCTGGCTGGCTTTCTCTGGCGGGAGGGAAACGGAGACTCCCAAGGGCATTGAACCCCTTATTTTACGACACTAAACCCCAGATCCAGCGAAACTCATACGGGGGGAGTTTGGACTGTGAAAAGGGAGAGGTGCACGGAAATTTAGGGGAGTCGCAGAAGATCAGGTCTGGTCTCGCACGCGGACGGTGCTGCACGCAGGACAGATTGCTGATTGTGCCGCTGGCTTTCGCGACTGGGCAGGAGACAGACCCTCCGAACTGTGCCACTTCTGACTCCACTAAGCCCCTGTTTCGGGCGAAACCCTGGGGACCTAGACTCGTGTGGTCCTGGCGCACAGGGGAGCTGGAAAGGCAGCGGGTTAGAGGCACTGCGAGTGCGCGCACGCACAAGGACCGCTCCAGCCATTACCCAGTCATGTGAGACTCAGGGGCCGTGGAGGGCGGGGCCGACTGGAAGGCAAGGCAGTCCTTTAAGCCCTGAGACTCCACCCTCCCAAGCTCAACAGAGGCTTCTTCGGTTTTGCATCTGGTATCATAAGGCTGAATCCAACAGAGAAGTTTCCCTGGCATAGTGAAAATGCCGAAACAAGGGAAGGGATCACAAACAAAAGAAATGGAGAAAAAAAAACGACTGGATATAGACTTCAAAACCACGCTTGTAAGGTTTTTCAAGAATATGCTAGAAAAATTCGATAAATTTAGTGAGACCCAAGAGGAGATGAAAAAGGCCCAACTAACGATACAAAAGAGCCAACTAGAGATGGAAAAGGTCCTACTAAAGATGATAAAGGACCAAATAGAAATTAAACATACACTGACTGAAATAAAAAATATTATACAGAGTCCTAACAGCAGACTAGAGAAAGGCAAGAATCAAGTAAAAAAATTGAAATATAAAGAAGCAGACAACATTCAACTGGAAAAGCAAGAAGAGAAAAGAATCCAAGAATGTGAACATAATGTAAGGAGACTCTGGGACAGCTTTCAGCATACCAACATCAGAATTGTGGGGGTGCCAGAAGAAGAGAGAGAGCAGGATACTGAAAACCTGTTTAAAGAAATAATGACTGAAAACTTCCCACA
>JAAGEH010002534.1:21003918-21041000 GCA_011751065.1 Lasiurus cinereus | reverse complement strand
GGGGGGTGCCAAAAGAAGAGAGAGAGCAAGATACTGAAAACATATTTAAAGAAATAATAACTGAAAACTTCCCACATCTGGTAAAAGAAATAGACTTACAAGTCCAGGAAGCACACAGAACCCCAAACAAAAGGAATCCAAAGAGGACTACACCAAGACACATCATAATTAAAATGCCAAGAGCAAAAGAGAAAGAGAGAATATTAAAAGCAGCAAGAGAAAAACAGTTTATTACCTACAAGGGAGCACCCATACGACTGTCAGCTGATTTCTCAACAGAAACGATGCAGGCCAGACGGGAGTGGCAAGAAATATTCAACGTGATGAATAACAAGAACCTACAACCAAGAATAATCTATCCAGCAAAGCTATCATTCAGAATTGAAGGGCAGATAAAGAGCTTCACAGATAAGAAAAAGCTAAAGGAGTTCATCAACTCCAAACCAGTATTATATGAAATGCTGAAAGGTACTCTTTTAGAAGAGGAAGAAGAAAAAGGTAAAAGCCAAAAAATTATGAACAACAAATACATATCTATCAACAAGTGAATCTAAAAATTAAATGAATTAAAAATTTGATCAACAGAATAAACTGGTGAATATAATAGAATCAGGAGCACAGAAAGGGAGTGGACTGATAATTCTCAGGGTGGAAGGGGTGAGGGCTGTACAGGGAGAGACTGGACAAAAATCATACACCTATGGATGAGATCAATGGGAGGGAGCTAAGGGCAGAGGGAGGGGTGGGACCTGGGTGGAGGGGTGCTATGGAGGGGAAAAAAGAGAAACAAATGTAATAATCTGAATAATAAAGATTTAATTTAAAAAAAATCAATGGAAAAAATACCCTCGGGTGAGGTTTAACTAAAAGGAAGGGAGGGAGGGAGGAAGGGGAGTGAGAAGAAGGGAGGGAGGGAAAGTGAAGATCAACAAGTCTTTTCAAACAAGACTGGATGGAAAAAGATGAAAAAGAACAAAGAAAACAAATTTCCAGTACAAACGTCATTAACTACATTAAGGAGTAAAGGAGAAATAGTGCTTTTCTTTTCATCACTTTTTCCTGAGTGGGAGGATGAAAGGTTTCAGTTTGGAAAATAGTTTTGTTTTGTTTTGTTTTAAAGTTATCTGTGCATGCCAAGTAAAGCTCCAGGAGGCACTTTGAAATATGAGACTGGTCCTCAAAAGACATGTGAATGACAGTTGATTCAAGATTTTAGGTGCTTTAGTGAGATGCTTTTAGAAGTAGATGACTCCATAGCCAGAAGGGCAAAGACAGAACCAAATTCAATCTTCAAATAAAATCAGCCCAGGAAGGATAGAAGAATGTAATAACCAGAGAAAAGATAATGGCAACAAATATGAAATTAGAGCTCTAAGTCCAATACCAACTGTTTGGTGTCCACACACTCACAAATGACAAAACATGTCAAATGATCATGACATCAAAAACTACTGGTAAATGCTACATAACCATGAAATACAACACAGGAGAAAGGAAAGCAGACAGAGGAGGAGCAAATCATAATGCCAACATGACTATATGCAAAATGAGACAGTAAAAGCCAGACCACAAACTTCAAAAGCTGCACCAAAAAAATGGGCAACCTAACTGGAAAATCAGCAAGATCCCAGTTAGCTTCCAGTATAGCAAGCTTTTAATCCAGAAAATCACAGCTGTGGACAGATTCACATACATTTTCATCTAGTTATCTAAAGAGAGAATACAGATCAGAATCCTATATAATAAAAAGGTAATATGCAAATTAACCATCACACCCTCACACAATGGCTGCCTACAACCAGGCCAGCAGAGGGGTTAGTGAGGGACAATCAAATGACTGAACAGCAGGCTACATAGGGCAACCAGGCTGGCAGAAGGGTTAGTGAGGGACAACCAAACGACTGAACAGCAGGCTGTGTGGGGTGACCATGCCAGCAGGGGGGCCATGAGGGGCGACCAGGCCAGTAGAAGGGTAGTTGGGAACGATTAGGCCAGCACTGGGGGGAGGAAAGGGGAGGCAGTTAGAAGCAATCAGGCCAACACACAGAAGCAGTGAGGGCCTATCAGGCCAGTAGGAGGGGCAGTTAGGGGCGACCAGGCATGCAGGCAAGTGATTAGGAGCCAGCAGTCCAGGATTGTGAGAGGGATGTCCAACTGCCAGTTTAAACCAACAGTCGGACATCCCCCGAGGGGTCCCAGGTTGAAGAAGGTGCAGGCTGTGCTGAGGGGACTCCTCCCCGTCCCCCCCACCCCCCTCGCCATGTATGAATTTCGTGCACTAGGCCTCTAGTAAATTTATTAAAAAGACAAAAGAAACAGAGTTGCATTGGACACCAGTTAAGTAACCCATCATCTGGATTTAAAAGAGTTTTCCCATTGTGCAACGAATGAATCCCAATTTTGTTTTTAAAAATCAGGGAAACTGGAAGCATAAGGCAAGAGAAGATAAGGTGACTTGTAATAATGATGGGAGGGAGCATTAGTAGCAAAAAGTGCAAAACTTCAATTTGTATTGACTCTAGTAGCAGCATGTTGCTTCTTGGCATGTTCTAAAACTTCATGCATTGCAAACCACTTTCATGCTTTCCTGTTTTTTGAAGTGGCAAGACACAATGGAACAAAAACTTTGGCAAAGTTAATATTGGACTGTCTCCAATGACTGTACATATTGCTCAGGAAATTAACCAAATTCAGTATGTTCACTGATAAAATTGGCTTGTTTTCATAGGCTCATACCAGAGGTCTTTTTGTTTCTGCATTTTATTTCTCAATTTATTTTAGCACAGGGCTAGGCACTAGCAGACACTCACTAGGTGCTACCATCCTTTTTTCCATGGGACTTCATTATCTACTAGAGCCCAGTGCACAAAATTTGTGCGGGGGGAGAGGGGGTAGTCCTCAGCCCAGCCTGCACCCCCTCCAATCTGGGACCCTTTGGGGGATGTCCAACTGCCAGTTTAAACCCGCAGTTGGACATCCCTCTCACAATCCGGGACTGCTGGCTTCCAATAGCTTGCCTGCCTGTCTGATTGCCCCTAACCGCTTCAGCCTGCCAGCCAGATCACTCCCAACCACTCCCCTGCCAACCTGATAGACGCCTAACTGCTCCCCTGCCAGCCCCATGGTCCCCAACTCCCCCCAACCCCCACCGCACTGCTCGCCCCTGGCCTGCCTTCCCTTGCCCACCTGTTCGCCCCTAACTGCCTCTGCCTCGGCCCTGCCACCATGGCTTTGTCCAGAAGGACACCCGGAAGGTCTCCCGGTCTAATAGGCATATTGCCCTTTTACTAGTATAGATACTTCCAGTGGCAAAATCACTAACTTTAGGCTTCAGTTTTTCCACCTGTAATAAATGATGCCTTACAGGGTTGTTTGCGGATTATGTAATTAAAGTGCTTTATATAAAGCGCAATGTATATGTAAAGCGTAATTGTTTCTACCTCTGGCAAATAGTAGCAACTCCCGTCTTATATAGAGAGGGGCTGAGAACCAAGAGGTTTACATGACTAGTATTTAGTAAGATCGGGGAAAGAACTCAACACCTACTCAAATCTCTTCCATCACCCCACATATCTTGCTCAGACAGCAAGGTATCTTCTACAAGCTCAAGGTCTTCCCACATCACCTACATTTTTCTTTGTATTCAGGTAAGGGGTAAGCAAGCTACAAATGAGAGGCAAAAGGACACAATAAAATGACTCGCCCAAGGTCAAAAAAACCAGAGTAGAAAAGGAATGCTCGCCTGCCAGCAGCCAGGTCTCGTCCCCCATGACTCCCACAACACCGAGAAACGACGAACTCCCCACCTCGCGGACGCAAGGACACAGTGTAGGGGCGCCCTCCGCTTCCAGCGGGCCAGCCCCGCCGCGCCCTTGCAGCTTACCCACCGTGGACAGCACAGGCGAGGTCCCCACGTTCCCCGCGAACCCGCCTCCCCGCCCCTCCTCCTCGCCCCGAGATCCCGGACCCTCGCTCTCAGGACCCAAAGAAGTTAAGTGTTCCCAGCGCGGGGCCCCGCCCGAGCTCCCAGCCACGTCCGCGGCCTCACGCACTATGGCGCTCTGGACGGAGGCTCCAGCCCCCGCCGTAGCCTCCAGCCCCGGGCCGCCTGGCCTCCCAGTCCCGACGTCCACAGGGTAGCGCCAGCCCGAGCAGGCTGGACTTCCGCTGACAGTTCCGCGCCGCTGCAGCCCGGCAAGGGCCCGCCTCCGGGACTGACGGACTTCCTTCCCCCTGGCCAATCGAAACGCACGCGCGGAGGAGGCGCGGCCATGCCTCCCTGCGCGCACTTCCGCTAAGGAGAAAAGGCCAGAGGAAACTTTCCCAGAGTTCCTCCGAGCGCGAGGGGCCAGTAGGACGGCAGCGGTGGGGCGGAGGCTGGCCACGGCCGGGTATCTTGTGCGTCCTGAGCTGCCTTTGGGGCCCCTCGCCAGTGCAGGCACCGCGCTGACCCCTCCCCTGGCATCGGTTCAGAGCCAAACGCCCCAGCGCGGAGTGAGCACAGACTCCGGCGGGTTCCACGGCAACTACCTAATGTTTTGCCCCAAATGAAACCAGTGTGGTCAGCAGCCGCAAGTCTTCAAGCACGGCTACGCCCACGCCTGGAGCGCGCGTTCGGGAGGCGAGTTGTTGGCGGGGCCACTCTCCACCCCGCCGTAGGGAAGCGCGGCCCCGCCCCTAGCGCGCTGTCCAGGGCGGGAAGCGCAGGGCAGGGAAGGGGACTGGGGTACTCAGCCTGGCCCCGATGGCCAGGGCGGCGCCCGGGGACGCGAGGCGGTTCCACAGGCTGGTGCAAGAAGGTCGACTGGGCGCCCTGCGGGAGGAACTGCAGGGAGCGGGAGCCCCCAGCTGCGCCGGGCCGGCGGGAGACACGCTGCTGCACTGCGCCGCCCGCCATGGTCGCCTGGACATCCTGGCCTATCTGGCCGAGGCCTGGCGCCTGGACATCGAGGCTGCCAACCGAGACTACAAGCGGCCTCTACACGAAGCTGCCTCCATGGGTCATCGGGACTGTGTGCGGTACCTGCTGGGCCGAGGAGCCGTGGTGGACTGCCTGAAGAAGGCAGACTGGTAGGTGGCAGGAGTTCCAGAAGGACAGCCATTAAGCTCTTTTCCGCAGAATCATATATTCCCGTGTACTTTTTCTGCCTCTACAGCATAGCTTCTCATTAGAGCACATTGTTCCTACCCTGGGGAGGCAATTGTTCGGTCCAGACATTTGCTTCCCTTTATAAAACAGAACAGTACAGAATATGATCAAACAGAAGAACATCAATGAATTCCCCATATAAGTAACATGAGCCCCAGGATACGAAGTTCTTCTGGGGACATCTGCCATTGATGTAACTTTTTAAATTTTGAAGTAGCTATAGGTTCACAGAACGTGACAAAGAAATGTTCAGGGAAGTCCCATGTGCCCTTCCCCCAGGATCCCCCAACATTAACGTCTTATAGGTTACACTACAATAACAGAACTAAGAAATTGACATTGCTACAATCAATAAATGATTGTGTAGGTAAATCATCGGATTATACCTACACTTATATGTATGTGATGCTCTCTGTATGTGATTTTATCATGTCGAAGCTTTGCATAACCACCTCCACAGTCAACATACTCACCGTTACCATCACACAAACTAATTGCATTTTGTTAGACCAACATTGTTTTCAGTATTCACTTAGAGGTTATGAATATGGCAAAATTCATAACATAATGAAGTTCTTGCCTACACAGAAGACAGCCACAAGCTCATGGGGAAGGGAGTAGGCCTGGTTGTGTTTTGAGGGTTGCATTGGCTATGACTATAAGCACGAAACTGCTTTTCTTGTGCTGCTGGTAAGTTGACCTAAAGACAGTTCCAAGAGGCATAGACCTCATATACTCCTCAAAGCAATAATTCAGATAAGGAAACAGCCAAAAACAAAACACTAAAAAGACGAGGTTCATATGATTATGTATTTGGGAAGTGTACAATCACAGTGAGACATTTTTGCCCATTCTCTTTTTTTTCTTTCTTTCTGAAATACCTTACCTGCTTTTTCAATGATCCTGCCTTGCTCAAGATTCATTCCCTTCATGAGGTTCTTGAAAATTCCAGCCTTCATTTATCTGTTTGTTTGTTTTTTAATTTCTCATTCACTCTTATTACCACATTACCCTTCACCATCCTCCCCCCCCCAAAAAAGTAGTGCCGAGACCGGTTTGGCTCAGTGGATAGAGAATCGGCTTGTGGACTGAAAGGTCCCAGGTTCGATTCCGGTTGGGGGCATGTACCTTGCTTGCGGGCACATCTCCACTATGGGGCATGCAGGAGGCGGCTGATCGATGTCTCTCTCTCATCGATGTTTCTGACTTTCTATCTCTCTCCCTTCCTCTCTGTAAAAAATCAATAAAATATATTTTAGGAAAAAAAAAGTAGTATTGGTAGTTAACTAATATAGCAATCTTATAGATAAATCTTAGATGAGACTTTAGAGATCACTCAAGTATAGTGAGCTCCCACAATGTGCCAGACACAGGTTCTAACCCTGGGAATGAGGAGGTAAACAAGACCTGCGGCTGCTTTTCAGAAATCATACCTCCCTCATTTTGCAGACAAAAATTTTAAAAAAGCTCATGAAAATGAAATGGCTTACCCCAAATCATTCATGTGGCAGGAGAGGAAGACCAGAGCCACCTCTCTTGATATAGATATAATGTAGTTCACTCTCCTATAGTTGTGGACACAAGTCAGTACAGAGACTTATTGTAATCACACTGTTTCATTTGCTCCACTAATGTATGTTTGTTTAAGCTAGGTACAGTGCCAAATGCTCTTTTTAAACACTTTTTTAGGACAATACAATAAATTAGAGGCCGAGTGCACAAATTCATGCACAGATGGGGTCTGATCAATGCAGAAGTGGGGGAGAGGGGAAGCCCCTGGTCAAACACCCAGTTGAGGGGACAATTTGCATATTACCCTTCTATTATATAAGGTAGGATAAGTGGTTTCTGACTAACGTAAGTTGGATAAGTCTAGCAGAGTACCTTTTATGCAGTACTAGAGGCCTGCTGCAGGAACAGATTCATGCACTAGGCCCTCCTTCCCTTGGCTTCCAGCACCGGGACCCAGGCCTTCGATCCCACCGGAGTCTGCCTTCTTCGTCTTTGCTGCAGACTACGGCCGACTACGGCCGTCTTTGTCTTCGCTGCAGACTCTGGGGTCTGTAGTCTTGTCTTTGCTGCAGCACTCCGCTCCTGTAGATCCTTTTGTGCTTCCCCCCACGCTTTCCCTCTCATAGCAGATGTCCTGCCCCGTTTGATTACTTTGTGCCTGGAGCAGCTGGGTGTCCGCCATCTTTGGCCTTCTAATTTGCATACTGACTCTGGCTGTGGGTGTACAGAGGTACAGTCAATTTACCTCTTTGTGTATTATTAGGTAAGAGTCTTCAGGACAGACTTTATGATTTGGACTAATTCTGGCTCAATTCAGTGCCATACTAGCTCAGAAGCAACTTTACCTCCACGATATCCTCCTTTTGTAGGCATGCCTACATCACAATCATTTTCCTCTTATTTCACCCAGAGTCCTCAGGGCAAGCAAAGTAGTTGAAAGTTTTCCTGCTTCCCAAATTCCTGAGTCTTCTAGGTTTTCCATCTCTACCAAGGATGTGTGTTTTTCTAAAGACCTGGTTGTACCCTTATAATGTCTCAGCTACCCTGCTATCTGACAGCTTGTTCTCTTTGGCCATAGGACTCCTTTGATGATGGCTTGTACAAGGAAGAATCTCAAGGTGATCCAGGACCTTGTAGAATATGGTGCAGATCCGCTTCTGAAGAACAAAGATGGCTGGAACAGTTTCCACATTGCCAGCCGAGAAGGTGACCCTCTAGTCCTCCAGTACTTGCTCACCATTTGCCCAGATGCCTGGAAGACAGAGAGCAAAATTAACAGAACTCCTCTGCACACTGCAGGTATGGCCCGGAGCTCTGCCTCCCCCAACACTGCAGAATGGCATCAAGTTGGAGGGTTTTGGAAAATAAAGGTTGGTGAATAAGAGCAGCTTTGGGATATTTTGACATACAAAATAGTTTCTAAAGCTAATGTCACTTGGTACTTAACATGCACTTTTTTCTTGTATTAGTTCACTTTTCATAAATATCAGTCTTAGTCTTCCCAGCTGGTTTTTTTCTCACTAAGTCTTTGTTTGACCTTGGGCAAGGAGCTTAGTCTCTTGAGCTAGTTTCAACAGCAAGATAATGTTGACAATGATGCCCATATCTCAAGGTTATTTCAGAGTTTAAGGAGCCGGATATAGGTAAACCCCTTAGAACAGTATGTATCATATGAGCACCGACTGGCTGTTGCTATTTTTATGATCATTTTCACATTGTTTTTATTATTATTAAAGAAAGGAGGAAAAGAGACAGGGTTTTTGTTATTTGTTCTTAAAATATATTTTTATTGATTTCTGAGAAGAAGGGAGAGGGAGACAGACAGAGAGAGAGGAACATCAATGATGAGAGAGAATCATTGATCAGCTGCCTCCTGCATGCCCCCTACTGGGGATTGAGTCCTCAACCTGGGTATGTGCCATGACCAGTAATCAAACTGTGACCTCCTGGTTCTTAGGTTAATACTCAACCACTGAGCCATACCAGCTGGGCAAGAGATGGTTTTTAAATATACTCATCAATACCTACCACAGCACTATCCATTTAAATAAATATAGGTGATTATAATTAAATACCTGAGTGTATTTGACTTAGCTAGTGATAAAGTCAAATATAAATTTAGGGTATTTTTATTGTTTTGAGTAATTGGTCTTAATTCTGAATTATCTATAGATTATTTTAAGTTAGTAAGAAGCAAAGATGCTGTGGCATAAGATGAAATGGATATTAATGAGCTTGAGTCCAGATCAAGAAATCTAGAAAATAATCTTTAGCCTTCTAGAGAGTTCATTGAATTAGAATATAGGGCTTTTAATTTCTCTAAAAATCAATACCTATGACATGACATAGTTTTAATTTCTCTAAAAATCAATACCTATGACATGACATTAGGAAATATGCATATAATTGTTTTAGCCACAGTGGGCAGGTAAGAACCAAGGAATTTTTTTGCAAGAGCAAACATAACATTTTTCTGCTCACGAATTATTTGACTAGATCCTCTACTTTTTTAGAGAAATAGTACCTAGTCATTTACACAAAGTAGTGATGCACAGATAATCAAAAAGCTTTATTATTGACCGTAGTTATTTTTAGTAGTAGAATTAAATTTCTGGTTATTTTGTCATGGATTACTCTTAAAATGTTTTACATTTCCTTGGCAAAAACTGCCTGGCTCAACTGAAAAGTGAGGAGATAGATAAGTTTAGGATTGAAAATTTTCCATAAAAGTGTTCATAAAGACAAGATAATCTGTTTTGGCTATGGACCTATTCAGTAAAAGCATCATTCTTTACCAATTATCCAGCTAGATTTTTATTAATGTACCTACTTTAATTGCCCTTTCCTGTAAGTCATAGCTAAAAAGATGGCGACAGGAGGAAGGAAGCATTTTATATGTGCACTTAAAAAATCTAATTCTCAACTCTCTTCTCCCAGCAATGCATGGCTGTTTAGAGGCAGTAAAGGTGCTTCTTCAGAGGTAAGAACAAAACAGATTGAGGAAAACATTTGCTAATCATGATAGTTAATGTCAATGCTACTTAAAGAGCTCAAGCTAATTGTTCAAGAGCAGCTAAAGTACCAAAAGAGAAAAGAGTGAAGGAAATAAGCAGATAATTTAAAGAACATAAAACAAAAATAGGTAACAAATTTGAGAGAAAGCCATTTAATTGTCTGTTCATTCAACAAGTATTCATCTATTTATTCAGTGCCCATTATGAATTGTACCAGATGCAGGGGTTACAATAGAAATGAAACAATGTGTTTTTCTTCTTATGGAACTCATAGACATTGCACTAGTTGTATGAATGTCACTTGGTACTGTGACCTCCTGGTTCTTAGGTTAACACTCAGCCACTGGTGGCCATTACAAGGAATTGCAGGATCCTTGCAGAAGAATATGACAAGAAGATCCAACTTGGCGTAGGAGTGAGGAATCTCAGTCCCAGTATTATTTAAACTAGGACCTGAAGGAGGCTGAGAGTGGGAGGCAGAGGGACCTTCAGTCAAAGGAAGCAGTACTCAGGGATGCTCATCCTGGGAAAACCATAGCGCATTAAGTAACTGAAAGAAGCTCAGTATGTGTTGAAGCCTATAGTGAGGGGGAGAATGGTTCAGGGTGAGGCTAGAGAGGAAGGGCAGGTTTCAATTAGGTGGGACATTATAGACTATGGGAAGGATTTTAGGTTTTATTTTAAGCATATAAGATTCCATTGAAGAGATTTAAGCAGGATGAATAAAATAAGAAATTTGCATTTTTCGAAGATCCTCTATTTGCAAAATAGTGAATGAAATGGAGGAGGAGCAAGAGTGGGTGCTTCATCCTATCAGAATGGCAATCATCAACAAATCAACAAATGACAAGTGTTGGCGGGGATGTGGAGAAGAAGGAACCCTCATGCACTGCTAATGGGAATGCAGACTGGTGCGGCCACTTTGGAGAACAGTATGGAGTTTCTTCAAAAAACTAAAAATGGAACTCCCATTTGACCCAGCAATCCAACTCCTAGGAATATACCCTAAGAAACTAGAAACACCAGTCAGAAAGGATATATGCATCCCTATGTTCATAGCAGCACAATTTAGAATAGCTAAGATCTGGAAACAGCCTAAGTGTCTGTCAGCAGGTGAGTGGATCAGAAAACTATGGTACATCTACACAATGGAATACTATGCTGCCATAAAAGAGAAGGAATTCTTAACCATTGGCAGCTACCTGGATTGAACTGGAAAGCATTATGCTAAGTGAAATAAGCCAGTCAATGAAAGAAAAATACCATGTGATCTCATTCATTTATGGGTAATAAAGAACATTATAAACTGATGATCAAAAAGATAGATACAGAGGCAATAAAGCATCAAACAGACTGTCAAATTACAGTGGGAAGGTTAAGGAGAGATGGGGTAGATAAGAGATCAACTGAAGGACTTGAATGCATGCATATAAGCATAACCAATGGACACAAGACACTGGGGGGTTAAGGCATGCATGGGAGTACAGTGGCAGGGGGGAGGGGATGCCAATGGGAAGAAATGTACACATGTAATACATTAATAAGAAAAATGAAAAAAAAAGATGTAAAACAAAATCCAAAGGATTAAGTTAAACTGAGAATATCAGTGATGTAAGTGTTGTAAAATCATTAAAAATTAGTTTTTAAAGAGTTTTTAAAATATATATATATATAAAAAGAGTGGGTGCTTCAAAAGCTGTTGGGAGGCTATTGTAGTTAAATGAGAAAGAAATTGTAGCTGGACTAAGAAGCTAACTGTAGGGATGAAGGAAAAGATTTGGAGATATTTCAGTAGAATTAGTAGATCTAGGTGAATGATTCGATAAAAAGACTCAGGAAGAGCCCTAATCCTAACATTAACCCTAACCCTAATCCTACCCCAAACCCTACCCTAGGGCAAGCCTTAGCCATGACAGTAAACCTAACTCTAACCCTAACCCTAGCAAAAAAAAAAAAAAAAAGACTCAGGTGTGGGGGGCAAGCAGGAAGGAAAGATCAAGGATGACTTTCAGGTTTTCTCACTTAAGCAGCTGGTGCTGGTGCCATTTACTGAGGTAAAGAGCAGTGGAGGGGGAGCAGGTTTTGTGTAAAAAGATGACAGATTCACATATTGAGTTGCATGTGCCTGTGAGACATCCAAGCAAAAATGTCAAGGGAGCAGATAGAGACACAGATATGAAGCCCAAAAAACAGGTATGTTCTGAGATACAAATGTGAGCTTCATCAACAAAGAGATAATAATGGAATTTTTTAATAGTGGAAGAGATTACCTAAGTAGACTAATGCATAGTAAGAAGAGAAGAGGGCTTATTGCAGTAACCTGAAAGCATCACTTATGTGTAGGATTTGCCTACTGCAAATTGGAACATACTTGATTGTCAGCAAATTTATAAATATTCATTGAACAAACATTTTTGGAAGCACCTCCTGTGTGTTAGGTGCTGGGTGGAAAGCAAAACAAATGCAGTCCTTTTCCTAACAACATATAGGCTGATGTGGAAGACAAGTATAGGCAATCAAATAAATACCATCCTATCTAATAAAAGAGTAATATGCAAATTGACTGTCACTCCAACACACAAGATGGCTGCCCCATATGGTCAAAGATGGCTACCACAAGATGGCCAGCAGGGGAGGGCAGTTGGGAAGAACCAGGCCTGCAAGAGAGGGCAGTTGGGAGGAACCAGGCTTGCAAGGAAGGGCAGTTGTAGGCAATCAGGACAGCAGGGGAGGGCAGTTGGGAGGGACAAGACCTGCAGGAGAGGGCAGTTTGTGGGGGAGGGGGGAGTACCAGGCCTGTAGGGGAGGGCAGTTTGGGGAGATCCAGGCCTGCAGGGGAGGGCAGTTAAGGGTGACCAGGCTGGCAGGGGAGGGCAGTTAGGGGCATTTGGACTAGTAGGAGAGCAGTTAGGCATTAATCAGCCTGGCAGGAGAGTGGTTAGGGGGTGATCAGGCTGGCAGGCAGAAGTGGTTAGGGGCAATCAGGAAGGCAGGCCGGCAAGCAGTTGGGAGCCAGCAGTCCTGGGTTATGAAAGGGATGTCTGACAGCCCATTAAGGGCCGATCTTATTGAAACAGACCTAAATGGGCAGTCAGATATCCCTCAAGGAGTCCCAGATTGGAGAAGGTGCAGGCTGGGCTGATGAACATACACACATACACACACACATGCATGGATTTTGTGCACTGGGCCTCTAGTAAAATTATAAATTGTAATATAGATAGCTCTGTTTTCTGAAAGTTTGCATTATCCTACTTCACTTATATGTAAGACCTACATTAGTACTATTTTCACTAATCAAAAGAATCCGAAGAGGATTTTCACTTTTATAAGAAAAACGGTTACTATAGCAATGCAGGTATTTCATAAAAGTGAAATGGCACATGTAATGCAAACTTTCAGAAAGGTGAAGGTACTCATTGCTTTATGCCACTTTGGCTTACAAAAAGTTTTGTAGGAATACTCTACCTTCAGCTCGTGGGGGAAACCTGTAATGCTAAGAGGAAAAGCATACAATAGCATGTGGAAGCAAAGGTATTGTTGATGCAGGAGAAAAGACAGGCTTTTGTGAAGTCACAGAGCTGTGATTTGAAGAATGTATTGGAGTTTGCCAAGTGAAGAATGGAGAAATAATTGCTAAGCAGAGGGGATCAGCAAGTACAAAGACAGCAAAGAGCTGGGCAAATGAAAGAGCAGGAAAAAGGCAGGATCATGAAGAAGGTAGGATAGAAAAGAAATTAAGACAAGTAGGATCATGAAGAAGGTAGGAATAGAAGATGATCAGACTGGTAAGAGGTGAGACTGAGAAGATAGGACAGAAAGTTGAGGGTAGGATTGCAAAAAAGGAGATGTGATGGAGAAGAAGATAGGACAAGAAGAAGGTAGGACCAAGGAGACAGTGGGGCAGGTGAGATAGGATGGTGAAAAAGACAGGACTGAGAAGAAGACAGGACAGGTTGGACCATGAAGAAGATGAAACATAAGATAAGACAGGTAGGAGGTGAAACTAAGAAGATGATAGAGCAGGTAGGACTAGGAAATAAGCAGGACCTAGAAGAAAGAACAATCATGAAGAAGGTAGGATATAGTAAGTACAGAGTGGTGGGTATGTGGGCAAGAAAAACCTGAAGAGGTGAGTTTGTGGGACATTATTTTGACCACTAGAGGTCATGCTGAAGTCCCAAATTTTGTGCTTTGTTTTTGGGATGTACTAGTTAAAGGTTTATAACAGGAGAAACCATACCCAAATTGCATAGTGAAAAGATTATTCTGGTAGCTCAGAGAATGAATTAGCAAGGCAGAAGCCAAGATGAGAAAAACAGGAAGCTATTATCTATTGATTTGGTCCTAAGGGGTAAAAGCAGCAAAAGAAAGAAAGATACAATTAAAATATTTTGAATGCAGAATTGAGAGATAATGGATTGGGTTTGAGATCTAAGGAGGATGTCAAGGCTCCTGGCATGAGAAGTTAGAGAAATTATAGTCCATAATATGGAATGACAGAAGTTTAGAGGAGGAACAGATTAGCTGGGGGAAATGGACATACTGTTGAAAAGTTCTAATATTGAGATGGGGAAAAGAGAGAGTGCAGCAGATTTTCTCAGATCATTTGTAGGGCATATCACCTACTACAGGTGGTCAAGAGTCAACTGTCCATTGGGTTTGAAGCAGCGGCTCTTCTCAGTCTGTTATTTTGGGTTTGGGCTCTAGGTGTCAATATGAACCAGACTGCAGAGACAAGTGTGGCCTCACACCCTTTATGGATGCAATTCAATGTGGGCACATCAACATAGCCAAGCTTCTCCTCGAAAAACATAAGGTATAGCAACGATTTGGTATTTTCTATGAGTGTTAGATCATAGGATAAATAGAGATCATAGTTATTCAGTTCCTGGGTTCAAATCCCAGCACTGTCATGATCCCCCTGTGAGATCCCTTAACCTCTTTAAGCATCAGTATTTCCATCTGTAAAATGGTGACAAATTTTAATTATTTAGAGGGTTACTCTAAAGATTAAATAATATAATATACATGAAGCAGTTAGCAAAATAAGATTTCTTTTTTTTTTAATTGATTTTAGCAAAAGGGGAAGAGAGAGAAACATTGATGTGTTGTTCCACTTATTTATGTACTCACTAGAGACCTGGTGCATAAAATTCATGCCCTGGAAGGGGGATCCCTCAGCCTGGCTTGTGCCCTCTCCCAGTCTGGAATCCCTTGGTGATGTCTGCCTAAGCCGGTAGTGGACATTTCTCTCACAGTCCAGGACCCCTCACTTCTTACCACCTACCTGCTTGCTGCTCCTTACTGCTGCCACAGAGGCGGGAGAGGCTCCCAACACTGCTGCTGCACTTGCCAACCATGAGCCTGGCTTCTGCCTCAGTGGCACTCCCCCTGTGGGAGTACACTGACCACCATGAGGCAACTCCTGCACTAAGTATCTGCCTCCTTGTGGTCAGTGTGCATCATAGCAACCAGTCATTATGGTTGTTCTGCTTAGACTTTTATTGTATAGACTAGAGGCCCAGTGTATGAAACTTTTGCACAGAGGGGTGGGGAGTCCCTTAGCCTGGCCTGCACCCTCTCCAATCCAGGACCCCTGGAGGATGTCTGACTGCCTCTCTCAATCCGGGACCACTGGCTCCTAACCACTTGCCTGCCTACCTGATCTCCCCTAACCATCTCTTTCTGCCTGATCACCCTTAACCATCTCTGCCTGCCTGCCTACCTGATCACCCCTAACTGTTCCCCTGCTGCCCTAATTGGCTATAACTGCCTCTGCCTAGCCCTGCACCCAGGACTCAAAATTCCCTCCTCCTGCCAGTTGCAGGCATGAGGGACCTGGGCTTCCCTCCCTCTGGCCGGCCGCAGGCACCCCAAGACCCAGGCTGGCTTTGCCCAGGCTGGCCACAGCCACAGGGGACAGTGGGCAAGCGGCTTTGCCTGAGCCACAGCCACAGGTGACTAGGACCATGAGGCAGGAAGTGTGTCCCTCTCCTGGGCCACAGCCCCAGCTGCTGGCACCCCAGACCATGGGGCAAGTGGCTTGTCCCTCTCCTGGGCCACAGTTTGGCAGGTCCCCATTCCTCTCTCTCAAGCTCATTTGTGCCTGGTTGGTCCCCATTCCTCTCTCCCCAGTGTTAAGTGTTTGAACATGAGGACATGACAACCATTTGCATATTAGCTCTATTATCCTATATAATAAAGGGCTAATATGCAAATTGACCAAACAGCGGAATGACTGGTCGCTATGACATGCACTGAACACCAGGGGGCAGATGCTCAACACAGGAACTGCCTCCTGGTGGTTAGTGTGCTCCCATAGAGGGGCGCCGCTCAGCCAGAAGCCAGGCTCAAAGCTAGCTAGCACAGCAGTAGCAATGGAAGCCTCCCCTGCCTCTGCAGCAGCGCTAAGGATGTCCGACTGCCGGCTTAGGCCCACTTCCTGTGGGGAGTGGACTTAAGCTGTCAGTCAGACATCCTATGAGGGCTCCCAGTCTGTGAGAGGGTGCAGGTCTGGTTGAGGGGACCCCCCCTCCGAGTGCATGAATTTTGTGCACCAGGCCTCTAATATAGGATAGAATTGGTTGATTCTTGTATGTGCCCTGACTGGGGATCAAACTCGCAACCTTGGCATATCAGGATGATGCTCTAACCAACTGAGCTACCTGGCCATGGTAGCTGTTTTATAGTAATAAAAACAAATCCCACTGAGTGCACTTTTGGCACACTTTAGATCATTGAGTCTTAACCATTTTTGTTTATTTGTTTATAGAGTTCTTTAAGAATCTGACAGAAGGTCAATAATAAAGATTAAAATAATAATAATAATTACCACAAAAATAAACAATATGACAAAAGCTATTTAACAGAGGCCCAGAAAATGTACATAGGCAACAAATTTTAGCTAAAATGTCAGAAGGCCCATGAACCTAGGTTTCTTTGCTGCTTATTTTTGTTCCTGTCTTTCCCTAACCTACTAGGCTTGCATTTGTGTTGAGGATTCCCTGGGAGCCCAGGCTATACACAGGGCAGCAGTCACTGGGCAGAATGAAGCCATCCGATTCTTGGTCTCTGAACTTGGCATTGATGTAGATGTGAAAGCAACATCAACCCACCTTACAGCACTTCATTATGCAGCTAAGGTTTGTTTCTTTTCATAATGTTGTTTCTGCTTCCTTAGGCTTGCTTTCCTCTACTGATAAATAGCTCCACTGTCCTATTACTTTGACTCCATCTCTGGAAGAAAAAAAGTTGCTCATGATATGCTCCTAAAATGTTAAAGGGAAGCTCTGCATCCCTTTAAATAAAAACTTACCTTTATCTGTTGCTTGGTAAAAAACTGAAAGCACCCTTTATTCCATTCAATGCCTGGATTTTATGTTTCATCCCGCCCATTTTTTGTCTTCAAGAATGATGTTTTTTGAAACTGGAAAAATCCATTATATTAAATCCCTAGCCCTCTCCTAATGGGAGGTTGGGTTAAAATTTTGTTTACTGAGGGAAGGGAATTGCATTTACTGGCCTCTCTAACCTATAAAATATGCTAAGACATGCTAAAATTTTTCACTACAGCCTGGCTTTTGTTGCTCAGTGGTTGAGCATCAATCCATAAACCAAGAGATCCCTGGTTTGATTCCTGGCTAGGGCACATGCCTGGGTTGCAGGTTCAATCCCCAGTGGGATGGTGCAAGAGGCAGCCAATCGATGTTTCTCTCTCATCAGTGTTTCCATCCCTCTATCCTTCTCCCTTCTTCTCTCTCTAAAAATCAGTTTTAAAAATATTATAAAAAAATCTCACTTAATAAAAATTTTATTTTAAAAAGTTTTCCTCCTGTTTTAAATAATAGGAGTATTTGCTTATTATCTTTGACATGATTGGCTACTTGCCTTTACTTATTTTTCTAGCAACAAGACTATTTTCTAATAACCTACACACCTTATTTTTTTAGCAATTAAAAAAAAAACTTTATTGTTGGAAGTATTACCTATGTCCCCTTTATTCCCCCATTGATCCTCTCTAGTTCATCCCCTCACCCTGACCTACACACTCTTGCCTGCATTCTCCTATGAGAAAGTGGTTACATAAATGGTGGTGAGCTAAAAGAATGGCCTGTGGCCACAGAGGGAGTGCGGGGGAGAACCAGTGGGTCCACCCATAGGAAGATTGAACCTACAACCTTGACTTTGGTCTCACTACATACTAATGAACTAACTGGCTAGATAGAAAGTATATAAATTGCCTCATGAATGATAATGCCAGCTATGATGAAAGTCCCATCCAGGAGAGGTGACCATCTTTTCTAATTTATCTCTGCCCTAAAGATTTTAGCAGAGTGTATGTACTTGGGAGAATTTGGAATTGTGTGTTCTGTATAAATCACAATATTTACACTCATTACACTGAAGGAAACCCAACTGTATTAGTTGGTAATTTGGCCTCCAAAGTTGACTATCTTATTTTTTATTTTTTAATATATTTTATTGACTTTTTACAGAGAGAAAGGGAAAGGGATACAGAGTTAGAAACATCGATGAGAGAGAAACATCGATGAGCTTCCTTCTGCACACCACGGATGTGCCCGCAACCAAGATACATGCCCTTGACTGGAATTGAACCTGGGACCCTTGAGTCTGCAGGCCCATGCTCTATCCACTGAGCCAGACGGTCAGGGCTGACTGTCTATTTTCTAATAACTGAATATCATTGAAATGTATCTTTAATGATTTATAGTGGAGTTTGAGAGTGATGTAATGATTTTTCCTTTAGATACAAAAATACAGTTTTAGTAATTGAGTATTTTAGAAAAATTATATCACCAAAATCTATCTTTAATGATTTATAGTGGAATTTGAGAGTGATGTAATGATTTTTCCTTTAGATACAAAAATATAGTTTTAGCAATTGAGTATTTTAGAAAAATGACCTAATATATACATTCATGTTTATGTTTAAAAGTACTTGTCACAGTGATAATGAGTTTATTTCACTCCTCAGGAAGGACATGTGAGTACAGTTCAGATGCTCATTTCCCTGGGTGCTGACATCAACTCTAAAGATGAAAGAAATCGATCAGGTACAGTTTCTTTGTGCCTTGGAAATTATTGTTCAGTGGAATATAAACAATACATGCACTTTTTTATTGATGTTGTTAAATCCTCACCCGAGGATATTTTCTCCATTGATTTTCAGAGATTGTAGAAGAAAGGGAGAGAGATAGAGAGAGAGAAATCAATTGGTTGCCTGCCCTAACCCTGGCTGAAATCAAGCCTGCAATCTAGGTACATGCCCTTGACCAGAAGTGAACCTGAGACCCTTTAGTCTTGGGCTGACACTCTATCCACTGAGCCAAACTGGCTAGGGCTACATGGACTTTTAAAAACATTAATTTTAATATTATTCCTCTACTACCTCAGCAACTTTTCCTTAAAGTTATATCTCCAAATAGAACTGTTGCTGTTACCATGGCAATGATGATGACTACTACTCATTATTACTGCTGTTATTTTTTTTTTAATATATTTTATTGATTTTTTTACAGAGAGGAAGGGAGAGGGATGATAGAGAGTTAGAAACATTGACGAGAGAAAGACATCGATCAGCCGCCTCCCGCGCGCCCCCCGCCGGGGACGTGCCCGCAACCAAGGCACATGCCCCCGACCGGAATCGAACCCGGGACCCCCCAGTCCGCAGGCTGACGCTCTATCTACTGAGCCAAACCGGTTCCGGCTATTACTGCTGTTATTGTTGTTTTTATCATTTTAAACTACAACAGTATATGTAACACAAAAACACTTTATATTGTCACGATGCCACCAGCTATTCAGATAGTTTATAGATAGATGCTTCATAGGTCATCTCTCTTTTAAGTGTTTTTAAAGACTACAATCATTACAGTTTTCTCAACTTAGAGCTCAGAAGGATATTTTCAGAGTTAATTCTTTAAATTCATACTTTAGAATAAACCTCAATAACATTCTCTGTGTCAGTGGCCATCCTTCAGGAGTTTAGTGGAGACTTCATGATACTTCAAAGACTCATAGAAAACTATTCACTTTCAGGCCACAGAGGATGTTCCCCAAGTCCAGGGACACAAACTTTCTCCTAAAGACCAGAGCAGGAGCCAGGGTCCCTTCAGCGCTAATTTCTAATCAGAACAGGAAGATCTGTCATCTCTCTTTTTTTTTGTCATATCATTCTCATTCATGGTGATACTTTTACTGAGAGAGTTCACAAAACTTTGAAATATTTTTCTGTATCATTTAAAGTCACCTATTTCTCATAAACTTGCTTTGTTGCTTTAGTCAAATCTCCCATATATATATATATATATATATATATATATATATATATTTTTTTTTTTTTTTTTTTACAGAGTTTGGGAGAGGGATAGAGAGTTAGAATCATAGATCAGCTGCCTCCTGTACCTCCCTACTGGGTATGCGTCCATAACCAAGGTACATGCCCTTGACTGGAATTGAACCTGGGACCCTTGAATCTGCAGGCCGACACTCTATCCACTGAGCCAAACCGGTCAGGGCACTTTAGTCAAATCTCTTAAATCCTCTCCAGTTGGTCTTGTTATTTTGAAGTCTTTCTATCCCAATCAGCTTAAAAGGAAAAATGTTTTAATCTACTATTGGCAAAGTCACACAGAGGGATTGTGGAAATATAAGACCTGTACAATTGAAAGAATCAATATTTTCATTAGGAGCAGCCTACTGGCCAGGTCTGTATTGCTTTGGAGATCATGCATTAAGTTTGTGTGACTTCTCTCTCTGCTTAGCCCTACACCTGGCCTGCGCAGGTCAGCACCTGGCCTGCATCGAGTTTCTTCTGCAGTCTGGGCTGAGGGACTCCCCAGACATCACGGGTACCCTGGCTCAGCAGCTCACACGGAACACAGACATCCTTCAGTGCTTCAGCCACAGCATGATGTCATGAGGGTATTTCTAAAAGGCAGTAAACCTCATTGTAACTTATATCTTGCTGCTTAAGTCAATACCAAGTTCAGTGAAATCTGCAGATAGTTGCTGTCCTCTGTCCTTCCTCCCCTGCACTCTCTGCTGCAGCTGAGATTCCCAAAGGATGTGGATGCTGGCTTTCTAGATGGAGGGATGGGTACACTAAAAATCTCTCCTTACCTGCATTTCATTTTGTGGCCTTCAAATGGATTTAGATGATGTTTGTGAGACCAGTGTCCGGACTCCTTAGCAAGCATGTAACATGCAGGAATATAATATAGTATACATGCTTTTATATAAATACTAGAGGCCCGGTGTATGAAATTTGTGCACTGGGTGGGGGGGTCCCCTCAGTCCAGCTTACACCCTCTCCAATCTAGGACCCCTCTGGGGATGTCTGACTGCCAGTTTAGGCCTGATCCCAGGCTCACAGGGATCAGGCCTAAACCGGAAGTCAGACATCCCTCTCACAATCCAGGACTGCTATCTCCTAACAACTTGCCTGCCTGCCGGCATGATTGATACCTAGCTACTCTCCTACTGGCCCAATCACCCCCAGCTGCCCTCCCCTGCTGGCCTGATCACCCCCACCCGCCCTCCCCTGCAGGCCTGGTTGCCACCAACTGCCCTCCCCTGCTCACCATCTTGTGACAACGTGGAAGCAGCCATCTTGTGATGACGTGAGGGCGGCCATCTTGTGTCACGAGGGTGTGATGGTCAATTTGCATATTACCTCTTTATTATATAGGATTTGTACATATATATAAACTGTGTTATAGTAAACATTATATGGTAAGGCAGTAATAATATTAAAAATATAGCAAATTATTCATTTGAACCATAAATAATTGTCCTGTTTCTTTCATAGGCATTTTCTTAGTTGTTACATGGTTTAATTTGGTTTTGTAATCAGAGAGAAGTGCTTACAATCTGTTTTATTTACACAGACATTTTCAAGGAATTTATGAAAATGTTTCTATATTCTAAGCACTGCTAGTTAAACTATGTTATGGTCTTGAGGTTATTTCTTTTTTTATTAGACACGTTCTATATATTGACTCTCTTTAGGTAATCAATACACCTAAAAAATGAACTTAAGATAAATTCAAAACTTTCTATTACCTCAGTTGAGAAAGGGGTTTGTTGTTAAAGCCTGCAGGTCACATTTTCTGTTGCATGCCAACTGCCATCAACGCCTGTGATTGTGAAGGAATGAACACTTTTTATACTTTTTTAGAAATTTGTAGTAATTTAAACATGTTGAAGATAGGATGAGTCTTCAGGCATTTGGATTCCCTTCCTTTTATTTATTTATTTACTTGCTTGCTTACTTATTTTTGTATCATTTTCTCTGAATTGAGGAGGATATTAACTAGTCTAAGTCAGTCTGTTGAAAGATCAAATGCATCTATCACAAGCAAGACCTAATCTCCTTGTTTAGTGTAGTCCCATGAAAGCTTGTCACACATCTAGCTATTCTCAGCAGTGTACTGTGCTAGGTGAACAGCCAGAAATTCCAGTTCTTTATTATTCCCAGATGGAACTAATTGAGTCCTGTACCCAACAATCAGATAATACTTGATTACACTGAGTGGCTAGATTATTATGATCTCTGAGCACATAATAATCTGGCCACTCAGTGAGTGTGAGTGAGGGTGCGTGTGTATTAGAAGCCCAGTGCATGAATTCATGCATTGGTGGGGTCTGGCCAGCCTGGCCAAGGGGAAGGGACATGGGTGGTTGGCCAACCTGCCTGCTGGTCGAACTCCTGGTCGAGGGGACAATTTACATGTTAGCCTTTTATTATATAGAGTAAACTATATAATAAAATAGTGGCCAGATTATTATATAGGATATACTGAGTGGCCAGATTATTATGTGTTTAGAGATCATAATAATCTGGCCACTCAGTGTATATAATCTTGTCTTGTGACTTCTATGTTACATGCTGCATCGGTACTGATTCAAGCTGTAGTTACATTTCCTGTCGCTTCCGAGACGTCTGTGTGTCTGCCCTTTGGGTCTGAAGATGGCCTGTTATGTGCAGGCAGGATGGAAGATCAGTCTGGTGCTGGCCATCTCATCCCTTCAGCACACATGTGAAGCAGCTTTTTATTTGCAGTGACTGTATGTGAGCCCGTTTCACGTCTGTGGCTTTGCTTCTACTGCACCCCCTTGTATTAGCTCACCACCCAGCTGCAATGAGGGAATATCTGGTTACACATTTGTTCCCAGAAGTTTCAGAGATGGCAGGATGATGATAACGTCAATTGTGACAAAGATAGTAGTGATTTTATAATAACAGTCTTACTGTATTAAAAATGTTAATGACAATAATAATAATTAGTATTATTCCCTACTTCTAGTTATAGGTACTGTACCTTTCTCACTTCTTTGGGTCTTTACTTAAAAGTCACTTCAGTGAGGCCCTCCCAGACCACCCAATCTAAAATTTTGTTCTCTTTCAGCATTTTAGATCTCCTTTCTTTGTTTTTTTTTCTTCTTTGCATTTACCACTATCAAGTATACCATATATTTTGAGTTATTTTGTTTCTTGTCTATCTCCTCACTAGAATGTTAGCTTCTTGGGCAAGGTTTTTGTCTCTTGTTTATTTACTAAATCTATGGGCCCTGGTGCATAGTAAGGTCTGAAATTATTATATGGTCAAAAAGTGAATGGTAACAATTCACATTTCTTGAAGACTTACTCTATCCTAGATACTGTACTGAGCACCTTACTTAGATGGTTTCATTTTATCGCTTGGTCCTTGCATGATACAGCCACTCCTAATTATTATTCACTCCAAGCATCCTTTCTCACACAAACTTCTTTAAAGAAGCTACTCTTGGTTTCATCAACTCATAGGCACTGCTCAACTTGCTGCAGTCCAGCTTCCTAGCTGCTACTCTGTGCAAGCTTTTCTCAGTTAGGTTACCAGTGACTTTCCAATTGCCAAATTCAGTAATATAGTTTTAGCCCTCATGTTATTGATCCATTCAGTTTAACTATCCATCACTCCTACCTTCCGGAAACTTATTCTTTCACCTGTGATAGCACTCTCCTGGGATTTTCTTTTCTTCCTTCCTTTCTTTTTTTTTTAAATATATTTTATTGATTTTTTTTTTTTTACAGAGAGAAAAGAAGAAGGATAGAGAGTCAGAAACATTGATGAGAAAGAGACATCGATCAGCTGCCTCCTGTATGCCCCACACTGGAGATGTGCCCGCAACCAAGGTACATGCCCTTGACCAGAATCGAACCTGGGACCCTTCAGTCCACAGGCTGATGCTCTATCCACTGAGCCAAACTGGTTTCGGCTCTCCTGGGATTTTCATTCTGACTTTTCCTTTATGGTCTCTATCAAAAATTCCTCTTTTAAGGCCTACTCTGTAAATGCTAATGTGCCCGCTTCTGTCTTCAATTCAGTCTTGTCTTTATTGTGCATATGCTTCTAGAACCAATGCCTCTTTTAGGGCCTGTAAATGCTAGTGTGCCCATTTCTAGCTCTAACTCACTGTTGTCCTTATTCTGCCTATGCTCCTAGAACCATCTCATCCATTCTCCTCATTTCACCTATACCCAAATATTGATGACACTCCATTCTCTAACCTGCTGTGTGTGTGTGTGTGTGTGTGTGTATGTGTGTGTTTACATAGACATTCTAAAGCTATCCCACACTTTATTCAAAACCTAGGTTTCCCCTTAACCTGCTTAGATGTGTGCCTGTATTTGCTGCCTAACTTGATGACACTGCAGACCACCAGTCACCCATGTGGGAAACCAGGAATCTGACTCTTAATCCAGCAGAAAATCCCATTCCATCTATTCTGCTCCTACTCTATTAAGACTCCCTGGTTCAAGCCCTCAGACTTGTCCAGACTACTATTACAGTAGTCTCCTAACTGTTTCTCCTGTTTCAGTCTTGTTCTTTTTAAATCTATCCTCCACACATCCTTGAGCTTCCACTCACATGACCCAGGTTCATCCAGTCTTACCAGGATTTGGTGCCTTAACTAAGAATCACTTCCTCAGAGATTTTGGTCCTGAAAGAGCACCTGATCCACTGTGACTGTCTGTTCCTGAGATTGATCAGACAGAGGTCCTAGAAAGATACAAATTGGTAAGAATTATAAACATTTGAAAATAACCAGGACCTGACATATTAATTACCAAAGAAAATTATATAATAAAGTATTTACAAGACAAAAATATAAAAGGGTTTACAAAATAGAAAAGAAATTATGAAACTCAGACTAAAAAAAGGTATATGAAGGGAGCTCAAGTAGTGAGATAGGGAGGGTCAGGCACTAAATTCAATGCATGGCATTGCTAGAATTCACCAGCAGGTGGCAGACCAAAGAAATGTCCCTTTTATTCTTCCAGGTGTGTTTTGCTTTTTTAGTTTTGTTTTAAACAAGAAGTTTGTTTAAACAGTAAGATACTTGACTTGAACATAAAACTATCTAGGATTCATTTTTTTTAGAGTAATTTATCCCTACTTAAAGACAGATTGCCCTATAAGTAATAGCTACGTGCAAAAAAGTTATAAAATTGTCCTTGGGCCAAGACTGGTTTGGCTCAGTGGATAGAGCGTCAGCCTGCGGACTGAAAGGTCCCAGGTTCGATTCCGGTCCAGGGCATCTACCTTGCTTGCGGGCACAACTCCAATAGGGGGCATGCAGGAGGCAGCTGATCAATGTCTCTCTCTCATCGATGTTTCTGACTTTCTATCCCTCTCCCTTTCTCTCTGTAAAAAATCAATAAAATGTATTTTTTTTTAAATTGTCCTTTGTTTTACAATGAAAAACATTGAAATTCTCCATTCAAACAAGGTAAGCAAGAATTTTTATGTTGTTCTTTTTTTGTTAATCAGAGCAAAATAACTTACTGGAATATAAAGATAAGAGCTGACTGAGTATGCCACTAATGGAGACAGGGTGTGTTTTCACAGAACCAGTATTTTTTCCCCATTCCATCAAAACATGCCATTGGCCACTTAGTTAAAAAAAGGGGCGGGGATGTAAATGTTTGTGCACATACATTAATTTACGTTCAATAAAGAAATGGGGAAGGGTAAAATGAAAGAACAGAGAAAACTATACTATAGTAGTTAGATGTGTTGAAACCCAATTACAGTTTTCTAACTGAGAATCTCTTCTTGGTCTTTAGATTTCTTAAAATTGCTTTCCTGAGCCAGCAAGGGTGAAGGGGGTCAAGAGACAATAGAGTGATGGGATTTTTTAATTAAGAAAACACAAGGTATAAGTGAGGGCTGACCTCTGACCGTATATGAACAGGAAGGATTTGCCAGTTGTGCGTGACAAAGGTCTATCATGAAGCATCTACAACATTCCTGACAAGGATAATTCACTGTGTAATGTGGAGAGGCCTCTGCATTCCCAAGAAAAACACGGGAATAATTATATGCCACCCAGGTTCTGCCACTGTGCCTTATCTAGCCTGTATCAGCTAATCTATTGTTGCTTCTTCCCAGGCTCTCAAAGACTCAGTGCATACTCAAGGCCTCGAGGCATACTCCGGGCACTTGAAATAAGAGAAACAAAGGTTCTAGGGCTAATTGTCTTTGAGCAGTGTTTTACTGCTCCAGAGGACTTCAAGGAGTGGAGGAGAAGGCCTAGAGCAGCGGTTCTCAACCTGTGGGTGGCGACCCCTTTGGGGGTCAAATGACCCTTTCACAAGGGTCGCCTAAGACCATCGGAAAACACATATTTCCCATGGTCTTAGGAAATAGCAGTGTAGCAAAGTGTAGCAATGTAGTTTACTGTTGTCATATGAAGACTGTTGCCCATGTTACACCTCGGTTCAAGACAAAATTTCATTTATTTGTAATTAGAAATAAATATTTCACAATATATAATTACATATTGTTTTTGTGATTAAGCACTATGCTTTAATTATTTAACAACGAAAATACATCCTGCATATCAGATATTTACATTACAGTTCATAACAGTAGCAAAATTACAGTTATGAAGAGGCAACGAAAATAATTTTCTGGTTGGGGGTCACCACAACATGAGGAACTGTATTAAAGGGTCTCAGCATTAGGAAGATTGAGAACCACTGCCCTAGAGCTTAGCTATCAGTGTAGACCAAACATGTCAAACTCAACCAAATAAACACAGGCAAATGTTTAAACAAGGTTTAAGTTTATGTGGGCCATAAAAAAAAAAACCTTCAATTTTCATAGAAACATAGGTTTATTTCATTAGAGACATGCTGAGTACAAAGGGATGAAATAAATCAGTTATAATAATAGGACACTTTAATAAAAAGTAACATTATTTTCTTGAACATTAACTTACCAGATACCGAATAACTGCACAAATTAATAAGCGTAACATGACTAGAACTATTTTTCTTGTTCTCAGAAAGTGAAATATTTCCTGTTGCACACACCAAACAAGTCGGTCCAAGACTAATGGGAGAAAAACTAAGATGGCGGCATAGGTAAACTCCTAAACTGCTGCCTCACACAACAATTTCAAAACTACAACTAAAAGAAAAAATGGACATCATCCAGTACCACAGGAAAGCTGGCTGAATGGAAATTCTACAACTAGAAAGAAAGAGAAAAGCACACTGAGACTCAAAGGAGCTGCAGGAGGTAGAGGTACTGAGACATGCATATGGAGAGGACTGGCAACTGAGTACACGGCTGGCTTTCTCAAGCAGGAGGGAGACAAAAGCTCCCAACTGCACTGAACTCCAGTTCCGGGCAAGACTCTGGGGACCCAATTTTGGGGAGAAACTGGACTGTCTGACAGCGGGCAGAACTCGGAGGCAGCTTTCTCTCAGAGGTGCTTACAGTGATTACCACAGGACACTGAGACACAGGGGCCTCATAGGGCAGGGCTGACAGGAAACCCATGCTGTCTGCTCCACCCTGAGACTCGGCCCGTCCAAGCTGAACACAGAGGCTTTTTGCAAGTCTTGTCTCATAACGGTGTCTCTAGCACAGAAATTCTCCCAGCATAGACACAGCTGATCCTCACAGCCAATTGGCCTGGAGGTCAATTCCCCTCAGTGATACCAACAACATCAAGGCTTAACTACAATAAGACTGTGCACACGGTCCACAAAGGGATGCACCAAGAGTGTCCACCTCAGCCAAAACAGGTTTGGCTCGGTGGATAGAGCGTCAGCCTGCGGACTGAAAAGTCCTGGGTTTGATTCTGGTCAGGGGCATGTACCTTGGTTGAGGGCACATCTCCAGTGTGGGGTGTGCAGGAGGCAGCTGATCAATGTCTCTCTCTCATCAATGTTTCTGACTTTCTATCCCTCTCACTTCCTCTCTGTAAAAAAATCAATAAAATATATATATTTTTAAAAAGTGTCCACCTCAAATAACTGGAGAGGCTGAGCCAGGGGGCCTGATAGGACACCTAGCACAAAAAGCCATTCTGTCAACTCAGGGAAGCAGCCAAAATGCGGAGACAAACAGGTCACAAATGAAAGAAATAGAGGAAAGCAAATGATTGGATATAGAGTTCAAAACCATGGTTATAAGATTTTTCAAGAATTTTCTAGAAAAAGCCGATAAATTTATCGAGATCCTTGAGCATATGAAAATAGACCAACTAGAAATTAAGCATACACTGACTGAAATAAAAAATATTATACAGAGACCTAACAGCAGACTAGAGGATTGAAAGTATCAAGTCAAAGATTTGAAATACAAAGAAGCAAAAAACACTGAACCAGTAAAGAAAAAAGAATCCAAAAATTGGAAGATAGTGTAAGGAGCCTCTGGGACAGCTTCAAGCATACCAACATCAGAATTATGGGGGTGTCAGAAGAAGAGAGAGAGCAAGATACTGAAAACATATTTGAAGAAATAATGACTGAAAACGTCCCATACCTGGTGAAAGAAATAGACTTACAAATCCAGGAAGTGCAGAGAACCCCAAACAAAAGGAATCAAAGAGGACCACACCAAGACACATCATAATTAAAATGCCAAGAGCAAAAGACAAAGAGAGAATATTAAAAGCAGCAAGAGGAAAACAATTCATTACCTACAAGGGAGCACCCATATGACTGACTGTTTCTGATTTCTCAACAGAAACTATGCAGGCCAGATGGGAGTGGCAAGAAATATTCCAAGTGATGAATAGCAAGAACCTACAACCAGATAAGTAAAAGCTAAAGGAGTTCATCAACACCAAACCAATATTATATGAAATGCTAAAAGGTATTCTTTAAGAAGAAGAAGAAAAAGATAAAAATTATGAACATCAAATACATATCTAGCAACAAGTGAATCTAAAAATCAAGTGAATAACAAAATCTGATGAACATAATAAACTGGTGACTATAATAGAATCAGGGGCACAGAAAAGGAGTGGACTGACAATTCTTGGAGGAAAAGGGTGTTGGGGGTACGGGAAGAGATTGGACAAAAATTGTACACCTATGGATGAGGACAGTGGTGGGTGGTAAGGGCAGAGGGTTGGGTGGGAACTGGGTAGAGGGGAGCTATGGTGGAAAGAAGAACAATTGTAATGATCTGATTTATTAAATTTAAAAAAAGATTAATGACGGGGTAATCAGCTGCTAACATATTCGCTGCTAGTATTAGTGGAGTGAAATGATCCACCTGCACGTAAAGTGAATAAGGGAAATGAATGCAAGACGATTATAGTAATCAGTCATTAGCGAATATTGTAGTTCGTTATTAATTATGTATAACAGGATATTGTAAAAATTAAGTTACAAAATTCTTATTAAAACATTTTGTACATACTGTTATATTAGCTGGGCTGCAAAATAATTGCTGTGAGCCACATGGAGCCTTCGTTTGACTTGCTTGGAGTAGACTGGGGACCAGCACTGTCTGCCAGCAGAAACATGGGTTCCTCTTCAAACTGAAGCCATTAGTAGAATCCAGTTCATATCCAGAAAGCTCGCTGTAAGAGAGCCTGGAAAATGTGATAACTTGAAGGCTTTTGCAATGTATGAAATCGCATAAAAAGGAGTTTGGAATGGATCCCACATGCCATGCCCACCCACCAGACTTGATACGTCCAAAAGCTACTATGTATAAAACATAGAACTGCTGATTGCTCCACACCTTCACCAAAGCCGTGCATTACCTCTCTTTATGTCTGGGGACTTGATATAATATCTCATTGATTTAGTTTTGCATTTTTCTAATTATGAATCAAATTGAAAATCTTTAGATTTGTTTGTTAGCCATTTTTATATTTTTTTCCTATTTTTATCTGTATTTGTTAGTTACTACCCCCAAAACTCAGTGGCTTAAAGCAACAACTGTTAATTATTTCTCATAGTCTGCAGACCAACTGGGTAGTTTTGCTGATCCTAGCCAAGCTCTGCCAATAGCTAGGCTCGCTCATGTATCTGCAGTCAGCCTGTGGATCACTTAAGCTAGCTAGCTTAGGATGGATTTGGCTGTGCCTCCCTCCTATGGTCTCTTCCTCTGTTAGGCTGACCTAGGCTTATTTTTATGAATGTGGCAGGGGAACGAGAAAGACTCAGGAGATTTTTTTTTTTTATCTCTACTCTGTTTAGGCAGATATTGCCCTCCCACTGGCCAAAGTGCATTGACAGTATAGTAGGGCACCACCCAGTGCCTGGACAAAGAAGCCATGGGTTGGGATCATTTATGAAATCCTCTTGCATTTTTAATTTATTTATGTATCTTTATTGTTGATTGCATTATATATTTGGCTGATGATGTTGATTTGTAAAAGTCCTTTTTATATTAAGTTAATTATCTCTACATAAAATTCGGGTAATAACTATAAAATTGCTGGTATACATTTATAAGTGAAAAGAAAATCAGATTATAGCTTTGCAGAGACAACCTATATGTCTCCCTTTTTTCTAAAAAGCCTCTTGAATAGATATGGGCATTAAAAAGGCTTGGAGCGGGAAGATACAGACAACATGGATGGCATAGATTATTTCTATTTTTATTATAATCTGTGATAACTTTAAATCAGCTCTCAAGAATGTTAGAGCTTTCATCTGGGGGCTTATTTTCCGTGTTTTGCTGAAAATCCACAACTAAGATTCAGGTATATGTAAAAGACACAAGAAGAAAACCCACCTTGGGATAATCCTGCCCCTGGGAACATCAATTCTTGGTCTCTCACATCCTTCATCCTTCCCACACTTGGCTAACTCAATTTTATCATTTAATATTAGATGAACAAAACTGTAAGAGAGGTCTGCAAGAAAAAAAAACTCCAGAAAATAATTGTTCCTTTTCAGAGCTTCCATAGCACTCTTCACACTTCCTTGGTAGCTTATATTGTTAGGATATAAATTCTGCTCCTATAGCTACTAGTAAGGCCTAAAATGGCAGTGGCATAAACCCAAGTTTATTTTCTACCTGTAAGAGCCTGGGCAAAACCAGCTTGATGTGGTTCTGCCATCCTGAGCACAGCGCCCTCTTTTGTGGGGCCAGGATTGTTCATAGTCAGTGAAGGAGACAAGGGTGGGTCAAGCCCCCTTTTTTTAAGAAGGTGAGTGCATCATTTCCATTTAAGTCCCATTAGCCACAGCTTAACCACACAATCCTAGAAGAGAAGGAAAGTTGAGAGGCAGTTTGGGTCTCTATTACATGCCCTTAGCAGAGACACAGACTCCTTAATCTCAGGCTTTAAAGTTCTAGAGAGCAGAAAGTAGCCACTTATTAATGCTTCTGAAGTTGTGAGGGACACGAGGCCATCTGTGAAGATGGTGTCAGAGTGAGGAACAGTCTGCAACTTCATAGAGCTGGATGTGGGTCCCCATGCTACTGCTACCAGCCCTGAGACCTAAAGTGGCTTACTTCAACTCCCTGCTATTGGTTTCCTGCAAAGGAGCAATGATGGCACTTCCTTCCCAGGCTCACTGTGAGGATGAGATGGGCTAGTGCAAGGGTGGGGAATATCCAGTCCACAGGTCATTTAAGGCCCAAGAAATCATTTGGACTGGCCCTCCAAGGCATTAGGGGTAAGTTAATTAAATGTTTGACCAAATATAGCAGTTTTTAAGTTGATAATTTTGTATGGCCCACAAATAATGTTATAAAAGATTCCCCACCCCTGAGCTAGTGCCTGTGATGCCTGGGACTAGTGAATATTAGCCATTGTGTCATTAATAACAATATAACAATCAGCACAGTCTTCTTGTCAACAGCAAATGTAAACTTCACCATTAACAGCAGCAAGATTGAGAGGAAGAGCTGATGTCAGAGTAGTTATGGAGTCACCATATGTATTTCTCCTTCCTCGGGCACCTCCATTTCCTTTATCAAAAAGAAAACTTGGTCTCAATCTTCATGCCAAAAAGTTAATGATTTAAAAATACAAGTTTTACCAATTCCTGAGATCGTGTTATTTAAATCAAATAAACAGAGGTCTCAAGATGTAAAGATTTTTTAAAATTGGTTTTAGAGAAAAAGAGAAACATTGATTTATTTTTCCACTTATTTATGCATTCATTAGTTGCTTCTTATTTGTGCCCTAACCAGAGATCAAACCTGCAACCTTGGTATATCAAACAACATTCTAAACAACTGAGCTACCTGGGCTGTAAAGAAAGATTTTAAAAAATGTATTCCATCTGGGCCTCCCTCAAATCTTTGTAATTTAGAAGTTTTCTCTCCCTTTCATGACTGTTTTACTAATTTTATTTCCTTTTGACACTCAAATAGGTCTACTTTTCTCCATGTCCACTGCTACCACACAAGTTCTAGCTAGTGTCCTCTTGTTCCAGGTGCTGTGATTGCATAAATTCTGACCCCAGAGTTTAAGAGGGTAAAACAACCCTTCATGACCCTCATGGACCCTGTGGGTCAGGGATTGAGACCAGGCATGATGGATGACTCATCTTTGCTCCTCGGTGACTGGGGTTTCTTCATGTCCGGCTGTCCAAGCTGCTCTTGTTTGGAGCCTGAGTTTTTCACATGAGCTCCTTCTCGGGGTCTCTCCATAATGTGAGCTTTCACAGGATGGAGGCTGGTTCCCAGGATGAGCATATGAGAATTGTGGGGGAGGAGTGGAGTTAAAGGGATGGGGCACAAGGCAGGTAGGAGAAAGCTGGTCACCTTACCTCGCTGAGAGCCAAGCACTTTCACTTCCCCACATTCCATTTTTTCAGGGCTGGACAACAATCTTTTCTTTTCCTCTCACCATTTATCCCCTCTGTGCCCACCCTTCCTCCTACTCCCTCCCCACAATCACTACACGTAGTCCAGGTCCATGAGTGCTGGCCAATAATCTTAAACTCAACAATCTGGTTTTAAAGGGAAGGAAGTAGACTCCACCTCATCACAGGGAGTGGCCAAATTCTAGAACAGCAGGTGGGACCAGAAATGCTAAATGCTTTTCAAACCTAGACTTAGCCACTCTCTTGCCTGAATTACTATATTGACCTCTAAGTGGTCTTACCACTTCCACTTTTGTACTTCCCTTCAGATGAATCTCATGTAGCAGCCTGAAAAAGCCTACGACAGATTAACTCATGTCCTCCATGGCTCATAATCCTTCACTTGGAATAAAGTCCAGTTTGGGACTGCCTGTGAGTCCGCACAGCCCAGCTTGCCTCCTGTGTGTGTGTGAGTGTAGAGAGCCCCTCTCTCTAGGTCACACTTCATGTCACAGACCTTTCAGTTCCTCAAACAGACCAAATTTTCTTCTATCTCTGACTTCCTGGAAACTTATTTCCCTGCCTTGTCATGTGATTTAACCCTGTTTATACTGGTCCCTGAATGTCACTCCCCCAGTAGGACCTAAAGGTAGGCCCTTCTCTCTTAGCACTTTGTTAATATTCCTTCATGTAACTGTTCATGATTGCTTGAAAAATGGTTGTCTTTCCCATAAAACTACATTCCACAAGATTGGGGTTCATACCTGTGCTTAGCACAGTGAAGGCCCTCCAAAAATACCGTTGAATGAATTAATGGTCTAGATGAGGAGCACTGCAAAAAGCGTGTCTCTACCCTCAAGAATCTGGTTTAGCTTTGAACACCGAGCAGGAGTTGGCAGCAGTGGCTGTGGTAGGACAGAGGAAAGGTAAGAAAGGGCAAGCCAGGCGAGTAGGCAGACTGACTAGACAGACAGCCAACAATAACGAATTAATCTAGCAGTCTACCACTTACACATTTACCCAACTGCCAAACAAGTTAACCTACGCCTCACCACCAGCAACTCAGGTTTGGCAAGCCCTGCCCACCTGCTGCAGCCGAGATGGCAGCCCTGGGAGGAGCACTGGTGTCCTTTCCTTCCATCCTTGGGATTTAAAGATGGCTGCACACTCCGCATTGGAAGTTGTGTTAAAAATCATCACCAAGCCCTGGCTGGTGTTTCTCAGTGATTAGAGCATCAGCCCACACACCAGAGGGTCATGGCTTTGATGCCGGGTCGAGGGTATGTACTTGAATTCCATCCCTGGTCAGTCCAGTTGGGGTGCATTCAGGAAGCAACTGATGGATGTGTCTCTCACATCTATGTTTTTCTCTCGCTCCTTTCCTCTCTCCCTAGAAATCAATAAAAACATATCCTGAGGTGAGAATTTAAAAAACAAAAAAACTTAAGCAGACTTTATATGCAAGTCCAGACAGTGGCTATGGAGGGATATATCAAGCTGTGGCTAGACATTTGGAGGGCAGTGCCAAACAATTAAGAACTTAAGCAGCATCTGGGTAAGGGTAACATCCAGGTACAGGCCAGCCTATAGAGGACCTGGCCAGGTAAGTGATCAGAGGACAAGGCCTGCCCATAATCCAGAGAGGCTTGCCCAGTGAAGACTGGGGGGGAAGGGAGGGTATGCTATGTGAACCCTACTTAGAGGCAGGATGTTACTCTGAGGTCAAAACCTGCTCCAAGGTGGATGAACCATAGCTCTCCCAATGGCTTAAGTGGTAGTGGTGGAGGTCGTAGAGGTATTGGGAGGGGCCCTAGGGCCTGGAGCTATGGGTCATGGCAGAATTGGTGGTAGAGGATGAAGTATGATAGGTCAGAGAAGAGAGGGTTTGGTGGCAGAGGCCAAGGTCCTGGCTGAGGAAGAGGTGCCTTTGCTCACACTGTATTAACCATGGAGTAGCTGGACAACGAGTTGGATGCAAATATGTAGAAAACAAAAGGACACCTGGGTGCCAAGTTAGATGCCTACATGGCACAAACGGAAGCTAGTGATTGAGACCTGCCTGCCCTCCTGTGAGACACTCTTGTTATCAAATCTGTAAAATAACCTTGAGATAATAAATAAGAAAAAATCTACCTGATTGATGCTGGAAGTACCTATCACAATGGACTGTGGACTTACCTTTCAGTTTATGAATTAGTGTGTTCCTTTTACTTTTCAATACTGTGTTGTATGAAACCCTTTTTCCTCTGCCTTTTGTTTTGTTGTTTTGGGTTGTTGTTGTTTTCTCTCCCAGACTTCTCTTTGACATGAATATGTTGGCTCTCTCCATCTCTGCCTCCACTCCCATTACTCCATATATGCTTTGATATTCTCACATTTCCTCTTTTTATCTCTGTACCACCTGAAAAAATCCATCAATGTTCCCTCTCAATGCCTAGGTTTCTGAGATACAGTTTTGTTCTAAATCGCTTTAATAGCCTCTTAGAAGTGTTTAGGAAATTTGGAGTTAAAAAAATGCATTCTGCAAATGTACATTACTTTACAGTGTTAGGAGAGCCCCCATGCCACTAAGCAATACAAAATCCAGCTCCATTAGAATCTTATGGAACCACCATTGAATATGTGGTCCATCATTAACTAAAATATCATTATGTGGTGTGTGACTGTAATTGAAACCATACAATACTGCCTTCTTCTACTAGTAATATTCATTTTCTGTTTTGTTTTTTAATGAGTTGAGGACTTCATTTCATTTTAACACTGAATATTCCATTTTCTGGATGTATCAGTTTATCCATTCACCTACTGAAGGACTTCTTGATTGTTTCCAAGTTTTGGCAATTATTAATCAATTGCTGCAATCATACATGTGCAGGTTTTTGTGTGAACATAAAATTTCAACTTCTGTAAATACCAAAAAGTGCAATGCCTGGATCATATAATAAGAGTATATAGTTTGTAAGAAATGCCAAGCTGTCTTCCAAAGCGACTGTATCATTTTACATTCCAGTTGCTCCACATCCTCAACAGTATGTAGTGTCAGTGTTTTCAATTTTGGCCATTCTGGTAGGAATGCAGTGACATCTCAGTATTGCTTTAACTTTACATATATGGCTAATATGCAAAGCAAAGTGTCCCTTTGGGAGTTTCTCTGGGGGACTAGGAGTTTGATCATTCACTATGATGTGTGCTGACCATCAGGGGGCAGCACGGAATGAAGGAAGGCCCTGGCCAGCAGCTTGCAGCTGGGAAAGGGAGGCCCTGGCTGGCAGCCAGAAACCCCCCATCAACCCTAATTGCCGGCCAGGCCTAGGGCCCTACCCATGCACAAATTTGGTGCACTGGGACTCTAGTGTCATATGATGTTGAGTGACTTTTCAAATTGAAGTCTGTTCAGATCTTTGACCCATTAAAAACATCAGGTTGTTTTCTTTTTCTTTTCTTTCTTTCTTTTTTTTTTTTTTTGCCAAGAATATGATAGAAAAGAACTCTGCATTTTACCACAAATAAAGCTTTATTTGCAGAACTCTAAAAAAAAAAAAATGCATTTTGCTCCTGGCCAGTGTGGCTCAGTTGGTTGGGTGTGGTCAAGGCATATTCCCAGATTTTGGCTCGATTCACAGTAGCGGGCATGCAGGAAGCAGCCAATTGATGTTTCTCTCTTATAGATGTTTCTCTCTCCCTAAAAATCAATCAAAAACATATTTTTAAAAAATGCATTCTGCTATGTTGCTATTTTAGTACAGTAAATTAGGAGCATTGACGTAGCCACAGGGCCATATAACAGGTTATACGCGGTAGCAGCTCTGATTTGAGTAAAGCTGCTACCATGTACATGACACCCTTAATCATCAAGGGCCTTAAAGTATGCTGGATTGGGTATGTACATACTTTCTACCATGAAATAAGATTTATAAACCTTCCTCTTGACTTTGCATCATGTAAAGGGGTACTATTGAGTTGATTCACACCTGCAATAGAGAGGGGAAAGCTATTTGGTTAAGCAGATGTTTCAGAAGAGAAAGGGATGGGAGAACTATGGCAGGTACTTGCTGGGGAGGGCTCAGAAGATACCCATGCTGAATGCAATTCTTATAATTATCCCAAACCAATCTTTGGCTTCTCCATACATTGGCTTTGTTTGACTCCTTTATTTCCCTTAAAGGTTTAAGTTCAACCACATTTTGTCAACTGTTCTAGTTTCAGTGGTATCTTGTAGTTCTAGTTTATTATAACGAGAAATGTTCTCTCAAATACAAAAAGAAAGAAAGAAAAGAAAGAAAGAAAGAAAGAAAGAAAGAAAGAAAGAAAGAAAGAA
>JAAGEH010002534.1:20968573-20996124 GCA_011751065.1 Lasiurus cinereus | reverse complement strand
AAGTGATCAATCAAAGGACTTGTATGCATGCTTATAAACATAACCAATGATCACAGACACTGGGGGGTCGGGGTACGCCTGTGTGGGAGGGGGGGCAATGGGGAGATATGTATAAAAAATTAATAAAAATTAATAAAAAAAAAAATAAAAAATAAAGTATCTCCATGACTTGCTGTGTGTGGTGTTGGTTTTCCCAATAGCAACATAGAACAGCAGTATCAAAATTTTTCATGTCTTAGGTTTTTCAATCTAGTGAAGGCTGAGCAAAGTTCAGTAACTTAGCTGAGCCCTTGAGCAAGTGTCTCAAAGAGCAGCAAGTGCCCTGCTTTTGGTCAACAGTATGAGCCGTTCACCAAAAGTCACACATTTCCACATGAATGCATCAACTATATATGCTACTTTTTCTGAATACTTGGGAGATTTTTTCTTTCTTTTAAATATCAGAATTGTGCAAAGGCTCAAATTTTAATTTCCCACTGCAGTTGTATGAATATAATTCATTGAAAGAAACCTGAGAAATATTCTTTTTTTTATCTTGATTTTTGACCTCTTTTAGCCTGCTTGGTCCTCTCCCCAGGCCCTCACCATCCCATTGTCTATGTCCACAGATTATGCATATATGCATATAAGTTCATTGGTTAATCTCTTTCCCCCCACCCTCCCCTGCTTTCCCTCAGAGGTTTGACAGTCTGTTCATGCTTCTATGTTTCTGGGTCTATTTTTGTTCATCTGTTTATTTTCTTCATTAGATTCCACATATGAGTGAGATCAGATGGTACTTATATTTCTCTGACTGGCTTACTTTGCTTAGCATGATACTCTTCAGGTCCATCCATGCTGTTGCAAATAGTAAGAGGTCTTTCCTTTTTATTGTTGCACTAGAGGCCTGGTGCATGAAAATTCATGCACTAGAAGGGGGATCCCTCAGCCCAGCCTGCCCGCTCTCACAATAAGGGAGTCTTCAGGGATGGGAGGTGACCAAGCGATCAGGGGAAGGCAACACACCCATCACACCTCTGCCTTGCCACTGCCTGCAGCGCAAGCCTTGCCGGCCCTGGTTACCTGAGCCTCAGGCTTCCCTGGGAAGTTGGGCAGCTGCCACCCAAGGCTTGCCTGCACCTCGGGCTGGCCCAGGACAGCTGGGCAGCTGACAGCTGAGGTTTGCCTATGCCTTGGGAGGCCCTGACCAGCTGGGCAGCTGAGGGGATTGGGGAACTCTGGAGGCAGGTGTGTGCCTGCCACCTGGCAGGGCTGAGGGGACTGGGCACCACCATCTGTGGCTGAGGGTGCCACCATTTTTGAGGGCAGGACAGTCAAATAGCGTATTCCCTTCTTATTAGCTGTGGATGCCACTATCTTTGTGATGATGTAAGGATCAATTAGCATATTCCCTTTTTATTAGATAGAATAGTATTCCATTGTGTAAATGTACCACAGTTTTTTATCCACTCATCTGATGAGCATTTAGGCTATTTCCAAAACTTAGCTATTGTAAATTGTGCTGCTGTGAACATAAGGGTGCATATATTCTTTCTGATGAGTGTTTTAGGGTTCTTAGGATATATTCTTAGAAGTGGGATCACTGGGTCAAATGGGAGTTTCATTTTTAACTTTTTGAAGAAACTCCATACTGTTTTTCTATAATGACTACACCAGTCTGCATTCCCACCAGCAGTGTACTAGGGTTCCCTTTCTCCACAACCTCACCAACACTTGTCATTTGTTGATTTATTGATAATAGCTATTCTAACAGGTGTGAGGTGATACCTTATTGAATCTGAGAAATACTCTGATCTTTCTCACTATTTCAGGACCATGTACAAATTCTTAGTGGCTGAATTTACCGTTGACAGGTCTTACTTATTTTTTCTAGCACGTATGACACTCCCCATAATAAGACCAAATACTTTTACCATTCAGATTTCAGATGTCAATCTGAAACAAAAAGGGGTTGCTGTGACAATAGACAACTTGCTGGACCACATTTTCCCTCTGCTTTGCTTTTTGTGTTTTTGGTTTGAACTTGGTTTCATTTTGCCATGTTAAGGATCCAACAAAGGGGGCTAGACTGGCCATGACTCAACAGCAAGGCCTGAGACACCCTATAACTCGGAATCTTCTGTGGTCAGCACTGGTTTAATGTATCTAACATATTTTCCCAAGTGACAAGGGGAGTGAGTGAGTCAGAGAGAACAGGATGATGTGACATGAACTTCTCAGACATCTCAGCTGTATCACCTATTATTGGTTTGACCTTGCTCATCTGCCAGTATCCAAAAATGGGACAGTAGCTGAAATAAAAACTTCTCCCCATTCTTAGGGAAAAAAACAGTTATTTCCCCTTTTAGCCCAAAGATTAAGTGATATACTATGTAGGCAAATAATGTCCTTCACAATGATTAGCCCACTAGCACCTCTAGAACTAGTTCTTCTTTACAAGTTATTTTTAGTGAGAAACAAGATACCACTCTCTGGTCTAGATATTTCAGGGCCAATTACAATACAAATTGTCCCCCAGTATATTGTCAAGTAAATTTGTTCAAGGCTATGTTATAAACCAAATATCTAATTCTATAGGAAGGCCAAAAAAATACTATTGACAAGAATGAGATGAGGTTTATGATTTAGAGTGTTTTTATTTTATTTATTTATTTATTTATTATTTTTTAATTAAAACTTTATTATTCAGATTATTACATTTGTTTTTCTTTTTTCCCCTCCATAGCTCCCCTTCACCCGGCTCCAACCCTTTCCTCTACCCTTACCTCCCTCCCATTGACCTCATCCATAGGTGTATGATTTTTGTCCAGTCTCTCCCTGTACACCCCTCAGCCCTTTCCCCCTGAGAATTATCAGTCCACTCCCTTTCTGTGCTCCTGATTCTATTATATTCACCAATTTATTCTGTTGATCAAATTTTTAATTCACTTAATTTTTAGATTCCCTTGTTGATAGATACGAATTTGTTGTTCATAATTTTTTATCTTTTACCTTTTTCTTCTTCCTCTTCTAAAAGAGTACCTTTCAGCATTTCATATAATACTGGTTTGGAGTTGATGAACTCCTTTAGCTTTTTCTTATCTGTGAAGCTCTTTATCTGCCCTTCAATTCTGAATGTTAGCTTTGCTGGATAGATTATTCTTGGTTGTAGGTTCTTGCTATTCATCACGTTGAATATTTCTTGCCACTCCCGTCTGACCTGCATCCTTTCTGTTGAGAAATCAGCTGACAGTCGTATAGGTGCTCTCTTGTAGGTAATGAACTGTTTTTCTCTGGCTGCTTTTAATATTCTCTCTTTCTCTTTTGCTCTTGGCATTTTAATTATGATGTGTCTGGGTGTAGTCCTCTTTGGATTCCTTTTATATGGGGTTCTGTATGCTTCCTGGACTTGTAAGTCTATTTCTTTTATCAGATGTGGGAAGTTTTCAGTCATTATTTCTTTAAACAGGTTTTCAGTATCTTGCTCTCTCTCTTCCTTTGGCACCCCCACAATGCTGATGTTAGTACACTTGAAGCTGTCCCAGAGGCTCCTTACATTATATTCACATTTTTGGATTCTTTTCTCTCCTCGCTTTTCCAGTTGAGTGTTTTCTGCTTCTTTATATTTAAAAATTTTTACTTGATTCTTGCCTTTCTCTAGTCTGCTGTTAGGTCTCTGTATACTATTTTTTATTTCAGTCAGTGTATGTTTAATTTCTACTTGGTCCTTTGTCATCTCTAGTTGGATCTGTTCCATCTCTAGTTTGTTCTTTTTCATCTCCAGTTGGTTCTTTTTCATCTCCTCTTGGGTCTTGCTAACTTTATCCAAATTTTCTAGGATATTCTTAAAAAACTTTATAAGCATGGTTTTAAACTCTATATCCAGTCGTTTGTTTTCCTCCATTTCTTTTGTTTGTGATCCCTTCCCTTATCTCAGCATTTTCACTATGCCAGGAGAACTTCTGTGTTGGATTCAGCCTTATGATACCAGACTTGCAAAACTGCAGAAGCCTCTCTGTTGAGCTTGGGATGGGTGGAGTCTCAGGGCTTAAGGGACCGCCTTGCTTTCCAGTCGGCCCTGCCCTCCACGCCCCTGAGTCTCACATGACTGAGTAATCTCTGGAACTGTCCCTGTGGGTGCACGCGCATCCTTTCTCTCTCAGTGCCTCTAGACTGCTGCCTTTCCAGCTTCCCTGCACTCAGGGACCATATGAGTCTGGGTCCCCACGGTTTTCCCCGAAACCTGGTTTACTGGAGTTAGAAGTGACACAGTTGGGTGGGTCTGTCTCCCGCCCACTCGTGAAAGCCAGTGGCACAATCAGCAGTCGGTCCTCTGTGCGCAGTGCCGTGCATGCCTCCAGACTTCTGATCTTTTGCAATTCCCCTAAATTTCCGTGCACTTCTCCCTTTTCACAGTCCAAACTCTCCCCATATGAGTTTTGGCTGGATCTGGGGTTTAGTATCATAGGATAAGAGGTTTAATGCCGTTGAGAGTCTCTGTCTCCCTCCCGCCAGAGAAAGCCAGTCAGGTTCTCTGGCACCCGCTCTCTCCACACACATATCTCTGTACCTCAGCTTTTTGCAGCTTCTCTGGGTCTCTGTGAGCCCCTCTCTTTCCTTCTAGTTGTAGAATTTCCACTCAACCAGCTTTCCTGTGGTTCTGGATGATGTCCGTCATGTCTTTTAGTTGTAGTTTTGAAATTGTGCGAGGCAGCAGTGTAGGTGTTTACCTATGCTGCCATCTTGGATTCTCATAGAGTGTTTTTAGAGCAATATTTGAAAGGATGTTCCCCCAAAAAGAATAATGATGCCATTCTGTTTACTATGTCCCCTGAAGGAGCAGCAGGTGCCCCGAGGAAGTGGCTGCTGGTAGGTTTTTTACGCCGCCTCGAGGAAAAACCGTGAGTCCAAACAGAGACCAAATTATTGGGAGCACATAGGCGGGTTCACCTGCTTGGAGAGGGGAGCAGGAGAAGCCGAGCCAAAACTGGGGCCGGGGTAAGTTTTTATACTTTTCAGAGGCTGCTGTTATCGGCAGTTAGGGCTTTCTGGGGTCAGGTGACGCCTGTGGTCTGTTCTTCGGTCTGGCTATTTCCTGGAACTGTTTGTCAGGCAGGGATTCTCCACCGGGGTGTGATGGTTTCGGAATGTCGATGTTGAAAGGTCAATTTTGCAAGGTGGGGGTTACTTTGCCACCTCCGGGGCAGGGCGTCAGCGAAGGCCAGACAGCTGCCCTTTGGTTTGAGCCATTTAGAAGATGAGAAAAGATCATTAGGAGCCACTGAGCCAACTCCTATACCTCAAAATTGAGGTACAACTTGAACAACCAAAGAACACAGTTGACTATCCTCTTTCTTTTTAACAGATGAAAGCATTTCACATGGTAACTCTTTTTAAAGAATATATATTTTATTGATTTTTTTTTTTTTAATGAGAGGAAGGGTGAGGTATAGAGAGTTAGAAACATTGAACAGTTGCCTTCTGCACACCTCCCACTGGAGATGTGCCCACAACCAAGGTACATACCCTTGACCAGAATTGAACCTGGGACCTTTCAGTTCGATGCTCTATCCACTGAGACAAATTGGTTAGGCACATGTGGTAACTCTTATAAAAAGACCAGCCAGTAAATCCAATCCCTCTGATGTTACCCCTCTGAAGTTGGTCATCATTCTTTCTGATGGCCAACTACAAGACAATATACATAGGTTTCCTTTCAAATAAACAGAGAGAAAAGAAGAGAGAGAAGGCAAGTAAATGGAAGGAAATTATTACTTATTCAGATGGAAATGCCTGATTTCATGTTTTCTTTTCCCTGATGCAGGAAGGAGAAGGTATTTGATAGAACAGCTGCTCATTAAAAGCTAGTGAACCTTTGAAGAGTCACACCATGCTGGTTTTAATTGTTTAATTAGAAATAGTAATTCGTGGTGCTCTCCCTCTAGGGAGCATGTGCCTTTCTTTTCCCTCCTTTGCCCTCCCCTCTCTTCCTCCCCCACCTTGCCCCAGGCAAGTTACCAGTAACTTCCTCATTCCAAGCTTCAAGGGCCCTTCCTTTATCTCTATAACTTGTTTCTTAAGCCCATTTCTTCTAGGAATTACCTTTTCTACCTCTGTAATTTAACTAATAAATGTTCTCTTACCAAAAAATTAAAAAAAGAAAGAAATTGTAAGCCTCAACTTCAATACAAGTTTAAAGAATTGGATTTTTTAAATGAAATCTTCCCCCCGAAAAAAATATAGCTGAAAAGGGTGATTTACACTTTTTATTGCTACTATATAATCAAATACAAGACAACATAAAAAAAGAGAGAGAAGCCTAAAGAAGAGATGTTAGGGTAATCAAATATGGCAGCAAAGGTAAACACCTGTACTTGCTGTCTCTCACAACCACATCAAAATTATAACTAAGCCAAAACCGGTTTGGCTCAGTGGATAGAGTGTCTGCCTGCAGACTGAAAGTTCCCCAGTTCGATTCCAGTCAGAGGCATGTACCTTGGTTGCGAGCACATCCCCAGTAGGAGGTGTGCAGGAGGCAGTTGATCGATGTCTCTCTCTCTCTCATCAATATTTCTAACTCTCCCTCTCCCTTCCTCTCAGTAAGAAATCAATAAAATGTATTTAAAAAATTAAAACTAAAAGACAGAACAACTATCATCCAGAACAATAGGAAAGCTGGCTAAGTGGAAGTTCTACAACCAGAAGTAAAGAAGAAAATGCATTGAGACTGGTAGCAGGTGCAGCAGCATGGAACCGGGCTGGCAACTGAGTACACTGTATTTTTTAATTGGAAGGGAGATACAAGTTCCAAATTACTCTGAACTCCAGTTCCAGGTGAGACTCTGGAGAAACTGGACTGTCTGGCATCAGGCTGAAACACAAGGGTGGCTTTCTTCCAGATAGAGGTGCTGGCAGGGATCATTATTCCCTTGCTGGAACCTCCCTGGGGCAGGGCTGACTGGCAGCCATTGCTGTTTGTCCTGCCCTTCTGATTCCCTGAGACCTCACCCCACCCAATTTACAACCCCACCCAAGCTGTACACAGTGGCTTTTGCATATGAATGGTGTGTCCTTTCTCAGCCTAAAACCTGTCAAACAGGCAGCAGCTGGGTCAGAGAGCCCCAAAGCTACCAAAAGAAGGTCCAAGGCCAGCACCAGCACCAGCCTGCCTTGATTCACAGCTGGGCCTTGTCTAATCATTCTCAAACCCAATAAAAAGAGGAGGAATCTGCAAATCTCTCTTTAGCTCTTGCTGGGTAGCCCCAAGCAGTGGTTGATTTTGCACCTGCCTGGAAATCCAAGAGCCAGTGTACCTAGTGGTTAGTGTGAGGCCATACCAGATTATAACTCTTTACATTCATAAATGACATGTGCAAGGGGAAGACTCAGTGAGCATCAAAGCCCCACTGATGCAAGTCCTGCCCATAAGGGTGTCTCCTGCACAGCAGCTCTTTCATTGTAGACACAGCCAGTCTCATAGCCAATAGGCTTGGATACCAACAGCAATCAAGATTGCTACAACAAGATTGTGCACACAGCCCACAAAGGAGTGCACCAAGAGTGTCCACCTCAGGCAATTGGGGAGGCTGAGCCACTGGACCCTAAAGGACACCTACCACACAAGGCCACTCTTATCAACACAGGGAAGCAGCCAAAATGTAAAGACAAAGAAATACGTCACAAATGAAAGAAATGGAAAAAAGCAAAATACTGGATATACAGTTCAAAACCACAGTTACTCAAGTTAAGTTACCCAAGAATCCTTTAGAAACCTCCGAGGAACTTAGTGAGACCTTCAAGGATCTTGGTGAGAATGCCAAAAAAGTGAAAAAGGACCAGTCAGAAATTAAGCATACAATGACTGAAATAAAGAATAATATATAGAGGTTACAGAAGACTAGAGGATCCCAAGAATCAAGTCAAAGATTTAAAATATGAGGAAGCAGAAAACACCTAACCGGAAGAGCAAAAAGAAAAGAAAATCCAAAAATATGACGATAGTGTAAGAACCTTTAGGACAACTTCAGCCTACCAACATCCAAAGTATGGGGTTCCAGAAGAGAGAGCAAGATGTTGAAAACCTGTTTGAAGAAATAATGACAGAAAACTTCCCCTACCTGGTGAAAGAAATAGACTTAAGCACAGGAAGCGAGGAGAACCCCGAACAAGTTAAATTCAAAGAGGACCACACCAAGACACATCATAATTAAAATGCCAAGAGCAAAAGACAAAGAGAGAATATTAAAAGCAGCAAGAGAAAAACAGTTAGTTACCTACAAGGGTGCACCCATATGACTGTCAGCTGATTTCTCAACAGAAACTATGCAGGCCAGATGGGAGTGGCAAGAACCTACAACAAAGAGTACTCTATCCAGCAAAGTTTTCATTCAGAATTGAAGGGCAGATAAAGAGCTTCACAGATAAGAAAAAGCTAAAGGAGTTCATCAACTCCAAACCAGTATTATATGAAATGCTGAAAGGTGCTCTTTAAGAAGAGAAAGAAGAAGAAAAAGATAAAGATAAAAATTATGAACAACAAATACATATTTATCAACAAGTGAATCTAAAAATCAAGTGAATTAAAAATCTGATGAACAGAATGAACTGGTGAATGAAATAGAATCAGGGGCAGGGAAAGGGAGTAGATTGACAATTCTCGGGGATAAGGGGGAATGGAGGGTGCAAAAGAGATTGGACAAAAATCTTACACTTATGGATGAGGACAATATGGGGGAGGGAGAGGGCATGGGTTGGGGTAGGAACCAGGTGGAGGGGAGCTATGGTGGAAAAAAAGAGGGACATCTGTAATAATCTGAACAATAAAGATTTTTTAAAAAAGAATAAAACAGGGAGAATTTCTAAACAACAACAAAAATAAAACAGAGTTTATTCTTAAGAAAAAAAAAGAATAGGGAGAAAGCAAGATGGCAGCATAGGTGAACACCTAAACTGCTGCCTCACACAACAATTTTAAAACTACAACTAAAAGACAGAACGAACACCATCCAGAACCACAGGAAATCTGGCTGAGTGGAAATTTCACAACTAGAAAGAAAAAGAGGGGCTCACGAAGACTCAGAGGAACTACAAAAAGCTGCAGTGTGGAGACATGCACATAGAGACGACAGGCAGCAGGGGGCCTGGCTGGCTTCCTCTAGTGGGAGGTAGACAGAAACTCCCAACTGCACTGAACCCCAGTTCTGACTGCCCTGAATCCCAGTTCTGGGCGAGACTCATATGGGAGGAGTCTGGACTGTCGTGAAAAGGGAGGAGTGCCCAAAAACTTAGGGGAGTCCAGAAATGTAGAGGTCTGGAGATGCACGAGCGTGAGTGCACACACAGAGGGCTGAATGTTGATTGTGCTGCTGGCTTTCTCTAGCAGTAGAAAGGCCGAACCTCCCAACTGCACTGAACTCCGCTTCTGACTGCACTAAAACCCACTTTTGGGCAAGACCCTGGGGACCCAGACTCATACGAATTGCTGGAATGCAAGGAAACTCAAGGGAGCTGGAAAGGCAGAGGTCTGTATTTGTGAGAGTGAGAGTGCACAGAAAGGGCTGCAGTGATTACCGAGGGACACTGAGACCTAGGGGCCACATAGAACAGGGCTGACGGAAGTCAAAGCTCTCTGCTCAGCCCTGAGACTCTACCCCACCCAAGCTGAACACAGTTTTTTTTTTTATATTTGCAAGTCTTGTCTCATGAGGCTGATTCCAGCACAGAAGTATAGACACAGCTGATCCTCACAACCAATTGGCCTGGAGGTTAATATGCCTTCCAACCCCTGTGAAATCAACAACAATCAAGACTTAAGTACAACAAGGCTGTAGTCCTTAAAGGGATAGTCCACAAAGAGATACACCAAGAGAGTCCACCTCAGGTAACTGGAGATGCAGAGATACTGGGCCATATAGGACACCTAGGACACAAAGCTACTCTACCAACTTAGGGAAGAGTGAAAATGTGGACACAAAGATACAGATAACAAACTAAAGAGATGGAGGAAAACAAATGACTGGATATAGTGTTCAAAACCACGGTTGTAAGGTTTTTCAAGAATTTCTAGAAAAGATGGATAAATTTAGCGAGACCCAAGAGGAGATGAAAAAGGACCCAACTAGAGATCTAACAGCAGACTAGAGGGTCACAAGTATCAAGCTAAAGGAGTTCATCACCACCAAACCAGTATTATATGAAATGCTGAAAGGTACTCTTTTAGAATAGGAAGAAGAAAAAGGTAAAAGATAAAAAAATTATGAACAACAAATGCATATCTATCATCAAGTGAATCTAAAAATCAAGTGAATAAAAAATCTGATGAACAGAATAAACTGGTGAATATAATAGAATCAAGGTCATAGAAAGGGAGAGGACTGACAATTCTCTGGGGGAAAGGAGTAAGGGTAGTGCAGGGAGAGACGACAAAAATCATACACCTATGGATGAGGACAATGCGGGGGAGGTAAGGGTAGAGAAAGGTGTAGGAGCTCGGTGGAAGGGACCTATGGGGGTAAAAAAGTGGAACAAATGTAATAATCTGAACAATAAAGATTTATTAAATAAAAAAAGCAGGAAACACTTAACTAGAAAAGAAAAAAAAAGAATCCAAAAATGCGAAGATAGTGTAAGGAGCCTCAGGGACAAGTTCAAGCATACCAACATCAGAATTATGGGGGTGCCAGAAGAAGACAGAGAGTAAGACACTGAAAACCTATTTGAAGAAATAATGACTGAAAGAAATAGACTTACAAGTTCACAAAGTGCTGAGAACCCCAAACAAAAGGAATCCAAAGAGGACCACACCAAGACACATCATTATTAAAATGACAGGAGCAAAAGACAAAGAGAGAATATTAAAAGCAGCAAGAGAAAAACAGTTAATTACCTACAAGGGAGCACCCATAGGATTTTCAGTTGATTTCTCAACAGAAACTATGCAGGCCAGACGGGAATAGCAAGAAATATTCCAAGTGATGAATAGCAAGAAACTACAACCAAAGCTATCATTCAGAATTGAAGGGCAGATAAAGGAGTTCATCAACTCCAAACCAGTATTATATGAAATGCTGAAAGGTACTCTTTTAGAAGAGGAAGAAGAAGAAAAAGGTAAAGATAAAAATTATGAACAACAAATACATCACTATCAACAAGTGAATCTAAAAATCAAGTGAATTAAAAATCTAATTTATAGAATAAACTGGTGAATATAAAGAATAGATGTTAAATGTTTATTAAAAAATATAAATATATATACATATATACATATGTATATATAAACTTTTCCTTTTTGTGTTCCTATTTTATGTTGTTTGCAATCGTATTATCTGTATGTTGCAATCAAATACAGGTTGAGGGAAGGGTACAGTAAGAAAATATGACTGTATTTAAGTACTTCCTTTTTGAAATTTACTTTCACTTTTCTCATAACTGTATCTTAGACATCCTTCCATGCTAGTACTTTATATACCTACTTCATACTTTTTAACTGCCATGTAGGGTTCCATTCAGTGGGTATGATTGCAAGTGAGTACAACCTCAAATTTTTTTAAATTGATTTTTAGAGATAGACATTGATTTGTTGTTCCACTTATTTATGCATTCATTTCATTTGTTGATTCTTGTATATGCCCTGACCTAGAATTGAACCAGCGATCTCTTGGTGCATGGGACATCAACTGAGTCATACTGGCTAGGGCAAGTTAAAAGCATTTAATACACCCAACCTACCGAACTTTATAGCTTAGCCTGGCTGGTTTCTGCTGAAGACATATTGCTTTCATTATCATCATAAGGTCAAAAACTTAAGACTTTAGCTCAGTTGGTTAGAGCTGCATCCCCATATGCTGATGTTGCAGGTTCAATCCCCGGTCAGGGTACATACAAGAACAAACCAATGGTTCTGGCAGGTGTGGCTCAGTTGATTGAGCATTAACTTGTGCATGAAGAGGTCACCAGTTTGATTCTAGTCAGCTTATATGCCCAGGTTTTGGGCTTGATCCCCAATGGGGACTGTGAAAGAGGCATTCAATTGATGTTTCTCTCTTACTTTCACTTCCTCTCTCTCTAAAATCAATAAAAACATATTTTTTTAAAGAATCAACCAATGAATGCATAAAAAGTTACACAACAATTCAATGTTTCATACTTTCTCTAAAAATAGAAATATTTTTTTAATTTAATAAATCTTTATTGTTCAGATTATTACATTTGTTCCTCTTTTTTCCCCCAATTGCTTCCCTCCTCCCAGTTCCCACCCCATCCATATTTTAATAAACATTTAACATTTATTCTTTTTTTTATTTAATAATTCTTTATTGTTGGTCTTTTGTTTTCCTCCATTTCTTTCATTTGTGATATGTTCCATTGTCTTCGTATTTTCGCTATGCTGGGAGAACTTCTGTGCTGGAGTCAGCCTTATGATACAAGACTTGCAAAACTGCAAAAACCTCTCTGTTGAATTTGAATGGGATGGAGTCTTAGGGTCTTAGAACTGAGCAGACAGCCTTGGCTTTCAGTCAGCCTCACCCTACATGGCCCTTGGGTCTCAAGTGTCTCTTGGTAATCACTGCAGCCCTCTCTGTGTGCACGCGCATGTGCGCGTGTATGCCTCTAGACGTCTGCCTTTCCAATTCCCTTGTGCTCTGGTATGAGTCTGGGTTGCCAGGGTCTTGCCCAAAACTGAAGTTCAGTGCAGTCAGAAGTGGAGTTCAGCACACTTGGGAGGATCTGTCTCCCAGCCACTAGAGAAAGCCAGCAGCACAATCAGCAGTCCTTCCTCTCTGTGCGCAGTGGTGTGCGCACCCCAGACCTCTGCCTTTTGCGGCTACCGTAAGTTTCTGTGCACTCCCCCCTTTTCACTACCGTCCAGATTCCCCCCGAATGACTATTGCCCAAAATTGGGGTTCAGTGCCGTAGGATAAGGGGTTCAGTGCATTCAAGAGTCTCCGTCTCCTTCCCACCAGAGGAAGTCAGCCAGGCATTCCACCGCCTGCTCTCTCGCCTCATCTTTTTGCAGCTTCTCTGAGTCTCTATGAGCCCCTCTCTTTCCTTCTAGTTGTAGCGTTTCCACTTAGCCAGCTTTCCTGTGGTTCTGGATGATGTCTGTTCTGTCTTTTAGTTGTAGTTTTTAAATTGTTTAGTGAGGCAGCAGTTTAGGTGTTCACCTATGCCTCCATCTTGGTTTCTCTCCCAATAATTTTTTTAATTTAATTAAAAAAAAATCTTAAGACAGAGACCTGCTGTATAAGATAAGGGGAACACTGAAGGAAGTGACATCAATAGAGCTGTGCTCATTCGGTATCATCTGTATGTTCTCCCCATGTCTGCATGGTTTCCTCTGGGCACTCCATTTTCTCTCACATCCCAAAGAAGTCACTTGACATTAATGTCCTGCCTACACTATCCCCTGTCTAGTAAGTGAATCTAAACATCAAAATAGATTCACAGCCCTGCCCCCCGCCCTGCTGTCCTTGTTCATAGGTATAAGATTTTTGTCCAATCTCTTCCCGCACACCTCACACCCTCTTACCCTCCAGAATTGTCAGTCCACTCCCTTTCCATGCCCCTGATTTTATTCCATTCACCAGTTTATTCTGTTTGTCAGATTTTTTATTGATTTGACTTTTAGGATCATTGTTGATAGATTTAAAAAAGTGTCCCTCTGATGGATGGACTATTTATCCAGAGTGGGTCCCCACATTGGCCCTGAGCTTTCTGGAGGACTCTGTTCACTCTTGACCCTTAACTGGAATCAGCAGGTTGGAAAATAAGAATCTTACTTGTTTATATTTATCAATAGGTTCCAAGAACCTATTTATGCCATTAGGTGAGGACTCACTCTATACCATTACTGTCACAAAAATCTGTTATTTTTACCCTATTGAGATATTATGTCACTCAGGAGGGATAATTTCTCCATACCTGGTTTATTAGTAGGGACCAATTTACTGAACATGAAATTTAGGGTTTTAATCCTATCACACCACTCACCAGCCATTTAGCTTGGTCAAATCCCATCTCTGTTTCCTTAACTGTATACCAGATTTAGTAATATATACTTATGTGGTAATTACAAGGATTAAATGAACCAGTGCCTGGCCATATAGAACCTGAAAATAGTAGTTTTATTTTGTGCCAGAAGACCTTGCAAGAATGGAACAATGGAATACAAAACAAGAGGGATGGTATTAGTGATGAAGAGAACCCAAGAGTAGTCATGTGTTTATTAACAGAAAGGTTTAGTTGGGCATCTGAATGAGGGCTTGACAATGAGTGAGGAAGTACAAGGAATAGGGGGAGGGGTAGACAATGGCAGAATTGGTCCAGCAGTACCTCCTCTAGACCAAGCGCAGCAGTAAGACCTTCTGGGAAGAACATGCCATCTGGTTCTGTGATTTTCTCCTCAGTCATCAAGGGATTGCCAGAAAAGCTTCCTTTTATTTTTTATTATTTTTTAATTTAATAAATCTTTATTGTTCAGATTTTTACAATTGTTCCTCTTTTTTTCCCCATAGCTCCCTTCACCTGATTCCCACCCCATCCTCTGCCCATATTTCCCCTACTGTCCTCATCCATAGGTATACGATTTTTGTCCAGTCTCTTTCTGCACCCCCCACACCCTTTTCCCCCAAGAATTGCTCACTCCCTTTCTATGCCGCTGATTCTATTATATTCACCACTTTATTCTGTTCATCAGATTTTTTATTCACTTGACTTGTAGATTCACTTGTTGATAGATATGTATTTGTTGTTCATAATTTTTATCTTTACTTTTTTCTTCTTCTTCCTCTTCTTAAAGAATATCTTTCAGCATTTCATATAATACTGGTTTGGTGGTGATGAATTCCTTTAGATTTTTCTTATCTGTGAAGCTCTTTATCTGCCCTTCGATTCTGAATGATAGCTTTGCTGGATAGAGTAATCTTGGTTGTAGGTTCTTGCTATTCATCACTTTGAATATTTCTTGCCACTCCCATCTGGCCTGCATAGTTTCTGTTGAGAAATCAGCTAACAGTCATATGGGTGCTCCTTTATTTTTCTCTTACTGATTTTAATATTCTCTCTTTGTCTTTGCTCTTGGCATTTTTATTATGATGTGTCTCGGTGTGGTCCTCTTTGGATTCCTTTTGTTTGGGATTCTGTGGGCTTTCTGGACTTGTAAGTCTATTTCTTTCACCAGGTGGGGTAAGTTTTCAGTCATTATTTCTTCAAATAGTTTTTCAGTGTTTTGCTCTCTCTCTTTTTCTGGCACCCTCATAATTCTGATGTTGGTATGCTTGAAGTTGTTTCAGAGGCTCCTTACACTATCTTCACATTTTTGGATTCTTTTTCTTTTTTCTTTTTGATTGGAGTGTTTTCTGCTTCTTTGTATTTCAAATCTTTGACTTGAGTGCTCACTTTTTAGCACATATACTAAATCTTTGACTTGATTCTTGTGTTTCTCTAGTCTACTCTTATGTTTCTGTATAATATTTTTAATATATATTTTTTTATTGATTTTTCACAGAGAGGAAAGGAGAGGGATAGAAAGTCAGAAACATCGATGAGAGAGAGACATCGATCAGCCGCCTCCTGCACACCCCACACTGGAGATGTGCCCCCAAGCAAGGTACATGCCCCCGACCGGAATCGAACCTGGGACCTTTCAGTCCGCAGGCAGATGCTCTATCCACTGAGCCAAACTGGTCTCGGCTGTATAATATTTTTTATTTCAATCAGTGTATGTTTAATTTCTAGTTGGTCCTTTTTCATATCTTTGAGGGTCTTGCTAAATTTATTGGCCTTTTCTAGAAAATTCTTGAAAAACCTTGTAACTATGGTTTTAAACTCTATATCCAGGCATTAGCTTTCCTCCATTTCTTTCATTTGTGCTCTGTTTCTTTGTCTTCGCATTTTCACTGCTTTCCTGAGTTAGTAGAGTAACTTTGTGTGCTAGGTGTCCTATAGGGCCCATTGGCTCAGCCTCCCTAGTTACCTGAGATGAACACTCTTGGTACACCCCTTTGTGGACTGTGCACATAGCATTGTTGTAATTAAGTCTTAATTGTTGTTGGTATCACTGGGAGGAATTGAACTCCATATTAATTGGCTATGAGAATCAGCTGTGTCTATGCTGGGAGAACGTCTGTCCTGGAAACACCCTTATGAGACAAGACTTGCAAAATTGCAAAAGCCTCTGTGCTCAGCTTTAATGGGGCGGAGTCTCAGGGCAAAGCAGACAGCCTTGGCTTCCTGTTAGCCCTTCCTTATGAGACCCCTGGGTCTCAGTGTCCCTTGGTAATTGCTTCAAGCACCTCTTAGAGAAAGCCGCCCTTGAGTTTTGTCCACTGCCAGACAGTCCAGTTTCTCCTCGAATGTGTCTGGGTTCCACGAGTCTCAGCTGGGACTGGAGTTCAGTGCAGTCGGGAGTTTCCATCTCCTTCCTGCTTGAGAAATCTGGTCATGCACTCAGCAGTCAGTCTTCTCTGTACTCGCACACCTCTGGACCTCTGCCTCCTGCAGCTCCCCAAGTCTCATTGTGCTTTTATCTTTTTCTGACAGTCCAGATTCCCCCCCAAATGAGTCTGGGTTCCCAGAATCTTGCCCAGACCTGGAGTTCAGAGCATACAGGAGCTTCTGTCTCCCTCTCTCTTGAGAATGCCAGTTGGGCACTCATCTGCCAATCCTCTCTGCGCACCTTCATACCTTAACCTTTTGCAGCTCCTCTGATTCTCAATGTGCTTTTTTCTTTCCTTCTAGTTGTAGAATTTCCACTCAGCCAGCTTTCCTGTGGTTCTGGATGGTGTCTATTTTGTCTTTTAATTGTAGTTTTGAAATTGTTGTGAGAGGCAGCAGTTTAGGTGTTTACATATGCTTCCATCTTGGTTTCTCCAAGCTTCTTCTTTTTAAGAGAGAGAGACACTTGTTCCACTGGGAATGGAACGCACAACCTTGGTAGAGTGGGATGATGTTCTAACTCATTGTACTCCCCAGCCAGAACCCACAGGAAAAGCTTCTGATTTGGCCTGAACACTTGGTCAACCTAAACTTGGGGCTCAAAGCAACCAGAGGCTCCTCACCTCCCCGTTTCCCCACTCTCTACAGCATACAGTTTATACCTGAGGGAACATGAGGGCCTACTGCCCCTCAGACATGAAACAGGGTGATTGTGAAATGGAAAGAAATCTTTGCAGGACTAGCAGTTTATCACAGAGAAAAATGTGTTTTCTAACTACTTCATCCATACAACAGCAGCTTTGCTCCTGCCCGCTAACTTGCGGCCTTTGGTGATGCTGTGCAGGCCCTCCATGATTAGGCATGGAACACACAGTCCTTTGATAAAAGCACTTTATCCCAGCCTCTAAATCACAGTAACACACCCACAAAGAATGGTTCAAGCAAATGCAATCCAGACTCTGGGTCTAACCTTGAAATGAAGACCCACCAGCTTCCTTGGACATTCAAAAGAAACAAGAAATTTGGGACCCTGCATACATCTGCACTTAATCTGTCATTTAGACAAAACACCAGCAAAGGCCCTTACCGGTTTGGTTCAGTGGATAGAGCATTGGCCTGCAAACAGAAAGGTCCTAGGTTCGATTCCAGTCAAGGGCATGTACCTGGGTTGTGGGCACATCCCCAGTAGGAGGTGTACAGGAGGCAGCTGTTTGATGTTTCTCTCTTATGGATGTTTCTAAATCCCTACCCTTCTCCCTTCCTCTCTGTAAAAAAATCAATAAAATATATTAAAACAAAACACTAGCAGAAAAAATGTGTTTCCCATAGAGGCCTTTCTAAGCCCATACTTCATTCCCCTTCCTCTCTGGGAAAGAGAGGGAAAGAGAAAGAAACATCAATCTATTCCATTTATTTCACTTATTCATGCATTCAGTGGTTGATTCTCTTTTTTAAAATACATTTTTATTGATTTCAGAGAGGAAGGGAGAGGGAGAGAGGGAGAAACATCAATGATTGGGTGCCTCCTGCACACTCCACACTGGGAATTGAGCCTACAACCTGGATATGTGCCCTGACAGGGAGTCAAACCTTGACCTTCTGGTTCATAGGTTGATCCTCAACCACTGAGCCATGTAGGTCAGGTTCTTTTTCCATTCCATAACTATTAGTATATTGCTTGCAGGGCTGTTATTGACACAGTAGTTGGTGTGACCCAGACAAATGGGATGCTGGTCTATTCTCACAAGTCTTTATCCCAATTTTCATTACAAGGAGGGCACTACCATGTGCTCTCAACCAGAATCTCTTGTCCAAGGTTCTTGGTTTGGTTGATAATATCTTGATATATTCAACTTTTGTCATCACAGCTTGAGATATAATGACTGATTTCGGTCCAAGAAACTTGATGGCGAGCATTGAAGAGACAAGTTGCCAATGTGTGACATCAGGATGATTATTTCTGCACTTGATAAGATGATAAGGAAACCTGCAGACTCTGATCTGGTGGGATTTTCTTTTTAGAAGTATAAAAGTGAATATTTATTTAAAATTAAAAAAAATCCATCAATTACAAAATGCAAAAATCTGACAAAAAAACAAACATAGCAACATTAAGCAAAAACAACCACAGTATTTTTTATTAATTAACTGCCTGATATATCTTTATGATACTTTTATACTCATCTTTTTATTCCCTGCTGAATATTTTTTGATTGCCTTATCTGACCATGATTTTATAGTATGATTTTTTATAGAGAAAATATAAAGACAATCAGTCTTTTAAAAAAATTTCTTTATTGATTCAGGTATCACATATGTATTCTTAATCCTCCATTACCCCCACCTTCAATTCATGCCTCCACCCTCCTGTTGTCTGTGTCCATTTATGAGGCAGGCATATAAGTCCTTTGTTTGATCTCTGATCTGATGGTTTTTATCATAGGGACATTGTAATAGCTTTTCAAGGTCCAGGGTAGTGGTCAGACAATTCATATCAACAGAGCCAAATATCAACAGTACAACGATTGAAATTTCTTTTGAGAGCCAAATTTTTTAAACTTAAACTTCTTCTAAAACCATTTCTTCAAAATAGATCTGCCCAGGCCAAGATATTTTGTGAAAGAGCCACACTCAGGGGACCAAAGAACCACATGTGGCTCATGAGCCACAGTTTGCCAACCACAGGTCCAGGAAATTAAGTTTTTTCCATGTTGAAAATTAAATAGCTGAATCCAAGTGCTGAATCCAGACACGTTCTCCACACAGTCACCTCCATACCCTGGTTGATTCTTGTCTGTGCCCTGACCTAGGATGAAACCTGCATCCTTGGTGTTTCAAGATGATGCTCTAACCAACAGAGCTACTCAACCAGGGCTGCAGGTTACTGTTTTATCTAGGTGTCTCCAAACTTTCTACCTTCAATGCTTTAGTATTAGTATCACGATAACCTAAAAAATGTATAGCTGAATAGAATGCTATACAACTGTTACAATGTGTGCAGAAACAAACAATCTGTAAAATATGTTGTTACTAGAAGTATTAGCCATTGCAATTAGACAAGAAGAAGAAATAAAAGGCATCCAAATTGGAAAAGAAGAAGTAAAGCTGTCCTTATTTGCAGATGAGATGATATTGTACATAAAAAACCCGAAGGACTCCATCCCAAAACTAATTGACTTAATAAATGAATTTGGCAATGTAGCAGGATACAAAATTAATGCCAAGAAATCTATGGCATTTCTATACACTAATAGTGAAACTACAGAAAGAGAGACTAAAAAAGCAATCCCATTCACCATCGCACCAAAAAAATTAAGATACCTAGGAATAAAACTAACTAAGGAGGTAAAAGACCTATATGCAGAAAACTACAAGACACTGAAAAAAGAGATAGAGGAAGACATAAACAGATGGAAGAGCATACCATGCTCATGGATTGGGAGAATCAACATCATTAAAATGTCCATATTATCCAAAGCAATCTATAGATTCAATGCACTACCCATTAAAATACCAACAATGTATTTCACAGACCTAGAAAGAACTCTTCAAAGATTGATCTGTAACAAAAAAAGACCTCGAATAGCTACAGCAATCCTGAGAAAGAAGAATAAAGTAGGTGGGATCTCAATACCAGACTTCAAGCTATATTAAAAAGCAACTGTTCTCAAAACAGCTTGGTACTGGCACAAGGACAGACATATAGACCAATGGAATAGAATTGAGAATCCAGATATCCACCCAAACCACTATGCTCAATTAATATTTGACAAAGGAGGCAGGCATGAACATACAATGGAGCCAAGACAGCCTCTTCAATAAATGGTGTTGGGAAAATTAGACAGATACATGCAAAAAAGTGAAACTGGACCACCAACTTACACTAAATATAAAAATGAACTCAAAATAGACATAGGACTTAAACATTAGACGGGAAACCATAAAGATACTAGAGGAATCCACAGGCAGCACAATCTCAGACATATACCAAAAGAACTTCTTCACTGATACTGCTCCAAGGGCAATGGAAGCTAACAAGAAAATAACAAATGGGACTATATCAAAATAAAAAGCTTTAGCACAGCAAAAGAAACCATCAACAAAACAACAAGAAAGCCCACTGTATGGGAGAACATATTTGCAAATGTTATCACTGATAAAGGTTTAATCTTCAACATCTACAGCCAACTTATACAACTTAATAAAAGGAAGATAAACGATCCAATAAAAAAAATGGGCAACAGACCTAAATAGAACCTTTTCGAAAGATGACAGAAGGAAAGAGACACATAAAAACATGTTCAAAGTCACTAATTATCCAAGAGATGCAAATCAAAATGACAATGCAATACCTTCTCACACCTGTCAGAATGGCAATCATCAACAAATCAACAAACGAGAAGTGTTGGAGAGGATGCAGAGAGAAAGGAACCCTTGTGCACTGTTGGTGGGAATGCAGACTGGTGCAGCCACTGTGGAGAACAGTATGGAGTTTCTTCAAAAAACTAAAAATGGAACTCCCATTTGACCCAGCAATCCCATTCTTAGGAATATATCCTAAGAAAGTAGAAACACCAATCAGAAAGGATTTATGCACCCCTATGTTCATAGCAGCACAATTTACAATAGCTACAATTTGGAAACAGCCTAGGTGCCTGTCAGTAGATGAGTGAATCAGAAAACTATGGTACATCTATACAATGGAATTCTATGCTGCCATTAAAAAGAAGGCATTCTTACCATTTGCACAATTTGGATTGAACTGGAGAGCCTCCTGCTAAGTGAAATAAGCCAGTCAATGAAGGAGAAACACCACATGATCTCACTCATTTGTGGATAATAAAGAACATTATAAATTGATGAACAAAAGGATAGATACAGAGGCAGTAAAGCATCAAACAGACTGTCAAATTACAGCAGGAAGATTAGGGAGAGGTGGGGTAGATAAGAGATCAACCAAAGAACTTGTATGCATGCATATAAGCATAACCAATGAACACAAGATACTGGGGGGCTGGAGTATGCCTGGGAGGGGGAGGGGCAATGGGAAGATATGTATACATGTAACACAATAAAAAAATTTTAAAAAAGGATGAGCCTACATTTTCCTCCATTATTGTTTATTCTACTTGGATTTTTCAATGGATTTTTCTTTATCCTCCTAGTTAAAAAATCTTATAAGTTTAATTATACTTTGGCCTATTTCTCTCCTGAAAAGGAATGATCCTTAAATCTTTAAACATGCCTCAATTCACTTTAGTTAAGATTGTTTTGTCTTATATGTTTAATTATAATTTGATTCTACCTGTGCTCTTTTACTTTTTTTCCAGGAGAATAATTTGTTTTTTGGTTCTCTATATTTAGCTTCCACATCTGTTATCTCTTCAATTTTGAAATTTCTTTGAACTTTTTTTCTGCATTCTAGGAGAACAGCTCAGATTTATCTTATATCACTTATTGGATTTTGTACAGCATCAATTATACTGTCTACTGCCTCCAGTGTGAATTTTAAGATTGTTATTGAATTAAAGTTTCAACAACAACAACAAAAGGAAGGAGCAGAATAATGTTACCTATGCTGCCTTTGGTGTTACCATGCATTTATAAACAGGTGGATGTATGCTTGTGTGTGAATAGAATGTTACTGGAAAGAGACATAAGAAACTTAAAAGTGGGGAATGGACGTCTGGGGAGAAGGAACACATGCTGCTTTCCATTGTATACACTTATTATCTATTTTTAAAAAGGTTGTTATTTTAAATCAAAAATTAATTTTAAAAATATGGAAAACATTGGCTTTTAGTGGGTGAAATGTGCAATGTAAGTTTTCTAACATTGTGGAAATGTTAGGTTCTTAAATGTCAAGAGTCTACGGCAGACGATTTCTCTCTTTCAAACTAGGCTAAGCCACAAAATTGGTCAAAGTTAGCTTCATGCTTCACGTGAAGGAAGGGGAGGGGTCTTGTGCACCAGAGAATACCTAGACACTTCCCACAAAGGGCATGTGCCTAGTGACCCCAATATGCAGATAAAGCTATTTGAGCAAGATGCCAATCCTCAGAGAAGGTTTCCTGGAAGGCACGTGGATGAGCTGAATGAAGCAGTGCTACAAAGCTAGGCATGCACCTCAATTCCACATCCCAGGTCACTTTTACTCCACACTAGGAGGATTTTTTTGGCACTTGGGTGGCAGGTCCCCTGGAGAGCCCTGACAAAACCACCATTTGACAGCACTAAGTGGGGAGGGGGGGAGAGAGAGAGAGAGAGAGAGAGAGAGAGAGAGAGAGAGGAAGGAAGTTCATGGTACGTTCCAAAGTATGGAAACACCCATTTATGCCATGTTTCCAAACAGCCACACATAGGCAGATTCTACCTTCTCAAGTCAGTAATTTAGTAATGTGTCAAAGGTGCCACAGGAGAAAGGGGCAAGACAAATAGAGAAGAGAGGAGAGGAGAGGAGAGGAGAGGACAGGAGAGGAGAGGAGGGGAGGGGAGGGGAGGGGAGGGGAGGGGAGAAGGTGTGGGTACCAGAAGATGTGCTTCCACAATCCAGGATAAATCTCACAGCTCACTGACCCAACTTCTAAACCTGTTATTTTTTAAAAGTGAAAATGCTATATTTTATTTTATAAAATGAAATTCTGTCCCAAAGAATTATTTATTTATTTATTTATTTATTTATCTATCTATTTATTTATTTATTTATGTATTGTTAATCATCACCCGGGAATATTTTTCCATTGATTTTTAGGGAGAATGGAAGAGAGAAGGAGAGACAGAAAAATGTAGATATGTCTCATGGATTATTTGCCTCCTGCACAAGCCCTGACCAGGGCCTGGGCTGGGGAGGAGCCTGCAACCAAGGTACATGTCCTTGACCAGACTCCAGCCCAGAACCCTTTGGTCCGAAGGCTGACACTCTGTCCACTGAGCCAAACTAGCTAGGGCTAAACCAGAAGTTTTAAAAAATGCTTTGGGCCCTCCCTGGTTTGGGTCAGTGAATAGAGCAGCCTGCAGACCAAAGGGCCCGGGTTGGATTCTGATCAAGGGCACGAAATTGGTTGCAGTCTCCTCCCAGGTCCTGGTCAGGGCTTGTGCAGGAGGCAACAAATCGATGTGTTTTTCTCACATTGATGTTTCTCCCTCTCTCTTCCACTCTCCCCAAAAATCAATGGAAAAATATCCTCAGATGAGGATTAACAACAACAACAACAAATCTGGTTGGTTAGAGCATTGTCTGGATATGCCATGTTTTGCAGGTTCAAACCCTGATACGGACACATACAAGAATCCACCAATGAGTGTATAAATGAATGTAACAATGAATAGATGTTTCTCTCTCCCTTCCTCTCTCTAATCAATCAATAAATAAAAATAAAAAAGAAACGTCTGGCCCTAGCCAGTTTGGCTCAGTGGATAGCATGTCAGCCTGCAGACTAAAAGGTCCTGGGTTCGATTCTGGTCAAGGGCACATGTTTGGATTTCAGGCTCAACCCCAATTAGGGGGTAGTCAGGAGGCAGCCAATCTATGAGCAGTTTCAGATTCACAGCAGAATTGAGCAGGAGATACAGAGATTTGCCATGTGCCTCCCTGCCTCCTTGTTATCAACATCTGGCACCAGAATCCCATTTATGTGGATGTGGCATGTTTTTTCCCTCTGTGCCCAGTGTGCCAGAATCAGGATCTTTCTGCCTCAACCTGTCCACAGCCAACTGCCTGCCTTGATGGTGGAGGGGAGCCAGGCACCCAATGCTCCCTGTACACAACCAGTTCTGTTTCCACCCCCATTCATGGCCTGACCTTCTGGGTACCTTCTCTCACTTGAATGAGTTTGCTGCTGCTTCTCCTTCTCCTCCTTCTCCTTCTCCTTCTCCTTCTCCTTCTTCTTCCTCTTTTGAGTTTGCTTCTTAATCTCTTACCTCCATGCAGGCCCTAAGGTTTCCATTTTCTCTGGCCTGTTAGGTCAGTCAGATATGACTACCTGCTCTTTCTTTCAAAATTTCATTACCTTCTTTTAACAGCTGATCTTTTTCATGCTCTTTGAACACTTGAGTTTATATCCTTTTTAATCCTTTAATGCCATTTTAGCAGACTTTGGGGAGGGAATCAAATTAAAGGCATGTGCTCAATTGTGAAATATCATCTCAAATTCAGTCTTTTTTTTATTATTGTTTCCCTACTCCCTCCTCAAAGCCCCTCTCCCACACACACACTCACACCCACTCTAATGAATGCCATTACAGTTTAGTTTCCACTTGGTAAGTATATTTTGAACATGATATCAGGATATGCATGTGTCTTTAAATTTTACAGTAATGGTATTGTACTAGAAATCTCATTCTGTTTCTCACTTTCTCAATACTGTTTTCAGCCACCTCCCCTTGGCTACATTATAACTTAATCCTTCTGACTGCTGCATGAAGGTTGTTACCTCCTTAATTCTTGGCTACCATATTTAGAAACTGATGAACATTTTAGTACATTTTGTACACCAGAAAATTTTATTTTCCCTATGTACCCAGGAAGAGAGAGCTGGGACATAAGATTCACACATGTTAAATTGATTAAATATTACCAAATTCCTCTCTAGAACGGCTATGGCAGTGAAAACTTCTCAGAGCCCTTGACATCTTGAATGTGACTCTTTCAAAGGAGGATATGATAGGCAGCATTTCTCAAACTTATATAACCATGTAACTCTCTCCTTGAAAAACATTATCTCCTTGAAAAACCTTCAGTGTCTCCCAAGACACTGGGGACACTAAGGAAGATTACACAGGACTAGAGGAGCAGCATGCTGTTTTGGGAAATGGAGCAACATTAGTAGCTATAAACCCAGCTTTTTTGTTTGTTTTTGTTGTTAATCCTCAACCGAGGATATTTTTCCATTGATCTTTTTAGAGAGAGTGGAAGAGAGAAGGGAAAGACAGAGAGAAACATCAATATGAGAGAAACACATTGATTGGTTGTCTCCTGCACACGCACCAATCAGGGCCCTGGCTGGGGAGGAACAAGCAACCAAGGTATGTACCCTTGACCAGAATCTAACCCTTTGATCCCCAGGTGGACGCTCTATTCACTGAACCAAACCGGCTAGGACCCAACTTATTTTTAATCTAACAAAGTCATTCTTATATCCTTCACTACATAGTAAATACTTATTTGCTGGCTAACCCAATAAGTTATTTTTCTGTTATCTGAGGAAAGTCAAGATGTTCTTCCTAATACAGTGGTACCTCGAGATACGAGTGCCCTAACATACGAGATTTTTGAGATATGAGCCCTCGAGCGAGCGATTTTTGCTTTGAAATACCAGCAACATTTGAGATAGGAGTAATCGTGAGGATCGGCAGGCTGCACACGACCCACCAGTTTACCTCGACTCGAGCGTCCCATAGTTTCCCACGCCTCAAGGTTACGGAACAAATTAAACTCGTATCTCGAGGTACCACTGTACTTTGTTTCATATATAATATATATTTCTGGTAGGAATCAAGACTAACCTTGAAATTTTTTTCCAGGGCCATGGGCAACTGAGATTCAGTGGTCAAAATTGTGACTCTTTCAGTAAACACAGGCATCTGTTCCCAAACCACCGGTAAGACTGCCAAGATTCATATTCAGTTCTGACAGGCAGATAACCCTACAGTTGTATAGAGAGGAGAATTGATTTTAAAACTTTAAAATTAGAAGTAGTAATTAGGTTTCAAAGATAATGTGAAAAAAAAAAGCCCAATCCAAAGTAGGCTATACCATTGCAATCATTAAACAAATAAATCTGAAATTAAAATGTAATTTCTGTATAGATAGGACTCAGTTAACTTAACTCACTAAGCCCTAGCCCAGTGCCTGACATAGAGGAGACACAATAAATAATTGTTGAAGAAATAAATGAAAAAAAATCAGCTATTTTTATTTCAAAAGCCTGATAGTGGAAGATTGGATATAAAAATTTAAAGGTATATATTTATATAGTAAATACAACTATGAAAATATGTCCCCCTAAATCACCTATAAATATAGGAGACAGATCAGGCTAGAAAACCTTTCTTCTAAAGTTAAGGAAATGTATACCTACTGGAGTATCTGTCCATCCCTCTTTCCTGGGAACTAACCACCCCTCCCACAGGTGTGAATTCCTGGATTTCTGCCACTTGACTCTTTGTCCTAGCTGTTGGATCAAGTTAATTGGATCAAGTTGGACATAGCACCCGAGATAGGCCAATCAGATTCTCTCTTATGGAAATTTTATGTTGAATTATGAAAACCTACATAGTCTAGACCAGTGGCTCTCACTGGAGGTGTTCTTTGCCCCCATGAATCCTGGCAACATCTAGAGATACTTTGATTGTCACACTCAGGGAGTCGGCGGGGCGGGGGCGGGGAGGGGGATAGAGGTTAGGTCTTATGGCATCTCACAGGTGAGGCCAGGAATGCTGCTAAACATCTTACAATGCACAGGCCTGCCCTCACCATAAAGAGTGTGAGGCTGAGAAACTTTGCTGCAGTGTGAGCACCTGAAAAGACAAAATATAACTCAGTTGACTGGGGCTGCCAGCCATCTATACTCCACATCCAAGGGAAACTCCACCTCCTGGTTTGCTGACTCACCCTGTAGAGAGAGGAAATAATGAAGTGGTATCGAGAGGAGCTGAGCTTAGATACAGAAATTCCTGATTTCAGTTCCTCCTAGAGATCTGACTACATTTTTGCCCCTTTATCCTTCTAATATATTCTCCTTTTATACTTAAGATAGCCTGACATAGGTTTTTGTTACTAGTAACTAAGTTAAATTAATACAAGAAACATTCAAGTAAATTATTTTACAGTGACTTAAGAGATATTAAGGGTCATGCAGCTTAGAAATTGGTCAGTCTTCTAGGATTGAACAAATAAGTAAAATGAAATAATTTATTTTCATTACTTTTCCTTGAAAGCCTTGTTGCTTCCCCACAACTTCTCTACAATTAGGTGCTACAATGAGTTAAAAGCTTTTTGTAAGGCAAAGGAATGTAGAACATGCTGGCATTTTGCTTATGAGTCTTCTGGGAATCAGGGCACCTGGCTCACCTGCTCTGCCACTACACTGAGCTCCACCCATTCACCAACTCCTAGTCATTATTTACACAGCTCCACA
>JAAGEH010002534.1:20946810-20963573 GCA_011751065.1 Lasiurus cinereus | reverse complement strand
AAAAAAAATAAAGGAAATTTATTACCTGCATACGGTATGGTAGTAGTTGTCATCACAAACCAGCTCACTGATTGGCCACAGCTCAGCCAGAGCTGAGGTCTCTTTAAATCAGGAGTTAGACGCCTTACGGTAGCTTCAGGGGCCTTATATTCCGGGGAGGCCTTATGTTCGGGGGAGGCCTTATTATCAGGGAGGTCTTATTTTCGGGGGGATGCCTTATATTACAGGGAGAGGCAAAGCTGGAAGTAGGTCTTATTTTCAGGGGATGTCTTACTTTCGGGGAAACAGGGTAGATTGATGCTGAACCAATGAGCTATGCAGTCAGCCAGGCTCCATTAATTTTTTTTTTAATTTAATAAATCTTTATTGTTCAGATTATTACAATTATTCATTTTTCCCCCCCAAATGCTCCCCTCCACGCGGTTTCCACACCCCCCCTCTGCCCTGACCTCTCTTGCATTGTCCTCATCCATAGGTGTATCATTTTTGTCCAGTCTCTTCCCATACCCTCCTCACCCCTTTTCCACTGAGTATTGTCAGTCCATTCCCTTTCTATGCCCCTGATTCTATTATAGTCACCAGTTTATTCTGTTCATTAGATTTTTTATTCACTTGATTTTTAGATTTATTTGTTGACAGATATGTATTTGTTGTTCATAATTTTTATCTTTACCTTTTTCTTCTTCTTCCTCTTCTTAAAGAGTTCCTTTCAGCATTTCATATAATACTGGTTTGGTGGTAATGAACTCATTTAGTTTTTTTCTTGTCTGTGAAGCTCTTTATTTGACCTTCAATTCTGAATGATGGCTTTGCTGGGTAGAGTAATCTTGGTTGTAGGTTCTTGCTATTCATCACTTTGAATTTTTCTTGCTATTCCCATCTGTCCTGCATAGTTTCTGTTGAGAAATCAGCTGACAATTGTATGGGTGTTCCCTTTTAGGTAATTTAACTGTTTTTCTCTTGATGCTTTTAAGATTCTCTCTTTGTCTTTTGCTCCTGTCATTTTAATTATGATGTGTCTTGGTGTGGTCCTCTTTGGATTCCTTTTGTTTGGGGTTCTGTGCGCTTCTTGGACTTGTAAGTCTGTTTCTTTCACCAGGTGGGGAAGTTTTCAGTCATTATTTCTTCAAATAGGTTTTCAGTATCTTGCTCTCTCTCTTCTTCTGACACCTCGATAATTCTGATGTTGGTATGCTTCAAGTTGTCTCAGAGGCTCCTTACATTATCTTCAAATTTTTGGATTCTTTTTGCTTTTCTGGTTGAGTATTTTCTGCTTCTTTGTATTTCAAATCTTTGACTTGAGTCTTGCGTTCCTCTAGTCTGCTGTTAGGTCTTTATATAATATTTTTTATTTCAGTCAGTGTATGTTTAATTTCTAGTTGGTCCTTTTTTATATCCTCGAGGGTCTTATTAAATTTATTGACCTTTTCTAGAAAACTCTTGAAAAACCTTATAACCATGATTTTGAACTCTATATCCAGTCATTTGTTTTCCTCCATTTCTTTCATTTGTGATCTGTTTCTTTGTTTCCACATTTTTACTGCTTCCTTGAGTTGGTAGAGTAGCTTTGTGTGCTAGTTGTCCTGTATGGCCCAGTAGCTCTGCCTCCCCAGTTACCTGAGGTGTACACTCTTGGTGCACCCTTTGTGGACTGTGTGCACAGCCTTGTTGTAGTTAAGGCTTTATTGTTGTTGGTATCACTGGGGGGAATGGGCCTCCAGGTCAACTGGCTGTGGGGATCAGCTGTGTCTAAGCCAGGAGAACTTCTGTCCTGGAGTCAGACTTATGATACAAGACTTGCAAAATTGCAAAAGCCTCTGCATTCAGCTTGAATGGGATGGAGTCTCAGGGCTGAGCAGATAGTGCTGGCTTCCTGTCAGACCTGCCTTATGAGGCCCCTTGGTCTCAGTGTCCCTTGGTGATTGCTGCAGCCCTCTGCCTGCACTCATGCTCACGTGCCTCTAGACCTCTGCTCTTTGTGGTTCCCCTGAGTTTTTGTGCACTCCAGGGACTGTATTAATCTGGGTCCCCAGGGTCTCACCCGAAACTGGGGTTCAGTGCAGTCACAAGTGGAGATCAGCACAGTTAGGAGGTTCGGTCTTCCTCCCGCTAGAGAAAGTCTTCTCTGTAAGCACTGGCATGCATATCTCCAGATCTTTGCCTTTCATGGCTCCCCTGAGTTTTCATGCACTCCTCCCTTTTCCCTACAGTCCAGACTTCCCCCTTATGAATCTCGCTGGGCACTGGCTTCAGTGCAGTTGGAATTGGGGCTCAGTGCAGTTGGGAGTTTCCATCTCCCTCCTGCTAGAGGAAGCCAGCCAGGCCCTCTGCTATCCATCCTCTGCATTGCATGTATCTCCGTACCGCAGCTTTTTGCAACTCCTCTGAGTCTCCGTGAGCCCCTCTCTTTCCTTCCACTCAGCCAGAATTTCCACTCAGTGAGCTTTCCTGTGGTTCTAGATGATGTCAATTCTGTCTTTTAGCTGTACTTTTGAAATTGTGCGAGGCAGCAGTTTAGGTGTTCACCTATGCTGCGATCTTGGTTTCTCTTCTCCATTAATTTTTAGAGACAGTGGGAAGGAAGGAGGGGGAGAGAGGGAGAAAGTGAAAAATCAATGTGAGAAAGATACATTGATTGCTTGCCTCTTGCATGTGCCCCAATGGGACTAGGGATAGAACCTGCAATCCAGGTATGTGCCCTTAACTGGGAATCAAACTCGAGACCCTTCAGTGCTTGGGCAGGTGCTTTAACCACTGATTAACAACAGCCAGGGATGTTTGTCGATTTTTAACCAGAACATAGGTAATCAATGTGTAGAGGTTGTTTGGTGAATCTTCATCCTTATTACATTTTCTAGACAACCACACCACAGGCAAACTGCAGTTCACAAGCCACATGTGGCTCTTTGGCCCCTTGAGTGTGGTTCTTCCACAAAATACCACGTGTGGGAGCACACATATAGTGCGATTGAAACTTCATGGCTCGTGCACAGAAATCAGTTTTCGGTTCTCAAAAGAAATTTTAATCATTGTACTGTTGATATTTGGCTCTGTTGACTAATGAGTTTGCTGACCACTGGTATGAAACATTCCTTTTTTTTTTTTTTTCCCCAGACAGTTTTGTTGAGCCTGGTGAATGTGCTCATCTGGAGTTTCTATATCCTTTATGGCAAATTTCTGTATCCCTTTAAGTGCCTAAAGATCATACTTCTTGAAATCTACTCCATGGATGGGCTTGTGAATGTTGATGAAGTATTCTCTGGTCACTACCTTGTTGGTGGAAGAATGGCCCTTCTCACCATCCTTCTATGTGGAAGCCATTAAATTGGAAAGCTGGAAACCCATGAAAGATTTTAAATACAATAGCTCCTCCTTTTGAACTTGGATGATTTCTGTAACTGCTTTGACAAACAGAAAATGGTAGAAAGGATATTGTGCTAGTTTCTGGGCACTAAGAGACCAGAAGCTTCAATTTCTTACTTCTTGGAACTTGTACTTCTGCACCACACTTTGAGAAGTGAAGCCAAATGGAGAGGTCACACATACATAGTTGCTCTCGTTGGCAGACCCAGGTACTCTCCCAGCCAACAGCCAGCACCAACTGTCTGTTGTGTGAATGTGCCATCTTAGATGTCTTGTCCAGTCTACAGACAACCTACAGATGACCCCATTGCGGCCACTAACTATAACTGCATCATAGAGTCAAGCAATTCCTACCCACTTAAGCCCATACAGTTTATGAAACCAAAATAAGTCTCTAGGTGTTTTTTAAATATATATATTTTTTATTTCAGAGAGGAAGGGAGAGGGAGAGATAGATAAAAACATCAGTGATTAGCGAGAATCATTGGTGGGCTGCTCCCTGCAAGCCCCACACTGGGGATCAACCCCCACAACTCGGGCACATTCTTTGTCCAGAAATTGAACCGTGACCTCCTGGTTCATAGTTTGACATTCAACCACTGAGTTGCCAGGTGGCCTACATGTTTTTTTGAGCCACTAAGTTTTGGGGTGGTTTGTTATACAGCTGGATTGGGCCCAGAATGGAACCGGTAACTACTGAGGTGGGGAAGGAGAGCAGATGAAGAGTTATTAGAAGTGTAGTGGGTAAATGATCTATCAGAAACTAGGAAATACATATTTTTGGAACTTCATTAAATATTTTTTTAGATGTCTTATGATGTTTTATCTTCAGCATTAGCTATCCAGGTTTTAGATCTCTATCATTCAGATCTTCTACACTAATTTTAGTATCTTCTGCTATAAGAGCAGCTGCATTTCTCAAAAGTATAAAGAGGAACTGGTACTTATTTCATCACATTTTTCCCCTTGTTGATAGAGGGATCAATTTCCAGGTGTCTTTTTCATTCATCACATATTTACTCATTATCTGCCAGGTACTCAACACTGTTCTGGATGTTAGGGGCATCATATTGTCACAAGATAGGTAATATCCCTGTCCTCATGGAGTTTACATTCTAACCGGCAGGCAGACAAAAACCAAGAAAAGTAAATGATTACCAACTTGACAGAAAGCAATGAAACAAGTAAGCAGGTGCTGATAGAGCATAAAAGTTGAGAGGAACTTACTTTAGACGAGGTGGTCAGGAAAGATTTTTAAGCTGAAACTTAAGAAAGTGGAAAAAACCAGTAGTGGGAAGAGGTGCAGAAGTGAGGGTTGGTAGCTATGGGAAACACAAGAGTGCAAAGGCCCTGAATGGTTAAAAGCTTGAGCAATTAAGGAACTGAAAGACTAGTATGTTTGGAGTGTAGTGAGCAAGAAGACTAGTACGGTGAAGTTGAAGAGTGATGCAGAGGCTGGATTAAACAATGTCTCTTAGACCAAATTAAAGGATTTGCATTTTAGTCTAAATCTAAAAGATAGGCAAAAGCATGAATATGATCAGATTCACATTTTAAGATAATGGTCAGAACACACAGGGGAAGACTGGTTGAGCAATTGTTGCAGCAGTTCATGACAGAGAAAGATGGCCTGGACTGAGGTTCACTCTAATTTTCTTTTCCCTGGACTCAGTCTGTGGCTTTTTGTTTTTATTTTTAAAATACATTTTTATTGATTTCAGAGATAAAGGAAGAGGGAGAGAGAGATGGAAACATCAATGAAGAGAGAGAATCATTGATCGGTTGTCTCCTGCAAGCTCCCCACTGGGGATTAAGCCCACAACCTGGGCATGTGCCCTTGACTGGAATTGAACTTGGAACCTTTCAGCTCATCGGCTGATGCTCTATCCACTAAGCCAAACCAGCTAGGGCTCAGCCTGTTGCTGTTTAAAGTGTAGGTGGAGGCTAGTAAAAACAAATCACCAATTATTCCCAAATACCCAAGTGTAAATAAGACTCCTAGGGTACTCTTGCTCTGTATAAAGATTTAAATTATTTTCTTGCTCAGTGGTTAAAGTGTCAGCCCATGCACGGAAGAATGTGGGTTTGATTCCCAGTAAAGGGCACATACCTGAGTTGCAGTTTTGATCCCTGGTGTCTCTCACATTGATGTTTCTCTATTTCCCTCTCTCCCTTCTTCCCTCTAAAAATCAATGGGGGAAAACCCTTCAGGTGAGGATGAACAAACAACGTCTCCTATTGGGGGTGGTACCAGCTGAGCCTGCAAGAGGGGGCCAAGCACTTTGTCCTAGTCCCAGAAAATAGCCTTTGAGAGAGACACACTCCATATGTCCCAGCTCCAAGCTGCCCTTCCTCCCCCCAACTCCCTGTAGTGCTCAGCTCAGCAGGGCAGGGACAGTGGGACTTGGAAGGGCAAATAGTCTGTAGGAGGGGGCAGACACTCCTTCCCCTTATCACCTGGATATGAGGGCTGAATTCTCAGGGGAGATAGGAGTGGCTTCCTTGTGATGTAGAGATACAATCCAGCACCTGCCCATCAGATTCCCAGACAAAAGCCTCCCTGGGAGACAGCTCTCTAATGATAGTATTTTGTGGAAGAGCCACACTCAAAGGGCCAAAAAGCCGCATGTGGCTTGCGAGCTGCAGTTTGCTGACCACGACAACTGAGCTGTCCGGCCAGAACGTATTTTTAAACTTTAAATATCCATTTCCAAATCACGGGAAGGACTTTTCATGTAACCTTGAGTAGGCTGTTTAGGTAAATTTCTGTGTTATTTAAATGAAAAGTGATGATGAAAGCTTATAAATTTTACATTTGTAAAAACACTTTGAAACCTGTGGATGAAAGAATTTCTGCAGAGGTACAAAGGGTAGGTAATATATTTGGTCAAATTCTACCCTTTTATGGTGGCAGAGAGGGAGCAGGCATACTTGAGGACACTTAGGGGGAACCTCTGGCACATTATATTTCAAACAGCCTTGAAGAAAGCTCTCTACTTTCAGTGTATCAAATGTTTTAATCACATGTATAAATTATTATTCTAGTAATTATTATTTTTTTGTTGCTCTTAATCCTTACTCAGGATATTTTTTCCATTGATTTTTATAAAGAGTGGAAGGAAGGGTGGAGGAGGAGAAACATCGATGTGAGAGACACATCCATTGGTTGCCTCTTGCACACACCTGCTACTCAGGTAGTTCCCTTGACCAGGAATCGAACCATGACCCTTTGGTGCACAGGCTAAGGCTCTACCACTGAGCCAGGGCATAGCAATTATTTTAATATTTCTCTCCTAAAGTCTCAGCTTTGAGTAAAGGGAATCTTTAGAGGGATTAGCCTGTGAGGTTTTCCTTCTACACTTTTTTACCTTACATCAGTGATACTCAGTTCCTAACCAAACGGGGTCATTTAATCAATTCTAGACAGATGTTTACACATTACAATTAGTGATTAGAAAAAGCTTGCCCTAACTCAATGGATAGAGTATCAGCCTGCAGACTCGAGGGTCCCAGGTTTGATTCCGGTCAAGGGCATGTACCTCGGTTGCAGGCACATCCCCAGTAGGGGGTGTGCAGGAGGCAGCTGATTGATGTTTCTCTCTCACCAATGTTTCTAACTTTCTCTTCCTCTCTATAAAAAATAAATGGAAAAAAAAAGTTCAGGAAGGAGAAGAGAATTTCAACAAAACCTTCCAGTTTGTGAGTTAATTATACCCATTTAGAAAAATGGTATTAATAATTACTTAAGAAATAATGCCAATTATTAGCATAATGATCTTTCAGTAAAGTAAATACAGACACAAAGATAAGGCATTTAACGTAAAACTGTCAAGGCATAAAAGCCAAATTTAAAAAACGAAACAGGCAATCATCTTTTTCAGTATGCTACATCCATTATACACTGGTAGTTGTGCCCAAATGAGCATATAACTTAAAATTGTTTTTCTTTACTCTGTAATTTGCTTAAGTTTGGCAGGGAGGTGAACAATACATTTTATTACTTGTTCTCAGGGATAGGAAGGACTTTTTGCTTTACTGTGCCTGGCTCTTCCTGAAAGAGGACTGAACTCCTTAATCCTTTCAAAGGATCCAGAGTCCAGACAAATCCCAGATAACTGCTCCTTCAGATCTTGATGTTCTTCATCATATCTTCTTGGGAATTTCTTTAACTGCTTTACCTCTGAAATCTCTCCTTGCTGCTCAGAGGCCATGCATAGTTGTTCTTTCCAGGTTGTCCTGCACACCAGCTCATTACTAGGTGCTAAGGATTATTTTTAATTAAAAAAATTTTAATTTACTAATTTGAGAGAGTGAGGGTGGGGTGAGAAACATCATTTTAAAAATATTTTTTATTTATTTCAGAGAGTAAAAGAGAGAAACATTAATGGGAATCATTGATTGGCTGCCTCCTGCACGCAGCAACCTGGGCTTGAGCAAGGAATCGAACCTGGGACCCTTCAGTCTGCAGGCCAATGTTCTGTCCACTGAGCTAAACCAGCTTGGGCCATAGATTTGTTTTTCCACTTATTCATGCATTCCTGGGTCGATTCTGTTATGTGCCCTAAGTATGGAACCCGCAACCTTGGCTATAGGGACGCACCACCTGAGCTACCTACCACCCCTCTAGGACCATACTATGGTTCTTTTTTAAAAGGTGTTTTTGTTTTTTTCTTCTAAACTTCCTAAGGCCACACGTGGGCAACACCAAGCAAGAATTACATAGGCGGGAAAAAAAAGATTTAAAAAGTGATTTCTGAACTTCTTAAAACACGCTGGGTTCTTTCACCTTTAGAAAAGAGGCAGGCTAGGAAAGACAAAACAAGTTGCAAAAGACAATCGCATATGACAAGACCAGGCGCTGCCAAGCGAGAGATCCGGGCGGGCCGCCTCCGCCCGCAGCGGGGGTCAGGCCACTTTGCGCAGCCTCCCGGGTGGGCGGGCCTGACCCGAGCCGGCCGGCCGCCTTCCGCGCGTCCGCACCTGCCCAGCCCTGCCGCCAGGTTCCGGCCCACGTGGCCGGCGCAGGCTCAAAGTCCAATGGTGCCTCGGGCGTCGGCTGCCACACGGCAGCAGGAGTAACGAACGGGTCAGCGACTCTCCGGCTGCAAGCACGCTTCCTCCCCAACCCTCCAGGGCCGCGCGTGACCCTCTCCGCTCCCAATCACGGTTGCAGCTGACGAAGCGCGGTACCGGAATCCACGACGGAGACAGCCCACCCTCATCCCGCGAGAACTCGGGAAGGAAAAATGTGGGGCGGGCGATGGGGAAGTGACCAATGAGAGAGCGAGAAGGGTATGATGGGCGGCCCTCCGTGCGCCCCCTTTGAGCCCCGCCCGGCAGCGGAGGTCCGGATTGCCGCCCGCCTGCCCCTCCCCTTTCCGCCCTCCCTCCCCTCCCGGCCCTGCTCTTCTCTTCCCGTGTGAGGTGGCGGCCGCTTCCCTCCTCTGCAGCTCTGTTTTACCTCTCCTCCCGACTCCCCTTTCTCTTCGGCCCGAGGCCGGCTTGAGCTCTTCCCCCGCGTCCTTGGGGTGGTCATACAACTCCTAGCATCCGGCGCCTTCTCCTCTCTCTGGGCTTCTGTCCGCGCCTGCCCCGCCATGAATGAGGAGTACGATGTGATCGTGCTGGGCACCGGCCTGACGGTGAGTGCTGAGTTCTGGGCGGCGCCGGTGCCCCGACCATGGGCAGGGCGTGCCGGCCCGGCGCGGGGGAAGGGGTCTGGGGGCCGGCCCGCCCGCCCCTTCTTCCGGGCCGCGAGAACCCCGGCCTGCGCCCCAGGGTTTCCTTGTGGAGGATACCCTGGTCCTGTTTTCGCGTCTGTTTTTGGAGCGGAGTCGGGAACGGGCGTTGGGCTTGGGTGCGAGAGGCACGTTCCGCCGCCTCTGGTGGGTCTGCGGCCTCCGCAGGCCCGGTGGGTTGTGGAGTGGGTCGGCGCTAACTGCGGAAAGAAAGGCCAGGAGATGCAAAACTCACTCAAGTTCGTGATTCGATGAGCAGAAACAGCGACATGAAAGTGGGTGGAAAGTGAGTTTAACTCGGCTACAGAAGAGACCCCAAAAAGCCGTGTGTGGGGAATTGCCTTCCCACCTCCCTTACGGTTTGACGGCCTCTCCCGAGTGGAGACGGAACAGGCACCAGGGTGGGGGAGGGTGGAAGCCGCTCTGAGTTGCATTTCCGACGTAGCCCTCCGCCACTACCAGTCAGTCTTCAGCTGTCAACGCGAGGCACAGGTTTTGTGGCAAGTCCTTGGGTAATTACTGTTTTGTAATTGTTAGAGTTCCAGTAACCTATGTTTTTGGAGAACCTTAGTTTTCTTATCCCTCTCCCCCTTTCTAAATGAGGAGCATTATCCATGATTTTTTAATCACCCTGCAGTCCCACTTACTAGCACTGAGCACCTATAGAACTGGAAATGAGTTTTCTCCAGACTTGTCCATCAAATGCATTCTCACTTGACCTTTGCCATTTTTTCCTTTTGTTCGGTCTGTTCCATGCCTCCGCTGTCTCTTCCCCCTAAGAAATGAGTGGCGATGGATTGCTAGAGGCCAAGTTTGTTCTACTCTGCGCTTTAGGAAGTTAGAAGACGAAGCAATAGCAACATAGCGAGTGTGAGAGTGATGTGAGTGACAGTTGTTCCAAATACCATGGTAAATTTAAAATTCTGGGTGTCTGTCTGCTTAGCGACCTTTAATAGTATTTTGGAAATAATGAAGGCAGGTGAGTTGTGTCTTGTACTTCTTTCTCTCCCATAAGAAAATGAAGACTATTCATCTTGTAAAAGATCCATTTGAAGAGAGGACTGTCTTCATTATCAAAAATTTTTTGACCCTGGCCGGTGTGGCTCGGTTGGAGCATCCTCCCATACACGAAAGGTTTCGGGTTTGATCCTCCCTCGCCAGCCAATTAGTTTCTCTCTCACATGGATATTTCTCCCTCTCTCCCTTCCTCCCTCTAAAATCAATAAACATATCCTTGGTGAGGACTTAAAAAAATTTTTTTTTAATTTGAAATTTTGACTTTGGGCTACTTTTAATAAGATGAACACTGATGTGTATCTTGTATATTCTAAAGAATCTGACCTCAAAGTTCCAAATAATTTAAGGTAACCCACCACTTAAAATTTGTTGAAATGTGTTCTCAGGATCAAATTAATTTTTTTTTTTCAGATAACACCCCAAATTAACTTTTAGATTTCTCTAGACAAGAGAAAACCTTTCAACTTTCATTTGGCTAATTTTTAGTAAGAGGTTGTTAGGAACAAGAATGGCATATATCTGGCCTGTCATTTTTCTGTGTATAGTGATTTGTGGTGAGTGTTAAATACTTTTTTCTGAATGCTTCATTATGTTTGACCTGTCCAGAAATATACTTGTGACTCTAGGAAATGGTACCAAATAGATGAGCTTACTTATTTACTTACAAAGCAGTGTAGTCATTTTGAATGTGAGATACTAGGTTGAAATTAATTTTTGGTGGTGAGTTGGAAGACTGTTAGTTGCCTAAATGAATAGGCCTACCTACTGCAGGTTTTTTTTAAGCTTTTTTTAAAGTGCCTGTTTGGAATTTTGAACTAAGCTTAGTAGTTTGTGATGATGGATCTTGCCCATTGGCAGCATGTTGTAAGAGCCAATTAGTTCCACTGGTTTTCCACGGTTTTTACTGGTCTTCAGATTTGCTCTTGATAAAGGTCACTTGAACAGGAACAAATGAGTGCAGATTTGTCATCATGCTTGTTTCTGCATGCCTAATTCAGAACCATTACTTTGTATCAAAGATGCAGTCTTACTGCACAACAACCAAGTTAAGATAATACATTTTAGATACTCATTTAGATTGTGATGAGTGGTAGATGCATATTTAACTATAAATCAGACGAGTTTTCTATAATTTTATAGCTATAATGTAATAATCCCTATAAACTTTTCTAGATTGTTTTATGAGATGTTCTTTGAGAATTTAATATAAATTCAGAGCAATCACATCATCATCATCAACATTGATGGGAGCAGTGGTAATGGGATGATTTTGGTAAGTCTTTTACCCTCATTTTTACTGATAAAAGGACTTTGGTCACTTAATGTTAAATTAAGAGACCACCAGAGTTAAAAACACTCAAATTAAAATTAACTTTGAGTATTTGGAGTGAACATACCATTTACTTTTCTTCAGTGTTGGTTTATAAAAATTTAGTGCCTGAGATTTAAGAACCTAAAAACAAACACTCTCCGTTATGGGTACCAAATATTACATGATGCCAGCATGTGAAGTATTTTTAGCGCATTTAACTTGATACAGTACTTTTAAAATAAAGTGTAAGAAAGTGTTGAAGTTTTTCTGTGTTGCCTAGTGTTGTCATTGTTTTGTGTTGGTTGTTAGAAAACAAAGTAATTCACAAATACTGATAGGAACTTTAATAAAGAAGATATAAAAGTATTTGGTATGAATTAGAGCAAAGTTTTCATCCTCTGGCCAGGATAATTGGAATATTTTGTGTAGTAATTGAATTTTCTAAGGAATTGAGAGGGTTATACCTTTAAGAACTACAACTTTAGATAAAAGCCTTTCCAAATGATATCACAACTTCTTTAACAAACCGAGGGACATAATTTACTTGGTAACTAAGTTTCATATCATGAGGATTAATTATTGTATTATGCTAGAACATTAATGAAGCCACTGAGACCTAATGAGGAACTTGGCCCTCTTACTCAGTAGTCTGAGACTGCTTAGCTGTGTGAATTCTTCAGTCTACTTTTCATATTCCCCTTTAGTCATTTTGCTGTTAGGCTGGAGACTTTTACTTTTCTTTGATTTCAGTGTATAGAGACAGATTCTGACTGCCTAATTTGCTATTTCTGATTGACTTTGGGCTTGGCAATAAATTCACGAATCTTCTTAAAAGTAGTAAATAAAATAAGGGTAACTAGCTCCACAGCTATTTGTGCACTCCCAAAATATTTGCTCTACATAGTAATAATTCTAGTAAGGAGTTATGAATATAAACTGTTCTTTAGTGATATTTATCCAGATTATTCTCAGCATTGTATGTTTAAAAAATTGTTTTACATCTCAGACATATTTTCTCCCTTCCTCTTTGTTAAAATTTTATGATTTCCCAGAGGAAATCAAGTAAAAAAAACGACAACAAACTTGTAAATTGCATCTTAGATTTGCTTGAAAATCCTTGACATTGCTGGGTTAGATTTAGTAGACAAAGGACTTTATCCATTTAATTTGTGATCTTGGTCCCATGTGTATAAATGTCTTACTTTTGGAAGGTAAAAATATCTTGTAGGTAGTTTCTAATTTTTTTAAATATATTTTTGTTGATTTCAGAGAGGAAGGCAGGAGGAGAGAGAAACAATTAATTCCACTGGTTGTAAGAGCCAGTTAATTCCACTGATTTTTAATGTAACCCACCACTTCAAATTTGTTGAAATGTGTTCTCTCTCAGGATCAAATTAATTTTATTTTTTCAGGTAATATCCCAAATTAACTTTTAGATTTCTCTAGACAAGAAAAATCATTGATTGGTTGCCTCCTACACACACCACACTGCAGATGGAACCCTGACTGGAAATGGAATTGTGACCTCCTGGTTCTGAGCAATGTTGGTCAGCAAAGGAGCCTCTATTTTTAATCAGCTTTATGCAAATACTGCCCAAAAGAATAGAAGTAAATCAGACATTTTAATAAATAGAGGTAGTAGTGAGACATTTGGTTCAAAGGACCACTTGGTAAATGTTGATCTATATACATGATAATCTGCAGTGTAGGCATACCTCAGGGATATTGCCAGTGGAGTATCCTTTTGCCTTCAATTTGTAAAAATTGCAACATCTGTGAAGCACAATGAAACAAGGTATGCCTGTATCTGTCTCCTTCTCATTCAAGTACCTTATTAAAGACTCTTACTGGAGTAATGGCTTCCCCAAGTTCAATTATTTAAACTATCTGTGACTTGGGATTTGTCAAGACACCTGTTTGTAAGTACCTTTTCATGTAGGAAGTTAACTATAAGGATGAATATGATAAAGTGTTAAGTGTCAAAAGAGAGATACACATGAGGAATTCAGGGGAATACAGAAAACCTTCATAAAGAGAGGAAGCTGGGCCCTGACTGGGTAGTTCATTTGGTTAGAGTGTCTTCTCCTTACACCAGGGTTGTGGTTTAGATTCCCAATCAGGGCACATACAAGAATCAACCAATGAGTAGAACTTCAAATCGATGCTTCTCTTTTTCTCTATCTTCCTCTCTCTTTCTAAAATCAATCAATAAAAAATTTAAAAATAAAGGAAGCTGTCCTTTCAAAATATTACTATGCTTTGAATGTGAGGAGGAATGATTTTCTAGGTATAAATCAGTATTAAGGTGTGTGTGTGTGTGTGTGTGTGTGTGTGTGTGTGTGTGTTTACTAGAGGCTTGGTGCATGAAAATTCATGCACTGGAGGGGAGGGTCCCTCATTCCAGCCTGCCCCCTCTCACAATCCGGGAGCTCTTAGGGGCGGGAGGTGAAGCCCCCATCACACCTCTGCCGTTGTCACTGCTGGCAGCGCAAGCCTCAGCCAGCCCTGGTTACCTGAGCCTCGGGCAGTCCTGGGTGATTGGGTAGCTGCCATCCGAGGTTTGCCTGTTCCTTGGGCCAGCCCTGGGTGGCTGAGGGGACTGGAGACTCTGGAGGCAGGTGTGTGGTGGAGCTGAGGGGATGGGACGCCACCATCTTATGGCTCTGGACACTGCCTTTTTTGAGGGCATGGCAGTCAATTAGCATATTCTCTTCTTATTGGCTGTGGGCGCCATCATCTTTGTGAGGGTGCAATGGTCAATTAGCACATTCCCTCTTTATTAGGTAGGATTTTGCCTTAAACAGGAGGTATGAAGAGGCATAATGGGAAATAGGGTTGGAAAAAAGGCATGTAAACAAGAATGTTGAAAATACTAGGCTAAGAAATTTGAACTTTATCTTCTAGGTAGTGGGAGAGGATCTTAAACAGGAGACATATTAGATCCAAATTTCAATAAAAGTTATCTTTTTGACAGCTTTTAATGAGATGCATTAGACACAGAGACATTTAAAAAACATTCTGCTGAAAACTAATCATTTTTTTTCCTAAATATATTTTTACTAGAGGCCCAATGCACAGAATTCATGCAAGAGTAGGCTTCCCTTCCGCCAGCTGCTGGCACAGGCTTTCCTCAGTCCCCTTGGACCCGGGCTTCCCTCCAGCAGCTGGCAGGCACCCGGATCTGGGCTTCCCTCTTGCTGCTGGCAGGCACCTGGGACACCAGGTTTCCCTTGCAGCCCTGGCTTTATCCAGAAGGATGTCTGATCTAATTAGCATAGTATACTTTTATTATTATAGATTGATTTTTAAAGAGGAAGGGAGAGAGATAGAAACAAACATCAATGATGAGAGAGAATCATTGATTGGCTGCCTTCAGTATGCCCTCTCCTGGCGATCAAGCCTGCAACCTAGGCATGTGCCCTTGACCAGAATTGAACCTGGAACCCTTTAGTTCGCAGGCTGATGTTCTATCCATTGAGCAAAATCATCTAGGGCCTAACAATCATTTTTATGATGTTACTATAGGCCTGGTGCACTAGAGAATGCATGCACTCGGTGGTGGGGGTCGGTGGAGTCCCTCAGCGTGGCTTGTGCCCTCTTGCAGTTTGGGAGCCCTTGGGGGATATCCGACTGATGGCTGAGGGATGCTCCCCCTGTGGAAGGGCACTGTCCATTAGGGACAATTCCTGCATTGAGTGAGTGCTCCTTGGTGGTCAGTGCACATCATAGCGACCGCTTGTTGAACTCTGGTCGATTTGCATGTTACCCTTTTATTATATAGGATAGGATTGCTATAAGACAATGATAAGAGATTAACTGATTAAAAATCTTTCTGGTTAATATATTTTTCTCATATACTATTTAATAAAGAGGGGATATGCTAATTGACCCTCACACCATTGCAGAGATGGCGGTGCCCACAGCCAATAAGGAGAGAATATGCTAATTGGCTGCCACGCCTTCAAAGATGGCGGCGCCCAGTCCCCTCATTCCCGCTGGGGTGGTAGGCATGTGGCAAGGCCGGGCACACCCCGCACACCTGCCTGCGGAGCCCCCCCAGCCACCCAGGGTCAGCCTGAGGTGCAGGCAAGCCTCAGATGGTTGCTGTCCAGCCACCCAGGGCTGCCTGAGGCTCAGGTAACCAGGGCTACCGAGGCTTGCGCTGCCGGCAGTGGCAGTGGCAGTGGCAGAGGTGTGATGGGGCGTAGCCTTCCCCTGATTGCAGGTCACCTCCTGCCCCTGAGGGCACTCGGACTGTGAGAGGGGGGCAGGCTGGGTTGAGGGACCCCCCCCTTCCAGTGCATGAATTTTCATATACTGTGCCTCTAGTCTATATCATAAAAGGCCTGTGGCCCTAACACCATAATGATCAAAGACTAGCACAGGTAGGCAGGGCTGTGTGCTTGGGTAGGTGGGGCTGTGTACGGGTGGACAGGGCCACTCAGTTTGGTGTGCTGGTCTTCTAGTTTATAGGTAAGTAGCTTTCAAAGGCACTTTAATATTCGTTGTTAGGTACTTTGTCTTCCTAATCACCATTTTTTTTGTGCATTTATTATTTTTTCTTGTAACGAACAGCATGGATGGACCTAGAGAATTTTGTGCTCAGTGAAATAAGTCAGTCAGAGAAAGATAACATATGATTTCATTGATATGTGGACTCTTAAAAGCAAAATTAACTTACAAAATTGAAACAGACTCAAGACAGCGAGAGGTTGGCAATTGCCAGAGGGGAGAAGATTAGGGAGGAGTGACTGAAAGAAGGTTAGAGATTTAGAAGTACAAATTAATACTTAAAAAAAAGTCACAGGGATGTAAAGTAAAGCTGCAGGAATAGAGTCAATAATATTGTGATAACCATATATTGGTGCCATTGGGTACTAGAAATACAAAGAGAACACTGTAAAGCTAGCATGTCAAACTCAAAGGCTAACATGGGCTAAATAAGGTTTAAGTTTATGTGGCCGTAAAAAAAAACAAACACTTTAATTTTTATAGAAATGTAGGTTTATTTCAATAGAGACATGCTGAATACAAAGGGCCGAAATAAATGAGTCATCGTTAACATAAAATAATAGAATATTTTATTTTTTAATATATTTTATTGATTTTTTTTACAGAGTGAAAGGGAGAGGGATAGAGAGTTAGAAACATCGATGAGAGAGAGACATTGATCAGCTGCCTCCTGCATGCCCCCTACTGGGGATGTGCTCACAACCAAGATACATGCCCTTAACCGGAATCGAACCTGGGACCCCTCAGTCCACAGGCTGGCACTCTAGCCACTGAGCCAAACCGGTTTCAGCAAAATAATAGAACATTTTAATAAAAGTTAA
>JAAGEH010002534.1:20935304-20946410 GCA_011751065.1 Lasiurus cinereus | reverse complement strand
AAAAATTAATATTTTTTTTCTTGAACATTAACTTACCAGACACTGAATAACTGCACAGATTTGTAAGTGTAATGCAAATAAGCCTATTTTTCTTGTTTCCAAAAGCGAAATATTTCCTGGTGCACACACCAAGCAAGTCAGTCCAAGACTAATGGCCTGGCAGTTGGTTGCTAAAATATATTTTTTATTATTATTATTTTTTTAAATTAAATCTTTATTATTCAGATTATTACATTTGTTTCTCTTTTTTCCTCTCCATAGCTCCCCTCCACCCTGCTCCCAAGGCTGCTAAAATATTCACTGCTAGTATTAGTGGAGAGAAATGGTGTGCCTGTGTGTAAGGGAAATGAATGCAACACAATTTTAGTAATCAGTTATAAGTGAACATTGCAGTTCGTTATGAATAATCCTAAATAACAGGCAATATGCAAATTAACCCTCACACCATCACAAGATGGCTGCGCCCACAGTGGAGGAGGGGTTCCCATAATGCGCAATTAGCAGGAACCTGAGGCTGCGTGGCGCCAGGCCTGGGGACCTGAGGATGCACGCACTCTATACCTTCACACCTCTGCTCACTGGGGCTTGATGCAGACCTCAGGCTGTGCACCCTGCCTGGTGCTGGGCCAGGGGACCTGAGGCTGTGCCCTTTGATGCTGGGCCAAGGCACCTGAGGCCGTGCCCTCCGCCCAGTGGGGCTTGATGGGGCTGGGCCTGGCCAGGTTTGGATCTCACCCGATGGGGGTGGGACCGGAAGGGTCTGAGCCTTGTGCTATTTTGAGGTATCGGTGGGTGGGTGGAGACTTGACTTGGATCCTGAGGTGCACCCCAAACTCTGACAGGAGGAAGATTTTCACATACATTTTACTACTAATTTTCTTCATCTCTGACACTTCTATTATAGAGAAAGGGCAAATAGCAATATTAAAATATTTCCTCTAATTAATTCCCTCTTAATGTGCATAATCGGGCCACTAGTTATGTATAACAGGATATTGTAAAAGTTAAATTACAATTTTATTATTTTTTAAAATATATTTTATTGATATTTTTACAGAGAGGTAAGGAGAGGGATAGAGAGTTAGAAACATTGATCAGCTGTCTCCTGCACACCCCTTACTGGGGATGTGCCCACAACCAACGTACATGCCCTTGACCAGAATCAAACCTGGGACCCCTCAGTCTGCAGGTTGACGCTTTATCCACTGAGCAAAACCACCCGTTAGGGCAAGTTATGATTAAAAAAAAAAATATATATATATATATATATTGATTTTTTTAAAGAGAGGAAGGGAGAGCGATAGAGAAGTAGAAACATCTATGAGAGAGAAACATCGATTCAGCTGCCTCCTGCACACCCCTTACTGGGGATGTGTTCTCAACCAAGGTACATGCCTTTGACCAGAATTGAACCTGGGACCCTTCAGTTCGTAGGCCAACCCTATATCCACTGAGCCAAACATGTTAGGGCAAGTTACAAAATTTTTATTAAAATTTTTTTACATATTGTTATGGCCCAAATATCCATTGTTGGCCCCATGCATCCCATGGGCTGTGAATTTGACATGCTTGGTTTAAGGTATATGATTGACTAACCACCAAACTATACTCTGAAACCAATACAAAGTAAAATTGAAATTGAACTATCCTATATAATAAAAGGGTGATAAGCAAATCGACTGAACAGTGGAACAACCTTTAGCTATGACGTACACTGACCACCAGGAGGCAGTCATTCAATGCAGAAGCTGCCCCCCTGGTGGTCAGTGCTCTTCCACAGGGGGAGCACTGCTCCTTCAGAAGCCGGGCTCACGGCTCACAGCTGGCGAGCACAGCAGCAGTGGCAAGAGCCCCTCCTTCCTCTGCTGCAAAATTAAGGATGTCTGACTATGGGGAGTGGGCCTAAGCCACCAAGGAAGGGAGTAGGAGAGAGAGAGAGAGAGAGAGAAACATCAATGATGAGAGAGAATCATTGATCAGCTTCCTCCTGCACACTTCTTACTGGGGATCAAGCCCACAACCTAGGCATGTGCCCTGACCTGGGATTAAACTACGATATCCTGGTTGATGCTCAACTCCGGGCCACACCATCTGGGCTTCTCTTGCTCTAATATGCTTTGCTTGTTGTTATGTATTCACCAGATAGGTAGTGATAGATTTTAATTTTGAGTTGTTAATTTTGGAAGATAGTAAAATTTTAAGATCACTAATGTGTTTACTATGCCCAGAAATGACAAATTTTATCGGTAAATACTTTTTATCAGTGAAACTACATGTTTTCAAGCAAAATTTTAAAGTGTCACATTTGTGCTATTATGTATTTTATTCTTTTGGCAATGTAAAAGCAGTCTTTTTCAGAGGAGTTCAGAAAAATTAGTGGGCCTGTGGATTTTTAATTAGCTTTTGTCATATTAGCTCCAAGTGATGCCTTTAAAGGTAGTTAGTATCTCCTCTTCAGACTTAGCTGAATCTTTAGGTGATTGGGCCCTTTGTTAGGCCTCAGCCTTCAGTGCTGGCTACAGGAACCGTGGTTTAGTGAGTGGGTCATGCTTATTTGCAATAAAGTGTGAAAAGATATATACTCTGCAACACTCAAAGTTGCTTCCTGTGATTTTTCTCCCAAAAGTTGAACCCTGAAGTCTAATTTTGTCAGCTGGAAATGTGACTTGTCTTCTGTTTATATCATAACCTATTTTTGAGGTAGTAAATGTTATTCTACTTTCATATAAATATTATATCATATATGTTAGTGCTTTAGATATTTTTTTGGAGTTAATTGCTTTTGATAGTGTTAGGATTGGTTTTTGTAGGTAAAATACATTCAGATGTTTATCAAGACATCATTAAGAAAGTGAGCCCTAGCCAGTATGGCTCAATGATTAGAGCAGTGGTTCTCAACCTGTGGGTCGCGACCCCTTTGGGGGTCCAACGACCCTTTCACAGGGGTCGCCTAAGACCATCGGAAAATGCAGATATTTACATCATGATGCATAACCGTAGCAAAATTTCATGGTTGGGGGTCACCACCACATGAGGAACTGTATGCAAGGGTTGCGTCCTTAGGAAGGTTGAGAACCACTGGGTTAGAATGTTAGCCTGCCTATTGAAGGGTCACAGGTTTGATTCTGGTCAAGGACTCGTGTCTTACTTGCAGATTGGATCCACAACCATGGTCAGGGCAGGCACATGCAGCAGGTAACCAATTGATAATGTCTCTCTCACATCAGTGTTTCTCTCTACCCCATCCCATCCTTCTTTTCTTTCAAAAAATCAATGGGAAAAAATATCCTTGAGTAAAGATTAACAAACAAACGAAGAAAATGAAAAGGCAAGCCACAGAGTGGAAGAAGGTGTTTGCAACACATATACCAATAAAAGACTTTATCTAGAATACATAACAGACTTTTGTATAGCAATAAGAAAAAGACAGAAAGCCCATTTTATTTTTTTATTTTATTTTAGTAGTATGTTTAATAAAGCTGGGAACAGGGAAATAAGGAAAGGTTTAGGCTAGAAGAAGCAAAAGGACAGAGCCTAGGCAGGGCTGCTTTGGCTTTCTAGAAAATTTATAGGGAAGAAATAAGCCTAGGTGGGGATGCTTTAGCTCATTGTAAAGTCAGAGAAAAAGATCCTTGGAGACAGGTTCAGGGATTTAGCCCAGGACGAGCTTTTATTTCGCCCATTGCTCTCTTGGTTGTAAGTCTCATGGGGACCCTTAGAGTTTAGGATATGCACATGTGAGAGGGAAGAAAAACAAAAGATGTAGGCTTATTCCTGAAAGGGAGAGTGCCCAGAAAGCCCATTTAAAAAATGGGCAAATAGCCCTGGGCAGTTTAATTCAGTGGTTAGACCGTGGCCTGCAGATCAAAGGGTCTCAAATTTGATTTCAGGTCAAGGGCATATACCTGGGTTGCAGGTTTTGATTCCGGGCCCTGGTTGGGGTATGTGCATGAGGCAACCAGTCTATGTGTCTCTCTCATATCGATGTTCTTTCTCTTTCTCTTTCCTCTTCCTCCCACTCTCTCTCTAAAGATTAATGGGAAAAATATAATCTGGTGAGGATTAACACAGTAACAAATAAAAATGGGCAAATAATTTGAACAGGCACTTATTAAAAGAGGATACTGTAATTATCAGTAAATTATAAACAAGTGCTTCACCTCTTAGTTGTCAGGAAATGCAAATTAAACCACATCCTAATGAGAATGGCTAATTACAAGGATAACAAGTGTCGAGCAAGGATTTGAAACAATAGGAACTTTTATATATTGTTGACAAAAATGCAAATTAATACAACCATTTGGAAAGCTATTTGACAGCCTGTATTGAAGTTGAACATGTGTGTATTCTTAATATATTAGCGAACAAATGCATACATAAAAGACATGTTGAGAATGTATATAGAGCATTATTTATAACTGGAGGCCTGGTGCATGAAATTCATGCACGTAGTGGGGGAGTCCTTCAGCTCTTCCTGCATCCTCTTCAATCTGGGACCACTTGGGGGATGTCTGACTACCTCTTGCAATCTGAGACCGCTGGCTCCTAACTGCTTGCCTGCCTGCCTGATCCCCCTTAACTGCTCCCCTACTGCCCTGATCGCCCCTAACTGTCTGCCTTGCCCTGCACCCGGGGCCCAGGATTCCTTCCTCCAGCTGGTTGCAGGCACCCAGGACCTGGGCCAGCCACAGTTGTAGGGGACTGTGGGCTGGTGGCTTTGCTCAGGCCGCAGCTGCAGGTGCTGGCATCTTGGACTGCAGGGCAGGTGCCTTGGACCGCAGGGCAGGCAGCTTGTCCCTCTCCTAGGCCGCAGCCCAGCCACTGACGCCCAGGACTGCGGGGTGGGCAGCTTGTCTCTTTCCTGGGCCGCAGCCCCAGCTGCTGGTGCCTGGGACTACAGGGTGTGTGGCTTGTCTCTCTCCTGGGCCACCTGGCTGGTCCCCATTCCTCTCACCTGAGCATTGAGTGTCTGAGCAGTTAGGGCATGAGGGTATGATGACCATGTGCATATTAGCTCTTTATTATATAGGATAGTCAAAAATTGGAAACTGTCCAGATGTCTATCAACAGAATGAATAAATTATTGTTTATCTGTGTGGTGTATGCATTCAATAGAAACCTGTACAGCTTTGTTATGCAATGTAGTTCATGGATCACCTACTTCTGCAACACCTGAGAACTTACTAGAATTGCAGGTTAGGTTTCACACACTCAGGTTTTACAAAAAAACAAAATCTACATTTTAACATGGGATTTAGCAATCTATTTTAATTGCCCATCAAGGTGGTGTGGTTCAAATTGAAGTTTGAGAATCTGCTTATAATTTACATTTCTAAGTTCACAGGGTATAGCAGCTAGAAAGCACACTTAGAGATCCACTGCTTGCAGGGTTAGCCAAACCTTCAGTAAAGGTCTAGATGAAAAATATTTAAGTTTTGCAGGCCATACATTCTCAACTGTAGGCATAATTACAATGAAAACAACCATAGACAATATGTAAACGAATGAGTGTGGGTGTTTACCAGTAAAACCTAATTCATAGAAAGACCTGCAACCTGGATTTGGCTCATGTACTCTGTTCTGTAGTGATGATTGTAAGAAAGTTTTGATGACACACAAAGCATAGATCAGTCATGTAAACATACTGTTGAATAAAAGGCATATATACACATATGAAAGGCCCAATGCATGAAATTCGTGCAAGAGGAGTCATTCCTTTCCCTGATGTGGCACTGGCTTCCCTCTGGCATCTTGGACCCAGGCTTCCCTTGCAGCCCTGGCTTCGTTCAGAAGTACATCTGGTCTAATTAACATATTTTGCTTTTATTATTATAGATATACTGCATGAATCTATTTGATTCTGAGTTTAGAAATGGGCAGAACTAATCTTTGCTCTTGGAGGTCATGTGAGTGGCTGGGGGTGGAGGGTGTTATGACTGGAATAGGGCACGAAGGTAGCCTTGTGGGGTGTTCATATTTTGTTTCTTGATCTAAAGAAGAAATGATTTACCCTCCTGGAGTAAAGTTTGAACCTGTTAGTGATTTAAAACATTTAAAAATACTAAAATGAATAAATACAATATGGAGGAAAATTTGAAATATGTGTGAAAATTATGTTTTTAATTCTCACCTGAGAATATTTTTTTCATCAGTTTTTAGAGAAAGTGGAAAGGAGAGGGAGAGAGAGAGAAACAGCGATGTGAGAGAGACACATCAATTGGTTGTCTCCCACACGTCCTTGACTAGGGCCTGGAGTCTGCGAATGAGGTACATGTCCTTGACCAGAATCAAACCCTGGACCCTTCAGTCCGAGGGCCTTTGCTTTATCCACTGAGCCAAACCCGCTAGGGCTATGTGAATTTTTAAGATACAGTTTCAAAGTCAGACTTCTATGTGTAGGTGGAAAAGAGATTGTTCTTTACTATCTAGGATCATTTGGATAAATTTGAAAAGCACTAAGGATTTTAAAAGGTACATGGAATTTTCTTTGTTCTTTAAAAAAATAATTTATGATCACCAAAACCCCTTGGTATAACAGTTGTGAGTGTATATTCCATCTCTGTGTTTCTCTGCATTAATTTTATTCTTTTTGTTTTTTTCCCTTCTACCTTGATTTTGGTAATGTTAGTATATCCATGCTTTGTTTACCTTTTCCCCCGAGGAGTGGTCTTTTATACTCCTCTGTCACTTTTCAATTATTTTTCAAAATATATTTTTATTGATTTCAGAGAGGAAGGGAGAGGGAGAGAGAGAAAGAAACATCAATGATGAGAAAGAATCATTGATTGGCTGCCTCCTGAACACCCCCTACTGGGGATCAAGTCCACAACCTGGGCATTTGCCCTTGGCCAGAATAGAACCTGGGACCCCTCAGTTCGCAGGCTGAGACTCTATCCACTGAGCCAAACTGGCGAGGGCACTTTTAAATTTATTAATGGTAATCCTGGATGCTTCCTTTAGGGCTCTTATTCTCAGACTCTTTGATTTCAGGATCTGTTGATACTTAAAAATTGAGGACCTTGAAGAGCTTTTGTTTATAAGGGTTTTATCTCTTGATATTTATCATCTTAGAAATCATCACTGTGAATTTAAAAATACTAATTCACTCAGAGAAAGCAATGATAAACCCATTAGATGTTAACATGTATAACATTTTATAACTATATTTCCCAAAACAAAATAAACTTATGAGAAGAGTATCATTATTGTACATTTTCTGCACATCTCTTTAATGTCTGGCTCAAAAATTGCATCTGCTTTGGTGTTCAGTCATTTGTGATAAATTCTCTTAGCTGAAGTAAATGAAGAAAATCAGGCTTCATACAGATGTGTAGGTGGAAAAGAGAAGTGTTTTTAATAGCTTCTCAGATCATGAATCACACCAAAACACAAGTGGCAGGTTTTTTTGTTTTGTTTGTTTGTTTTCATTAAATTGCAACATGATATCTGAAACCATACCAATGAATATTTAGTAATCTATCATATAAAATCCATTAATCTAACTGGCACTTTGAATTCCTTTTTACCCCCCAGCATGATTTTGAACAGTGTTCATTGGTCATTTGGAAAATACTGATTTATTGAGTAATGCTGATCTTGAATTGTTGACTCATTTCATTATGCAGAACCAGAAACTCATATTGATTATGTCATTGCTCATATTGTTTGAAAAGTTCTTTTAAGTATTGGGGATCTGACATATGCCCTGGTGGGGGATGTAAGTTTTCCAGAATTCTAATTTTCATTAAAAATGTTGACTTTTGTTTTTTGGCAACAAATACTACTGTCAGTTATTTTTGAAAAAATGTCTGCCAAATACCTAAGTTTGAGTAATCATAGTTTGTTGTTCAGTGGTTATTTCAAATAAAAATGATGGTCCTTGAAAAGAGTAGCTAGTTCATCATACACAAGGTTTTCTTTGAGTCAGAGTGGCTTTATGTGTACATTTAACAGACGTAATTTTTAATGCTTTATCAAGGACATTAAGTGATACTGGCCTTGCTGTTTTAAACTGTGAGTAACTGGTGGTGCAGAATATAATGACTAGGATAGTTAAGAGCCACTGCCCGAATTCATTTTATCCAGTAGTGATCTTCTACCATCAGTGCTAATGTCCATACAGTGAAAAATAATTTTATTATGAAAATAGTTTTAAAAACATAAATTTCTTAATGATTTCAGAGAGGAAGGGTGAGGGAGGGAGAGAAATATTGGTGATGAGAATCACTGATCAGGTACCTCTTGCTCACCCCATACTGGGGATAGAGCCTGTGAGAACCTCTTTCACATCCTGCCTGGTTCAGGGTTCCCATTCGGGGTTCTGGTTCTGGAAGGTCACATGCAATGAAAAGAGAGACTAGCAAAGTATTAATTTGGCGATATTGGGGGGCCAGGCGGGAGCCTTCCTCTAGTGCAGTGGTTCTCAACCTTCCTCATGTCGCGACCCTTTCATACAGCTCCTCATAGTGTGGTGACCCCAATCATTTATTTTTGTTGCTACTTCATTACTGTAAATTTGCTACTGTTAGGAATCATAATGTAAATGTCTAATATGCAGGATGTCTTAGGCGACCCCTGTAAGAGGGTTGTTCGACCCCCAAAGGGGTCGCAACCCACAGGTTGAGAACCGCTGCTCTAGTGGAAAGACTACTCCCTGCTCTGGTCTTGCTATCCCTTTTATTAAGACTATGGGATATACCCATAGCGTTTAGGCAGGACATTCCAATAAAAGAAACTTACATAAGACAAACAGGTAGAGGCTGCTTCAGCTAACAATGTTTCATCTAAACAGTGAGTGATTAGCTCTGACCTTTCAGAGCAATTAAGGTTGACCAGCCTTCTCCTTTCCTGTCTACATCTTTCTATTAGTGAGACAGTGTTTGGTTTCCAGCAGAAGCACACAACCCAGGCATGTGCCCTGCCTGGTAATTAAACTGAACTCTTGGTTCATGGGTTCAACTACTGAGCCATGCCAGCTGGGCATGAAAATATATATTTTTTAATCTGCAAGTTTTTATTTATTTTAAATCTTTATTGTTGAGAGTATTACAGATGTTCCCTTTTCTTCCCCAGTGCCTTCTTCCACCCAGTTCCAACCCCACCCAAGGTCTTCACTATCCTATTGTCTGTGTCCATAGGTAATGAGTATCTATACTAATAAAAGGGTAATTTGCTAATTAGACCAGACGTATTCTGAATGACCCTTCCAACATCCTTCTGGACAAAGCCATGGCTGCGAGAGCCGAGGCAAGCCGCCAAGGCTGGGAGGGCACATCGCAGAGCCCTGGCCAGGTTGATAGGGTCTCCCTCTGCACAGCATTGATCACAAAGCCCAGGCAGGGAAGACGGGGCCTTCCTGTGGGTGGCAATGAGGACCATCAGAACCCCAGCCGAGTGGGCAGGGCCTCTTTCTGCTTTGTCATTGATCCCAGAGCCACAGAAGGGTAGGTAGGGCCTCCTGTGGGCAGGGATGAATGGCAGAGCCCAGGTTGGGTGGGCAGGGCCTCCCTGTGAGCGGGGATTAATGGCGGAGTTCTGGCCTGGTGGGAAAGGCCTCCTGGTGGGCAGGGAAGAAAGGCAGAGCCCAGCCTGGGTGGGTCCCTGATTGGAGAGGGTGCAGCCTGGGCTGAGGGCGCCCCCATCCCCCCACCCCACTATGTACAAATTTCATGCACTGGGCCACTAGTCCTATGTAATAAAGGACTATACTAATTGACCCTCACATCATCACAAAGATGGAGGTGCCCACAGCCAATAAGGAGGGAATATGCTAATTGACTGCCCCACCCTCAAATATGGCGGCACTCTTAGTCACAAGATGGTGGCACCCAGTCCTCTCAGCCCCCTAGCTGAGGCTTGCGCTGCTGGCAGTGACAGCAGCAGCAGAGGTATGATTGAGTGTCACCTTCTCCCGATTGCTGGGTTGCTTCCTGCCCCTGAGGGCTCTCAGACTGTGAGAATGCGGCAGGCTGGGCTGAGGGATCCCCCCTCCAGACTATATAATAAGAGCCTAAGCGATTATTATAGTGAAATGACCAGAATAACCGGTCACTATGATGCATACTGCCTACCAGGGGGCAGATGCTCAATGCAGGAGCTGCCCCTGGTGATCGGTGCGCTTCCACAGGGGGAGTACCATTCAGCCAGCGGGGGTGGTAGCCTCTCTTGCCTCCATGGCAGCACTAAGGAATAGTGAGCCCAGCAGTCAGGAGCAGCGAGCAGGTAGGCAGTAAGCAGCGAGGGCTCCTGGACGATGAACAGGATGTCTGTTTGCTGGCTGAGGGATCCCCCCCTCTGCCAGTGCACCAATTTCATGCACTGCACCAATTTCATGCACTGGGCCCTTAGTCTGTATTATAAAAACCCAGTGGCCCTAGCGCTGTAATGACCAAAGACCGGTGTGGGTGGGAGGGGCTGCGAGTGGGGCAGCGGGCAGGGGGGCGGGGCCGTGTGATTTCGCACTCTGGGCTTCTAGTATGCTTATAAGATCTTTAGTTAACCTCTCCCCACTCCTCTTTCCTTCGATATTTGTTAGTCTGTTCCATGTTTCCATGTCTTTGGTTATGAAAATAGTTTTAACTTTGGGACTCACAGGGATCTACAGATTACACTTTGAACCCTCCTTTGGGCTTTATCCTTAAAGTACATCATATAGGGGAGAAAATCCAAGATGGCGGCATAGGTAAACACCTACACTGCTGCCTCGCACAACAATTTCAAAACTACAACTAAAAGACAGAACGGACATCATCCAGAACCACAGGAAAGCTGGCTGAGTGGAAGTTCTACAACTAGAGGGAAAGAGAGGGGCTCACAGAGACCCAGAGGAGCTGCAAAAAGCTGAGGTACAGAGACGCGCGCTGAGAGAGCGGGTGCCGGAGTACCTGGCTGGCTTTCTCTGGCGGGAGGGAAACGGAGACTCCCAACGGCATTGAACCCCTTATCTTACGACACTAAACCCCAGATCCAGCCGAAACTCATACAGGGGGAATTTGGACTGTGAAAAGGGAGAAGTGCACGGAAATTTAGGGGAGTTGCAAAGGATCGGAGGTCCGGTCACGCACGGCACCACGCGGAGGACGGATTGCTGATTGTGCCGCTGGCTTT
>JAAGEH010002534.1:20746159-20934904 GCA_011751065.1 Lasiurus cinereus | reverse complement strand
AAAAATTAATAAAAAAAAGTACATCATATATTGCACATACATGGGTGTTAGTTACTAAAACCTTTCATGAGAGGCTTGAAAAAAAGTAGCTGTTTGAAACATGCTTCAGCATTTTCCTACTTTTGAAGATACTATGCTTTTTCCCTGTAGGAATGTATCCTGTCAGGTATAATGTCAGTGAATGGGAAGAAAGTTCTTCACATGGATAGAAACCCATATTATGGAGGAGAAAGCGCATCTATAACACCTCTGGAAGATGTAAGTATTAGATTAAATTAATATGCTTTTATACTTTGAATCTTTTTTAAAAAATTGATGTTAGAGAGGAAGGGAGCCGGGGAGAGAGGTAGAAACATCAATGATGAGAGAGAATCATTTATCGGCTGCCTCCTGCACACCCCCTACTAGGTAGTGCGTCCACAACCCAGGCATGTGTCGTTGACCAGAGTCAAACCTAGGACCCTTCAGTCTGCAATCTGACTCTGTTCACTGAGCAAAACCAGCTAAGGCTAAATGTTTTTACCTGTGAATCTCAACTTCACTCCTTACAGGTAATTTTTAATGCTTCATCAAGGACATTAAGTGAAACTGGTGGTTTTAATTTCTTATTAAATAGATTATCTTTAGCATCATAATTTTGAGGAGCTTCTAGTTTAGAGCTTACAGAATTGAAATTGTGCCCTTTGTTGCCATCTGGACCAGTTTCTCTCAAAGTTAATAGAAGTACAACTTTTGATGAAGCCCTAATGTATGCCAGGCACAATACCAGTACTTGCCTTATGATCTGATTTATTTTCCCAGTTACTCAAAGAGAGATTTTTTTACCCCCCTTTTCAGACAAAATAATCTCAGTGGGGTTAAAAATCACAGAAATGGGTGCACACTTAGGTTATATGACTCCAAAGCTTAGTTCCTTTTACCCTACTGCCTGTTCCCTACTCTTTGATAACATGAGCATATGAAGCATTTCCAGAGTGTGTTTTGCTAAATATATTTATTTCTCTATGTGATGTTTGTTTTGCATCCAAATGTATGGATATGAGCTATACTTTAAAAAAAAAAAAGGAAATACAATACCATCAATTACTTATTAAATAATGACTTAAAATAAACTTAACATATATATATATAAAAGTTTTCTTCTATATTCAGGTTACAAAGAAGTAGAAGGAATAATACTACTGAATGAGAAACCTCCACTGGATTGAGTTAACATTTTGCTATATTAGCATGCCTTTTTGTGTTATTGATTTTGAACCATTGGAAATAATAGACATCATGATACTTGATCTATTTCAGAATTCATTTGCTAATAATAATATTTTCCTATATAATACTATTACCACATTTAAGAAAATTAATAATAATATCCAGACCATATTTGAATTTCCCAGGATTCCAGAGAATGTTATTGCTGTATAGTAGTGTTGTTTTTAAACCAGTTTAAATATTACCTTTAAGTTGTTTCTCCTTATTCTCTTCATCTACTGAAGCCTCTCCACTTTTTCTTTTTCCTTTTGCTGCAAAGTCCAGGCTATTTTATAAGAAGATATTGTTAGGTACTTCACATTGCATCACATCAGCAGGCACATAACATCTGGTTGCCTCACTGGTCATGGTGCTAAGTTTGACCCTGGTTAAGATGATTACCACCAGAGCTCTTCATTGTGAGTAATCTGTAGAGTGATGTACTGGTACCAGTCTTTCCATGCCTAGTGCATTTATTAGCTAATCTTCAGTGAGATGAACAAAGTCTCTTTTCTGTTTTCTTTTTCTGTGAATATATGCAAGGACTTAGGGATTTTTATAGAGTAAATATGTACCCACTTTGCTTATTCTGTTCCACCTTAGCAACATGTGAATTTGAATGTTCTGAAATTTTAAATTGCAAGCTTTCATCTAGAGTTTCTACTTACACAAATTGTAAGTTAACTGAAACTAATTTTAAATGTCTTTTCTGATATGAAGAATCCAAATTTTATTTTTAACTCCTTATATAACTATAAAAGCAAAATTAAGCCCTTTGATGGCTTTGTATTCAGGAAAGGAGTTTAAATGATTTCTACAAATAAGTGTATCTGCAGAACTAATTAATGTGTCATTGACAAATTGTTTCGTGTTCTTGCTTTTCTGCTAATAAAAACAAACACTACCTCTGCAGTACTTATGTTAACATTCATTAGGTTAGTAATTTGTTTAGCTTATGTATGCATTAGAACTTCACTAATACCTGATTCAAAATGAAATGTGCTTCTCTGGCTGGTGTGGCCCAGTTGGTTGGAGTATTGTCCTGTACACCAAAGATTTGATCCCCTGTCTGGCAACCTATCCACATTTCTCTCTCACATTGATGTTCTCTCTCCCTCCCCTTAAATCCTCCTGTCTTTAAAACCAATATGAAAATAAAAATAAATGTTCTTACCTCATGTACTGGTGTTATTACCCCAAAACCATGTAATTAAAAAACAGTTGCATAGTATAATGGGAATTAAGTTTTGTTACATTATGGGTATTTTTTATTTTGGTTTTAGTTATACAAAAGATTTAAAATACCAGGAGCACCACCATCATCAATGGGGAGAGGAAGAGACTGGAATGTTGACTTAATTCCCAAGTTCCTTATGGCTAATGGTAAAGAATTCTAACTTAAATTTATGACGGAATCTGATTTAAAACTAGAAACTAACTCCTGACATAGAATTATAGTTCAGGTATGTGGAAATGGATTTTTTAAAATGGTTACAGTATGGTGAGTAATATGCTCCATTAGAGGTGTTTGGAAGCAATAAAAATGGAGAGAAATGGAGGTGATTTCTTAGTGATTGATTCTGAAGAAAGAAAATTATGAATACTATGACATAATACATATCAAAATTGTAAGCATTTATAACAGTTTTTCTCTTGCTGCTTTGGTAGATAATTAACTCTTTAATTTGTTGGCTTTTAAAGTTATTTTTTAATATTTTTTAATTAGAGGAATTGAATATCTTTATAAATTATTGTGATATTATCTTTCTGAGATGACTGGAAAGTTTATTTATGTCCTTTAAAATAAAGTACATGCCACCCTTTCCCTTTTTTAAAAAATTTATATTCTGTAATTTGTTTTAATGCAAAGTTCTTATTTGAATTTTCTCTGAAATAATTGTGTTAAACTAAATTGTTTTGAGGTGAATTATAAACTCAAAATATTTTATGTAAGTAATAAAATTACTTTATTGAAATTAGAAAACAAAAGCAGAAAGGAAATAAAATTTACATAGCCAGAATTCACTATCTAGAATTATAGTTAATATATTTTGGTGTATAACCTGCCAGGCCATATTTTTCAACAGACATATTAAGAGTTTGTGTGTGTGTGTGTGTGTGTGTGTGTGTGTGCGCGTGTATGTATCAGAGAGAGAGATGGGGGGGAGATTATGTAATAAATTTTACTGTATACTCCTTGAAGACTATTATGGGGGATAGAGGGAATGATGGAATGATTTCTTAAGGCTTTCCCTTTATATTGCTAATCACCATTAGACTGTAAAGTCTAATGGTGATTAGCAATAAACTAGCAATTAGATTGCCTCTTTCCCAGTACCTTTACCAAACCCCAGATATTACTAATTTTAATTTTTGTCATTTTGTTGTACTAAAAGACAAAATAATTGATTTTTAAAATATCTATTTATTAGAGGATGAAATGATGTTTATTGGCTTTTATATTCTCTTTTTTATTTATTAATCCTCACATGAGGGTTTTTTTTCCCCATTGCTTTTTCAGAGAGAGTGGAAGAGGTGGGAGAGAGAGAGAAAAAAAAAAACACCAATGTGTGACACAGCTAATTAAAGAACAGTTGCATAGTATAATGGGAATTATACTGCATGCTCGCCTATGGCTGGGGAGGGAACCCAAAACCCAGGTATGTGCCCTTGAGTGGGATTCGAACCTGTGACTCTAGTGTGTGGGTGAACCCTCTAACTATAGAGCTACACCAGCCAGGGTAGCTTTTGTATTCTTTTATTATTATTATTATTGTTATTTTTTTTTTCAGAGAGGAAGGGAGGAGGAGAGAGAAACATCAGTGATGAGAATCATTGATTGGCTACCTCCTGCACGCCCCCTACTGGGGATTGAGCTCGCAACCCCAGCATGTGCCTTTGATCAGAATCAAACCTAGGACTTTTCAGTCTGTAGACCAATGCTTTATACACTGAGCCAAACCAGCTAGGGTGGTTTTTGTATTCTTTAGTGAACTGTCTTAGCCTTGTGCTTTTCCATATTTTTCTGTTGGGGTTTTGTGTTTTTTCTTATTGTTGTAAAGTGCTCTTTATAAAGGTTATATACCCTTTTAAAATATGTTTAAAATATCTTTTCCAGTCTGTGATTGGCCTTTTATATTACTGTTGTATTTTTGTATGTGTGTGTGTGTGTAAAAGCTTTTAAATTTCATGTAGTCATATAGGTTGATCTTTCTTTTATTGTTTTGATATGGAAGGATATGCTTAAAATTTTTTTATCTTACGGTTATATAAATAGTAATACTTTTAGTTTTACAGTTTCATTTTTTTAACCTATTTTCTCTGTAAATTATCTATTTTATTATCCTGTTCTTTGAGAAGTAGAGATTTAAATTTATTGTTTTTCTAAATGGTGAGTCATTTTTCTCTCAACATAATTTATCTTTTCCACTTTGATTTAAACTTTTATGATATGTTAAATTCTTATATGTGGGTCTATATTGTTTTTGACTAATATGTAGACTAACTATAATTGTACAATATACTATATTATTTGGCTCCATAATGCTCTTGTCATTATTTCTTGTTTTCAAAGGAAACCTTTTTATTTTGACTGCCTTAGTGTGCTTATCTTTTCAAATGAGTTTTAAAATAATTTTATTTCTAAAAGAAGTTTGCTGTTTTTATTAGAACAGAATTTCTTTGGTTTATAGGTAGGTAATATTTTAATTATATGCCTGGCTTCCCACCCTCCCATTTATTTATTTATTTATTTTGCTTCTTTGCTTTTTTTGCTTTTTCTTTATCTGAAACTAATGTTTGTTTTATTAATATAAATAGATACAGAAACTGTAAAGCATAAATTCCTGAAATTTTTAAAAATATATATTTTATTGATTTTTTTTACAGAGAGGAAGAGAGAGAGATAGATAGTTGGAAACATCGATGAGAGAGAGACATCAATCAGCCGCCTCTTGCACGCCCCCTACTGGGGATGTGCCCGAAACCAAGATACATTGCCCTTGACCGGAATCGAACCTGGGATCTTTCAGTCCGCAGGCCGATGCTTTATCCACTGAGCTAAACCGGTTTCGGCGAATTCCTGAAAATCTTTACCTTTGATTTGCCTCTCTTTAAAATATAACAGAAACTTTAAAGAAACCCAACCTATTTGCAGTAGTATTATAATTCTAACCTCATACCTGTAATAATTGTGTAGCTTTTACAAAAGCAAGTTAATAAAGTTATTAACCTTGAAGTTGTACATTAAAAAATACTTCTAAATATGCTAACAAATAGGTATGCATTCTGATTTAAAATATGGCTTTGGAGACTTTTTGTAGGAGTTATTGGATAATGCTAACAAAGAATTGGGAAGCCATTAGTATTGGTAAATGTATTTTCTGTTAGTTTTTCAGGGGTAGTAGGATATTAGTTATAGTTTGAATTGTGTAACTTTTGTAGGTCAACTGGTTAAGATGCTACTTTATACAGAAGTCACTCGTTATCTGGATTTCAAAGTGACTGAAGGGAGCTTTGTTTATAAGGGAGGAAAAATCTACAAGGTTCCTTCCACTGAAGCAGAAGCCCTGGCATCTAGTAAGTAATTTTATTTTTTTAGAATGTTAAGGTTTACATTGGAAAATGACTCTTAGATATTAAATTTAATGACCCTTACATCAAACCTCATCCACTCATTTGATCAAAAAATATTTATTGAATATGTATTATATGCCAGACACCATTCTGGGCAATTGAGAATACCCCAGTAAACAGAATGTTCAAATTTTTCTATTCTTTTTGATGTTTAAATATAATTTAAATGACCATCTCTGTATCATGATCATCTCTATGTCTAGGTCTAGTAGTGCTCTTTTCATAATAATAATTCATAAGACCATTTATTTTTCTGTTTCCTGTGTGTTAGCCTCTTGCTAAACATTTCACATTCATTTTCTTACTTGGCTTTTAAAACACCTTTATGAGGTAAATTTTCCATTTTGTAGATAAGATAACTCAGGCCTGAAATCACATAAGTGATTTAAATAGCAGAATGGGAATTGAAACCCTGGAGGGATTGCTCCAGAGCCTGTGTTCTTAATCACTGTATTAAGCTGACCCCTTAGACCAGTGGTTGGCAAACTACGGCTCCTAAGCCACATGCGGCTCTTTGGCCCCTTGAGTGTGGCTCTTCCACAAAATACCATGGACTGGGTGAGTTTATTTTGAAGAAGTGGCGTTAGAAGAAGTTTATGTTTACAAAATTTGGCTCTCAAAAGAAATTTCAATCGTTGTTACTGTTAATATTTGGCTCTGTTGACTAATGACTTCGCCAACTATTGTCCTAAACTATATTATCCCACCTGCTGGCAGAACCCATCTTTTAAGTTGGTGCAGTTGCCATTATCTAAAATCTCTATTTTTAGGAATTTCCAGTGAGTATAAAGTGATTTTATTTTCTGCCCTAAATTATTTCTTCCACTGGCTCAACCAAATTTTCCTGGTTAATATTTTCTGTTTTGATCTCTTAAATAGCAAACACCACTAGAAAGGACCTCTGTTCTTTAGGGTGTTCTATTTGATGTACAGAGTAGTTTAAGAAAGGACAAATTTGTATAAGTAAGGGGTAGATGAGTTTTATATACCAAATGTTTTAGGAGAGAAAGATTTGGATTGGGAGAATAGGAAGAGAATCGATAAATTCTCCAGTAATTTCATTTTGGCATAAATGTGGAAAAGTTTTCTTGTTTATTTTGGCAGTTTTCCCTAACTCCCTTTATTCTTGCTATTAGGTGATAAAATATTGGGCCTAAAATGTTGAAAGACACTATAGCTAGATAGTAAGAACATTCACTAACAGTTTTGCTAGTTTAGAATTGACAATTGGGAAAGGAAGGGAATGGCCCCGAATTAAGTTGAAGGGATTTAGTGGTGGAATCATGGGTTAAAAATTACTTTAAATCTTTTTTTTAAACATATTTTTATTGATTTCAGAGAGAAAGGGTGAGGGAGAGAGAGAAACATCAACAATGAAAGAGAATCATTGATCAACTGCCTCCCACATTCCCCATTGTGGGGATCTAACCAGCAACCCAGGCATGTGCTCTGAACAGGAATCGAACCGTGACCTTCTGGTTCATAGTCAACACTCAACCACTGAGCCACACTGGCCAGACTATCTTCTATATATTTAAAAGCCTAATATGCAAATTTTCCCCTCTGGAGTTCTACCACGAGTTCGATCACTTGCTATGATGTGCGCTGACCACGAGAGGGCCACGTGGAATGAAGGAAGGGCCCCGGCTGGCAGCCTGTAAGGCCCCATTGCTGGCCAGACTTAGGGACCCTACCTGTGCACAAATTTCGTGTACCAGGTCTCTAGTTTTATGTAATATATGTACTACTATGTTTAATACTTTAAACAATAAAATAAAATTTAAAAATAAAAGGGCAATTCCCCTATAGCAAATAAATGTGTACTCTGGTTTATAAAAAATATATATATATTTTAAAGATTCCTAGTAGGGGGTGTGTGGGAGGAGTGGGGGGGAGGCAGCTAATTGCTGATTCTCTCTGATTGATGTTTCTCTTTCTGTCTCCCTTCTCTGAAATCAATAAAGAATAAATAAAAAATTATAATAAAATGATAGAGAGTATAATTGCATGAAGTGCTTTCGTAAAAATAAGAATGTAAGAGGTTGAATACATTCAACCTTTTACATTCAGGCTGGCCAGGGGACAGTTGGGGATGAGTTTATGCTCTTTATTTTTTATTACCTTTGAGCTCTTACCTATAGGTTTATTTTTAATCATAGCTATACAATATTACATTAGTTTTAGGTGTACAGCATAGTGATTAGACAATTTTATAACTTAAAAAGTGAACAGCACAATAAGTCTAGTACTCACCTGGCACCACACATAGATACGATGATATTATTGACTATAGAATTCCTTTGGCTCTCTGACATCCCCTGAGGGGGTCTTGGATTGCAAGAAGGTGCAGGCCAGTCCAAAGGATGTGGGAAGTTGGCCAGCTGGGGAGGAATGTGGAAAGGCTCCAGGGCATGTCTGGCCTGTCTCGCTCTGTCCCAGGCTCCCACGCCCCCATGGAGTAAGAGTCCTAGCTGGGGAGTTTGGCCAGCCTGCAAACAGCCATCAGCCCCTCACCCATGTTGGCCAGGCCCGCCAGCGGGAATCCCCACCCTGAAGGGGACGTGGCCAGCCTGCAAACCACCACAGGCCCCTTACCCCAGCTGCCCCGTGCCCCAAGGGAACCCCCACTATCATCTAGGACATCCTCAGGGCAAATCAGCCAGCTCCCACCCATGCACCAGGCCTCTGTCTATACTAATAAAAGAATAATATGCTAATTAGACTGGGAGATCTTCCAGGAGACCTTCTGGAAGTTTTTCTGCAGAAAGCCATGGTGGCAGGGACGAGGTAGAGGCGGTTAGAGGCTAAGAGGGGAGGGTAGTTGTGGGTGATCAGGCCAGGATGGGATGGCATTTGTGGGTGATAAGGCTAAGAGGCTAAGAGGGGGGGGCATTGGGGGTGATCAGGACAGTGGGGGGTGGGCAGTTTAGAGTGAGCAGGCCAGCAGGGGAGCAGTTGGCGGAGCACACGGGCATAGGAGGCAGGTTGGGGTGAGCAGGCCAGCAGGTAGAGTAGTTAGGAACAATCAGGTAGGCAGGCAAGTGAGCAGTTAGGAGCCAGCAGTCCTGGATTGTGGGAAGGATGTCCAATTGCCGGTTTAGGCCCGATCCCTGGAACCCAGCAGTAGGACATCCTTCAAGGGGTCCTAAATTGGAGAGGATGCAGTCTAGGCTGAAGGACACCACATCCCCATGCATGAATTTTGTGCACTGAGTCACGAGTCCTATATAATAAAAGGCTAATATGCAAACCAATCAAATGTCAGAACAGCTGGTTGCTATGACATGCACTATCCACTAGAGGGCAGATTTTCAGCTCAGGAGCTGCCCCTGTTGGTCATTGCACTCCTACAGGGGGAGCATCGCTGAGCCAGAATCCCTGAGCCGGACTCACAGCTGAAGAGTGTAATGGTGGTGGCGGGAGCTTCTCTCGCCTCTGTGGCAGCGCTAGGTTGTCCGACTGCTGGCTTAGGCCTGCTCCCCACAGGAATAGGGCCTAAGCCATCAGTTAGACATCCCCCGACAGCTCCTGAGCTGCAAGAGGGTGCAGGCTGAGCTGAAGGACCCCCTCCCACTTCCAGTGCACAGTTTTCGTGCACTGGGATTCTAGTATATAATAATAGTATTGCAACAGACCAGACATAATACTCCAAATGTCTGCTCAGTGTCAATGGGACTTACTTTCTTAGGACAATATACTTCTATTACTGGTAATGTAGACAGTTACTATTGGCTTTTTTCCCAGATCTATGGACACTCTTAGTTCTCATGATAGACAGTTCATGATGCCATCTAAAACACCAAGGTTCCAGTAAATAACTTGTTCCTTGTTCATTTTTGTGAAATCAATGAGAAATGTATATGACCTACTTCTACAGAATGTTGAACATAATTAGTATGTTCAGAAATGTTTTGAGATTTTTCATGAATAGCTTTGAAAAGCTAAATCTTTAGGTTGTTCATTTATTCTTTTTGCTGTGAGGTATCTATTTATCTGGAGCACCTTGACATCAACAAATCACCTTTGATATCACAGATCTAAGTGAATCCCAGGGCTTGTGGTAGTCTGAGGTATCTGTGCTTCCTGCACTTCTAATTCTACCTTTAGAATTCTGTATTGGGTGCCATATATTAAATTTTTATAACACTGTTTTTACCCTAATTATTTTTAAAATTGTATGGTTACCTCTTAGTTAATTGAAAAGCTTTTATCTGTTCTCTTACTGAAACTGCTCTGGATTTTGTAGGTTTTTTTTTATGTTTTAAAAGTCTTGGTGTGTTTTTTTTTGGTAAGTAAACCTCATTGTACAAGTGAATGAAGGAAAGTCAAACCTGTTTGAAATGAAGGTAAGACACTACTCAAGAGACTAACTCTAAAAAATATGTTTTTCCAGTTTCCCCCCCCTCCCAGAGCTCCCCTCCATCCGATTCCCACCCCACCTTCTGCCCTTACCACCCCCCCATTGTCCTCATCCATAGGTGTACAATTTTTGTCCAGTCTCTTCCCGCACCCCCTACTCCTCCTTCTTCCTGAGATTGTCAGTCCACTCCCTTTCTATGCCCCTGATTCTATTACTATATTCACCAGTTTATTCTATTCTTCAGATTTATTATTCACTTGATTTTTAGATTCACTTGTTAATAGCTATGTATTTGTTGTTCATAATTTTTCTTTACTTTTTTCTTCTTCCTCTTTAGCATTTTATATAATACTGGTTTGGTGGTGATGAACTCTTTTAGCTTTTTTCTGTGAAGCTCTTTAACTGCCCTTCATTTCTGAATTATAGTTTTGCTGGGTAGAGTAATCTTGGCTGTAGGTTCTTGCTATTCATCACGTTGAATATTTCTTGCCACGCCCGTCTGGCCTGCATCGTTTCTGTTGAGAAATCAGCTGACAGTCGTATGGGTGCTCCCTGGTAGGTAACTGTTTTTCTCTTGCTGTTTTTAATATTCTCTCTTTGTCTTTTGCTCTTGGCATTTTAATTATGATGTGTCTTGGTGTGTCCTCTTTGGATTCCTTTTATTTGGGGTTCTGTGCACTTCCTGGACTTGTAAGTCTATTTCTTTCACCAAGTGGGAGAAGTTTTCTGTCATTATTTCTTCAAATAGGTTTTCAGTATCTTGCTCTCTCTCTTCTTCTGGCACCCCCACAATTCTGATGTTGGTACACTTGAAGTTGTCTCCAAGTCTCCTTACACGATTTTCATATTTTTGGATTATTTTTTCTTTTTTCCAGTTGGGTGTTTTTTGCTTCTTTGTATTTCAGATTTTTGACTTGATTCTTAGGATTCTCTAGTCTGCTGTTGGATCTCTGTATATTATTTTTTATTTCAGTCAGTGTATGCTTAATTTTAGTTGGTCCTTTCTCATATCCTCAAGAGTCTCACTAAATTTATCAACCTTCCTAGAAAATCCTTGAAAAACCTTATAACCATGGTATTGAACTCTATATCCAGTTGTTTGCTTTCCTCCATTTCTTTCACTTATGACCTGTTTCTTTGTCTCCACATTTTGGTTGCTTCCCTGAGGTGATAGAATGGCTTTGTGTGCTAGGTGTCCTATAGTGCTCAGTGGCTCAGCCTCCCCTGTTACCTGAGGTGGACAATCTTGGTGCACCCATTTGTTGGCTGTGTGCACAGTCTTGTTGTAATTAAGCCTTGATTGTTATTGGTATCACTGGGAAGAATTGACCTCCAGGCCAATTGGCTGTGAAGATCAGCTGTGTCTACGATGGGAGAACTTCTGTGCTAGAGGCACCGTGTGAGACAAGACTTAGCTTCAGTGCTGCTTTGGTTCTCACTGAGTCTGCCCCGTAAGTGTGTGCCTTATGGATCTGAGGAGTTGTAATCTGGATGGTCCTACTCTGATCCCTGGGTATACTGGCTCTTGGATCTCCAAAGAGATGCTAATTTAGCCTCTGCCTAAGGCCACCCAGCAGGAGCTATGGAGAGATCTGTAGATTCCTCTTTGTTTGGGTTTTGATGGTGCCCAGATGAGGCCCAGCTGTGAAGCAATGCAAGCTGCTGTGGGACCTTAGGCCTTCTTTTGGATGTTCTGGGTCTCACTGATTCTGCTGTAGGTAAGTTTAAAATTCAAAGGACCGGGCCATTCATATGCAAAAGTCTTTGGGTTTTGCTTGGATGGGGAGGAATCTCTTGGCAGAGCAAACAGCTATGGCTTTGTGGGGCGGGGTCACAGGGTGGGGCAAACAGTTATGGCTTCCATCAGCCCTAAGAGGCTCCCTGGTTCTCAGTGTCCCACGGTAATCACTGCAAGCACCTCTGAGAGAGAACCACCCTCGAATTTTGCCTGCTGCCAGACAGTCCAGTTTCTTCCCATATGACTCTTGATCCCCAGAATCCTGCCTGGAACTGGAAGTCAGAGCAGTCAGGAGCTTTTTTCTCCCTCCAACTTGAGAAAGCCCACCGTGTACTCAGTTACCAGCCTTCTCTGCGAGCGTGTCTCCATACCTCTGCCTTTCACAGTTTCTGTAAGTCTCAGTGTGCTTTTCTCTTTCCTTCTAGTTGTAGAATTTCCACTCAGCCAGCCTTCCTGTGGTTCTGGATGATGTCTGTTTTGTCTTTTAGTTGTACTTTTGTTATTGTCGTGTGAGGCAGCAGTTTAGGTGTTTACCTATGCTCCATCTTTGTTTCCTAATATTTTGATATAATTTTAATATTTTTGTTTTTTGTGGTATACGCAATATAAAAATAAGTCAACTTCTTTTATATTTGCTCCCATAAGATTATATGGATTGAATATTTATTGAGTACTTTTGCTATGTGCCAGGTACTCTTCTGGGTCTGGGAGTAGAGAGGGTTCAACAGAAAGTAAAATGTAAACAAAAATTGCTTCCCTAATGGAGTTTAAATATGTAGGAGATAGGCTATAAGTAAATAAGGAAAAGTATGTTATCTATATATATAAAAGGCTAATATGCTAAGTGTCTGACCATCTTACCAGTTGTTATGACACTCACTGACTACAGATTTTCAACATGGGATCTGCTGAGATACAGTGACTTAGTAGTAGAAGTTCTCAGGTGATGGACCCTGAAATCAGAGAGGGAGCCCCATTGCTTGCCAGGCCACTTGATTCTTCTTTCAGCCATCGGTTATGTTGTTGCTGGGGCACTGTCGGCCCCGCATATGGTTTATTGCATACTTGCATTTGCAGTCCACACTCTGTATGACAGCAACTTTGCAGGGTGCCCTCTGGTACTCTGGGACCCCTTGGGGGATCTCAGAGAGCCGGTTTTGGCCTAGTCCCCACAGGCAGGCCAAGGGATCCACCTGCTGGAGGGACCTCGAAGTGACCATGGAGGTTGGCTTCAGGGTGTGTCCAGCCTGTCTTGCCCAGTCCTACCCTGCTGGCCACCTTCTAATTAACTTCCTTTCATTGTACATAAATTCATGCACTGGGCCATTAGTTATGATAATAATGCTGTATAGAAAGTTGGAATGTGGAGGGAATATGGGATGTATAGTTTTAAGTAGAAAGCATCATTGTGGAAGCAGTTGTTATAAAAAATTACACAGTGGGAAATATTGTATTAACTTTTTCAATTATGACTTTCAGAATGAGCACTGGATCTCTAAAATGTTTGTAATCACAGTGGTTCTGATGCCATACTGCTAGTGATGGCGATCACTAGTTGGTATCATGCATGGCACCATGGAAGGGGCGGAGAAGCTGCTGGAGCACCTCTGCTTGGCTGTGAAACAGAGTCACCAGACATAATGATGAGTGAAGGGGTGGAATAAAAAAAGAGGAAAGGGAGGAGAGTTTAAGAAGACACTAGGTTTTTATTTTTATTTTTCAAAAAAGTTACGCAGTAATCCCCAATAAGATGTTGGTGGTAGCTTTAGGCAGTGTCCACAGTGGTGACTCATGTTTCTTTTTTAGTCTTTCACCCAAACCAGACAATTAAATTTGTATCTTAACTATGGTGCTGATGTAGTGATAGAATATTTTTTTTGTCTTTACTATGTATGCATTCTTTCCATTTTTTATTTTTTAATTTAATGAATTTATTTTTTTACAATTCTAAAATTTTTTATTTTGATGGAGTCTTTAGGGTTTTCTTTTTTCTCCTTTTTTAGTTTTCCACTTTATTTTTTTTTATTGTTTAAAATATTACATATATTAGTACATATTACCCTCCCCCCCCTTTGATCTGTCCGCAGCCTCCCTTACCCCTGGTCGCATGTCCTCATCCCATCCCACCCACATTGTCTTGTGTCCATTGGTGTGCTTATATGCATGCATATAAGTTCTTTGATTGATCTATTTCCCTCCCTCCCCAATACTCCTCAGCCTTCCTGCTGTGATTTGACAGTCTGTTCGATGCTTTACTGCCTCTGTATGTGTCTTTTTGTTCATCAGGTTATAATATTGTTTATTTTCCATAAATGAGATCATGTGGTATTTTTCTTTCATTGCCTGTCTTATTTCACGTAACATAATGCTCTCCAGGCCCATCCGTATTGCTGCAAATGGTAAGAATTCCTTCTTTATTAAAGCAGCATAATATTCCATTGTGTATATATACCACCGTTTTCTAATCCATTCATCTGCTGATGGGCATTTAGGCTGTTTCCAAATCTTAGCTATGGTAAATTGTGCTGCAACGAACATAAGGAGTCATATATCCTTTCTGATTGATGTTTCTAGTTTCTTGGGATATGTTCTATAAGTGGGATTACTGGGTTTAATGGGAGCTCCATTTTGTTATTTATTTAATCTTTATTGTTCAGATTATTACAACTGTTCCTCTCCTCCCCCACACCATAGCTCCCTTCCACCGGATTCCCATCTCTCCCTCTGCCCTTACTTCTCCCCACCCCCCGCCATTGTTCTCATCTATAGGTATATGATTTTTTTCCAGTCTCTCTGCACTCCTCTTACCTTTTCGCCCAGAGAATTGTCAATCTATTCCCTTTCTGTGCCCCTGATTCTATTATATTTACCAGTTTATTCTGTTCATTAGATTTTTAATTCACTTGATTTTTAGATTCACTTGATAGATATGTATTTGTTGTTCATAATTTTTATCTTTCCCTTTTACTTCTTCTTCCTCTTCTTAGAGTACCTTTCAGAATTTCATATAATACTAGTTTGGTGGTGATGAACTCCTTTAGTTTTTTATCTGTGAAGCTCTTTATCTGACCTTCAATTCTGACTGATAGCTTTGCTGGGTAGAGTAATCTTGGTTGTAGGTTCTTGCTATTCATCACTTGGAATATTTCTTGCCTCTTCCGTCTGGCCTGCATAGTTTCTGTTGAGAAATCAGCTGACAGTTGTTACCCTTGTAGGTAACTAACTGTTTTTCTCTTGCTGCTTTTAATATTCTCTCTTTGACTTTTGCTGTTGGTATTTTAATTTATGATGTGTCTTGGTGTGATCCTCTTTGGATTCCTTTTTTTGGAGGTTCTGTGAGCTTCTTGGACCTGTAAATCTATTTCTTTCACCAGGTGGAGGAAGTTTTCAGTCATTATTTCCTCAAATAGATTTTCAGTAACTTGCTCTTCCTCTTCTTCTGGCACCCCAATAATTCTGGTGTTGGTATACTTGAAGTTGTCTCAGAGGCTCCTTACACTATCTTCAAATTATTGGATTCTTTTTTCTTTTTGCTTTTCTATTAGAATGTTTTCTGTTTCTTTGTATTTCAAATCTTTGACTTGAGTCTTGCGTTCCTCTAGTGTGCTGTTAGGTCTTTGTATAATATTTTCTATTTTAGTCAGTGTATGTTTAATTTCTAGTTGGTCCTTTTTTATCTCTAATTGTACCTTTTTCATCTCTTCTTTGGTCATGTTAAATTTATCCATCTTTTATAGGAAATTCTTGAAAAACCTTATAACTGTGGTTTTGAACTCTATATCCAGCCATTCGTTTTCCTCCATTTCTTTTGTTTGTGATATGTTTCTTTGTCTCCACATTTTCGCTTCTTCTCTGAGTTGGTAGAGTAGCTTTGTGTGCTTGGCGTCCTATATGGCCCAGTAGCTATGCCTCCCCAGTTGCCTGAGATCGACTCTCTTGGTGCACCCCTTTATGGACTGTGTTTACAGCCTTGTGTAAGTCTTGATTGTTGTTGGTATCACTGGGGGGAATTGACCTCCAGGCCAATTAGTTGTGAGGATCAGCTGTGTCTATACCAGGAGAACTTCTGTGCTGGAGTCAGGCTTATGATACAAGACTTGCAAGATTGCAAAAGCCTCATTGTTCAGCTTAGATGGTGCAGAGTTTCAGGGCTGAGCAGACAGCCTTGGCTTCCCGTCAGTCCTGCCTTATTCGGCCCCTGGGTCTCAGTGTCCCTCAGTAATCTCTGAAGCCCTCTCTGTGCGCACTCACTCGTCTCCAGGCCTTTGCTTTTCCGGCCCCCTTGAGTTTCCATGTGCTCTGGGGACCCGTATGAGTCTGGGTCCCCAGGTTCTCGTCTGGAACTGAAGTTCAGTGCTGTTGGGCGTTTCTGTCTCCCTTTCCCTAGAGGAAGCCAGCCAAGCACTCGGTTGCTTGTTCTCTCTACGCGTGTGTCTCTGTACCTCAGCTTTTTGCAGCTCCCCTGAGTCTCCATGAGCCCCTCTCTTTCCTTTAGTTGTAGAATTTCTGCTCAGCCAGCTTTCCTGTGGTTCTGGATGTTGTCCGTTCTTTTAGCTGTAGTTTTGAAATTGTTGTGTGAGGCAGCAGTTTAAGAGTTCACCTATGCCGCCATCTTGGTTTCTCTCTCCATTTTTAGTTTTTTTGAGGAAACTCCATACTGTTCTCCACAGTGGCCGTACCAGTCTGCATTCCCACCAGCAGTGCACGAGGGTTCCTTTTTGTCCACATCCTTGCCAGCACTTGTCCTTTGTTGATTGACGGTTGCCATTCTGACAGGCGTGAGATGGTACCGCATTGTTGTTTTGATTTGTATCTCTCGGATATTTAGTGATTTTGAGCATGTTTTCATGTGTCTCTTAGTTTTCCTTCTGTCTTCTTTTGAAAAGATTCTATTTAGATCTGTTGCCCATTTTTTTATTGGATCGTTTATCTTCCTTTTATTAAGTTGTATAAGTTGGCTGTAGATGTTGGAGATTAAACCTTTATCAATGATAATATTTGCAAATATGTTCTCCCATACAGTGAGCTTTCTTGTTGTTTTGTTGATGGTTCCTTTTGCTATGTAAAAGCTTTTTATTTTGATGTAGTCCCATTTGTTTATTTTCTCGTTAGTTTCCATTGTCCTAAGAGTGGTGTTGGTGAAGAAATTGCTTTGGCATATGTCTGAGATTTCTCTGCCTGTGGATTCCTCTAAGATTTTCCATCTTATGTTTAAGTCCTGTATCCATTTTGAGTTAATTTTTGTGTATGGTGCAAGTTGGTGGTCTAGTTTCATTTTTTTGCATGTATCTGTCCAATTTTCCCAGCACCATTTATTGAAGAGACTGTCTTGACTCCATTGTATGTTCATGCCTCCTTTGTCCAATATTAATTGAGCATAGTGGTTTGGGTGGATATCTGGATTCTCTATTCTATTCCATTGGTCTATATGTCTGTTCTTGTGCCAGTGCTAAGCTGTTTTGAGAACAGTGGCTTTGTAGTACTGCTTGAAATCTAGTATTGAGATCCCACCTACTTTGTTTTTCTTTCTTCATTCTATTTTTTAAAGGTAGGTTGTAAAAAATGTAGTCAGCTATCATTAATAGCTTTATAATCATTTATAAATTTTTTTGATTTGAGAGAGAGGACGGAAAGAAACACCAATTTGTTCCACTTACGCATTTATTGATTTTTTAAAAAATATATTTTATTGATCTTTTACAGAGAGGAAGGGAGAGGAATAAAGAGTTAAAAACATCAGTGAGGGAGAAACAACTATCGTCTCCCTCCTGCATACCCCCTTCTGGGATGTGCCCACAACTAAGATACACGCTCTTGACCGGAATCGAACCTGGGACCTTTCTTTCCACAGGGTGACAGTATATCCACTGAGCCAAACCAGTTAGGGCTATTGTTTGATTTTTTTTATGTGCCATGGCCTGGTATTGAACCTCCAAGTTGGCATATCTGGAAGATGCTCTAACCAACTGAACTACTCGGTCATGTCATGATCATTTGAATTTTCAGTTTTGTTTTTTTCCATTATATTCTTGGGAAAGAATGTTAAAAGTATCAAAACATTAAACTACCAACAGATAAAATAGAAACATTTGAGAATTTGTTATTTTTAAACCTATGGTTGTTTTTGGAAGTAGTTGTACAGTTTAGGAAAGGAGGAAGAAGATTGTAAAACCAGAAAATTTTCTTTTTTTTTTCTCCCTTGTCTTTCTACCTGCTGTATACTAGTAGTAGGAACTAATATGAATTTCTAAGCGTTTATTATGTAGTCTTTTATAGCTGTACTAGAGGCCTGGTGCACAAAATTTGTGTATGGGGAATGGTGTCCCTCAGCCCAGTCTACACCCTTTCCAATCTGGGATCCCTTCGGGGATATCCGACTGTCAGTTTAGGGATCGGGCCTAAACTGGCAGTTGGACATCTCTCTCACATTCTGGGATCACTGGCTCCTAACCGCTCGCCTACCTGTCTGATCACCTCCTATCCGCTACCTTGCCAGCCTGATTGATGCGTAATTGCTCCCCTGCTGGCCTCATGACTCCCAAATGCCCTCCCCTGCCGTGACCCACCTCCTCCGCGCTGCATGGAGTCACAGGATCCCCAGGCCTCACAGCATGGAGCAGTCCCCAGGTCCCGCCTCAACTGTGTGCTCGGCCTTTATTATATAGGATAATGTACTACTTCTTAGTGTACAAAGCAGTGAACTGATTATTTAGGACTTCGTTAAAATAAATGACTAGCAGTATAATCAACATCTAAATACAAATGAGGAAGAGTATTCAAAATTTTAGGCAGTTGGCCGAGTTTCAATCAGAGTTGTTAAAAGAACTTTCATTTGGATGCTTTTGTGAATAGTTTTTGCAAATTCATGTTTACCTTGTACCTAATAAGAAACATAATTAGACATACTACATTTAATTAGGTACTGTTTGTAATTGTACTTTAAAATTAAAGACTTAACTTATTTGTTGTAATTATGTCAATTTATTTTAAAGTTGTCCAAACGCTCATATCTTAATCATTTGTATGCCATAAGCGTCTATAGATGGAAGTGGTGGACATTTTTTAATTAAATAGTGGCAGTTAACTGGTTAAATTTGCACACTGTTAGAAGAGCCTCAGATAATAACATGGCAAATTTAAACTATCCCTTTCATATTTTCTTTTCTCCAGTATTCTGAGTGTGTGCTTTTTGAAAATTTATCTTTTAGGCTTAATGGGGCTGTTTGAAAAACGTCGCTTCAGAAAATTCCTAGTATATGTTGCCAACTTCGATGAAAATGATGCTAGAACGTTTGAGGGCATTGATCCTAAGAAGACTGCAATGAGAGAGGTGTATAAGAAATTTGATTTGGGCCAAGATGTTATAGATTTTACTGGTCATGCCCTGGCGCTTTACAGAACTGATGAGTAAGTTTTCTGGTTTTTAGATGTATATATTTTTTGGAATGCTAACTGAATTTCCTAGTTCTCCAATGTGGAAATTCTAGCTAAACAAATATATAGCCATGTCATACACTGAAAGAAGAGGTTCTATTTGCAAATTGATGTTAGAACTTTATAAGTAAAATGCAAAGGTAATGAGTTGAAATCACTGCAGAAAAAGATCTTAAATTGAAAACAAGAATGAAAACCAAAGCCTTTGTAATATTTATTTCCTCTTCTCCAGCTATTTAGATCAACCGTGTTGCGAAACCATTAATAGGATTAAACTTTATAGTGAGTCTTTGGCAAGATACGGGAAAAGCCCATACCTTTATCCACTGTATGGCCTTGGAGAGCTACCACAAGGATTTGCAAGGTAAGAGCCCATATTTAACCTATTTGCTAAAACCCCACTGATTCTGAACTTCATCTTCAACAGAAGTATATGAGATTCGGTTGTGAAAAATGAGACAAGATAATGTGAATAATGAGATGCTTTTTATTTTTGAAGTAAAATTCACATACAACAAAACCACATAGCCACAATAAAAATGTTGTTTGATAAATGTATAAACTTGTGTAATAAAAACTCCAGTATCAAGATAACCTTTTTCTCATTCAAGAAAATTTCCTTGTATCATCTCATAATCACCCCTCCCAACCATACAATTACATTTGTAATTTCTATCACTATAAAATACTTTTTGTCTGTTTATTTTTTATATAAAAGGGATAATATAATATGCACTCATTTGTGTCTGGCCTTAATATTTTTGAGATTCATTTATGTTGATACACATGGTTGTGGTAGTTCATTTGAAAAGTATTTAGTAGTATTCCATTATGTTAATATACCCCCTTGCCTTTATGGATACTTGAGTGATTATACCACTTTATACTCAGCAATGCCTGAGAATTTTAGTCCTTCATATGCTTATCAACATTTGTATTGTCAGTCTTTTTAATTGAAACTCTAACCCGGTGTGAAATGATATCTCATTATGGTTTTAATTTACATTTCTTGAGGAATAATATTTATCACCTTTTCATGAGCTTGTTGGCAGTTTAGTATAATTTTGTGGTGTGATTGTTCATGTCTTCTGTACATTTTTAAAGATTGGGTTGTCTTGTTTGTGATATGTAGGAGATCTTGATGTATCCTGGCATCAAGTCTTTTTTTTTAAAAATATATTTTATTGATTTTTTTACAGAGAGGAAGGGAGAGAGATAGAAAGTCAGAAACATCGATGAGAGCCATCGATCAGCCGCCTCCTGCACGCCCCACAGTGGCGATGTGCCCGCAAGCAAGGTACATGCCCCCAACCGGAATCGAACCTGGGACCTTTCAGTCCGCAAGCCGACGCTCTATCCACTGAGCCAAACCGGTCTTGGCAATGGCATCAAGTCTTTTGTCAGATATATGCAATAAAATGTTTTCTTTTAAAAAAATATTTTTATTCATTTCAGAGAGAAAGGGAGAGGGAGAGAGGGAAACATCAATGATGAGAGAGAATCATTTTTCGGCTGCCTCTTGCATACCCTACACTGGGGATCAAGCCCACAACTCAGGCATGTACCCTGACTGGGAATTGAACCTTCCTTCCTCTCCCGGTTCATGTCAGTGCTCAGTCACTGTGAGCATAAAGATGTTCTCTTAGTCTTTTTCTAAAAGCTTTATAGTTTTATCTTTGTATTTCAATCTGTGGTTCATTTTGAAATAATATTAGTGTATGGGGTGAGGTAGGGCTCATAGTTCACTTTTCTCATACCGATATTTAGTTGTTCTAGCACCATTTGTTGGAAAGATTTCTTTTTCCAGTTGTTTTGGTGCCTTTGAGGAAAATCATTTGATGTGAGAGAGACATTGAAAGAGAGAAACTTTGATGTAAGACAGAGACATATTGATGGGTTGTTTCCCCAATGCAACCCAACCAGAGCTGGGGATCGAACCTGCAACCCAGGTTTGGATTACCCTTGACTGGAAATTGAACCACGGCCCTTCAGTGCTTGGGCTGATCCTGGAAACCACTGAACAACTCTGGTCAGGGCTATCCTTTTAATTTTAAAATTCAGTTTGTGTGTATGAATTTGTGTATGTTATCTGTCACTACTAGTTTGTGTTGTATATATAGTGTGCGTTTTCTTTTAGCTATTTTAAAAACTTCTATAGGTTTTGGCACTTGCATTAGGATTTGTCTGGTGTGTTTTTGCTTTGCATTTGTTAAATCTCTTGAACGTGTAAGTTCATTTTTCATATCAAATTTGTAATTTTTAAATCATTCTTTTCAGATATTTCATCCCATGTTCTTTCCTCCCGAGACACCAATTATTTGTATATTAGATTCTTAGTGTTATTCCATAGAAACATCAGTGATAGAAAATCATTAATTGGCTGCCTACTGTATACCCCCTACTGAGGATGGAGCCTGCAACCTGGGCATGTGCCCTGACCGGAAATTGAACCTTGATCTCCTGGTTCGTAGGTCGATGCTCAACTACTGAGCCATGCTGGCTGGGCTCTACTGATTTTTAGAGAGAGAAAGAAAGAAACATCAATTTGTTCTAGCCATTATACATTCATTGGTTGATTCTTGTGCCTACACTGGGGATTGAACAACATTGGCCTATGAAGAGGATGCTCCAATCAACTGAGCTACTTGGCCAGCATTGCTCATTTTTTTTTTGTCTATTTATTCTCTCTCCTTACTTCATTGGATAATGCCTGTTCATTTATCTTCGAGTTCACTGACTCTTATTTCTCTTATTTCCAATAGGCTGGTAATCCCATTCAAGTGTTTTTTTTTTCAATATTGTACTTTGTAGATATAGAATTTCTATTTTCAGATACAGTTTTAATTTATCTTGTGAGATTCTGTGTAACTCATTTTGACTCTCCAAAATATATTTATAACATTTTTGAACATGTATTCTTGAACAAGGATGTTTGCAAATTTTTTTTTTTTTTGTTAATCCTCACCTGAGGATATTTTTTTCAATTTATTTTTAGAGAGAATCAGAGGGAGGAAGGAGGAAGGGAGGGGGGAGAGTGAGAGACAGAGAAACATTGATGCTTCCCCTACATGCCCAAATTGTGAACCTGCAATGCTTGATGAGGAATTGAACCCACAACCCTTCGTACATGGGCTGACACTCTTAACCACTGAGTCACTGATCCGGATATTCTTGATTATATTTTTAATGGTTGTCTTTAACCTTCATTTTTTTTTTTTAAAGTAGTAATATGGGTCAGTTTATGTTGATTGCATATCCTCTTTGGAATATATATATATATATTTATATCTTGCAATTTTTAGTGTATAGGACATATATGCTGGAGTCTTTCTCTGAAGAGTATTAATTTTCAAATAGATAAATTCACTTTGAATTTTGGAGGATTTTATGCCTTTTTAAAGGGGATCTTTTGTTCTTGGCTAAATTATTAGTCTTGGTACAGTAGGTGTGGTTCTAGGCTTTTCTTGGGAAGCCCAGGGTGTCTGCCAAGCTCCTAATTTAATAAGGCAGTTTCAAACTTCGTTTGTCCTTATGACCCACAGCTGTAATCTGTGCTCAAGTATTTCTGGTTTTCAGCTGCTGCTTTTTTGCTGGCTTTCCTGGAATCTTCCTCATGTGCAAGTACTTCTGGAGTTAGTTAAGGATGGAAGAAATTTTAGAGATGTGGTGTTACTGTTTGTAGGATTCCCCCCTCCTCTGAGCCCCCAATTTTCATCTCCATTAACCCCAAATTCTATCATATGTCATCTTAAAACAATAAGACCACAGGCTTTTTGCTTGTTATAGCTATTCCATGTTATAAGGCCTGGGGAGTTCTTTCCCTCAGGGAAGACTCATCTATATAAACTACATAAAGATTTCATCCAGTTGCCTCTTGTCAAGTTTTCCCCCAGCTTCTGCCTGCATTTAGTCACTGTTCAATGCCTCTTGATAGTTTTATTTATATGCAAGAGGATTAGACACATTTAAGCTATTCTTTCATTATTGGTCTTTTTTTTTTACTTGATATTATTGAATATGATACATCTTTACATGGTTTTCATTATTTTTTATAATTGATGCTTTAATGACACTTAAACTAATGCTTTTTGTAAGAAAATTGAGCAGATATATTTCTCATAATTCTTTAAAATCTAAGAAAGTAGACTTTAGTAGAAACAAAATTATAAATTACCAATTGTAATTTAAAAAATTTTCTAGGCTAAGTGCTATTTATGGAGGTACCTACATGCTGAATAAACCAATTGAAGAAATAATTGTGCAAAATGGAAAAGTGATTGGTGTTAAATCTGAAGGAGAGGTAAAGTAGCATTTATAATTAAAATATACTTTGTTCTCAAGAAGAAAACATTACTTAATAAGTACTTAAATTTGGTATGGACACTGATGCTAGATTTCAGACTACATGGATATCTGATTTCTTATAATAAACTAGTATTCATTATGATTAGGGACTAGTTACTGAGTTTGTTTTAAGAAAACGGATCAATACTTCGTTGTGTTGATTGTTGCATCTTCTTGAGACCATAAAATATGCATTGTGGATGAGTGCTAAGTGGTTTATACTGTGGGTTGATACCTGTCTCAAATTTATTTAAATTTAGCTTCATTAGTACCACTTACATTTGTTGAAATTGGGCTTACTAGGCAATACTGTTTTGTTATTATCTATCTATATATATAAAAGCCAAGTGACGAGAACAAGGGAATGACTGGTTATGATGTGCACTGCGGTGGCTGGCTAGACCCAACCCGTGTATGAATTTGTGCACCGGGTCTCTAGTAATTTAATAAACTGTTAAATATTAATGTTTTTTAAAATATATTATTTTTTAATATATTTGTTGATTTCAGAGAGAAAGGAGTGGGAGAGAAGAGAAAGAATCATCAATGATAAGAGAGAATCATCAGTTGGTTGCCTCCAGCATGCCCATACTGAGGATTGAGTCTGCAACCTGGGCATGTGCCCTGACCAGGAATTGAACTGTGACCTGGTTCATAGGTTGATGCTCAGCCACTGAGCCATGCTGGCCTGGCAACAGTGTTGTTAGGTTCATTTGTGGAGCTGGCTAGGTGGAGTTTTGAGTAGTGTCTTAAGTTTGAATTGAATAGAAATCATAGTTAATTAAAAATACACATTTTTATTTATTTTGGAGAGGGAGAGAGAATCATTGATCAGCTTGTCTCTTGTATGCCCCCTACAGGGATAGAGATCACAACCTGGGCATGTGCTCTATGTGCTCTAACTGGGAATTGAACTGTGACCTCCTAGTTCATTGGTTGATGTTCAACCACTTGAGCTACACGTGCCAGGCATAGAATCTTGTTGAAGGGCATATTCTGATTCAGTAAATGTTCAGAGGTGGGGCTAACATTTTCTTCCAGGCTCTCAGGCGAGGCAGATGCTATTGGTTTGCAAATCAGATTATTCCACTTCCATGAACTATTGCCTCTTAAAAATAGAAATGCTCACAAAGGAAACTCAGAAACTAAGTTATAAAGAATACACACACACACACATTTTCTTTTTTATTGGTTTCAGAGAGGAAGGGAGAAGGATAGAGAGATAGAAACATCAGTGATGAGAATCATTGATTGGCTGCCTCCTATATGCCCTACACTGGGGATGGAGCTTGCAACCAAGGCATGTGCCCTGACCAGGAATTAAACTGGCAACCTCTTGGTTCCTGGGTCAGGAACCACTGAGCCATGCCTGCTGGGCACAATAGAATGAAGTATTTTTTAACACCTTAATATTTATACATTTAGGACCTATCAAATTGGGTAAGTCCTATATGTATTCTATATTAAATGCTCTACATTAAATATTTTGGTATTCTATGGGTTAAAACCATATAAGCAATACTCAATAGTTGGCCATCTGAACTTCTGTTGCAGATCTTTTGTTAACTACCTTATGCCTTTTCAGCTTAATAGGTTTGGGAAATTTGGTTAATGTTTTTATTTGCTATCTAAAAGTCCAATTTAAATCTTCACATGAGGATATGTTTTTATTGGTTTTAGAGGAGGGGCGGGCACTGATTATTGCTTTCCATATGTGCCCCAGCTGAGATTAAACCTTTAGCCTTTTAGTTTACAGGATGATGCTCCAACCAACTGAGCCGCTTGCCAGGGCTCAAAGTCTTTTTTATTGCATGCTCACCCCTTCCCTCATATTCTTCTTTGTTACACACAGCTGGTGCTACTTAGGAAATTTCAAGGCTTTGATATACAAGGGAAATAGACTGTAATATATATCTTGCAACTTAAGTTTTACTTAAAAAAGCCTAGTGTTAAAATGGTATTTTGGTCTGTTTGTAATGCTGGTACTATTTATGGAACATTTTACTAAAGAGTCTTTACTTGGTACTTCTCATATAATGACAACTCCTAATTACACTGTTTCATTTTATCCTAACAACCACCCTTTGAGATTGCAAAAACCCAGGAATATGAACACTGATCTGCCTATTCTAAAACTTTTGAACACTGCAACAGTTTTCCTAATATTTGAATAGGGTTTAGAATTAATGAATCTGTTCCAGGGAAATTTGTAGAGATTGTTGGCAGAGATAATTTTAATAGTTATAATTCAATAAATTTCTGCAATTAATGTGAGGACAGTGAGAGATTATGTTAGAGAGACAATGGCATCACTATACTGTCTAAAAATATCATGGACACTAAATATAACATCTTTAAATGTTTTGTTAACAGATTGCTCGTTGTAAGCAGCTCATCTGTGACCCCAGCTATGTAAAAGATCGGGTAGAAAAAGTGGGTCAGGTGATCCGGGTTATCTGTATCCTCAGTCACCCCATCAAGAACACCAATGATGCCAATTCCTGCCAGATCATTATTCCGCAGAACCAGGTCAATCGGAAATCAGGTAAGTTTTGGAGAGCAGCAGATGTCATCACATTAAATGGACAAATTAAATTAGCCTAGGAGTCCTGCCTCAGGTTTGCATCAACTGCTTTGGACCTTCATCTGTAGGAATTCAGAGGCTGAACTAAGATGAGCAGTTCAGTTTCTCCCGTTCCAACATTATGTGTCTACAAAGGCTTAACTTTTAGTGATGCCACTATTTTGAGATGATGCTAGTGGGAACTTATTATTTATATCTAATTTTTAACAGTCTTCTTAAATTTCTCTAAGATCAGGATTTCTAAAATACTAATTCCTGACTTATTAGCTTTAACCAGCAGTTTTATTTACTACTTCTAAGAAAAATTCAACTAAAAAGGGGTTTTGGCTTTGAAATAGACAATTAAAAGACATCTGTATTTATTTATTTATTTTTTCTGTATAGGAATCCAAATCACAGAAGATTTATTACTAGAATAAAGGGACTTGTACTAAAGTAATCTTTAAAGGGTTTCCATGCAGCTTCCTCAGTTGGTGAAAGTAACGAAAGGGAGCCCAGTAATTGTTTTCTATTTTAGAAGTTAATGTAATTACTTAGTGGTATACAGACAAGTAGACCTATGGAAATATATGAGTTTATTATGCCACCTCAAGAATAATTTTTGCTGATTTGTAATTTTATATTAATTATGTGAGAAATTAATATAGAAGGTCCCCACTTAACGATGGTTTGACTTAACGATTTATCAAGTTGGTACAAAAGTGATTAACTATACAACCATTGTTTTTTCTTTTGAACACTGTATTGAATAAATTGATATACTCAACACTATTACAAAATAGACTTTGTGTTAGATATTTTTGCCAATTATAGGCTAATGTCACTCTTCTGAGCACATTTAAGGTATGCTAAGCTAAGCTATGATGTTTGGGAGGTTAGATGTATTAAATGTATTTCTACTTCCGGTATTTATGAAGGGCTTATCAGGATATAACTCCTCTGTAAGTTGTGGAGCATCTGTACTTAATGAAACCTTTGTTCGCCATTCAAAACATTTTGCAATGCAAGGTTCAGAGAGGCAGAAGACCCCAGAGCAGTTAATATGGTTTGCCAGGTTTGCACAGTTAACTGTGACAATGCTGGGAAGAGAAATTTCATTTTCAAGACTAGCAGTTTACTGCCACATAAATCCTTGATCTCCAAAAGGCTTAACAGTTGAATATTAGCATATTCTATGACCCTGTTTGCCTCATACATAGAACTTAAGCTCAGAAAGTATTGTCTATTCCAAGTAATTTTAATTCACACCACGAAATACGGGAGAATCCTGAGTGAACACACCCGATGCCCACATTTTACAAACCTTGGCAGTGAGATGCCATTACTTGTTTCCAGATATCTATGTCTGCATGATCTCCTCTGCACACAATGTGGCAGCACAAGGGAAGTACATTGCCATAGTCAGCACAACTGTGGAGACCAAGGAACCCGAAAAAGAAATCAGACCAGCTTTGGAGCTCTTGGAACCAATTGAACAGAAGTAAGTGACGTGTTCATTTATATCAGCTAAAATCCTAGGTTAATTTTGACTCCATGCTGGGGCAAACCTAATGAAAAGAAGGAAAAAACCATCATCTCCACCAGTCTCATCCTTCGGGTTTTGAATTTCAGGCAAAGTAGTGAATGGATGTGGGGTCAGCTCACCTGCTCACTTAATTCTTTTTCTCTTTTAGATTTGTTAGCATCAGTGATCTGCTTGTACCAAAAGATTTGGGCACAGAAAGCCAGGTGAGTGCGGTGATCTGAAAAGGGTATTACCACGTTTTGTTGGGAGATTGCCTTAGTTTCAAGTCTTTTTAATTTTTATTTTCAGATCTTTATTTCCCGTACATACGATGCTACAACTCACTTTGAGACAACCTGTGATGACATTAAAGACATCTATATGAGGATGACAGGATCAGAGTTTGACTTCGAGGAAATGAAGCGCAAGAAAAATGACATCTATGGGGAAGACTAACAGCAGTACATGTTATCATCTAATTAGGACAGACTTAAAATTTGGCAAATAATGCATATTGTATGAAATCAATATTGTAAGGCCTGCTTTTATAATCCAAACTGAGAGATTGCAGAGCACTGCACCAGTCAATATTCCTCCCCTTTCTAATATCATGTATTAACTTGTATTCATGGAGTGGCTGTTCAGAATTGGCAGGTGACCATATTCTGTACTGTTTAACCAATGCTGGCTTTTTTTTCTAGTGAAGGATAAGTTTTAAAAAAAACATTGTATACTGATACAAAGATCTTGATACAGTATTTGTATCTTTTAATCAGTGTAGCCTTTACAGTTATGTGCTTCTGCTGCTCAAGAGCTGGACCAGTACAATTTGCGTGCCATCTGTCAATATTAAGCAGATTTGAAATCAAATATTTCATAATTTGGGAAAGCGTACGGAAATTTACATTTTGGTCCTGTCAAGTATTATGATAGTGTCCACATAGCCTCACCACAGGTATGGTTTATGTGGGCTTAAAATTCTAATTGAACTCCAGACTTTGAGTCATTTTGGGGGAAGCCTGTGTGGTGTTTTAATCTAATTGATGAGCGCAAAGGAGATAGAAACCTATCATAAAGCAGGTAAATGTAGAAGCTTCTATCATATCCCAGATGTGGCCTTTTCACGGACCAAGCTGCAATGCAGTATTGATTTGACAGAGCCTCTCCTTCAATGATGTCTGCCTCAAAATGGCTCAAAATGATTTATGTACTGCAAAATAAAGTCAGACTCTGGAAACCAAGTCCCTTTCAATTGGTCTGTTTGTTCCCTGGTGTTTAAGAGCTGTAAGTATTGTGCTGGCCATGATACAATTGTTTATTTCCCTCAGTAGAGCTGAAACTGATGCTAAGAGAGATGCTGGAGTGGAACTGTGCTGTTACTAACATGTGAAGATTCAAACTTGGATGGATAGAGAAGCAAGTCTGGCTTCACTGTGAGTAGATCCTAATTATATTTTTGACTCAGTATAACTGAAACTCTTGATAATCTTTTTTTTTTTTTTTTTTTGGTTAATTCTCACCCAAAGGTATTTTTCCATTAATTTTTAGAGAGTGGAAGGGGAGAGGCAAAGACAGAAAGGAAGAAATATTGATGGGAAAGAGAGAGACGTGATTGGGTTGCCTACCGAATTTGCCCCAACCAGGACCAGGGATGGAGTCTGCCACCAAGATACATGCCCTTGACTGGAATCAAACTCAAGGCCATTTACTCTGAAGACCTACGCTTAGATACTTAGATACTCTTACAGTACTAAGTACTAAGTACTCTTGTTCAAATACAAGTGAATTGCCTTTGATAATTCTGCTTATAGGTAGCATTTGTAAGAGAACAAGGTAATTATCAGGTGGATAGGTGCTTTAAAGATTTTCATATAATTTCAATTGTAATAAATTATTTTTAACTAGAATCTCCTTTCTCTGATAGCATATACAATAATAGCTATGGGACGAATGAAGACATCTTAACAGTATTCTCATAGGCTGAACGTTGATTTTTTTTAAAATTAAATCTTTATTCAGATTATTACATTTGTTTCTCTTTTATCCCCTCCATAGCACCCCTCCACCCAGCTCCCACCCTTTCCTCTGCCCTTACCTCCCTCCCATTGACCTCATCCATAGGTATATGATTTTTGTCCAGTCTCTCCCTGTACACCCCTCAGCCCTTTCCCCCTGAGAATTATCAGTCCACTCCCTTTCTGTGCTCCTGATTCTATTATATTCACCAGTTTATTCTGTTGATCAAATTTTAATTCACTTAATTTTTAGATTCACTTGTTGATAGATATGTATTTGTTCATAATTTTTTGGCTTTTACCTTTTTTTTCTTCCTCTTCTAAAAGAGTACCTTTCAGCATTTCATATAATACTGGTTTGGAGTTGATGAACTCCTTTAGCTTTTTCTTATCTGTAAAGCTCTTTATCTGCCCTTTAATTCTGAATGATAGCTTTGCTGGATAGATTATTCTTGGTTGTAGGTTCTTGCTATTCATCACGTTGAATATTTCTTGCCATTCCCATCTGGCCTGCATCATTTCTGTTGAGAAATCAGCTGACAGTCGTATGGGTGCTCCCTTGTAGGTAATGAACTGTTTTTCTCTTGCTGCTTTTAATATTCTCTCTTTCTCTTTTGCTCTTGGCATTTTAATTATGATGTGTCTTGGTGTAGTCCTCTTTGGATTCCTTTTATTTGGGGTTCTGGGTGCTTCCTGGACTTGTAAGTCTATTTCTTTTACCAGATATGGGAAGTTTTCAGTCATTATTTCTTTAAATAGGTTTTCAGTATCTTGCTCTCTCTCTTCTTCTGGCACCCCCACAATTCTGATGTTGGTACGCTTGAAGCTGTCCCCGAGGCTCCTTACATTATCTTTACATTTTTGGATTCTTTTCTCTTCTTGCTTTTCCAGTTGAATGTTTTCTGCTTCTTTATATTTCCAATTTTTTACTTGATTCTTGCCTTCCTCTAGTCTGCTCTTAGGACTCTGCATAATATTTTTTATTTCAGTCAGTGTCTCTAGTTGGTCCTTTTTCATCTCCTCTTGGCTCTCACTAACTTTATCCAGCTTTTCTAGCATATTCTTGAAAAACCTTACAAGCGTGGTTTTGAACTCTATATCCAGTCGTTACTTTTTTTTGTGATTCCTTCCCTTGTCTCAGCATTTTCACTATGCCGGGAGAACTGTGTTGGATTCAGCCTTATACCAGACTTGCAAAATCGAAGAAGCCTCTGTTGAGCTTGGGATGGGTGGAGTCTCAGGGCTTAAGGGACCGCCTTGCCTTCCAGTCGGCCCTGCCCTCCACGGCCCCTGAGTCTCACGTGACTGGGTAATCGCTGGAGCCGTCCTTGTGCGTGCGCGCGCGCCTGCAGTGCCTCTAGACCGCTGCCTTTCCGGCTCCCCGGCGCTCCAGGACCACACGAATCTAGGTCCCCAGGGTTTCACCCGAAATAGGGGCTTAGTGGAGTCAGAAGTGGCACAGTTGGGAGGGTCTGTCTCCCGCCCACTCTCGAAAGCCAGCGGCACAATCAGCAATCTGTCCTCTGCGCAGTGCCATGCGCGCCACCAGCCCTCAGATCTTTTGCGACTCCCCTAAATTTCCGCGCACCTCTCCCTTTTCACAGTCCAAACTCCACCTGTGTGACTTTCGGCTGGATCTGGGGTTTAGTGTCGTAGGATAAGGGGTTCAATGCCTTTGAGAGTCTTCGTTTCCTTCCTGTCAGAGAAAACCAGCCAGGTACTCCAGCACCCACTCTCTCCACGTGCGTGTCTCCGTACCTCAGCTTTTTGCAGCTCCTCTGGGTCTCTGTGAGCCCCTCTCTTTTCCTCTAGTTGTAGAATTTCCACTCAGCCAGCTTTCCTGTTGTTCTGGCTGATGTCCGTTCTGTCTTTTAGTTGTAGTTTTGAAATTGTTGTGCGAGGCAGCAGTGTAGGTGTTTACCTATGCCACCATCTTGGATTCTCCTCTGAATGTTGATTCTTATAGTTAGCCTGAAGTTCATATGATTAGGACACATGACTAATCTGTTACAGTAATTAGGATAATAATTTAGATTTATGGGAGATGGTCCTGTGCATTGTATGATGTTTAACAGCATCTATGATAAAACTCTTATCCACTAGATACCAGGAGCACCTCCCTAGCCTGAGAACAAAAATGTCTTCCAGATGTTATAATATATCCTGGGGGTTGTCACCCAAGTTGAGAACCACTGCTTTTGTCTGTCAAGGGCCATTTGGATATTGTCAGGCCATACAAAACTATCAACTTAAAAACTAGCCTTCTGTGTGGTCAAACTTGCAAAATGTACAAATAGATTAGTATTAAATAGAAAGCAAAGATATCAGGACTTTATGTCCCAGGCCAATGGAGTCCAAAACTGATGAAGGCACAGTTTCTGGAAGAGCTTATAGTTCAGGCTAAATCTATTGTTCTATGAGTTGGTTAAGTATTAAAATAAAGAAATGGTGCTACAGGACTGATGGCCTTTGGATTAGATGTTGAAAGGCTTTTCAGTAAGGGGAGACGAACATTTGAGGTACAACTTGAAAGATCACTATATTGGACAGATAGCACCTGGCAGGTGGTAGTAGTAGGTGCTCAATAAATGTTTCCTTTTCCTTAGAAATTTCAAATCAACTCAGTGTTATGATCCTCTTATTAGAATCTTATCCTTATGTAAAAATAAAATGGGTATAAGACTGGCACTTTTGTTTAGGTAGAAAGTATACAAAATGGCTTTTGAAAGAAGTTTCTGATAGGTCTAATAGCCCCCATAGAAGGGCAAGATGAAAAGTCCTATAAATGCTTTTTTTTCTGTAGCTTGCAGCTCAGTGCACATGACCTTGGGAGGGGACTAAACTGACAGATCAGGGCTAAAATGATATAACTCAGTTATTCTTGCTTAAGTGGCCTAAAAAGTGATACAACTCTTCTGACAAACTCTAATTTTTGCTATGAAGTCCTTGCAGAAACAATTGATTTTTTTTTAGTTGTCTTTATTAGAAAAATGAACAAATTAGTTTTTGTTCCAAATAGATGCTAAGTGTCTTACAAATGTTTTTTTTTGCTTGGTTTTCATATTTAAAGATTTTAATTATTTCTAACATCATAAATAAGAGATTATTCTCAGAGTTCATTTTATAAGTGTACTATTTACAAAATAAGTGGAAAAGACAGTTTATAAATTTGTGCCATTTTGGACAAAAGGTTAACTTTATGTAGTGTTTGAATAAACAGCAAATGAAACACTTACAGATTATAGTTTTTACAAGGGTAGTAAAACCTTTAAAACAGACTAATGCGTTACATATATGTGTTGCTGACATTAACATGCAAAAACAAAGCTATTGGTTAAAATAGACTAATTTGATAGCTTTAAATTAAATACTTAATTTAATACTGCAACCCATAGTGAAATGTATCATTGGGAATTTCGCCCCAAGTTATACAACATTGATTTGTTTCAATTATGAGAGGAACAAATTATGAGAGGGGAAGACTTTTTTTAACGTGTCTTAAAAGTTTTTCAAATAAAAGGGAAAATACTAATTTGTTGTTGGCATCATTGATGTCTAGGCGAGCTAGTTGAATAACCTGGTCAAATAAAATTGATAATAATTTCATTTTTAAAACAAAATAACCAACAACTATTTTATAAATAGTATGCTATCTAATGGGAAAATTTCTATGCATTGTAAAGGTTATATCATGAATTGCAGGTGAAAATGCAAATCAGAGAAAATAGGTAAATTGGGTTGGTTATTTCTTTCATTAGTGGATATTTTAGAATTTCACACCTATACAATCATTTTTAATTTACAGCATGATAACATATAAGGTAAAGAACAAAATTTTTGAACTGGTTCCCTCAGAGACACAAATGTCAGAATCTTCCCTCAATTCCAACTGACATGGGAGAGTTATAGGAAAAGTGTTCTTACCAATAGCTACTCCTAAACGGAGCTGCTACTTTTTGTATATTTTCAATAAAGTTATTTACATCTGTAACAAGGATGCCACTATTTTCAAAGATTTCTCTGGAGACAGGCTTTTCTGTAAAAAGAAAAATATCCTTTTTTGGTAAATAATTCATTAATGTACTTTCTATAAAGTATCATTGACATACAATATTATATTAGTTCCAGATGTATAACAGTTATTCAACATGTTAATGCACCTTTTTAAAATAGCAGAGCTCTCTTTTGTTAGAGAAGAAAAATTTGAAGCTTTGGGAGCAGCCCCTTCCATTGAGGTGGGAAGAGTGGTTGGAACTACTGATAAAATGACAACTAGAGTCATTCCTTAATTTTTAAATGTTTGATGAAGATTCATTGAAACATTAAAAATTAGGGATTAAATGTAAAATTAATTGAGTAAGGAATAATAGAAACTGTTTGAGGACTATTAAATAGTCTAATAAAGGCTGAGTGAGGGGTACTAACTTATCTTGGATCTATATCCACATTGATCTTATGGCATCCAATGATTCCTCTTATAAGGACATTTCTAGAGTTGACCCATTTGGGCATTAACTGATTGATGGAATAAAATGGAGGCAGCACTAACGCTGTGTACCTTTACCTGTTAGGAAGACAGCAAACCTGGCATGGATATGCTGAATTTGCAGGTTTAGTAGACATTTTAAATGTTCTGCTTTCGTTGATGACCGTGAGTCACACTGGTGATAATGAAGCAATTCAATGATATTTGCACTCTGGTAGGATTTCAATATTAAGTTCTTCTTATGTGCAACTGAATCCACTCTGGAAAATAAATAGAAATGTTAAATTCAGATTCAGTGTAAGTTTGTTTTTTACTATATCTTAATTTTGTTGTTTTATTCCAAATCTTCTCTTGCCTTCACTATATTTATATTCCTAGTTTAACTACTTCCGATAAGACCAACTGAGATTCTTTGTCCCTGTTCTTTTCCACCATACACTTGCCTTCCTAGAAGTCATTGTATTGATGCATTCTTAAAAATATTACACAGGTGCATTATTTTTGCAAATACAGATTTAAAAAAACAGCATTCTGATTCCAAGCAGAACCACTTCCAAAAATGTCACGGGCAAGCTTCATGAATTTCTAGTGGACCTTTAATGCATTCTTTATAGCATTTGGTATAGAAACTTGCTAAGTTTCTTCAAAACCTCTTCTTTATACTTCAGATTAAAACAGCTAGATTTTCCTTTGTTTCTCACATTCTTCTAAATCTTACTACCCATCTTTTTTCTTACTCTTTTATAGTAGAGGAAAATGTTTAACTTTCAAACATCTCTACCTCTGCTCTTGATTCTCTCTCTCCAGTCAGTCTTCTCTATCACATCATCCCCTCCTGTTTGCTGGAGAAAAGCAAAATCATATGTATCCCCACCACGGAAGCGCAAGCCCTGTTCACATCACAATGGTGAATTTCCTTACAGACTTATATATCAATTTACAATTGGCATCATACTGTACTTAAGATACCAACTTTTCTATGTTATATTCCTGATTGTTATAAACAGGAACTCTTTATATGTTTCTATTTACTGTGTTAAGTTTTGTGTGACATTATTTTGCAGATATTAAAAATCAGACCTTGGCTGGTATGGCTTAGTGTTAAGAGGGTTGGCTAAGCAACCAAAGGGTCTCGGATTTCATTCCCAGTCAAGTACGTGGGATGTAGGTTTGATCCTTGAGGTGTGTGCAGGAGGCAACCAATTGATGTGTCTTCTCTCATCAATGTTTCTCTCTCTTCATACCCCCTTCCCTCCCTTCCTATTCTCTCTAAAAATCAGTGGAAAAATTAGGTAACAAAATTAGCCTAGAGATGGAGTTGAGGTTGGTTTTGGCTATAAACCCCTCTGTGGTTTTTAAAAGCTAGGGTTTTCTTTTGGTTTCAGTTGTAGACACACTCCCCCAAAGTTGAAAGAATATGATAGGTTTTCTGATGTGATGAGCTCTTACTATGCCAGATAAGTATAATGTGAAGAGCATATTACTATTTTGGCTAACTCCCTGTGAATGCGTGGTCACAGCCTGGTAGTTGTCTTGTCCTAGTATCTCCTAACTATCAGCCTTTTCTGAACTTCTAAGCCATCTTTCAACATCTCATGCACTTCCATAATTTTGGCTGTTTCACACCGAGCTTTGTTTTCCTTTGGAGAAATCACTATGGTTAAACACACTAATGGGCATTTCAGAAATGAACATCCTGGTTTCACAACTAACTGACTCCAGGCCTGTCATTGTGTACTCTGTATGAAGTTAGGGAAGTAAAACACCTACCAATCCCTGAGACAGTCATTTAACAAATGGCTTGTCAAATCTATTCTTTTCCCAGTCTGTCTTCTAAGCTCTGGGCCTTCTTTTCCCAATCTGATTAAAACCTGGAGGCACATCTTTGATATAAAGGACCTACTCTCCGACCCCAAGTTCCTTTAGCCAAGAAATCAATAAATACTTTTCTTTAAAAAATCCCAGCTGTAGAATGGCAGGCTGGCTCCATTGGTTGGGGTGTCCCATGCACCAAAGAGGTTTTGGGTTTGATTCCAAGTCAGAATGCTTATGGCAGGCCACCAATAGATTTTCTCTCTCACATCCATATTTCTCTCTCCCCTTTCCTCTCTGAGGATTAAAAAAATCCCAGCCGTATATTTAAAGAAATTGGCAATCTATTGTTTAAAGGTAAAATTCAATTTTCCATCCTAGTTGTAACTGAAGCAACTTAAAAAGCATTAATGTGGCCATCCTGTAGTTCAATTTATTTTTTATAGCTCATGGTAGCAGAGTTTGAACTTAACTATAGATATTTTAGGATCCCTATGTCTGACTTCTGTTGGTCCAGAGAATGTTTTTCACAGTGTATGCCTATAAACTTTGGAGTACAACACAAAAGCTTTCACTGAATAATATGCCCGGCTATAAAAGCAAAATCCAAAAACCAGTCAACAGATCTAAATACCGTGTTTAGTGATGCAGGTGATTTCCATTCCAGTACAAACTTAACCTTGAATAATACCAGTCCAGAGCACACTGAACATTTCAGGGTGAATCACATAGTATTTCCATATCCCCCTGTCAAAGGGAAGGGAAGGACCCCCGCCCTCACCTGACATCAGGCCCTACCTTACATCTTCCTTTAGCTTCTTATTTTCCCTGTAGTGAAGCAACCATTTCCATCTTCCATTTCCATTTAGTTTTTCCAGGGCTTTCACAATTTCTTTTAGTTGAACTATAAGAGAATAAGTTAAGATTTTTGGTTTTCTACTCAAAGTCCAGAATTTATTACTTGTAAAAAAAATAAGACCTGTGTTTGAGTGTATACCATCATTGCCACTTGTGTGTCTATATAGGATCCCATATTACATTTCAAAGATACAGCAACCTGGGGCCCCTCTATAGAGAAAGAGCACTACAATTCCTAGCAATTAAAGCCTTGAACATGTAGAGATCACATAGGAAGTTCAGTTGCAACAGCAAAATCCACATTTCTAAATACAGAATCTATAAGTATTTTTCAACTCCAGTTTCCATGCACAACTTATGCTTGTTAAGTTATATCCTCCTGATCTTCTAATCAAGAAGTTGTGTATCCACATATAAGAGCTAGGGCAGGTTTTGATCATACATAAAAGTATGTGCTCTGATAATCTCCTAGGTCAGTCAGTGGTTGGTAGACTGGCTCAAGAGCCACATGCGGCTCTTTGGCCCCTTGAGTGTGGCCTCTTTCACAAAATACCACGGCCTGGGCGAGTCTATGTAATGTTCATGTTTGGCTCTGTCCTAGGTCAACTCAGGGTTAGGGTCATTGACTGCTCATGCACTGGACTAATAACTACATGTAACTTAAGTAGATCCCTTACCCCCACATATTCCAATCTCCAATTGACCCTTGAACAACATGGGTTTGAACTGCTCAGGTAAAGTATAGTAGATGCACATAGCTCAAACTTACGCTGTTCAGAGTTAACTATAAATGTTCAAGCTGATAATTAACACGATTTTCAGTAACCATTTTTTAAGATTTCCATATTAATAAGGTAAGGTGGTAAGGGTGATAGCAACAGAAATGGAAGAGGGCTGATTCTAAACAAAATTAATCTGTAGCTGACTTCATTTGGTAAGCCAAGGAATCAAATTTAACAAAATCTCCATTTTGTATGACTATTTTAGCCACACTACTGAGAGAAGGAACTTAGGAGCTGGTTTAGTGGTAAGGACAATCAATAACACAAGGCAGGTTAAGAACATGCACATTGGGAATGAAAACTATAAAAAATCTGCCTAGCATTGCATATAGCAAGAATTAAGTCCTCAAGAATAGAGATTGATACTATTTTGAGCTATTTTTCATGAAATAGTACTTAAGAAACAGGAAAGGAAACTAAAAGACTAACCTAATGTTAAAGTTTCTAATATTCTATCATCTGATACCACAAAGCCTCCAGTCCGAAACAGCTCTTGAAAGGTGTAATTGAGAACATCTTCAGAGGTGTCTACTCCAGCGAAGATGACACTGGGAAAATGCTTCAGCTTCAGCAAACAAGGAATCTATTAAACATAAAAGAATCCCACAATAAAGATAAGTTTACTGAGTTGTTTTTGTCACTTTTCATCCGAGGGTTTCAAGATTCAGAAAACTAAAAGTAATTGAACCTGATGTAATGATAGATAATTCTACACACATAAGGAATATTCATCATAAAGCAAGCAAATACAAAATCTCTACAACTGCAAAGGTTGGAGAAAGGGAATAGTATACCTAAAGTTAGTTAACACCATCCTTTTTTGTCTTCAGCTTCATTTGATGTGGGTGCTATAGGGATCAGTTATTACCTCCTGACAGGCTATGCCTATAAGTTAGATCTTCTTGGAAGAAGCAGTTACTTTAATAATAGGTAATATTATATTCAACTAATAGGTAAACTCTTTTATTATATTTACCTAAGTCCTATAAAAGAAAGATTACTATTAGATGAAAATTAGTATCTTTTTATAGTTCTTAGTTAATTATCCTGAATAAAAAAAGGCAGTGACAAGTCTGGTTAATTACAGAGTAACAAAGGCCTGGAATATATTTCTTTGTAAAAAGGTATTTCCAAACCTACCTGATGCAAATGTGATGATATATCTTCATTTTTGATGATGACCATTAGCGTATCATTCTCTCTGTGAAAAGCTTGACAGAAATGCTGAGGTTCAATTTCTGTATGGCCTCCTTTCCTCAGAATATTCTGAAAGATTTACAAATAGCCATTACTGAAAAAAAAAAAAATGCTTGCACAGAACTACTTTTATAATTTACTAAGAACATAAAAAAAGCACTTCCTATTTACTAAATTATATCCTAACAAAGCAACAATAAATGGCAGTTTGTCTTCTACTAAGTGAGCTTTCACCTATAAAAGAAATGACTCCTCAGTATCCCTAACAGTTGGGTTTTATAAGTTTATTTTAAAGGCAAATAAAAAACAACACACAACCTTGGCCAGTGTGGCTCAGTTTGAAGCACCATCCTATGCACCAAAAGATCACAGGTTCAATTCCCAATCAGGGCATATACTCAGGATGCGGTTCAATCCCTGGTCTGGGCATATATGGAAGGCAACTGATTGATGTACATCACATCGATGTTTCTCTCTCTGCCCTTCCTCACTCTTTAAAAGTCAATTTATAATGTAAGAAAGGTAAAAAAAAACCCCACACTATATAATGTTCTTTATGTCCATAAAGTATCAAAGGCTGTTTCTTTGTGTGTTTTTTTAAACTACCAGACTAATATATTGAGTCTCAAACCTCTTCAAGGGAAATTATCTTGGGCATTCTGTGATGCACCAAAAAATATTTCTGGTCAAAATGTTTCTAGAACATACTCTTGTATATAATACCCATAACAGCTATGTATTACTTTGAGTATCATTAAATGGAGATGGTTTTGAGGTGAGACAACAGTGCATTAGATGTGGGGATTTGAGTACTATGGAAGATTTATGTGCATGGTTGTTAGGCAATGCTGTTACACAGAATAGGGCTATAATAGCCTGCTTGGGGGAGGGTAAGTTCATTTAATAAAAACTTTCCAAACTTTGTCCTCCTTTGTAATTTTGACAGTTTCTGTTTGAAGGATCCTGGAGGTTTTCATTGCACACCTTGATATTCCTACTTAAATAAATAAAAAATATTGTATTTTGACTATATCAATTCACTCAAAATGTATGGGCCATGTATTTTCCAGTAAATTCCTACAAGCAAGATTTCTTTTAATAGAACCCACTAAAATGTCTAAATATAAGTCTTTAGCCCTCACTTATTTTAATAAATTATTTGAATAAATATATTTTCTGTTCAACGTTTTCACCAAACCCTGTGGCATTCACGTTCTGGGTTCTTTTGTCATGCATTCTGAATTTTGACAATAATAAAGCACCTCACAGATCTTCCTCATCTTACATATAAGTGAGGTCATGGCATCCCATCACCAACCGAATGCTTCAGGATTTATAAGGATAGCTTTGTGAGTTTTTAAAAACATTTTGCTTTGACAAGATTTTAATCCTATTTTGTGTGTCAACTTTCTCACTTGGAGGTTTTATTAGTTTCATCTTTGCACACTATTATTTTCTGTTATAAACAGTGACCACACATTCACTATTGAAACATGCATGATGACATCTTGAAATATTTCTACTGGACCTATGGTCTCTTCATATGAAAACCAGTAACATCTGTATGAGAACTAAGATATTGCAATGTTGCTTTTGAGAAGGAAGCAAAAGGAATTTTAAGTATTCTGCTGTTCAAGGTGGCAAAACACGGACATGGCCATGATGCTAACTCAGTCAATCTCTGACTTATTTTAGGACATGTCTCAGGGATAATTAGCCAAATAAAATTACATTACACCCTTGATTTTTCAGACTCTGACCTAATAATGGACTTCAGATTTGACAGACAAAATTTCTGGTCCATTTGTCATGTGAGTGTCACATGTGAAAACACCCTGTTAATTTTAAAATGCTTTTAACCAAGATTTGCCTATAATAAAAATGTTCTTTGTTATTTATTTTTAACAAATTTTAGCAAATAGGCCATGTGATGGGGAAAAAAACTGATTTTGCTGACATAAATATTACATATAGTCTACGTTTTTAAGTCAAATGATTAGAATGTGATCACATCTTGCAAGGTAATTGAGTTTGTTGTCTCATTGTGTGACTTTATTCAATAGTTAATATGACTCAAGCTGGCTGATGTTCCAATGTGCCCTAAGCCATACTCCAGCTGTGTGCATTTGTTTACTGGAGATGACATGAATGCACATATTTAACCAGACCTATTCAGTATAAACTAAAGTTATAGTAATATGTAGATAATTTTTCTATGAAACTAAAGTTTTTGCACATACTTGAATTTAATTACACAAATGTCTACATAAGTAAAAACAGGTTAATTTGATATTTTGACATACACATTCAGAAAACCTACTTTGTTATATAACGGACTTTCTGCTTGAATAAACACCCCCTTGCCTGAATGAGTCCATAATGAGGATTTTACTGTAACTTTAATTCAAGGTAAAAAAGAAAATGAATTTTCAGGTTACTTTTGGAGGCTAAGCACCTTCAAAAGTACTGAAGGCTATTTAATACTTTTTAAAATGATAGTGCTTACCAAAATGGCATGTAAACTGGAACAAAAACTACGGGGACTTAGGATAGGTGGGTACAGGGACAAATCTGGCAATTATTTATGAAATACCTTGGAGAAGAAAATAATCCTCAACAGGAAAATAAAATCTGTTACACAGAAAGATCAGACTACATAAATTTGGAATAAACTTTAAATATTTTAAGATTATAATTAAATTACACAAAATAGGAACTATTGGCCATCTTGAAGAAGAAAGTGACTAAAACAATAATTTCAAGTTAAAGCCTATCTATCATTTTTCCTGTCCATGCTATTCATCTTTCAGAAATACTTCTCAGTGCTTCCCGAATGACCCCAGGATAGCCTAAATTAGACTAAGGCCTTTCTATCCTAAAATGGCCCTTTCTTACATCTCTAGACTTGTTTCTTGACAGAACACATTATGCTTCAGGCATAATGACCAGTCCTCTTCACTGGGCCCCTGTACTCTTACGGCTCTTTCAGAAACCCTCTCAGCACTGCCACAGAATCAAGACTTGCACTGAGCCAATGACTAAAACTGCCTGTTGTTTTTCTGGGCAGACTTCCAGCCAGAGGGGAGTGTCTGTGCTGCATCCACTACATCCTCCACTCCAAGAACCTCGTGTTTACCAACTTCATACCTGCCTTTAGGAAGAGCAGGAAGCTGCTGTATATGTTTCATTAGCAATTACCTAATGTGCCCCACTGTGATAATGTCACACTCATCACATACAAACACTTTCAGATGTCTAATGTTACTCAGTAACTCAACATTTATGGACTTACGTGACAGATAATCTGAAATACAGGACTTATCAGAAGTACTGACATAAGTAAATTATAAAATCTAGCCAAACATTTAGAACTAGCACACTTACTAGTCTAGCCTTCCACACCTCACATAAGATGTCAACCGCTGACTTCCCTCAAAACAATTTCAAAGCACCTGAACCATTACACTTATCACACTTAATTTTACATTTATTTTTATCAGTATTTTTCATTTCCCCTCATCTGTACATGTTAGGGCTCTAAAACAGACACATAGAAGGCTGATGTCATTTGAACTAGCTCCTGCTACCAGTGTGGAGGGACCATGCTTTGGGCTGGTGAAGAGGGGGTTGGCATGACCAGGGCAAGTTACACTTGGGGGTAGGAGGTGAGCCAAACAGCAAGTACAATGAGGGCAAAAAATTGAGAAGGGAACTTATAGCTAGAGAAGGCAATTGCAACTCTGACAAAGGAAGGCTAGACCTGGAGGTACTAGACTGGAATTGGGGAACAGTATGCACTTTTATTTTTTAAAGTATCATACAGGTGTTGTTTGTACATTTAACACATATTTCTTGGCTGTTTGCTTGGCAGATGTAGATGTAGCACTAGTTCACTCACTGCCAAGTCTTGATTCTGTGGCAGGCAGTTAGAGAGACATGAGCAGAGTAAGGATGATGGGCCAGATACAGAAAGTCACCAGGGTGGAAGGTCCCAGGTGCCTAGCAATGGATATTTATTTGTAGGGTAGGATCTTGTCCCAGGGTGTGAGATATTGGTGGTTTAGACCTTAATCCCATGACATTTCTTTCCCAAAGATAACATCTAGGCCTCAGTAGTCTCAGGTCCAAGCCCAGGAAAGCAGCAAAACCAGACAAGCCACCCCCAGCTGATCTTAGGACCGGATGCATTGGAGAATGATCCCCTACCCTACCACCAACTGACTAATCAATTGGGGGAGACCCAGACCCTGAAAGGAACACTTGGAAAGCTGATGAATATTCTACTGAGATCTTCCCTTAGGACCTCCCCTGAAATCTCCACCTTTAGGACAGAGGACCCAGCATACTCTCCCTCCCAGGAGAACACCTGCTATTTCCTTCCCCTGTCCCTTCTCTATCTTCCCCAGGCACGTCACCTTCACTTTCCTCACTTCTAAGCTCCAAGGGCCCTTCCTTTACCTCTGTAACTTGTTTTCTAAGCCCATTTCTTCTATGAATACTTCTACCCCTCTGATTTTCCAAATGAATGTTCTCTTATAGTTTGAGTCTTAGCTCTGAATTTTTCCCTAGCTAGAACTCAAGTTCCAAGGTTGCTGAACCCAGATCTGGTCTGACCCCACTGGTCTAACACCTGGTGCCAATCCTGCCACAACAATTCCAAATGTGATTCTTCATTAAAATGAATCAAAGCTCCTTGGAGAAGTGGCTGGCTTCGAGACTGAGTGAGGAAATACATAAAATAAGCTTGTAACATCACATTGTACCACAAAAGCAGAAGTAGCCAAAGAATTATAGGGATTTTTCTAAAGGACACAAGCCAACTCTTAAAGGGACTCTGACTAGCTGGGTCTGGGACAATCTGAGCATTAACATAATAACCAAATGATAACTCCAAGTAAAATAAGACGGAATATGGGTTCACATTGATAAAAGCAAAAGAATAACAAATGGAAGGAAATGAAAAGATCTACCCTACAGCAGAAGGCCAATTAAGGAATGTACAAGGAATGATGGAATTATAATACCATGATGTATCAACCATCACAATAACTGATTCAGACAAGAATCAATCTGGTGGGTGAAAGTCTCATGAAGGATAGTTACATATCCTATTGTATTCTCCCACTTACTAATAACTACAACATGCGTATTAACTGTACATTAGAGGGAACTAGCAGAAAATAACAAAATGAAAAATGTAATCTAGTGAAACCTTAATATGGATTAATTTGGGCAAGGTGGTGTCTGAAAGTTGGTTATATAATAAAGCAGGATTTCCGAATGTGTATTTTAAAAAATTTACAAATTAGTTTGTTTTTACTTATTAGACATGTTTGTGTAATTAAAATAGGTATGAAAGATTTAATTTCACAGAAATTTTCTATACTGTAATTTTAAATTTATCCTGAATAGGTTTAGTAAATGCATGTATTTACCAGTCACCCTGAGTAAACAAATCTACATTGCTGGGTCGTGGCTTAGCATATATCAGAACACCAGCCAGTATTGTCACACCTGAGAAAACAGAACCAATCACCTCGAGAGATTAAGTGTGATCATGTGCTAATCATTCTCTCAACATTGTTTATGGTGACTCTAACTTAAATATGTAGATTTTAGTTGTAGGTATGTAATTACTGGTGAAATTATGAGTGTTTTTTCCAACATACGGCCTATTTACTACAATTAGTTAAAAATAACAGCGAATTAACAAAAAATAACCTATTAATTATAAAGCAAATTTTGATTAAAAGCATTTTAGAATTAACAAGGTTTTGTTTTTCACATATGACATGAAAACTGTCCATTAAATCTGAAGTCCTTTAAATTGAGGCCTAAAAAATTAAAGTTTTACTGAACAACTGGAATCTGACAAAAACAGAGACATGATAAGCAAAGACAATGTGACACTGAACTTAAGATGGGCTCTATGGACTAAAATAGCACACTGCATTAGTGCTTACGTCCTGATTTTTAGGGTTGTGCCATGATCATACAAAACTGTCCTTTTTGTTGAGTAATATACACAAGTTGCTTCCTTAGTGCAGCAGTCTCATAAGTAATACATATGTATTAAGAGGTATGGGACATTGTATCTGCAACATATTTTCAAATAGTTCAGAAATGTTAACAATGGGGCATCTGGGTGAAATGTAAATAGTGAGGTATCTGGGTTCAGAAATGTTAACATTTCTGCAACCTTCATATGAATTTGAAATTACACTTTAAAAGTTAAAACAAAAGAGATAATACTGTATTTTCTAAAAATATAAGAGAAATTCTGAGGGGATAAAATGAGGAAGGAAGCTCATGGTAATTAGAGACAGATTCTGGCTCCTGTGAAGTTAGAATTTACATCATTTAAAATTCAGGATCATGTTCTTACCAGAACTTCAGTTATCCTACTATTCAATAATAATAAAAAAAAAATCTAAAACTGAAAGAGGTTCCTCTCAATAATCCATTATTAATAAAGTAGTTTTATTTTAAATTATATTTTTATTGGTTTCAGAGAGGAAGGGGAAAGAGAGACAGATATAGAAACATCCATGATGAGAATCACCGATCAGCTGCCTCTTGCACGCCCCCTAATGGGGATCTTGAACCCAGGACCTTTCAGTTCACAAGTTGCTCTATCCACGGAGCCAAAGCAGGCAGGGCTTAATACAGTAATTTTTAAAAATCGGAATTTTACCTTGAGAACATATTTGTATTTACATTTGAATTTGAGTATGTCTATACTGGCAGCTTTTTGTGAAAATTAGACATCCATTAATTCTGGAACATCATACATACTTCAAATATAGTACCAAAGGCAGATAGATCCTTGTAGCAGATAAAAACTGAGCTGTGCAACTCAAATACTTCATATATCATCTTTCTGAAGCCAAGCATGCTAAATTATTTTAAGCTAAAATTAGACAGCAATCAATAATATAATCTATAAGAAAAAAAGCTATCACCTTACCTTTGTTCTCACAAAGAATGATTTGTCCTCTGTCTCAACGAGGTAAAACAGAAAGGTGCTTTTGCATGCCTCTTTCACGACACTTTTTAGTTTGACGCGCAAACTGCTACACAAGTCTGTAATCATGTCTTCATAGGAGGCTGACCTTCTTGGGGAAGATGAATACATCTCTTGAGATGTGGCTTCTCCAGAACCTACATTTGACTCTTTATCTCGGAAACTGACTTGATTGCCATTCATCATCACCTTGTTGAATTCCGCATATTCATTGAGAATAAGGGAGATATCATTCCGGGATTCCTTCAAAGTACTGTTATATTTCAGTTTGTTGAGGTGGAAAGAAACAGTTTGATTTCTTTCAGAATTTGTAAGATGATTTCTCCTGTAATCACATCTTTCCTTCCAAAAGGAAGAATTGTCTAAATTGCTGGACTTGTGGTGTCTTGGGTGCTGGCTCTGTGGCTTGGAATCTGAATGCATGATTGTTACCAAGAGGGTACTTTTGCTCCGGGATGGAGGATGGAGAACTGAAGATTCAGATATTTTTGGCAAAGGGAAAGCCTCAGAGGCAATTTGGAGAGGTGGTTCCTTCAAAAAGTCATTGGTGGAAGACGGAGAAAGCTGGGAATCCCCATTCTTTACAATTTGCTTTAGTTTCTGTTGGAAACGTAGATATTCCAGATCTAAAGTGTTCTGAGTAAGATTATCTGCTATCTGCCAAGTATTTGTCCAGGAGCTTAGCAAGCCATGTTTAGGAGTGAAATTGGGCTGCCTCCTCAGGCGGTGCAAAGTTCTCTTGGTATCTTTGATCTCTCTAGTTATAGTAAAATTAGTGTAAGTCCTCGGGATACCATGGAGATCTCTGATTTGAATGTAACATGGGACACACTTAACATCTTTCTTTAATCCATCAAACCAGTTTCGGGAAGGTATGCTGGTCTCTAACTCTGGAACATGTTTAGAATAGGCCCAATCGTCATTATCACTATTGTTTAGGCTCAGGAAAGAGTCATAACCATCTTTTAAAGCACCTTCTTTCTTGTGACTACATCGCAAAGTGCAGGAACTCTCCATGTCTAATTTGAGATTTCTGCAATCACCAAAAGAATCTTGATCAGAGTCTCCAGAAAGTGGTTCATAATGGAAGTCAGAATTCACACTAATATCCATGTCTCCCCCCAGAGTTTCAGAGTCCTCCTCAGTCCTGAGCCCCTGACCAGAGCTTTTATTTTCCACTTGCTCTTTAGAGACTCCACAAACAAGAGCAGCACAAGATTTGGCAACAAAAAAGGCAGAAGGCTCTTTATTGACATTTTCACTGTTGACTGCTATGTTTTGGTGAGAATCAGCATATAGATACATGGGGAAAAGTCCTTTATTCAACGGATCTCTTGTTTTGCATGTTGACATATCTTGCAGCATATGGATGGTTTTTTGTTTGCCTTCTGGAGATGTGGCGTTTGATTCAGAGTCAACACCTCCTAGGTCTATGTTGTTTTCATGTAATTCAGCTTCAGTCTCACTATTCTTAAGCAAACTAGCCATTCTGACTACTGATATTTCCTGTGTTTGAAACCCTGTCTCTATGTTTATGGGTCTTGTAAAATGCGTTATGGTAGCACCACTTGAGGAAAAAGCAAGGTTGGGGATCTCTGAGTGCATGTGTGTCTGTGTATTATCAGCTCCATCAACTGAGTCAGAGCTCAAGGACTGAACTTGCATGCAATTGCCTTCATTTATTTTCAAATCACTGCTTTTCGGGCTAGTCTGCTGATTTAACGATACATTCATTATATCATTTTGACTATTCGTAGAAATAAATGTATCAACCAAAGACTTATTTTCCAAAATTGTTCTAGGATTAAATGGAGGCTCACTGGTCTCCAAGGCAAGATGATTTAAGCCTGAATTTCTGTTCTCTATACTAATCGGCTGCAATGGATTTCCTGATGTTACCAATTTTTCTAGAGAAGTCTTGAAGTCAGCTCTGTAACTGCCAGTTGAGGCAGGCTGGTTTAATTCTGTATTGCAGCATGGCACCTTTTCTGAGAAAGAGAAATCCTCATCATGTTCACTTGGGACAATTTCCTTAGTTACTTTGCCCAGAAAGGTTAAATCCCTATCTTTTCTTCCTGGATGATTATTTAATAGTAGAGGCATTTCAGCAGGAAGTTGTATTTGTTGTACCCGAGCTAGATTATTTTGTCCCATTGGATGGATAAGACCAAAAGAATTTTCTTTCTCTGTTGTAGCCAAATCTACTGACTCAATGTGGGAGAATTGGTCACTTTTCCCACTCTCTGCATCAGGATGTTTTAAACTACATAGAGACACATCCCGAAAAGGTTGTGTTTCTTCAACTGGTATCTGGGGGTCAGGACTAGAAGCTGGTGACACTTCTTCAATTAAAGAACCAAAGGGAAAATCAGAGGTAACATACTTCTGTCCATCCTCTGTGAGGTCAAGGGCAGAAGTATATTTAGCAGAATTCACTTCTCTGTTTTCTATGAAAGTCACCTCTTGTGGCTTAATTATGTCTTCATCTATATCCTGGAGTTCTAAATTTGATAATGGGGCCTCCTGATGTTGCTCTGTTTCACCAGCTGGCATTTCTTCTCTGGGACTTGTAGGTGGTGATATTGTGAGAGTTAGGTCAATGTCAGAATCTTCCTCTAACTCTAGGCTTACCTCCTCTCCATTTACAGACAGGCTGGTTTGTTTAGCAAATGTGGACTTAAATGATTCAAAATTCCTATTTTCACTGTTTAGACCACTCTTGTCACTCTTTAATTCTGAAGAGCCATTTGATATATTACTTCTTGATGGAATGCAGCTAAGTGAGTAATTTTTTTCCAACATGACAGAGGCTGATAGTGAGGCTTCTTCAATCTGTGATGACTCCAAAATCTCCTTCGAAGATATGCTTAAGAGACTCTTAGGTTGCAGAAAAAGTTCTTGAGAGAATTTCATTTCTTCTCTGGGTAATGAAGAATTAGAACTTTTAACTAGTGGTAATGTTTCCTTTTCCAATGAATTATCAGATGGCAATGATGAGCCTGGAACAGAAATCTCTTTCTGTACTGAACATATTTCATTATTAGCTAGTGTCTCTCTGCTTATTGAGGAGGCACAAAGGTACTTAGTGCCTTTTTCTCCTGACGTTGCTAGAGACAGAATGTCCTTAAGACCTTGTGTTTGTACCTTTTCAAATGTGGATATAGGAAGTCTAAGACTTGTAGTAGGTGATACTTGTTTAATCAACTCCCTGTTAAAGACTGTAGGTTTATCAGCTCTATTTGTAATTTCTCCCTGTATTGGTATACATGCATTTTTCTCAAAAGTGAGAGTAACTGGTTCCAGATTAATCATTACATACCCTATATCACCTTTCTTTTCCGGTGAAGGCTGACATTCTTTGTTTTGGGGGCTGCTATGCTCGATAAGGGCCTGTAAACCACTTGTTTTTGCTTGCATTGTTGCATGGAAATTATCGACTTTGCTTTCAAGAGTGCTATACACAGATTTTTGACAAGTCACCGACTGATTGCTGATCCCATCACAAGTCTTGGTGAATGTGGTTTGTGTGACTGTATCAAAAGAAGTCACTCTTGTGCTATCAAGTTGCTCAAAGGTTTTCTCTTCACCAGTAATAGAAGGTCTATTAGTTTGAATAGGTCCAGTGCTAGAAAGCATAAGATTAGAAGTTTCTGTTTTATCTGATGACTCTTGTTTGGATTTCCCTTCAATGACCTGAAATGACAAAAGTAAAAAAACAAAACAAATTCAAGAGTCAAACAGATTATTTTAAACATTTTAAACAGAACAGACAAGGATTAATTTAAGTTTATCTATTCTTCTGAATTTTCTAATTTGTAAGACTAAGACAGAGTAAAGATCAAACAAATCCATCTCTTTTTAGACAGGCTTAAAGTACCCCACAAATAAGAATTTTTCTTTAAACATGAAACACACAGATGAGATTTCCAAAATTTATTGCACAGCCCATTTTTTTAAAAAGGACTTTTAGGAAGAAAAGTGGCTAGCCCATTGACAACTGAAAGACTTGAAAATCTCTTATTCCTCAGCTATTTTCTTTGCTTATAACTGGAGGTAATTTCTTTCTCATTGCAATAACTCCTATTCAACAGAGCACAATAAAACATAATGCAGTTTGCATGAATAAACTGAACCAAAGAGACTGATGGTGAATGTGGATCTGGGTTAAACATTAGGAGAATTACTTCTGGATAATTTTGATAACCTCATAAACCGTTTTTTTGTTTTTTTGTCCATAATATGGTAAAATGGGCTAATCATACAATTAACCAAATATCTCTAACTTCTGGAACATTATGGTCACAGACTTCCTTCCATGTCTTGTAACATCATGTTAAAAGCCAGTACCTGGGTTTCAAACCTCATTAAAAATATTTGTCTTAACTGAAAATGCAGAGCTGAGGAATTGGCAGAGTGAGAACTGAGACTCAGAGTTTTAAGTGTACATTACTGACCAGGCACAAAACACAGGAAAATTAATGATAGGAGTTATTCTGAGAATTTTCCCACCCAGTCAGTGTGGCTGTTAATCTTTGACCATAGTCCCAACCTTATCATGCCTGAGGTTTTAGGGAAATGCAATTGTGATAATCTTGATATATTTAGACTGATATATATATACACACACACATACATATATATGACTACAGGTGAAGTGTAATGTTTCTAAAGCAAAGTGTGATCATTTATAAGAACTGTAAAATTAAACACATAACTAAAAGCTTCATGGCTATTGGTTTCTAATGCCCATTGTGGTGAATTCTTTTGCGTCCTAGTTTACCCACTTGTAGAACAAAGGAGTGGTATAGTGTGCACCTTCAAAGTAAAGGCACGGTACCCAGGAAGATGATGGAAAATTTTAATACATGCTACAGAAAAGTTTAGAAATCATTAATTTTAATACCATTACTTTCTCCTTAACATTCCATTTTATGTTTACAAAAGATAATTTCTAAAGTTAGTACTGATGATAATTATATATTACCATAACAAAAAATACTTTATTAGTAGTACATATATATGTTGGCCTGACTAAACTAAAAATACTTCCTTATTCTAAGGCAGTAATCCTTAAATGGATTTTATGTATCTTTGAAAATCATATGAAATTTATGAACCCCATAGGGAGAAAAATCATATACTCACATAAAACTCATGTATATAAGTATACACATAAACACACATATATGCACACAGAATTTGATATTAAGAAACATCTAGACTGTCTGGATTTGAATCCTGGCTTGACAATTTGCTAACTATATGACTTTAGGCAATTTCCGTATTCCTCTATGCCTTAGTTTTTCTCATCTATAAGATAGTAAAGAATGGTCCTTACTCATAGGGTTTTGTGATAATTAACTGAGTTAATGTGAGCCAAAGGCTCAGATCATTACCTGGTCCATAGTACTACATCAGTCTTCATTATGATGAAGAAGATGAGCATCAGGAGATATTCACAGACCCTCTGAGGCTCACCCCTGTACCTGCAAATCCCCAAGTAACCCCAGGTATAGAAACACTGCCTACTCATGTGAAGACAGGCATTATAGGTAACCAAAACCATGCAAAATTATTCTGAAATAAAATTGGGCTGAAAATTTAAAAAGGCAGGCATTTTTGTCAATCCATTTTACTTAAGAATCTTGATATACAACTTCTTTGCTCCAGTTACAATTTGATGATCTGGCCTATATATATATTTTAAAAAAATAGTTATCTACATACCCATGAGAGGTCTGGCATTGTATTTTCTGTTCCAGTATTTTTTTCAAATATAATTTTAATATATTCAGTTTTAATTTATTTTAATGTTTATCAATGATTTCTAATATTTACTATTAACACATCTGATCCTTAAACACTATTCTGGGTAAGACATAATATTTATTATTCACCTCCTTTAATAAGAAAAATAAGCTTAGAGAACAGGTAATTTGTCCCAAATTATACAACAAACAAGTGACATAATTATGGTTGGTTCCCAAATCATCTGTACCCCATTAATTTTTACTTCTGTTTTTTTAATCAGGATGATAGATACGCTCCACCTGCAAACTAATGAGTGATACTTATAAATACTAAGTTTTGGGCATTATAATGACTTACAAAACTAAAGAATATACTTTCCTAAAAGAAACGAATTTGATTGTGATTTTATATATAAAGAAGAAAAGATCTTAAAAAATGCCAGAGATTGTAGTATTCAGCTTTACTTACCTCATTATTACAAGGATAGATGAAATTCTGCTTTTCTGGTATATCTGGATGATCCTCTCTTACAAAAACTTCTTTCTGTTCATTCTGTACCCAGAGTTCCAAGCCTCTTGCAGATGGTGGTTTAATAAAAGGAAGCAAGGAATTAGTGTCAGGGAAAGACACTTCAGCACTATGACCTCTGGGAGCTTCCTCTGTCTCCAACAAAGAGCCTACAGCACACCTTCCCACACTGGGGGACTCCTCAATTTCACTAAATTGAAAAGATTCTATTGTGGTATTGATAGACACATATTTGGCAGGGTTGCTGTGTTCTACTACTTTTCGGGATGATCGTATGACTCTGTTTTGATTGCTGTAAAACAAAGCCACCCACATATGAAGTAAAAGCTTCACTTCTTCCACGTTATCAGGTAAATCAGTGTTCCAGGGCCTGAGATTTTAAAGAAAGAAGATACAAAAGTCATTGAAAATGATTACTTTATTATCTTAACATAAGCAAGTGGCCTTTATTAACTTTAATTTTTGAGTTTATTTTAATTTTAAAAATTACACAGACATGAAACAATAAATAAGATAAAAAATGAAGCTGATTTAACAAATAATTACACTAAGCCTAATCTACTTGTTTTACTGAGACAGAGAGGAAAACTGAAAATCAAAGCTTTAAGTGACTTCTTTCAAATCACAAAACCCTTAAGTGGTAGAAACATGATAAAAACAGATGGACCAACAGATCTTTCTTTGATAATATGCAAATTCTCATGGACATAGTATACCTATCATGTGGATAACGGTTTTAGCAACTGCCTTTGCTAAATCTGGCTTACTCATTTCTACTTTTGCATCTCTCTTCTAATAGTTGGGAAAGTCTAAAAATTAAAACACATTTGTGAGCAATTCAGTGGAACTATACTATTTTCAGATTATAGATCTGGAAAACCTCCTGAAACCAAAAGGGGTGACACAAAACAGTTCTGGCCACTCCCAGGTAAAAGGATAGCAGAGAACTGGATTGGGATGAGTCAGAGGGTCTACTGAGCTAGGAGGCTTCAGTTAAATAGGATTAAGGCTAAGAAAACAACCCTCATAATTACACGGGAACATACCAATAAAAGTATGTTCTTATGAGTGTGAGCTCATAACTGGAGCAAGGAAACAAATCTGACACAATTTAGTCACTTACATATGAAATATTCCACTAATAGGTAGCTCATACAGCTAATGCTTCCTGATGTTAGTCTATTCATTAGCATGTGCCAGTCACCATGCAAAACCCTAATGCATGTAACCTCAGAATGTACCTAGTATTTAATGCTCTGTTGGCATCGCCTGGAAATTTGTTAAATTCTCAGGTACCATCCCAAATAGACCGAGTCAAAATCCACAGTTCAGTGAGATCCCTACATGAATTGTGTACACAATAAAGATTGAGAAGCACTGTCCTGAAGCACAGAAACTTTTGAGTCATAGAAGCTAATAAGTGGGAGTGCCCAGATAAAACACCACATTAGTCCACACTCCAAAGCCCACTTTCTGCCACTCTTATTACTGCCTTGACCCCCTTTTGAGGAAGATTTATATAACAACCCCATGAAAAACTGCTTACTCATAGCAATCCGATCAGCTTTACAAGCTAGAAGTAATTCTTTCAATGTTTCTTCTGGAATTCAGTCTGTAAAACATTATTTCTATATCTTACTATTTTACATTATGGTTTCATTTAAATGTTGTAATTCAAAGACTGCAAAGGCTTATGAAGGAGCACCTCAAAATGGCAAACTATTCATGAGGCTAAAGTTACCTTGCAAAAGTTCTCCATATGATCACTGATGGTGGCAGAACTAGCCTCATATTCTTTGGTATCAGTAAACACAACTGCTTGATATCATTATTGAATCACTGGGTTTACATAAAATACTGCTTTCGCCTTTCCCAGTTTGGCACAAGTATCTCTGTTCATTATACTTATTTCAATAGGAAATTTACCTCCATAGTATCAAGTGTCACTTCTACTTACCCATGTAATGCTCTTAGTACAGTTTTCTCCAGTGGGTGGTTGGTATATTTGCTATCTAAGCTGAATACATAGTTTGTTTCACATTTGAAAGTGACCTTGAAGGAGCCTTCACAGCTGAACACAGTACGAGAGCAATAAAAGTCTCTCAAGCTGGAAGACAGCAATCTGCTCCTGCGCTTGAGTACTGGGTCCTCAGGAAGCTTTTGAATAGGGGAGGTGCTCAGCTGATGCCGAAATGGCATTACTTTTCCCACTGGGGTTCCTGCTTCAGGGCCTTTTGTGCCATTTTTGATGAAGGCAGGGCCTGGTAACCCTCTCTGCTGTAGCACCTTCTTTGAATGTTCTGCAAGGAGTAGGGCATAGGAATGTTCTACAGCAACAGAAGAACTTTGGCTTGCATCTGAAGTTTCCATTGTTTCCTCAGGAAGTGCCAACTGGGCTTCAATAGGGGTCTGACTGTCAGGAACCAAGCTATCTTCCTCTTTGCTGAGAGTTGAGTCTGATGTCAGATTACTCTTATCAGAGGAGGGCTTAGGTAACACTCTACCTTTTCTACTTTTAACTCCTCTATGATACTCATGGTCAGATGTATTGCTCAGAGAATGTTCTTTAGAAAGCAAAACATTGCTTTGTGGCAATTCAGAAGAGCAAGGAAGATTTCTGGGCTCAGATGGTGGGGTGGTAGAGGTAGCAGCGCTTAACGCAAGATCAGCTAACAGATTTAGGGCCTGGGAGTCGCAGTTAACAATGGAATTCTCAGCTGGAGCTTTCTGAGCCACTGTGATGTTTTCTGGTTGAGCTACATTTATGCCAATAACATCTTCTTGCCCACATAATGAAAGTTTTGATTGAAGCTGTGAAGCAGTTTCTCCTTTGGCTTCAATATAAAATAAGAAAAAAAACCATAGCATTTGACTTCATATAATTAATTCCTTGCCATATTATTGGTTAAGTCAATATATTCAAGAAAAATTTTGATATGCTGCATAAACTTTATATTAAAATTTTACCATCAGACTGAGGTTTCTTTGTACTCTCATATTTATTATAATTTAATTACGGGGGAAGAAAGAAGTCCTAAGGAATGTGCATATTAACAAGAAATCATCCTTCAAAAATGCATGTACTGAAGCACACACAAGGCATCCTGCTCAGCCAAAAGAATATATGAACAGCAGAAAACAAGAGTCCTGCTCTCAGAGAGCTTACAATCTAGTGCAAACATAAGAACTTCTAAGTTTGAATTGTATAATGGAGTATGATAACATACTTCCTTAAATTATTTCCTTTAATAAGTGACTAGAGAAACCACCTAAGTTCAAAATAGAGATGATTTTAACCATGTTGATATTTAATTCTAATATGCACTGATCTGAATAAAAAATGTTTAGTCATGAGTATTCAAAATAGCTAATTCATTTCATTAGCTTTTAAAACTTTAATTTCTGCACTGAAACATTTCCTCTCTATCTGCAAAGTAGCAAATTTCTGCAGATAATAAAATCTAACTACTCATCACTTGTCTTTAATCAGAAAACTGACATTCTTAAGTGGTTTACTTGTATTGTCAGGACATAAATTCGCCTTTCTTAAATGCAGTTATCATGAAGGACAAAGTTCATAACACTAAGCAACAATTCCCTGTAGCAAGTTGATAAAGAGACAGAAAAGCTAATTGTGACCCCTTTATAATTAACAGCAGCAGATCTAGAATGAATTATTAGCCTCCCTGATACATTTAAAAAGAAAACTTGAGTGTGAGCCACGCTGATGGAAACTCAGATATGGCTGCCACTCAGCTCTGGGATGGGGGAGGTCCCAGCACAGGAACAATGACTCCTGCAAGCACTCCATCTGGGAGAAAGGAGCTCCGGAGTTTCTGCCCTAATGCCAGACAATCCAGTTTCTCCCTGAATATCTCTGGTTCTCCCAATGCCCCTGCCCAGCAATGAAGGTCAGAGGGCTCGGGACTGTGGACTTGACATTTTTGTGGTCTATTTCATTCTTCACAACCAGACATGTTGCTCCATGAAGGCCAGCTACACATTGGAAATGAAGAGTCCCGGGTTCCATTCCAATCAAGGGCACAGTGAACATGAATGGGCACCACGGACCCAGCACAGCTTTCTTCAGACCTGGGAGTGGAATGCCTCCCGATGGAGAAGAAATCAGCAAGTCCATCCAAAATCTAATTAGTGCTATGGAGGAGGTGGCACCTGATTGGGAGAGAGTATCTTTCCAACAAACCAGTCAGGCCAGTCCTGACCTAAAGCCAAGTCCACAAAAATGGTGCCATATTCCCTTCCTCTGGAGGATATGGCCAGCTGATGAGAACCAGGAGTTTGATCACTAGATATTTGCATTAAAAACTGGTGCTGGTCTCAGTGTTAATGATAATGAATCTGGTAAAGGCAGCCAGGAAGGAGACACCTTGACTGACTCCCAGATTGTAGAACTTAGGAGGATAACTATCACTGACACCCATTTCCAGCAGCACAATAACCATTAGAATGAGGATACCTTTATATTTTATTGGCTTTGTGCCAAAACTCTGTAACTACATGCAGCTGTATAATAGGAAAGAGTAAAATTATTAACCCAGAAGTGACTGTTGTGTTGGAATATAAATTACTTATGTCTGAAAATTCACTGCTATAATCAAAGACTGGATGGAGTGACATCAGTTAATAGAATGTACAATTCCAATAATATCCTACATGGATAATATTATTTAATAAAAGTAATAACAATTAAAAAAACAGGATAAAAAAATAAAACTCTGGACTATCAATTCATCAAATAGAAGAAAAATGTGTGAAAATGGTGGGGAGGGTAAGATTAATCAACCACTGTCCAGTTTTTAAGTGACTCAAAGCCTATAATCATCTCATTAGCCCCACAGATATTTTGGAAACATGAAATTCACTTTATAATCTAATGAACTTATTGATACTAATTTCATTTTACCTTTGTTAATAGTATGGTTCTTATTACCTATGAATAAGGTGAACACAAAGTATACTGTATTGAGTTCAAATGGGTGTGTGTTAATAAATAAGCATAATTCATTTAATTACTGAGTTACTAGTTTCTCAATCATTGGAAATACGATCTAATAATGTATCTTAAGAAATACAAGTAAGGGGAGAAACCAAGATGGTGACATAGGTGAACACCTAAACTGCTGTCTCGCACAACAATTTCAAAACTATAAATAAAGACAGAATGATACCATCCAGAACCACAAAATAACTGGCTGAGTGGAAATTCTACAACTAGAAGTAAGAGAGGGGCTCATGAAGACTCAGAGGAGCTGTAAAAAGCTAAGGTATGGAGACATGCTCGTGGAGAGGACGGGCAGTGGTGGGTCTGGCTGGCTTCTTCTAGCGGGAGGGAGATGGAAAATTCCGACTGCACTGAACCCCAGTTCTGGGTGAGACTCATGGGGGGGGGGGGAGCGGCCAGTTGTGAAAAGGGAGGAGTGCACAGAAACTTAGGGGAATTGTGAAAGGCAGAAGTCTGGAGGTGCGCGCAAAGAGGACTGACTGCTGATTGTGCCCCAGTCTTTCTCTAGTGGGAGGAAAACAGAACCTCTCAACTACACAGAAATCCAGGTCAGACTGCATTGAACCCCAGTTTTGGGCAAGACCCTGGGGTCCCAGACTCATACGGGTCCTGAAACACATGAAAATTCAGGGGAGCAGGGAAATGCAGAAGTCTGGAGGCTCGCGTGCACGCAAAAGGCAGAAGTCTAGAGGTATGAGCATGCGCACATAGAGGACTGCAGCGATTACCGAAGGGCATAAGACCCAGGGGCTACCGTGTAGGGCAGGGCTGATAGGAAGCCAAGGCTGTCTGCTCAGCCCTGAGATTCCTCCACATCCAAGCCCAGCACAGAGGCTGTTGCAATCTTGTAAGTCTTAACACTGAGGCCAGTACTGAAGTTCTCCGGGAGCAGACACAGCTGATCCTCACAACCAATTGGTTTGGAGGTCAATTCCCCCCAGTAATACCAACAGCAATCAAGACTTAACTACAACAAGACTGTATACACAATTCACAAAGGGGTGCACCAAGAGTGTCCACCTCAAGTTAGGGGAGGTGGAGCTACTGGGCCATATAGGACACCTAACACACAAAAGCAGTCTCCCAACTCTGGGAAGCAGTGCAAATGCAGAGACAAAGGAACAGATCACAAACGAAAGAAATGGAGGAAAACACATGACTAGAGTTCAAAACCCATTATAAGGTTTTTCAAGAATTTCCTAGAAAAGATGGATAAATTTAGTGAGAATGAAGAGGAGATGAAAAAGGACCAACTAGAAATTAAACATATACTGAATGAAATAAAGAATATTATACAGAAACCTAACAGCAGATTAGAGGATCGCAAGAATCAAGTCAAAGATTTGAAATACAAAGAAGCAGAAAACACTCCACTGGAAAAGCAAAAAGAATCCAAAAATGTGAAGACAGTGTAAGGAGCCTCTAGGACAACTTCAAGCGTACCAATATCAGAATTATGGGGGTGCCAGAAGAGAGCAAGATACTGAAAACATATTTGAAGAAATAATGACTGAAAATGTCCCTCTCCTAGTGAAAGAAATAGACTTACAAATCCAGGAAGCACACAAGAACCCCAAACAAAAGGAATCCAAAGAGGACCACACCAAGATACATCATAATTAAAATACCAAGAGCAAAAGACAAAGAGAGAATATTAAAAGTAGCAAGAGAAAAGGTTAATTACTTACAATGGAGCACCCACAGGATTGTCAGCTGATTTCTCAACAGAAACTATGCAGGCCAGATGGGAGTGGCAAGAAATATTCAACGTGATGAAGAGCAAGAACCTACAGCCAAGATTACTCTACCCAGCAAAACTATCATTCAGAATTGAAGGCCAGATAAAGAGCTTCACAGACAAGAAAAAACTAAAGGAGTTCATTACCATCAAACCAGTATTAAATGAAATGCTGAAAGGAACTCTTTAAGAAGAGGAAGAAGAAGAAGAAGGTAAAGATAAAAACTATAAACAACAAATATATTATCTATCAACAAGTAAATCTAAAAATCAAGTGAATTGAAAATCTGATGAACAGAATAAACTGGTGAATATGAAAGAGTCAGGGGCATAGAAAGGGAATGGACTGATAATTATCAGGGGGAAAGAAGTGAGGGGGGGTGCAGGGAGACACTGGATAAAAATCATACACCTATGGATGAGGACAATGTGGGGGAGGTAAGGGCAGAAGGTGGGGTGGGAGCTGGGTAGAGGGGAGCTATGGGAGGAAAAAAGAGGAACATTTGTAATAATCTGAACAATAAATATTTATTAAAAAAAAAAAGAAATACAAGAGAATGCCAAAGCAATTACATAAAAAATATAGAGTTCTATTACCAAAGACTATATTGAAAACTTTAGAAAGAACAGAAAACCATTAGTTTTAGTAACAAAATGAGTGAGACTTCTTAATCTCATATTTCGAGTATAAAAAATGAAACAGATCAGTATAGACTATTAAGAAATAAAAAAAATTAAGAGATTATTTAAAAGGTGGTAATCTTAACATCTTAATTTGGAATCTGGCTGTGCAATATAGACATTTGCAATACAAATCAGCCTATTTTTGAATACATATTTTCAAAACTTTTCATTTTCTGGACTCACATTTCTGTCAGTATTCAATTGTATACCTTCTCCTTCTTCTCATTAATCAATTAGTCTACAACTACCTAAGAGCCAAAATTCAAATGACCTGGCTAAAAACATAGGTATTATATAGGTATCTATTCTCATTTATAAACTAATTGTAAAGACAGGATCAAGCCATATCAAATGATTGAAAAGCAGGATAAATTTAATTCCATAATATTCTCAAAAACCCAAAAGGAAATGAGAGAAAAGTGAGAGATCAGAAGATCAGAACAGGAGGAAACCTGGACTGGTGGAGGAGAAGGGCACAAGAGTGAAAAGAGATGAGGTGTGATGTCTGTGGGGAGGCATTGCCAGGAAAGGGACCTATTAGGAAAGAGTAGGAGATAAATATGGACCAAAGGGCAAGTAAGAGCACATTAACTGTCTTGAGAGACAAGCAGAGTTTTTGGTATGGATGCCAAAATTGCAAATACTCTGAGGCCCTAACCAGTTTGGTTCAGTGGACAGAGTGTTGGCCTGTGGACTGAAGGGTCCCAGGTTCCATTCCAAACAAGGGCACATGACCTGGTTATGGGCTCGATCCCAGTAGGGGGGCATGCAGGAGGCAGCTGATCAACAATTCTCATCATTGATATTCTCTCTCTCTCCCTCTCCCTCTCTCTTTCCTCCTGCTCTGAAATTTTTTAAAAAAAAAAAAGTGGGGCTTTTACAATATGGTGAGCTTTAAAAAAAATTGTTATCCAACAATATTTAAAAAAAAACTTAGAAAAGAAAAACCAAAGTCAACCCATAATATCATCACCCTAACAAAACTGTAGTTTCTTTAAAATCCAACCAAATAAGATTTTTTTTAAAAGCTGGAAAAAAAACATTGAGAAAGGAGATCAGGGAAATTAAACAGAAAATCAATAGAAATATGAAGGTATGAGAAAATAAAATCTTTGTTAAAACAAATGAAAAAAAGAAACAATAGGACTCAATACTGGAGATAAAGTAAAATTTATAGTTTTTGCACACTGGAAGAACTGTACTATACACAGAAAGAAGAAAGTTAAGAAGGGACATGGACTTGGGAGGAGAGCTGGTGTGTGTTCAGTTTCAGAGGATATGTATAGCAGTTCAAAACACAGAACTAAAGCAGTCAGCTGTCTGTATATATAACTAAGCCTCAGTATCCACTTAGCAAAATTAGGAAAGTAAAACTTCTTTTAAAATAAATTTAATGCCTTTTAAAACCAAATACAGAATTTTGGATTACTATTTTGAACACTCTCTTTACAACTCCCCTGGGACAAATAAAGTTACAATTTACTTTTTATAACCAATTATAGTCCAGAAAAATAGTGCTAGATACTACTTGCTTGTGCATTTAGTCATAAAAAAAGGCAAGTTATAACTTTTATAGACAGTTTATGTTCAGGATTTATGCAAATAAGAAAGGTTTAATTTGTGATACTTGAATCCTTTGCAATAGGAAATCAAGTTACTTAGTGCTATTAGTGTTTGAATAAAAGAATATAGGAAGAATTGTCGATAGATTTTTTAAACTGTTCTTATATTATTTCAACACACTATATTGCAACCTTGATTATTCAGTATGTGGTATTAAAATTTCAGGAAGAGTATTTCTTACCAGGTTGTGGCTGCTTTCTGATTCTGGGATTCTGATTGCCTTTTATTATATTTACCCTCTGTTTTTGTGGAGATTTCTTCACAAGTGTTTTAGCCCTTGGAACAGTTTTGACTGGAGATTTCTCTTGTTTCCTTGCCCTTTTAGCAGTCGTTACAACTGGAACATCTTTAGAAATAAGAGCTTCTTGGGTTTTCCTATCCAATTTGGTCGTCTGTACAAACTGTGCAGTCAGCACTTCAGCACCTTATATAAAAAGACACCATTTTTTAAGGGGAAGAGGGCTCAAATATTTATCAGCATAGCTTTTACTTTTATTTGTGTTTCTTTTTTAAGGTGTAACTGTAGTAATGAGAAATAAAATTTTGGGTATTTCATTAAAATATATATTTTAATAAAGCAAGAGTTAAAAGTTCTCAACCTATATAATAAAGAGGTAATATGCAAGTTGACCCTCATGTCCTCGCACAAGATGGTGCCCCCATGTGGTCAAAGATGGTTGCCAAAAGATGTTTGGCTGGGAAGGGTAGTTGTGGATGATCAGGCCAGCAGGGGAGGACAGTTGGGGACAATCGGGCCGGCAGGGGAACATTAGGCATCGATCAGGCTGGCAGGAAAGTGGTTAGGGGGTGATCAGGCTGGCAGGCAGAAATAGTTAGGGGCAATCAGGCAGGCAGGCAAGTGGTTGGGAGCCAGCAGTCCTGGATTATTAGAGGGATGTCCCAGAGATTGGAGAGGATGCAGGCTGGGCTGAGGGACACCCTCTCTCCCTCAGTGCACAAAATGGCTTCTAGTATAAACATAAAAATATAAACTTTCTAAGTGTTGGCCTATATCCCTATTAGGTGGGGAAGAAAAATATTAGAGTAATTAACTTTATAAAAACAAGGTATGACTTCAATTTTTCTAAAAATCTCCATGATCTTTCATAAGGTAAGCCTGGATATACTAGTTCATAGCACTGGGAGATAGATAATTCATTGTACACAAAAGCAACGCAGACCTAAGAGGTGATATGGTTAAAACATAAAAGAGATTGTATATTTATAAAGTGCCATCTTATATAATTTTCACTTTACTACTCGTAAATATCTAAGTCTTAATACTATCCCTAGAAGTCATTTTTTAAAGACAAGATAGAAAAAAGCACACTGGACAAAGTATTCACCTGATTTAATTTCCTACAAATCTATTTTAACTGCTCATCTCTTTTATAAAATGCTCAGCTTTGCTCCTCACATGGAAGGAAGGAAATAGCTAGAGAGAGGCACAAGAGGAAAACAAAACTAGCGACTACCTGCTTATATAACACAAAAGAAAGTGTTTCAATTTTTTAAGAATTAAAAAAAATATAGTAAGTGCTCCCTTTGAGCATTTATTAGTATGTTTTACCCATTTGCTTTATATAATTTCAGTTGTTTCCCAGCAAAAAAATTTATCCCTAAAGGCATTACATAAAATAATCACACATAAATATTGGCAAAATTTTAAAATTACATTATACAGAAAACAGTTTTTCTAATTGAGAATAGAAAACATGATACTAAACAGTTTAAGAAATTGGGATGCACTGCTGATGAAATGTAGGGAAAAGACCAATTTATTTCTTGGGGGTTTTAGGAAAGCTTTAGAATCTTTTAATATTGTACATGTCCTTGGGTCCAATTATTTCCCTCCCTAGTCAACTATTATACTTAATAAAGCAGCATATTTTCTTTTTTAAGGAATAAGACCTATCATTCCATTATACATTTTTTAGCATAAAGGAATATAAATACATTAAGAATATATCAAGTAGGAAAACAGTTAAGTCTAAATTAAGAAGAGAAAGAAAATAAGGTAAGGTGACCAAGACAAAGGGGAAAGTTTTAAACAATTGCACAAACAGAAAGGGGAGATCTCTCCAATCCTGAGAGGAAAAACTGAAACATGAACAAGGTGTCCTGCAGAAATTTTTCTACTTATTAATGTCACTCAATGCCATGTTTCTCAAGCTGCATAAAATAATCCAACGATGGATTATAAAATAAAGTTAATGGGTTGCAACAGAATTCTTTCTTAAATGAAACAAGAGTGGAAGAGAAAATATCAAATTGTATTCACACAGGGTCAATGTCTTTTGAAATTTTTGTTCCAGTCATATGTGAATTTGTGTGTACTGACTATAAAATAAAACACATTTCTTATAGTGGGTGAAATTTCAAAAATCTGAGAAACAGAAAACATATGCTGTTTATTTACTATTGTAAAGTAAACTGATTCAGACAGAGCAGAAACTCAACACGGTTGGTCTGAAATTTATTTGTATGTAGTTGTATAGTCTTGATTCACTGCTTTCTATTGTCACACTTTTCAGCATTCTCCTAAACACACACATATGCCATTTTCTCCAATTGTAACAGGCCAAAAGTAACTATTTGTTGAACCACAGGATAAAATCTTAATCATCTAGAATCCTGGGCTCTGCATATCCCTGATGTTTCTTATCTAGCCTACAAAATTTCTAGAATCAAAATACTAAAATAGGTTTGCACACCTTTTTTGGGTGAAGGGACAGACAGTACATATTTTCAGCTTTGAAGGTCATTACGTTCTTCACAACCACACATCTCTGCAAACGGCGTGTGATATAGCCAAAGACAACTGCTTCAGTAGTACTTTGGTTACACTTTGCTGATCCCTTCTCCAAGGGGTCATATGGCATATAGTTCCCTACTTTCCAACAAAATACACTATCTATAATCTGAGATAGCTGAGGCAAAATCATGTTGTTTGTTGTGCTATGTTCACCAATGTGCATTTAACTATAGACTAAATGGCTCTCTACTCTGATTATTACTCAATTTTCAGGGGGGCAACAAAGCCACTTGTGGAACTGTTTCAATACAGGCCACTGGACATTGTGTTTCAACAGATCAATGGCAAGATCCAGGTGACTATTTTTAAATTCTGACACACATAAAGGATTAGAAATTCTACCCCAGACTGGTTTAGCTTTGAAGGTTCTAGGTAGTTCCCTCACCTCTTTATACATGTATGAGCTACTGGTTATTAGTTTTTGCTACTATTGATATGCCTGATTTAAATTCATTGGAGAGAAATATTATCGACTTTATTGTCCTACTTATTGATACATTCATTGGTTGATCCTTATATGTACCCAGACTGAGTACTGAACCACAAATCTTGACCTGATGACACTCTTAACAACTGAGCTACCCACAGGGTGAGGGAATGATTTTAGAAGGTCCTCTTCATCTACTTTTATTTGTCCGAGGATAGCTAAGACACTGGATAATCATCTTTGTAGAATGGCACATAAATAACTGACAGCTTGAGCAGTTTTAGAGTGAAATGCATCTTTTGGTGGGTGGACTTCTGAGGAGATATCTTACAGTTTTTCCTATTTCTTGTTTTTAATCTATTGTCTACCTCAATGCTTCTCAAACTTAAGCATGCAGACAAATCACCTACAGAGATGTTGGCATTTCTAACAAACTTCTGATACTGCATAGCTGCAGTCCACCATAATAAGACAGGAACAGTGTTAGAACACAACAGTTATTACTAACTCATTAATTAATCTCTATAAATTGTGCTTACCTCTTTTTCTTCTCTGAGGAAACTGTCCTTTAACTAATTTGAGAGTTGTTGGAGGGGCTGAACTCCTATTTGCTCTAGCAGGAGTTCTTTTGGGGAAGGGACAGCACAAGTTCGCTCTTTTACTCTGCACCACAGGTGGCATGCTGGCCTTCCTCTTTGGCTGAACTCTCAGATTTGATATTGGACTTAATGGAACAATATTTCTCTTCCTAGCTTTAAACATTTCTTCAGCATTCTTTTTTGTTTCAGTTTCTCTTCTTACTTCTGCCTCTGAGTCAAGAAATTCAGGATCTGGAGTCATAACTAAGGAAAACCCAGCATCGCAAATTCCATCTGAAATACAAGGAGACTGTGGACGCTCTGCCAATAAATCTAACACTGTAGATACTTCCAAAATGTACCCATTAGGATCTGAAAAATAAGACTTCAAATGAGTTAATGATTGTACAGGGCACTTTTCAGCTGGAGGAACCAAGTCAAAACCATTGGACATTTTCCCAAAGAATGCAGTCTCTTTCACTCCATACTGAGAACAAGTTGTCAATGGATTTCTCTCCATCTTGTACAATTCTTGGAAATTATGCTTTACTAGTGTATTTAGACAGATTCCTTCTTCAGTAAATGATTTTCTTGCTTCTAGCAGTGCACAATTAAGGGCAGGTAAAATAGGTATCACCTTCAATGAGATGTCATCTTCAACTTTCAAGTCTTTCAGCCCTAAAATATATGTATATACATTAAAAACCTAAAATTTTTAGTCTTTATTTTATAAAAACATGCAGAAAAAAATGCTTATGAAATTATGGGATGGTTAAATATTACACAGTGTTCCAAACAGAAATCTAAATGAAAATTAGAAGACTATGGGTACATTTAATGAATACATGTATCTCCATATATACATAATCACGATAGAGGGGAGTGGGAATAAGAACTAGAAAAGAATCACTCAAATGCAATCACCAGCTTAGAATGAGGAAGGCTGACCTGCCTCTAGCTCCATCTTATCTGATGAGGAACCAGCATGAGCTCAATGTACCATCAAAGCAATATCAGAGGCATTTAGAGTTTGCGAGTTTGCTTTTCTACTTTTCAATGAACATTTTCTGCTTTTTAAAAAATATTTTTTATTAATTTTTTACGGAGAAAAACATCGATGAGAGAGAAACATCGATCAGCATGCTTATTTTTTAAAAAAATATATTTTTATTGATTTTAGAGGAAGGGAGAGGGAGAAAGAGACAGAAATATCAATGATGAGAATCATTGGTAAGCTGCCTCCTGCACACCTCTTATTGGGGATGTGCCCACAACCAAGGTATATGCCCTTGACCAGGATCAAACCTGGGACCTTTCAGTCCGTAGGCCAACACTCTATCCACTGAGTCAAATCCGTTAGGGTGAACATTTTCTGCTTCTAAATGTCTTATTTTATCTCTATCTTATATAATTTACTTCAAATTTTTAAAAAAATGTATTGATTTTGAGAGAGAGAGAAACACTGACTTGTTGTTTCACTTATTTATGCATTCATTGGTTAATTCTTTATGTGCCCTTAGTGGGGATCAAACCCAGAACCTTGGTATATTGGGATAACGTCCTACCCAGTCTGGTTGTTCAATTTTTTTTTAAGTTACAATGTTAACCAAGTGAAATGAAAAAAGTAAAACCCTTAATTTAAATTCCATTACTTTGTATATCAAGCAAAAATTTTTTAAAAATTAAGTGATTAAACCAACTAGTCTGTGTTTCACTTTCTCTCCTTAGCTAAAGGAGGTATTAATAAAAAGATAAATAAAAATAAACAAAAAATGTGGGTAAATATTAAAAATTTCCTTTCTTGCCCTAACCTGAAAGGTCTCAGGTTCGATTCCGGTCAAAGGCATGTACCTTGGTTGCGGGTACATCCCCAGTGGGAGGTGTGCAAGAGGCATCTGATTGATGCTCCTCTCTCATCAATGTTTCTAACTCTATCCTTCTCCCTTCCTCTCTGTAAAAAATTAATAAAATATATATTTTTAAAAATTTCTTTCTTTGCAGTTTATTACCTAAAGAGTAACAGGTGAAGAAAAAAGTTTTTATGTACTGCTAACAGTTCACACTAAAATATTTTTCCAGAAAATTTAATTATTTCAAGAATTTAGAAATTCAGAACCCAGAATGATCTGTAATAGACTATTATAATATCTATGAAAAAAGAAAGCATTTTAAATCTGCTAAGCAAAGTATCTAGCATTTAAAACAGATAACCATAGCTGGGACACTGATAGAAAATGACCATTCATAGAAAATGTCTTAAAGAACTAGAGGAGGAGGTGTATACTACAACACAACTCTGTAAAATTTATTTAAACAAATCCTGTGCTGTTCAACACTGAATGGTATAGACACTAATGTTTCCTATTTATTTCATAATAAACTGAAGTCAGAGCTCTGACAGAAGGAGGAGGCAGTATGGGATAAAAGTTAGAAGCCAGGTAGAGAGTTAGTTGTTTGATCGTGGGCAAGCTTAAGTCTCAGTTTCCTCATCTTTGAAATAACAAGAATATCTATTTTAAGGGCAGCTAAATCAGTAACTGTATATTTAGCATAATATCTGACATAGTAGATGCTTAAAAAATGCAAACAGCATTATGTTGTTATAACTGGTAATGATTTGCTTCAGTACAAAGAAGTGATGCCGAAGAAGGTGCAGTTCTCTGCTTTGGGTAACTGAATATATACAATGTGAAGAAATCAACTTTAGGAGAGAACCAAGATAGCAGCCTAGGTAAACACCTATACTTGCTGTCTCCTACAACCACATAAAAAGCACAGCTAAAATAAAGAACAAGTATGATCCAGAACTACAGGAAAGCTGGCTAAGTGGAAGTACTACAATTAGAGAAGGAAAGAAGCAAGTGCATTGAGACTGGTAGGAGGTGCAGAGGCTCTGAACAGGCTGGCACCTGGGTGTGCCACTTTTTTTAATTGGGAGGGAGATACAAGCTCCTGCTTGTTGTCAGCTCCAATGCCAAGTGAGACTCGGGGAGACCCAGACACATACGGGGAGAAACTGGACTGTCTAGCATCGGGATAGGAATACAGGAACGGCTTTCTTTCAAACAGAGGTACTCCCAAAAGTCATTGTTCCTATGCTGGGACGGCCCCAGTGATGAGACCTCCCCAGTACAGGGCTGACTGGCAGCAACTGCTGTTTGCTCTGTCCTAGAGATTCCCTGAGATCCTGCCCTACCCAATTTACAATCCCAACCTGTGCACAAAGGCTTTTGCATATGAATGGCGTATCCTTTCTCAGTCTAAGACCTGTCACACAAGCTTCAGCTGGGTCTGGGAGACCCAAAGCTATCAAAAGAAGGCCCAAGGCTGGCACCAGCAGCAGCCTGCCTTACTTCACAGCTGGGCCTCATCTGGGCACTTCCGAACCTGACATAAACAGAAGGAATCTGCAGATCTCTCTGCAGCTCTGGCTTAGTGGCTCCAGGCAGTGGCTGACTTTGCACCTCCTTGGAGAGCCAAGAACCAGTGTACCCAGTGGTCAGTGTAAGACCATACCAGATTACAACTCTTCACATCCATAAGTGACACACTTAAGGGCAGACTCAATGAGCAACAAAGCCCCACTGAAGCAAGTCCTGCCCCACAAGGGAGTCTCCTGCACAGCAGCTCTTCCATTGTAGACACAGCTGGTCCTCACAGCCCATTGGCCTGGAGGACAATTCTTCCCAGTGATACCAACAGCAATCAAGGCTCAACTATAACAAGACTGACCACACAGGCCACAAAGGATTGCACCAAGAATGTCCACCTCAGGTGATTGGGGAGGCTGAGCCACTGGGACCCTATAGGACACCTACTACACAAGGCCACTCTATCAACTCAAGGAGATTTAGCAGCTACTCAATACATAGAAACAAACACAGGGAAGCAGCCAAAATGCAGACAAGTAAGCATGTCACAAATGAAAGCAAACTACTGGATATAGAGTTCAAAACCACAGTTATAAGAGTACTCAAAAATTTCCTTGAAACCTCTGAGAAACTTAGTGAGACCTTCAAGGATCTTAGTGAGAATGCCAAAAATAAAAAATAAAAAAGGAAAAGGACTGTCAGAAATTAAGCATACACTGACTAAAATAAAGAAAAATATACAGAGATTCAACACTACAGTAGAGCAACCCAAGAATCAAGTCAAAGATTTGAAATATAAGAAAGCAAAAAACACCCATTCAGAAGAGCAAAAAGCAAAAAGGATCCAAAAAATATGAAGATAGGGTAAGGAACCTCTGGGACAACTTCAAGCATTCCAACATCCTAAGTATGGGGGTGCCAGAAGAAGAGAGAGAGCAAGGTATTAAAAATCCATTTGAAGAAATAATGACAGGAAATGTCCCATACCAGTGAAAGAAATACACTTATAAGTCCAGGAAGCACAGAGAACCCCAAATAAGAGGACCACACCAAGACACATCATAATTAAAATGCAAAGGGCAAAAGACAAAGAGAGAATCTTTAAAGCAGCAAAAGAAAAAGTTAGTTACCTACAGGGAAATACCCCTATGACTATCAGCTGATTTCTCAATACAAAGTATTCAACCCAGAAGGGAGTGGCAAGAAATATTCAAAGTGAAAAATAGCAAGAACTTACAACCAGATTACTCTACCCAGAAAAGCTATCATTCAGAATTGCAGGTCAGATAAAGAGCTTCACAGACAACAAAAAGGTAAAGGAGTTCATCACCACCAAATCAGTATTACATGAAATGCTGAAGGGTGTTCTTTAAGATGAGGAAGACGAAGAAAAAGGTAAAGATAAAAAAATTATGAACAAAGTGACGACAAATACATAGCATAGCTATCAACAAGGGAATCAAAAATCCCATGAATAAAAAATCTGATGAACAGAATAAACTGGTGAATGTAACAAAATCAGGGGCATGGAAATGTAGCAGACTGACAATTTTCAGGGTGAAGCAGGTGTGTGTGGGGGGGTGTGGGAAGAGACTGGACAAAGATCTTACATGCATGTATGCAGATCTATAGACATGGGCAGTGAGATGGAGAGGGCCTGGGGTGGGAACTGGGTGGAGGGGAGCTATGGGAGAAAAGAAGAGAGTTATCTGTAATAACCTGAATAAAGCTTTTAAAAAAATCAACTTTAAAAACATTTTTACATTGGTTATAGCTTTATAAATGCTATGCACAATTTTATGTTTAAACACACAGAATGTGATTATAAAATGAGGAAAATTTCCTCATATAACAAAAATAATGACTCATTTACTTTATTGTTCAGCAAACATTTATTATTTTTCATGTGCTTGGCACTGCTAGGCCATAGCCATACATACAGTAGAATACAAGAAAGGCAGGCATTAAATAATATACAAACAAATATTTCAGTTCAATTGATGATAAGCCGAGGGTTCTTACTGAGGTCAGAATGGTGATGGGAATCAATAGTGATAATCAAATTGACACCTGACAGACCTGAGTAAAGACTGGACTAGGTCAGAGATTTACTAATTTTATTCATTATTCCCAAAATTCTAATACTACAGATAAACTATGTATCTGTTTATATATTGTTTGAGTAATATTTTTGGCCCTATGGGGGTAAACGCCACCCAATAAAAGGAGAAAAGTAGTCCAGACAAAGAACTACAACTGTGAAGACTTTGAGTCCTACTTACTTGGTAGACTATTATAAAAGTTATCTCCTCGATATTGCAGGTTTTAAAAAATATATATTTTTATTAATTTCAGAGAAAAAGGGAGAAGAGAGAGATAAAAACTTCAATAATGAGAATCACTGATTGGCTGCCTCCTGCATGTCCCACACTGGGATCGAACACAACCCTGGCATGTGCCCTGGATGGGAATCGAACTATGACCTGGTCCACTGAGCCATGCCGGCCAAGCTGCAGATTTTTTAAAAGACAAATTTTTAATTTATTTTTATCCATCTGCAGGCTGCCACTCTATTCACTGAGCCAAACTGACTAGGGCTATTTTTAAATTACATTTTAATTACAGTTGATTGTGATTAAAATATTAGTTTTGGGTTTACTAGATAGTGATTCAACATTTATATACCTTACAAAGAGATCACGATTACATTTACTAACCATCTGTCACAATATACAGTTATTACAGTAGTATTCTCCTATTATTGTTCAATACCAAATATTTAGTTTGAATAATGCTGAACTTGAGGGACATCTGAGACATCTTAACTGAAAAAGTCAATAAACAGGTGGATATCTGGGAGTGAAGTTTAGAGGAAAGGCTAACCCTGAAAAGGGAACAAAGAATCCATCAGAGATTAAAGGAAGAGTTATTTAAAGGAATAAACTACATTAGTTACCAGGGTTGAGAGATTAAGCATGATGAGGATGGAAAAATATGCAACAGATATAGTAAAATAGAAGTCACTGTGTCCTTACCTGCTGACAAGGATGAATGGAATAAATGTAATCCATGTAGAGCCATCTGCTCATCTCCAAAATCTATACAGAATGAAAATCAGAAGAAAAGTTAGGTTGCTGACCTTATAAAACAAAAGTAAACATCCAAAATAAATAGTATTTTTAAAAAGTTGTCCTTACTTGTTTCTGAAATGAAGCCTGATGATGTAAGTAAAATGAAAACCTCTCGATCTTCTAAGCATTTGATGAGTGCCTTAAACATAAAAAAAAGAGAAAAGATTCAAGTCCTCCCCTCCCTCTACCACACCACTAATTCAGTAAATTTTGAGCTCATGAAAAATAAATAAGTAAAAAAATTGAAGTGTTAGTGTTTATGAGAATAGGAGAATTTTGCCTTTAGTATCAGAAACTGCAAGTTCCTTAACACTCACATAATCTTGGCCCTGTTAGGACTACATATAGTAGCTATAACATTAAGGGTTAGTTTTAGGATAGTTTTCAACTATATAACAAACCTATCAGAAAAGAGTAATTTCACTTTTTTTATAAGATGCTTGGTATTTCATACTGCTGCCTAAATAGTCAATCTGTTACCATTTAGCCACTACAAATTTAAGGTAAATCAAGCCTATGATTAGCATCTTAAGCTCATGTTTATATACAACATATCATAGGATCCCAGAACTAAGAATTCTGGAAGATTCTATGTAATAAAAGCATTCTTTCTACAGCATCTGAGAGATAAAAAAATAATAGAAAATAACATAATTAACTTATGCGGCAATAAAAACATGCAGATAAAAATAACTTTCTCTCTTTTTTTCTCTCCACCACAGTCTTCAGTGGAATCTTCAGCAAAAACAAAACTCTCAAACAAACAACATTTAAAATTTTAATGTTTATAGTAAATTGGGGAAATTTTGTCCCCAGATCAGGACAAGTTATTTAAAAGCTATCATTTAAAATTATGAAAATAACAGCTCCTCTTTTCCATTATGCATCATTTCTAAAGCCAACGCTCATACAATAATTTTTAAGTTAAAAAAAACAAACTAAAAATATATCGTTTTATAAAGTGATAAAACATTCTATTTAAAAAACTGATCAGAAGCCTAAAAATATGTTAAATTGATAAATTAATCAATAAACACTTCAAGTATGAAAAAAGACTTTTATAATTATATTAGAACTAAGTTATGACCCTGACAATTCACTATTGCAAGTTTCTATAATCTTCTATTACTGCCTTTATGTATTTGATCACTGACATTTCTGTCTTTGTACAGTCTTTTAAGTTCCTTGATGGTAGGGACTATTTTCTATTTTTGCTTCTAGCACCTACTAAGCACTCAAGAATTATTGAATATATATACCAATAACTACATATACCCATATCCTTGGTATCTATTAAGTAGCAAAAAGGTATAGTTCTTGTTTCATTTTTGATTGATGTAAAAAGTGAAAGTGACAAATAATTAGCCTCTACACTGTTCTGCTATATTTTAGTTTTGTAAAATAAAATTCCTATTTACTTAAAACCATACATTCCTATATTCTAAAAATATGTATAAATAGAATAAAAATATACAGTATATGAAGCAAGAAAAGCATGAAGTACTGAGGAGAAAGAACCTTAAGTGATATGTAATTCCTATAACTAATTTTTATTACTAAACGGGTTTCAATCAAAACCAAGTTCTGCACCAAGTCTCTATTATTTTCAATACTATAAGCCAGGGGTGGGGAACGTCTGGCCCAAGGGCCATATAAGGCCCAAGAAATCATTTGGGCTGGCCCTGCCAAGGCATTAGGGGTGAGTTAATTAAATGTCTGACCAAATATAGCAAGCTAATTTTTAAGCTGATAAATTTTGTATGGTCCTCAAATAATGTTATAAATATCCAAATGGCCCTTGGCAGAAAAAAGGTTCCCCAGCCCTGCTATAAGCACTCACAAGTAGTCCCTTCATGAATGCATTTTTGAAAGTATCTTTGGACTTTATTCTTTTTAATTTCCAAATATAAAATGGACTATGGTACTTCAAAAACCATAGCCTACAATCCTATAGTAGATAGCTATCCACTCAGCATCCAATGTCGCCCATTCCAACAGTTTTTGCTGTGTGGCACCACTCTCTGTAGACTGGATGGAACTAACATTATACTCAGTTCTGGAAGGTGGGCTCTGAATGGTCTGAGCTAATTAGTGTAGTCCATTCCCTTTGCAGTTACTGATTGAGAGATGTGCAGATCTTTCTTTCCCCCTTCCTGCTCTATCTTCCTCTTCCCCCCTCTTTCTCTCTCTCTCCCTCTCTAGTCCCCACTTCCTCCTCCCTTCTCACTCCTCCTCTCTCTTAACACCTAGAATTGAAAAGTTAAGCCTATTAAATCCCTTTATTGTTTAAGCCAGCTTAGTTTCTGTTACATGCAACTTCAAGTAGGTGAACTGACATTATCCCTAAGGCTTAAGCTTACCTTCAAAGCTGCTATACATATTCAATTTTAAGTTATTAATTTTTTGCTACTTACTATAGGGGACAGTCCATCATGTCACTAAAAGGCTCAGAATTTGTTTGTCCTACACTTCCACCATCTCCTCTGGGATGTTTAGCAATCAATCAATATAGAATCAGCATCTATTCCTACCCTGACACTGAGGAACCTTGAGTAACATAACAGAGAGAGGTCTTTAAATGTTATTTATTTCTCAGTAGTCTTACTTTCTACACTACAAAAACAGTAGAAACATCAACTCATAACCCCCCCTCCCCCTTAAACCTATGGATTGACACAGGTCACTTTTAAAGAGCAATTTCACAAGTGGTCCTTTGATTAATGCAAAAATACTGTGATTTATTCAATTCTGTCATTAAACAAAAACAACAAAAGAATGAGAAAAACTGTCCTCTTATTCTTAAAATCAGGAGTATAAACTGACTAATGAAACACAAACTGAAATACAAAGAAGATGAAAAGATCAGTCAATAAATATTATATCAATATGTCAATAAAAATTAAAGGTTAAAAATCTTTTCAGTAAGCTAAAACAATTTAATCTAGACACAGCAACTAATAATTATCAAATTCTCAATTTAAGGAAAAATAATTATTTTAAATTGATTCTTACCAATTGCTTATTTTTAATGACTTCTGTTAGTTTATCTATTTTGTCCCCTTGTTTGTTTGACAATTCCACCTCATATACATTGAAGTACATATCTTGGCAACACACTGGACAAAAATCAGAAAAACAGAACATTTCTTATTTTAAATGCTATTTTGTTTTTTAAAATAACCAATTTATTCATTTCATATAATAAAAAAGTCAAAAAAATAAGAATTAAAATTATCATTTAATGTCTTTGGTTACAAAACATCTTAAAAAAAGTTATATTGTATAGTCCGGCTGGTGTGGCTCAGTGATGAGCATCGACCTATAAATCAGGAGGTCAGAGTTCAATTCCTGGTCAAAGCACATGCCAGGATTTCAGGCTTGATCCCCAAAAGGGGACATGCAGGTAGCAGCTGATAGATCATTCCCTCTCATCAGTGATGTTTTTATCTTTCCCTCTCCCTTTCTCTCTGAAATCAATATAAAAAAAAAAACTAAAGTTACTATATAAAGTATTTCAAAACAGTGCTTTCATTTTATTGACACTACTATAACAAGACAAATAAATACTATATAAACATGTTTATATTATTTATATAGTATTTATTTAATAATATAAACATTGTTTATACTATTTATATAGTATTTGTTTTCTAATTAAGTTTTAATAGTACAAATAGTATTTGTTTTCTAATTAATCTAAATGATAGAGAAATAGTACAAATAGTACTTGTTTTCTAATTAATTAAATTTCTATAGTATTTATTTGTTTTCTAATTAATTAATCTAAATGACAGAGAAATTTCCTTTTTCAGGTTTTCTGCTTTCCCCCCTTCACTTCTAAATACATAATTAAACTTTGGATAATGAACTAACAATGCAATAACGGATGATGCATTATAGTACAGCACCCTTGAAACTTATATAATCTTATTAATCAATTAGAGGTGCATGAAATTCATGCACTGGGTAGGTGGGGGGAAGGGCGGTCCCTCAGCCCAGCCTGCACCCTCTTATAGTCTGGGAATCCTCAGACATCCTTAGGGCTCCGCAGAGGTGGGAGAGACTCCCGCCACAACTGCTGCGCTAACCAGCTGTAAGCCCCGCTTCTGGCTGAGCAGTGCTCCTCCTGTGGGAGTGCACTGATCGTTAGGAAGCAGTTCCTGTGTTGAGCAGAATAGTGCCAAAACCTGCTCTCCAACATGCCCAGAGGGGTCCTGGATTGCAAGAGGGCACAAGTCAGGCTGAGGGACCCCACTGGTGCATGGTCGGGGCTAGAGAGGGATGCGGCAGGTTGGCTAGCTGGGGAGGGACCACAGGAGTGCTCCAGGGCATATCCGGCCCATCTTGCTCAGTCCTGATTGACTGCAAGCTAACTTACAGTTGAAACATCTGCCCCCCTGGTGGTCAGTGCACGTCATAGCGACTGGTCGACTGGTTGTTCTGCTGTTTGGTCGCTGGGCTTTTATTACATAGGATTAAAGCTAAACTTTGCAATTTTAGATGAAACTATTTTTCACTGTTTCTAGTTGGCCTCCAAGGAACTGAATCGCATAGCAACTCTGCAACTTTTACAAATGACACTTTTAAGAATCACTTAAGGCAAAACAAAAGTGTGTGTAAAAGAGAGGGAAATAATTGGAACAAAGCCCAGCACATACACAGTGCATCTTTATAGGAAGTCCTCGGGTTACGTGGGACTCAACATATGTCATTTCGTGGTTATGTCACCATCTCCCATTTAAAATAAAAACAGTTCTGTCATTTTGATGTATGTACATACATATGTGCTTTATGATTTTTATTACTTATTAACCACAGGTAAAGGTCAGGAATTGTTACCTTTCTTTTAAATTTTTTTTTACTGTTTCACTTCATTATTGCTGTGTATGAGCTCCATGTGAGTGACATAGGTGCTTATGTAGGTGGGTTCCAACTTAATGTTGAAAATAGTGTAATATCATGCCGTAGGACCGGATCTCTGGACCTACTGTACATTTGAACAAACCTTTTTGCTCCAAGTAATTCTGTTTTCTAAAGATAGCTTCAGGTAGTCTTTTTTTCAGAGATGACACTTTCATTACATACTTAAAATCTAGTTCATGTGGTCTAAAAAAAACAAAACAATATCATGTGATGTAATAATCATTGAAACTATAGCTTCATATGCAGCATATGGTTTTCTAATATAAATACTAATAAAAATTATTGTAACCACAAAAAAAATTCTTAAATTGGTAAACTCCAGGTCAAATAATCCGATCTAATAAAAGAATAATATGCAATCTGACTGTCACTCCAACACACAAGATGGCTGCTCCCATGTGGACACAAGATGGTCAGCAAGGGAGGGTAGTTGGGAGGGACCAGGCCTGCAAGGGAGGGCAGTTAGGGGCAATCAGGAAGGCAGGCAGGTGAGCAGTTAGGAGCCAATAGTCCTGGATTGTGAGAGGGATGTCTGACTGCCTGTTTAGGCCTGACATCCCTCAAGGGGTCCTAGATTGGAGAGGGTGCAGGCTGGGCTGAGGGACATACCCCACCACATGAATTTCATGCACAGGTGGGGTCTGGCCAGCCTGCTCCAATGGGGGCTGATCAGGCTGGGTCGGTGGAGGGGAGGGGCCATGGGAGGTTAACTCCCCCTCCCCCGGGGGGGGGGGGGGGGGCCTATAAGGGATGGGGCTATGCAGGAGGTTGGCCAGCCAGCCTGACCCCAATCAAGGTCATGAGGCCTATTGGAGGTGGGGCTGGCCGGGAGAAGAGCTGCAGACAGTTGGGGGATAGGGGGGGCAATCAGGTCTCCAATCAGGCCAGTTGGCCACTGCAGTGTGCATCATAGTGACCAATTGTTCCAGTTGCTAGCTATATATATGTGTGTGTGTGTGTGTGTGTGTGTGTGAACATATTTGCAGATTGCATAAACTGTGGTTTGCAAATATGTTCACATTTTCTGAATACATGTATTTTTGGTATAATCAAAATACCTAGATGTATGGAAGAATTATGCATACACTAATGAGAATTTTCTATGTAAATGTTGAAAACTTTTGACAATATTGCATTGCCTACCATGCAATATCACATCCAAACTTTTGTATCATTTCACCTAAATTCTTTTCTTCTTTAAAACTCATTTTGAAATATTTACAGACTTATAGATGCCTTCTTTTCTCTTAAATATTGCTGTGTGTCCTGAAAAAAGAACATTTCCTTATCCAACCACAAAACAATGAACAAAATCAAGAAATTAACAATGATATAATACAATTAATTAACCTACAGACCTTATTCTGCCAACCATCTCACTAAGGTACTTTATAATGAAAGAAAAACATTTTGTAGTCCAGGGTCCTATCTAGATGCAACACTATATTTAGGTATGTCTGTTTTGTCTCCTTCAAGCAGGAACAGTCTTTGTCCTTCTTTAATGACCTCAATATTTTTTAATATAAACACTTTATTTTGTAGAATGTCTCAATTAATATAAATGTGTATTTATTTCCTCTTGATTAGAGTGGCAGGAATACCACAAAAATGATTGTGTTATTCATGTGTTTCCTGATGTGATGCACTGAAATGTTAATTCCATTCCTGATGACGATAACTTAACCACTTAGTTAAGATGGTATCTACAGTTTTCTTTCCATTGTAAAACCTGTATTTTTCCCTTTGTAATATTTAGTAAGTTGTGAGGAAATACTGTGAGGTAAGTAAATACTATCAAACTTTCACCTACTATTTTAAGTGTGTTACCAATGATGATTTTCTAATTCTATCATTCTGTCTATACTTATTAGTTGCACTGGATAGTGAGGAAGAACTTTCTCATTTATTTATTCACAGAATACTTTATTCTATGGGTTATAATCTCTTTCTCCTTAAAAAAGGTCAAAAGAAAAAAAATGAATTCTGATAGCACATTAGTTTTTTTCTTATATTTCAATTAAACTATATATACACCGATCATTTTCAGTACAAATTAAGATCAAATTAAAAAGTTTTCATAAAAAATTTCAGAAATGCTCATTATTCTCCAGAAGAAAATATTATAATGTAAGTACATAGCAGCTACTATATTTAATACTACAGTAGTCTAGAAAACTCAATGTGAATATTAGAAAGTCAGACACTGCAAATCTTACTAAAGACTCAGTAATATAATTAAGTGGTTATAATTTCCTATATCTATCCTAGGCAAATCCATTTCTTTTTAGAGGGTGGGACTCTAACTTCTATTATCAAATCATTCTCCCATGTATATATTAAAATACTTAAATTTAAAAACTGAGTTGTTAGATAAAACAAATTTAATTAAGGCCAAGGTTAGAATTTAGATCTCCTGTCCCATGGTCCTAGATGCTCTCTATACATCTGACCAAAAGTACTATAATCTAACATCAAGTACAACTGCTGTATTTCACACCAGTGCCAACAAGCAAAAACTCAAAATGAAAATGTAAAAAAGTATACAAGCAATAGTAAAGAATACAAATTCAATACTTACAGTTGGGTGGGGACCACTGTACCATAAGAGGACAAAAGAGTTATGTCACACAGCAGACAGCCTTTAATAATTAATTTCCCTTTCCATGGGGAGATGAGAACTTTAAGAAATGAAGGTAAGAAAAAAAACAAATTACTTTACTTATGAATAAAACATTTACTTAAAAAACCTAAAAGAACCAATTAAATAAATTCCTTACCATTTTCACTGAGATCAAGTCTAGGAAAAGAAAAAAAAAGCAATTTTATAAGAGCCAAGGAAACAAATACAGTAAAATAAAATATGTACATAATTACTTACATGCTTTTATGAGCTGGTGCCGCCATCTTTTTAGGTTCCTTGTACTGAAAAGCTACAATTATGTAAGGATGAATCTGTCTAGGTCGCTGAATAACAGTGGTGCCTGAAAGCTCATACAGGTAATACTAAAAGAAAAAAGAATTATAATCAGGGCAGCACTACAGAATTCTGTATGCACCAAGTTGATCTCAATCCACCCAGTACTGAAACTTAACACATTAGAGGTAGAAATATATCTTAGAAATGATTTATACCTGACTCAGTTCAAAGGCGCGAAAATGACTCGTCTTGTGAGAAACATTGTTAGTATTTGCAGCCACATGGCAATCATAGCCAGAAGATGGGCTAATATAGTTAGTTGTATAATTCTCAGACACAAACTTGATTTTTCCCTAGAATGAAAGTATTAAGACTAATCAGATGTTTTCAAATAGCAATAATCTTATTCTAGGATTCATTCATAAGTAGTTGAATAAAGATTTCTATGTATTTCAACTAAGAGTTATCTGTGTTAAGAATTATATGTGTAGTTTTTAGAAAATAATCTTTAAGGCCAAAAATTATCCATGAATCCCTTAAAAGTGCATTTAAAAATCAGATATGTTTGGGCATCTTTCTGAGGCAGAAGTCCATTTCTCTTCTCACAATATTAAAGGAATACAAATTTAAAAGAACCATTCCCAGCCCCTTTTTTGTTAATCTTCACCAAAGGATATTTTTCCATTGATTTTTTTTTAGACAGAATGGAAGAGAGGGGGGAAGAGGGAGAGAGAGGGAAGGAGGAAAAGAAGGAGAGGAGGAGGGGGAGGAAGAAAGGGAGGGGGAAGAAGAGGGATAGAGAGAGGGAGAGGGAGGAAGAAAGGGAGAGAGGGAGAGATCGAGCCTGCAACCAAGATACGTGCCGTTGACTGGAATTAAACTCAAGATCCTTTGGTTCTTGGTGAAATCACTACCACCGAGCCAAACTGGATAGGGCAAGAGAACCATTTCTTTAAAATAAAAATTATATAACTTACCAAATAGATTGATTATTCAATGACTAAAACATAAAAGATGACAAATGAAATCTAAAATTTCAAAGGATGAGTTTTCAAACTGAGTATTATCAATTATAAATTACAGACCAAGATATATCTATTACATTAGGACCCAGAAATTCAGCAAGTAGCAAATATATATACTAAGTGATTAGCAGACCACTGACCCTGATTATAATCAATAGTATTTCCCATTATAGACCTGTCTTCATCAAAGTTACATGTCTTCCAGAAAAAGAAGAAAAAAAGCTGTCAAGTTTTTTTTATTTCATATCATGAAATAGTATGATTTTAAAAGCTGTTTCTAACAGCATGATGACACAGAAAGGAAAAATAAAAATATACTAAATATACACCAAAATGAGGACAAGATTACAAATTTATTTTCTGTTTTTACAAGAATTTAAGAGAAACCAAGATGGCAGCATACGTGAACACCTAAACTGCTGCCTTGCACATCAATTTCAAAACTACAACTAAAAGTCAGAACAGGCATCATCCAGAACCACAGGAAGGCTGGCTGAATAGAAATTCTACAACTAGAAGGAAAGAGAGGGGCTCACAGAGACTTAGAAGAGCTGCAAAAAGCTGAGGTACAGAGAGACACACGCCTAGAGAGGACGGGCTGCAGTGTACCTGGCTGGTTTCCTCAAGTGGGAGACTGAAACTCCTGACTGCACTGAACCCCAGATATGCCTGCACTGAATGCCAGTTCCAGGCGAGACTCATATGGGGGGGGGGAGACTCTGGACTATCGTGAAAAGGGAGGAGTGAACGGAAACTTAGGGGAGATGTGAAAAGGCAGAGGTCTGGAGGGCGGCAAGCACAAGACTTGCACAGAGGGCTGACTGCTAATTGTGCCACTGGCTTTCTCTAGCGGGAGGGAGACAGAACCTCCCAACTGTGCTAAATCCACTTCCGTCTGCACTGAACCCCAATTTCAGATGAGACCCTGGGGACCCAGACTCATATGAGTCACTGGAGCGGATGGAAACTCAGGGGAGCCGGAAAGGCAGAAGTCTGGAGGTGCGTGTGAAAGGCAGAGATCTGGAGGCATGTGAGTATGAGCACAGAGAGAACTGCAGCGATTACCAAGGGATACCCAAGAGGCCTCATAGGTCAGGGCTGATGGGAAACCAAGGCTGTCTTGCTTAGTACTGAGACTCCACCCCATCCAAGCTAAAGAGAGAGGCTTTTGCAATTTTGGAAGTCTTCTATCATTAGGCTGACTCCAGCAGAGAAGTTCTCCTGGCACAGACACAGCTGATCCTCACAACCAAATGGCTTGGAGGTCAAGTCTCCCCAGTGATACCAACAACAATCAAGACTTAATACAACAAGGCTGTACACACAGTCCACAAAGGGGTGCACTAAGAGACTCCCCCTCAGGTAACTGGGGAGGTGGAGCTACTGGGCCATATAGGACACCTAGCACACAAAGCTACTCTACCAACTCAGGGAAGCACCAAAAATGTGGACAAAGGAACAGATCACAAACGAAAGAAATGGAGGGGAAAAAAAAACTGAATATAGAGTTCAAAACCACGGTTATAAGGTTTTTCAAGAATTTCCTAGAAAAGATGGATAAATTTAGCAAGACCCAAGAGAAGATGAAAAAGGACCAACTAGAAATGAAAAAGGACCAACAGAAATTAAACATACACTGACTGAAATAAAAAGTATTATACAGAGACCTAACAGCAGACTAGAGGAACACAAGAATCAAGTCAAAGATTTGAAATACAAAGAAGCAGAAAACACTCACCTGGAAAAGCAAAAAGAAGTAAGACTACAAAAATGTGAAGATAATGTAAAGAGCCTCTGGGACAACTTCAAGCATACCAACATCAGAATTATGGGGGTGCCAGAAGAAGAGAGAGCAAGATACTGAAGAAATAATGACTGAAAACTTCACCCACCTGGTGAAAGAAATAGACTTCCAAGTCCAGGAAGTGCACAGAACCCCAAACAAAAGGAATCCAAAGAGGACCACACCAAAACACATTATAATTAAAATGCTAAGAGCAAAATACAAAGGGAGAGTATTAAAAGCAGCAAGAGAAAAACAGTTAATTAATTACAAGGGAACATTCATACGATTGTCAGTTGATTTCTCAACAGAAACTATGCTGACCAGATAAGAGTGGCAAGAAATATCCCAAGTGATGAATAGCAAGAACCTACAACCAAGATTACTCTACCAGCAAAGCTATTATTCAGAATTGAAGGTCAGATAAAGAGCTTCACAGATAAGAAAAAGCTAAAGAAGTTCATCACCACCAAACCAGTATTATATGAAATGCTGAAAGGTGCTCTTTAAGAAGAGAAAGAAGAAAAAGGTAAAAATAAAAATTATGAACAACAAATACATGTCTATCAACAACAGAATCTAAAAATCAAGTGAATAAAAAATCTGATGAACAGAATAAACTGGTGAATATAATAGAATCAGGGCATAGAAAGGAAGTGGACTTAGAATTCTCGGGTGGGAAGGGGTGATGGTACAGGGAGAGACTGGACAAAAATCATACACCTATGGATGAGGATAATTGGGGGGAGGTAAGACAGAGGGAGGGGAGTGGGAGTCAGGTGGAGGGAAGCTATAGGGGGAAAAAGGAGGAACAAATGTAATAATCTGAACAATAAAGATTTATTAAAAAAAAAAAGAAGAATTTAATTATTTAAAAGATGTTTTGTTTTGGGTTTTTTTTGCTGTTAAGATCCTGCCTCTTCATATTTATAGGATCACGAAAGTCAATTCTTTGGTCAAAGAAGCCAAAGAATGTAAACAGTAAAGGTGGGCTGAGAACATGTAGGCAAAAATTAAACAGCAATATCCACCGAACAGAGAGGGGATTTAGGGGCATAAACCAATGGCAAGGCAATCTGACATAAATAAAAAAACAAATATTTGTTACCTCAGTTGACAGGTACACTATCTATAGCAGAATTATAGTACTTATCATCAAGCAAGAGAGGAAGGACTAAGAAAGGAAAAGCAGCAATCATGTGCCAGTGCAACACTAATTTTCCTCTAGTTCTTGGGGACAAAATTTTGAAATATAACATATTTATACTCTCTTTAGAAAAATCAGTTCTGTTAGCTTTATTACCAAAGAACTCAGAAAGCTAAAACAAAAGCAAAAATAAAAAAAGACCACAGAATATGGCCTCAAAATGTCCACCAATCTATAAAAATCAGAACTTTCCTACTACTTGAGTGAAAATTCTAATTGCAAGATTCACTCCTATTGAACTATTAAAGGGTGTTTAAGAATTTCTGAGATCATCAAGTTATAGGTGCCACATAAACATGTAAATAAGATTTGGATGTTTTAGGGATAAAGAAAATAAAGATTTCTTATTGTGACAATTTAAATCAGACAAAAAATGTTTTCAAAATTCATCTCTTTTAACTGTAAATATACTGTTTTACAAGCAGCTACCTGTTCTTTATTTAATGTGTAAAAAGTGGCATTGTGGCCTGGCTGGTGTGGCTCAGTGATTTGAGACTTGACTTATGAACCAGGAGATCATGGTTTGATTCCCTGTCACATGCCTGGGTTGCAGGCTCAATCCTTAGTGTGTAGTGTGCAGGAGGAAGCCAGTCAATGATTCTCATCATTAATGTTTCCCTCTCTCTCCCTTCCTCTTTGAAATCAATAAACATATATATATATATATATATATATACACACACACACACACACACACACACACACACACATATATATTTGTTTTTTAAAAAGTGGCATTGTGGAACAGAAGTGAGAGGAAGACTTCACTGATACCTTTCTATTATTTCGAAGGGCATATTCTATGGTCTTTTTGTTGTTTTTGCTTTCTGAGCTCTTTGGTTATAAATCTAACAGAAATGATTTTTCTAAAGAGAATATAAATAGGTTATATTTCAAAATTTTGTCCCCAAGAATTAGAGGAACTGTAGTAAAGGGTCATGGCATTAGAAAGGTTGAGAACCACTGATCTACACTAATAAAAGAGAAAATACATATTGATGGTCACTTCATGACACCCACCAGCTTAAACAGGAGTGAGTATGCAAATTAACCAGACAAAGATCGAGGGTTAACTTGCATACACAGGCGCAGAGCGGCTGGGGCAGAGCAGCTGCCTAAACACGTGTACCCACCAAGCAGCCTAGGTCTTAGGGACAGGCGTCCTCAGGAGCCAGGCCGCTCTGAGCCTAAAGGCCCACACATAGGCCCAGAGCGCCCAGGGGCCCAGAATGCCCCTGGCCGCTCTGGGCCTATGTGCATAGGTGCCGAACAGCCAGGGGCGGGATGGGAAAATCCCCAGAACCTAGGCACTTTGAGTCGGCGCGTGTGCAAGCAGACAGGGTGGGGGTCGGCACATCCCCTGGAGCGAGCGATTGGACAGCAGGGCCCTGCTTGGCCCTGGCCATGTGAGGGGCAACCAGTCCCCCGCAGGCTCCTCCCAGAGAGCAGACACCAGGGCCTTGCTTGCCCTTGTGGCAGCAAACCACAGAGCACACAGCAGGGCCCTGTTTGGCCCTGGCCCTGGTGGCAAAGGGCAAGCAGGCCTCCACCGAGAGCAGTACATCCCCTTGAGGGCTCCCAGATTGGAGAGGGTGCAGGTTGGGCTGAGGGGACCCCCTCTCCCCCATGCACGAGTTTCGTGCATTGTTCCCTAATATATTAAATAAACAAAAAAATCTTTGTCTTTAAAGGAAAGCAGAAATAGCAATTTCATTTTCTGATTTTGAATAGCTGTATTTGGTGAGGACTATGTTCAGCAAATGATCTGCAAATAACATTATCACAAACTGATAACCTTTACTTTTAAAAAGAAAAATTATACAGAAGTACACATACTTTACCTTAATTAGATTAAAAATTATAATATAACCAGATTTCCCATGATACCATGGTCTTGCATGAAGATAGTCTGAGTATTTGGAAATGTATACACCTATAAAGCATAAGATATAGATTAATTTACACTTTTAAAATACTATTTACACATATACAATTCCAATGTAGGTTTATCTTTAGCTGAACAAGACAAAAGATAAATAAAAGTGAACATTAAAAACTGTTTTGAAACTGCTTACTTAAAAAAAACTTTTTAAGTTATTCTAAAGGTATACAAACATTAGAGCTAAGTAAGACAAAACATATTTAATTGATAACCAATTTTCTATTAGGGTCCTAATAATGGAAAACAAAGTGTCACACATTTTTGGAAAATTCTTAAGTTTGTTTATTCTTCATGTAATCATCCAGTGAAAAGATCTATGATAATCTATCTGATCCTCAAGTTATTAAAAAAAAAAAATCTTAGTAAGTATAGTAATCCTACCTTATCTACAGAGGACACTTTCCAAGACTCCCAATGAAAGCCTGAAACAGTGGACAGTACTGTACCCTATATACTGTTTTTTTTACTGTACATATATACCTTTGATAAAGTTTAATGTACAAATTAGGTACAGTAAGAGATTAACAACAATAACTGATTATATAATAGAACAATCATAACAATTATAATATTATGTAAATGTGGTCTGTCCGTTCTCAAAATATCTTCTTGCATAGCTACACCTTGTTTTATTGCTCCTTGCTTTATTATGTTTCACAGATATTGTACTTTTTACAAATTGAAGATTTGTGGCAAGCCTCCATTGAATAAAATCTTTTTTTTTAATTTAAATTTAAGTGCATTATTTATTTATTTTTAATTTCAGAGAGGAAAGGGGAGGAAAGAACAGAAACATCAATGATGGGTGAGAATCATTGATTGGATGCCTTCTGCACGTCCCAAACTGGGGATCAAGCCTATAATCTGGGCTTGTGTCTTGGCTGGGTATTGAACTGTGACCTCCTGGTTCATAGGTTAATGCTCAAAATCTTAAAAAAAAATAAAAATGTTTTTATTGATTTCAGAAAGAGGAAGGGAGAGGGACAGAGAGAAACGTAAATAATGAGAGAGAATCATTGACTGGCATGCCCCATTGAGGATCAAGCCTGCAAACTGAACAAGAATCTAACCATGACCTCCTGGTTCATGGGTCAATATGCAAGTACTAAGCACCAGCAGGGCTGAACAAAATCTTTTGGTGCCACTTTTCCAACAGCATGTGCTCTCCTGGGGTCTCTGTGTCACAATTTGACTAATTCTTACAAAACAAAGTGGGGCAAAAGGGTGTTTACATTTATACATGAATGTACACAGAGTTTATTTTTGTCTGAATATATAAAAATCCTGCGTCTGTCACATCCATAACGATTGGAGGCTCAACCTAATGCTCAGGCTGCACGTGCAGCAGGCTTTAGTGCAGCGGTTCTCAACTTGTGGGTCGCGACCCACAGGTTGAAAACTGCTAGCAAGGTTGCCTAAGACCATCGGAAAACAGATACGTATTTACATTATGATTCATTAACAGTAGCAAAATTACAGTTATGAAGTAGCAACGAAAATAATTTTAAGATTGGGAGTCACCACAACATGAGGAATTGTATTAAAAGGTCACAGCACTAAAAAAAAGTTGAGAACCACTGCTCTAGTGTGTGGGAGCTTGTGGCAGTGGAGATGGGGACAGGGGAGATGGGGCCGGCACTCACACACACTCACAACTCCACACACGCACAAACATACACAGCACCCACTAACTCACAGCCTTTTCTTCCATTTTTCCCCTCTCCTAGCTTGCTCTTGGAACCTCTCTCAGAATGAGGAAACCAAACAGACTGGGCCTGAAGAGGCCTGGATGGAAGGGAGGGTGAGCAGAGGTGGAGAGGCCCCCACTGGCCCTGACCCATTCCAGCTGAAAAAGAGGAAGAGGGAGTCAAGGAGGCCTGGAAGACTGCTAAGAGAAACAAAGAGAGACAGAGACCGGGTGAGATCAAGCTGGCAGGGGAGGACAGTTGGGGTTAGATCAGGCCAGCAGGGAGGGTAGTTAGGGGGGGTAATCAAGTACGCAAAGGCAATTGGGGCGAGATTAGGCCGGCAGGGGAGGGCAGTTAGGGGCAATCAGGCAGGAAGGCAGAGGTAGTTAGGGTGATCAGGCAGGCAGGCAGTTGAGTGGTTAGGAGCCAGCAGTCCTAGATTGCAAGAGGGATGCCCGACTGCTGGTTTAGGCCTGATCCCACTAGTATTATTATATTATTTTCTATACAAACAACTGTAAACCTACTTTTATTTCACCCTATATTTAAAACTTTATTATTACACTAGAGTCACAGTGCACAAAATTTGTGCATGGGGGAGATGGGGAACCCCTCAGCCCAGCCTCTCCATTCTGGGACCTCTCAGGGGATGTCCAACTGTCGGTTTAGGCTTGATCCATCCCTCTCACAATCCGGGATGGCTGGTTCCTAACTGCTCACCTGCCTGATTGCCCCTAATTGGCCCTCCCCCAAACTGCCCCCCCCCCCTGGCCTGGTCGCCTCCCAAGTGAAAGATCTGAGGTTCGATTCCAGTCAAGGGCATGTACCTTGGTTGCGGCACATCCCCAGTAGGGGGTGTGCAGGAGGCAGCTGATCAATGTTTCTCTCTCATCAATGTTTCTAACTCTCTATCCCTCTCCCTTTCTCTCTGTAAAAAATCAATAAAATATATTTAAAAAAATTTTCAGTCCAAATCTTTTCTTGAATCAGTATAACGATTCCTTACTTGCAGTAAATGGCTTGGTGGCACTCATTTCAGGGGGTCTCTTGGTGAAGTCTTCAAATAGGCTAAATGCTTTCTTGCATAAGACAGTCCCATTGATTGGAACAAGTTTTCTTTTCATATCTCCCACCTACAACTTTAATGCTTTTTTTCATCTTAAGTAAGCACTTACGTACTGCCTATAACTTTTACAGTTTGAGGTGTGATAGCAAAATTATCACTAATTGTTTTGTCCCTTCTCACAAATAGAGTATTTGTTCTTATAGATTTTAGAAACCTTAGCATATAATTTCCTTTATTAAATCAAGAACTTTCATCTTCTCACTTAAAGGAAGCATTTTTAGGGCTTCTCTTTGGTATATCTGAATTGCTGATATCACTACTCTTAGCTTTGAGGCCATTATGAAGTCATATAAGGGTTACTTGAACACAAGCATTATGATACTGTAACGTTTAACCTAATAAATGAGAGGGCTACAAAGTAATTAATGGGCAGGGAGCATATACAGTGTGGAGATGCTCGACAAAATGATGATAAATGTCATTGGTGGGATGGCACAAGATTTCATCATGCTGCTCAGAATGGTGCAACTTAAAACTTAGGAACTACTTATTTCTAGAATTTTTCATTTGACAGCAGGTAACGGAAATTATGGAAAGTGAAACTGCAGATAAGAGGGACTATTATACTTTTATTTAATAACATGTACCAAGGTTTACTACATGTTAGGTCTCTGCTAGGCAGCTGTGACACAAAGGGAAATAAAATAAGGTCCCTGTCTTCAAGCAGCTTATTCTGCTATACTGTAAGTTCTACTAAAACAGGGTTATGTTTGTTGTTTACCACTGTATCCATATCATAGCTCAAAATGTAGTATGTACTTAATTATCAGATATGCTAGAGGCCCAGCGCATGGATTTGTGCACATTGAAAATAAATTAGAAGGTGGCCTGGGTGAGATGGGCTGGACATGTCCTGGAGCCAACCTTTCATGGTCCCTCCCTGGCCACCTGCATCTGGGGCAGCACCAAGGCTCTAAAGGCATCTGTGGAGTGAGAGGGGTCTTTCTGGCAGGTGGGAATCTCTTGGCCTGGCCTGTGGGGATTGGGCCGAAACCCACAGTCCGACATCCCCCAAGGAGTCCCAGAGTGCAACAGGGCACTCCACAAAGTTGCTATGGCTTGGCAGCTCCTGCAATGGGTGTCTGCCCCTTAGTGGTCAGTACGTGTCACAGCCGGTCAGATGGCTGAAAGGTCGGACATTTGGGGACACAAAGTAGAACTAATCCTATATAATAAAACCCTAACATGCAAACTGACCGAACAGCAGAATGACTGGTCTCTATGATGCACACTGACCACCAGATGGCAGATGCTCAACGCAGTAGCTGCCCCCTGGTGGTCAGTGTGCTCCCACAGGGGCAGCACTGCTTAGCCAAAAGCCAGGCTCATGGCTGGCCAGTGCAGCTGTGGTGGCAAGAGCCTCTTTGGCCTCTGCTGCAGGCGCGCGGTAAAGAGCAAGGGATCCCAGACTGCAAGAGGTATGTCTGACTGCCATCTTAGGCCCAATCCCCAGGGAGCTGGCAGATGGACATCCTCCGAGTGGTCACTGACTAGCAGGGACGCAGGCCCGGCTGAGGGATCATCCTCTCCAATGCATGATTTTTGTGCATCAGGCCTTCAGTTAATAAGTCTGCCTGAGAAAGAAGTTCTTTTTTAAAAAAATTTATTCATTTATTGGCAATATATTTTTATTGATTTTAAAGAGGAAGGGAGAGGGAGAAAGAGGTAGAAACATCAATGATGAGAGAGAATCATTGATTGGCTGCCTTTTGCATGCCCCCTACTGGGGGATTGAGCCTTCAGCCCGAGCATGTGCCCTTGACTGAAATCGAATGTGGGACCCTTCAGTCTGCAGGCTGATGCTCTATCCACTAAACCAGATCAGTTAGGGTGAGAAAGGAGTTCTTTAGAGAGAGGAAAATAATTCTAGGTAGAGAATAGAGTGAATATAAGTATGAGAGCATAAACAGTCATAAATTGTTTATAACAGTAGGTCAGTGTTGAAAGCAGGAGAGAAAGTGGTGAAAGCTGAAGTTAAAAGCTTGAAACTATACAGTAAAGATTTTTGTAGGATAGCTTAGCCTTTATTTTGTAGGCAATAGAGACCAATCAAATATGCATTTCAAAAGAAAAACAACTGTAGGGGTTGAGATAGGAGAGAATGAGCACCCCCCCAACCCCCCAAGGCAGTAGCGGTGAGGAGAAGGAGAAAAGGACAGATTTCAGAGACATTCCTGAATGTAGATCTCATGCTTGAAATGTAAAAGACAATGGTGAGAACATCCTGATATAATGAAAAGAATAATGAACTAGTGATCAGAAGTTTAGATTCCAGTTCCAGGTTTTCCATCTATCTATATAAAGAGGAAATATGCAAATTGACCATCATGCCATCACAAAGATGGTGGCGCCCACAGCGGAGGCCAGGTTTCCATAACACAAGATGGCTGTACCAACAGTGTAGGCCGAGTTCCCATAACAAGCTTTAACAAACAATCAGCAGGGGGCTGAGGTTGCACGCCCCCCCCCCCCCCGGTCCACTGGGGGCTTGCCAGGGAACCAGAGGCTGCACCCTCTCCTGGCAGGACTTGACAAAGGTGGGGCCGGCTGGGTCTGAATTTTGCCCAATGGGAGTGGAGCTGGCTAGGACTGGCACGATTTTGAGGCACCGCCGGTGGGCGGGGACTTGACTCTGGGTCCTGTGGTAAGTCCCAGACTCTGACAGGAGGAAGATTTTCATATACATTTTACTAATTTTCTTTCATCTCTGACACTTCTATTATAGAGAAAGGGCAAATAGCAGTATTAAAATATTTCCTCTAATTAATACCCTTTTACTGTGCACGAATTTCATGCACCGGGCCACTAATTTACTAATAACAACCATGTGACTGACTGAGGAGTATGTTACTGAAGAGGGAGGTGGCCTTGGGGTATAGATACATAAACAGGGTTCTCAAGAAAAGAAAGAGCAATAGCCTCTTAAAATTATTTAACACTATTTTAATATAAAGTATTACAGGCCCGGTGCACGGAAGGGGGGGTGTCCCTCAGATTGCCCCCTAACCACTCTCCTGCTGGCCTGATTGATGCCTTGCTGGCCCAATCGCCCCCAAGTGCCTTCCCCTGCTGGCCATCTTGTGGCAGTCATCTTGTGATGATGTGAGGTTGACCATCTTGTGGAGGCCATCTTGTGATGACCTAAGAGTGCTGCACAAGGGCACAAGGACCACCTAGGCTTTTATTAGTATAGATTACTATTACACACAAAACAACCCATTTCAACTTGAGCCCAAAACTATAAAGGGGCAGTGGTGCAATATTATTATCAGCACCAGTACAGGCAGTTCTCGGATTATGTCAGACTTGATGTACCATCATTTTGTGGTTACGTTGTCATCTCCCATTTATTTATGTAAAAAAAAATTCCGTCATTTCAATTTATGTACATATGTGCATTATGTATTTTATTATTTATTTACCACAAGTAAAGATCAGGAATTGTTATCTTTCCATTTTTTTTTTTTACTGTTTCACTTCATTACTGCTGTGTATGTGCTCCATGTTGAGTGACGTAGGTGCTTATGTAGGTGGGTTCCGACTTATGGCAAAAATCGCGTAACATCACACTGTAGGAATGGATTTCTGATGTAATCCGAGGACTTACTGTATATGTGTTTAAGAAGAATCTATATTTTTTAGGTACATACAGCTTCCGCTCAACCTCCCTATGAACCAGCCTCTCAAAAATCATTAATGAAAGCATAGGATTATAGAAAAGTGGCCTTACTTTTTAGTGATGTAAGCTGAGGTATTTATTTGTAATTTACTTTCAAATTCTTCAGAAAAACAAACAAACAAAACAACAACCACCACCATCAACAAAAAGATAAAAACCCAAAAATCTTTTAGCAAAGGAAGGGAATGATGCAAAACATCTGTTACGACATACATGATGGGTATATTAAATATTAAACCAGGGTCTCTTCTATGTTAGCATTTTTCATAAAGGAAAGGAGGGGTGTGTGTGAAAAAGAATAGGCAAGAAGAAAGAGATTTTATGTACTATAAAGTGCCATTGGGTTATGAATTTATTCCCTTTAATATCTTTAAGAAGAGCTGACTGTAAGTTTTAAGAAATTTTGTTTTAAACAGTTACCACATGATCCAGCAATTTTACTCCTAAATATATATCTGAGAAAATGAAAACACACAACTATACAAAACTTGTCATGAATATACACAGCAGAACTTTTTATAATAGCCAAAGGGTGGAAACAACCAAATGTCCATCAACTGACGGATTACAAAAACATGGTATAACCATACAATGAAATATTATTCAGCCAAAAAGGGAATAAAGTACAGGTACATGTACAACATAGATGAACCCCAAAGGACACTAAGCTAAGTAAAAGAAAAAAAAGTCACAAAAGGTCATATATGACTCCATTTATACACACTATTTGGAATAGGCAAATCCATTAGGCAAGAAGTAGATTAGTGACTACCTGGACTAAAGGTAGCTAACAGGTACAGGACTTCTTTTTAGGGTGACAAAAACAGTCTAAACTTGTGCTGCTGGCTGCAAAATTCTGCAACTACAATGAAAAAACATGGAACTGTACATTTTAAATGGATGTATTATCTGGTATGTAAATTTTATCTAAAAAAAGATATAGTTTTTAAAAAGTCAGCAGGAATCTAGCCATGAAGCCCAATAATCTTTCTCAGTCTGGATTCTGTAGCACCTGACACAGCTATATATCCCCCTCTACTTAGATACTTCTGTTTTCTGTAAAACTTTACCTTCTGATTCTTCATCCATTATACTGCTCTTGACTCCTCCTCTTTCTACACCTTCCCTATTCTCCCTTCCCCTCAGTCCCATATGATCCCAAAGTTCTGTTCTTTGCCATTTTTCCTTCTATATTGTTCTATGTAACACTATGTTTGGCTTCAACTAACATCAACTCCCATCACCTTGACCCAAAATCTACATTCCTAATTCCTTTTCCAATTATTCTTATCACCACTAAGCTATCTTCCAGAAACGCTTATAAAGAGCTCATTATATTTCAAATTCAACTCATGAAAGTAGCAGTGTCCAATTACTTAGAGTTTACTAGATTTGTGCTGTGGTCATCACTTTACAGAGTCTCATGTATTTTCACAACAAATTTAGAAGACAGTTTTACCTATCCTATATAATAAAAGGGTAATATGCAAATTGACCAAATGGGGGGGACCGGTTGCTATGATACACACTGACCACCAGGAGGCAGACACTCAATGCAGCAGGTAGGCTCACAGTTGGAGAGCCCAGCGATGGTGGCAAGAGCCTCTCCCAACTCCACAGTAGCACTAGAATGTACAACTGACATCCCCTGAGGGCTCCCGGACTGCAAAAGGGCACAGGACCTCTTCCTCCCCGCTTAGTGCACGACATGTGCACCAGGCCTCTAGTCTTACATATGAGAAAGGTGAAGAAATTTAGTGCTAAATCTCCATTTTTTAATCATATGACTTACCTTTCTCTTTTATCAGCTTCTCAACCAATCTTCTCTCCTGTGTCTCTTTTCTATCAGTAATATCACTGTAGTGTAAGTTTAACTCTTTATTTCCTTTCTCTTACTCCTCACATTCCACAGTTGCCAAGTTTGATTAGTTCTATATATTCTCTATTCCTATTGCTATTATGATAGCATAGAAGAGAGCTTCCCTAATCCTGGATGACTACAATAATCTCCTGGCACTAAAAGAGACTTTCAGTATGTTTTCTAGTCCAACCAACTTTTAAAAACAAATTCTGATCATGTAATTTCTATTGGAAAACTTTAGGCTCAAAGCTCATTTATATGATACAGTTCTATTCTAAAAATTATTATCATTAATGAAACTGGCTTTTAATATGAGTATCTTATGAAATAAACTATACCGTACTTCATTTTGTAAAAGAAGAAATTCAGTTTTTTCTTACCTTTTGCTGGGTCACCCAGAGTGGTAATAGTACTGCTGCCAATACAGAGTCCACGCTGACATACCAATTTTGCCTTTAAACAAAAGATAGTACTTTGCTTATCATATTCGTCTTGGGAGAGGTAATGAGTGAACACTGTAATCTATAGGCTTTCAAATAAGTATAAACTATTTACACTGTACATATTTATGGCACAAAGCTAGATTATGTAAAGCTACTGCATTTGGTTAATAATTCAAATTTTTTCATGAAAGCCACCATTTTTGTTAACAAAAATGTCATCAGCAAAACCAAATTAAACAAGATCACAGGTAAGTCCTTTCTTAAAGTTTTCTTTTTCAAATATAGCTTCAAAATGTTTTACTCCTAAATGTATTTTGTAGTACAAATCCATAGCACATCTTATTTGGAAGTAGTTGATTAAATAAAATATGCTGGTATTATTATAATATCTTTAAATTATATACTAATATTAAACATTCTATAAGCAAATCTATCGTTTTTAAAATACCACTAACCCTACTAAAACATTATGTTATGTTAAAATTGTATCAAGGTGCCAAACACATCTTTGGGACATACTACCCTGTACATAGTTTCCTTCTCCCACAAGTCAAGTAAAAGCAACAATAGGATATTCAATCTTCAAAGATGGGAATGAAACAATTCCAACTAACTAGAATGCTGAAAGTGCCCATTTTATCCCCAAAACTATATCATTTAAACTTGAAAAACCTCCAGAAAGAATAGAAAGTATCTATGTAAACAATAATTCACAATGGAGAAATAGCCGTTCATTCCACTAAAAGGCATTACTGATACCTAAGAAATGTGTATTAATCCAAATCTGACCATGAGTTTACAAATGTATTTTAAGATAAAACTAAAATGGATCTATAAAAAGTTACAGAAATCAAATCTCTTTCGTAACTAGCTTCACTGTCATTTACTTTGCTACCAAACTAAGTAACAAAAAAGGCTGATGAACTGTTAATCTTATAATACTTACTTAAAAAGCCAATACTTAAGTTTTATAATTTATTTTGTATATTAACTCACAAATTTAATTTTATACTACCTAATTCCCTTACCTGATGTTCACTTTCAAACAGAAGAAACCCGTAAGTTTCTTGAAGTTCTTCCTGAGTGTAGTTACTTGCTTTTTTTTCTTGGTAAAACGTTTTATACTATATAAAGAGAATAACCAAATGGCATAAACATGTTATTCTGCCTTGCAAGTTAATTTTAAAAAATGCATCATCTGAATTGTTCCCGCTAAAAGACTAATAAAATTTATTTTTTTATTCTTTAGATTATTACCTTCCAAGTGACTGTTTCTAAGAATCTTTTATCTATTTTGAAAAGTGATATCTTAAAAGAACTAGGCTTTTATATACCAAATCATAGTTCTTTAAAGCTAAAATAAAACTAACACACAGACACAATGTGTACCAAGCACCTCACCTCATTTAAGAAAATATCATTTTTCACCAAAGTCACTTGACTGTACTGAAAACCATGCTTAGATGCAGAGTCCAAATAAGAAGTATGGAGAATTGAAACTGCCCTCTGGAAGAGAGAGTCTGAACTCAAGGATACTGTATCAAAAACTGTAAAACACAAACAAAAATAATGCAACTGTTTAAGATAACCAAAGGAAGGGATTAAAAGTAATACACTAAATATCACTAAATACTTCATCTATATCCTTCCTATATATAACTAAGACTTTTACCATGTGTTTTGGCAATCATATCTTAATTTAAAAGATGGGCCAAATCTAGTAAAATGCCCTCCCCTGGATCTCACCCAGTGGAGGTGGGGCCTTTCGTGTGAAGAAAATAATCTAAATGAATTACAATTTAGAGTGAATTATTTTCATTACAAGAATAAAATGTACCCTGCCAGATCCTTTATGGCTGTGGTTAAGCTGGATGTTGCAACTGCAACTGGTAAATGCAGATGTAACTGTACTATCAAGTTGGTGTTCAACAATTACTCAAACCAATATTTCACATCTTTATGATTTTTTAAACCTATGCCATATTTTGATAAATTTACCCTTCCCATCTTCTCATCAAATCCCCACGTACATCTATCTGTTGGGCTTTTTTTAAGGAGCCTACTATTGCACGCTCAGCAAACACATTAGAAATCACTGTATCTTTGAGGTTTCTTCACTAGCTTAATTAGATATGTCTATTGAACATGTTATGGTTTATATTATAAAATCATTTTTTCATTTTATAAAAATAAAACTCTATTACTTTTTTAAAGTGCTATTTTCAAACCATACTCATGTGCTATCCCACATATTCTGATATGCCCTTCCCATGAGAGGCATGTTTCTTAATTGAGAATTGCTGATCAACCCACTAATTCTCTTGATGTAAGCCTTTGTGCCTTTTGACTTTATAAGTCTTTAGCAAGAACTGAACTTAATAACTTATCATAATATTTAACCATTTAATTTGTTTACTCCTTTCTATTTATATCTTCTCTACTTTCTTTAATAAGGCTGGAGAGGAGTGTACAAACTGATAATTTATAAATAAGAACATGGAATAATTTATATAGCACTATAAGTTATAGTCATATAGTACAAATAAATACATTAATGTGGCTTCTGACGTTTACCACAACTCTGCAAATTACAGTTCAAAAGTTAAAGGAAAAAAGATGATGATGATGATGATTATTATTATTATTTTAAATATGCTTTTATTGATTTCAGAGAAGAAGGGAAAGGGAGAGAGCGATAGAAACATTAATGATGAAAGAGAATCATTGATTGGCTGCATGCCTCCTGCATGCCCCTCTCTGGAGATCGAGCCCACAACCCAGGCATAAGCCCTTGACTGGAATCAAACCTATGACCCTTCAGTCAGCAGGCTGATGCTCTATCCACTGAGCCAAGCCAGCTAGGACAAAAGCATATTATTTAAAATTAAATTATGAACAACTAATAAGAAAAAAAGAAACTAGACTATCACAGAAATGAAAACAAACATTTCAGTGAAACTAATTTGGACTAACCTCTCCTAACACTTCCAATTATAAAGTTAGTTTAAAATGCTTTATAAAAAAAACTTCCTACTACCAACAATGAAAGACTGTAAACAGCAAAGAAGGAAAGAAAAGAAGATAAAACACTTAAGAATATTCTGAAGTGGAGGTACATCTGATCCATATCAATTCTGTTTTGCTTTTTCTCAGTTTCACTTTCTCCTTCAATATCAGTATACCAGTGCTATACAAAATAAAGGTATTCTAGAAATTAAAATAGCAAAACACCCATGATAATAATTAAAATTATGGCTTTCTAAAGCTGTATTCTTAAACTAAGAGGTCTATGCATTTGCAAATTCATCTCACAATAGCTTAAATATAAATCAGAATTTGTTTAAAAATTATAAATTTGGAAACCTGTATTTAATATTTTTTAAAAGGCAATGAAATATAAAAAACGTAACTGTACTTTGAGGATCAATATTTGAGAAATATGTTGCTGCCAGTTACAGAAATAAAAGTTATCAGAGCTTTAAAAATGAACTTTCTATGACTGTTTCTTTAAATTCTACAAGAAGTTAATAAATAGGCTTGTTTTAAGTTTCGTAAGTACTGGATACTACTGTATCTCTATTTTTGAGTGTTAATGCACAATAAACTGGAAACTGTAAAAGCAGTGCAATGAAAAAAAAAATCAAAAAAACAACAATATACCTATCTAACAGTGTTTCCCAAATACATGTAGTCAGAGAACAAGTTTATAGCATTGTGCATTAATAAAGATGATTTAAAATAAACAAGAAAATAAGTAAAAACAAAAAAAGAAAATAAATTTTAAAGTTACAAAAAAAGGAAAAATAAAGAGAAACAAGTAGGAAATAAATTACTTTGTGCTTACTTTTTACTTTTAAAACTATTATCTTTATAGTTAAAAATGTTTCCCCTTTAGATCAGCATCCTCTGAACAGCAATATATATATACAAGCAGTCCTTTTATGGTTAGAAGGGAAAGCATGTCAAAAGCTATGGTGTTGAAAATCACAGTAAATCTCCAATCTTTCATGAGTTCATAAATTACTTCAATTATACTCTCAAGAAAGCACAAGTTTCCTACTCTACAAATAAGATAGTTGAGAATTTTATTGAGGAATTATTTGACAGTATCTCTCTTTACATAATAATTTAACTTATATAAAACATTATAAACACTAAATTAATGGTCACATTTTTTGGTAAACAATACACATTATTTATATATTCAAGGTTGTAAGAATATTTGAGGCCCAGTGCACGAAATTCATGCGCGGGGGTATATGTCCCTCAGCCCAGCCTGCACTCTCTCCAAACTGGGACCCTCGAGAGATGTTTGACTGTTCGTTTAGGCCCGATCCTACCTAAATGGGCAGTCGGATATCTCTCTCACAATCCAGGACTGCTGGCTCACAACTGCTCACCAGCCTGCCTTCCTAATTGCCCCTAACCGCTTCTGCCTGCCAGGCTGATCACCCCTAACCACTCCCCTGCCAGCCTGATTGATGCCTATAATGTAGGAAAAGTGGCCCAAGGACTTAAATGACCAATAAAGAGCACATGGAGAAAATTTAAGTTCAATCATAATAGCTCTGGAAATTGAGTTAATATGCTTTCCTGTAGCCCCTGGCTTTGGACTCATTTCTCTGCTATTTGTGGGTTCAATCTAAAATGCTAACTCAAGCTTGACATAAGGTAGAATTTGCTCAAAGTACCCTGCATTAATCTCCCCTTTCTCAAAATCCATTAGAGATACTGAGTATCTGGTTTTGGGATAAACCGATTTATGATAATATATCACAGGTATATTTTTCATTCTATAAGCATCTGGTCTAACATCAAATAATGAGATGAACTAATGCCAACAACTCAAAACTGACAAAAATCAGCCACTTCTACATTAAACAACAACACTCATCAACAAGAGAAACGCTCAGAACCCAAAAATATAGGCCAGTAGTTGGCAAATTCATTAGTCAACAGAGCCAAATATCAACAGTACAACGACTAAAATTTCTTTTGAGAGCCAATTTTTTTAAACTTAAACTTCTTCTAACGCTACTTCTTCAAAATAGACTCGCCCAGGCCTTGGTATTTTGTGGAAGAGCCACACTCAAGGGGCCAAAGAGCCACATGTGGCTTGTGAATCACAGTTTACCGACCACAGATATAGGCTATTAAAGGTCCTTATCAGTATCCTTATAGACAGATTGCAAACTACACCTGCTAATACTATCTATGACTATATATTTTAAGTCTAAGCATGCCATTAGATAGTTGTTGAAGGAAGAGCCCACCCCTTATTCATCTAATTCTAAATGTATTACCTTTACTTTTTAATATACTAAAGAATTGCCAGTAACATAAATACAAGATTTTTAGAGCATAATTTGGTAAGACCTAACAAAAACTTAAATATGTGCATATCGAATAACCATTCCATTTCTGAGAATCAATTCCTTAGAAACACCAGTTTAAGTGCACAGGATATGTGTAAAAGGGTGTTCCATGCACCAGGATGCATAATAGCAAAAACACTGGAGATAATCTAAAATTTCCAACAGGGAAACACATTGCATTCACTAAGTAAAATAAACTTGTGTATACTGGCATATAAAGATATCTATTATATACTACAGAGTAAATAATATGCATTATATAATGTAATTTTGGTTAAAAAAAAAAGCATACACACAGCATTCCAAATTATATGTTTGAAAATATACAAATAAAAATTTAGAAAGATGGGAAATTGTTAAGTGGTTATTGAGAATAGGAAATGGATAAAATGGGAACTTACATTTTTTACTTTATACATATTTCTACAAATTTAGGTTTTTCCTATAAAGCATATATTACTTCTAAGATACCTTAGTTCAGAATCAAGTAAAATAAATCATAATTAAAAAAAAATACAAATGAGGAGTAAGGTAATTTTCCTTAAATACCTTTCCTGATACAATTAAAAAAAATGTAATAAATCACTTATCAGTTATGGACTAAGAATTTAAAGAAATTTGTAGCTATTGAAAATTATAAATTTTAAAAGTTCTTTCATATGATTAAAATTTCAAAAGTTATACAGGTCTATTTTGAATTTATTAGTAATAACTTATTGCATTTAATTTAATACCCACTGTTTTCTGATATGAACCCTGTCCTGGTCTTCTCTAAGAGACAATGTAACTGGGTGGGTGGTCTTAATTCATTTTCACCAAGTATAACCCCAGAGTTCTTGACATAGTCCTGTTTTCTGTTAATGCCATAGATGCTAAAATGAAAAAAGAAAAAATTGTATCATAAAATTAATAGTTCTATTTACAGCATATCTATTACATAAACAAATAATTACTGGCATCTAATTTGCACTAGGTACAATTCTGTAATGGTTACCTCTTATGAAAACTCTACAAAACTAAGGGCGAAAGTTGCTATATAAGCTGTAACATACATAAAATGAAATGCTTTTCCTCCAATATACATATTTTTAAGTTTTAAAGAAAATTTTATCCACAGAAATAAATTATGCTAATAGAATCCCTTTTGTCTCACTGGGAAAAAAAATCCTTCAAAATGAAGAGATTATACAATCATATTCATATTCTACTGATTGGAAATGGCAAAATCAAATAGAACATAAATAAAATATCTCCACACACAATTTGGTAGCCCCTAACAAAAACTTATAAATGTGCATATCAAATAACCATTCCACTTCTAAGAATCAACTCCTCAGAAATATTAATGTCAGTGCACAGGATATATGACAAGGGTATTCCATGCACCAGAATCCATAATAGCAAAAACACTGAAGAAGTCATAAATTAGTCATATGATTCATCCATTCATTAAACAAAATTAGTGACAATTATTACATAGCCAGTATTAGAAAAAGTCTCTACAATGAAAACTATTAAACTAGAAAAGGAAGACAAGCCTGTGAAGAAACTAAGTACTAGAAATGTGTAGGAGAATCTAGAACATGATATAGTGAGTACATAATGGTACAATCAATTTCATTGATATGTTAAGAAAGGTTTCAGAAAGGCACTGCTACTTGAAATCTGAATAAGTACTAAAAACAATAAGCATATGAGTGAAATAAGCCAGTCTGAGGAAAACCATTACCATATGATTTCACTTGTATGTGGAATTTAATGAACAAAATAAACTAACAAACAAAATAGAAATTGACCCATGGATGGAGAACAAATTGACAATTGTCTGAGGAGAGAGTATTTTCAGTGCTGGGTGAAAAAGGTGAAGGGATTAATAAAATAACTTTTAAAAATACATAGACCCTCCCCCAAAATAAAATAAAATAAAAATAAATAAAAACAATAAGCATAGTGTATATGTTTTCTAGGCAATGGAACAAATACAGAGGTAGAAACAAGATACATGTAAGGAACTGCAAGTTGTTTTTTATTTGAGAAATTCAATATGCTTTACAAAAAGCAATTTAAAAATCACTTGTATAGTTGTATAACTTTATACTTTCCCCCTTGCAAAAGTATTTGAGTCAGAATTGTGTGATATGAATAGTTTTAAGAAAAAGTAGCAATATGATGATATTCATTCATTAAGCAAGTAGATTATGTGAAGAAGGGAGAATTGGAAATCAGGACACCAGGATTCTATTGCAGGCCTATCATTAACTTGTTCTGATACCTTCCTGTGATATTACTGACTGCCTTCTTAATAATAATGACACTTTTTCTTCCCTTCTCCCAAACTAGCAATTTTGGTTAGGTATTGGGTGATCCAAAGCTTCAGGAGAGGCTTGGGAGCAGGGTGTGTGTGCGTATCCCAAATAATCTAAGCTCTTTATGGTAATTCATTCTCTTCGGTAAATGATTGTTTTAGAAACAAAGATGTGACTCAACGCTGGCCAAGACTCTACAAAAAGATTCTGGAAAAAGTTTCTTAAAAAGACTCCATCCTCTTTTAGCCTTAAGGCTTAATCTGAAGACGAGTTTCTTCTCCGGAGCTCCCAGCACCCATAATTAGATTGAGCAGCCACCACACTGATGATAGAACCAAATAGAAAGAGTAAGTCCTAGAACTGTTGAATGAACAGGAGCTGCCTTGCCTCTGAAACTTTTGATATGTAAAACTAGAGACCCAATGCACAAAATTCATGGAAGAGTAAGCCTTCCTTCCCCTGGCTGCCAGCACCTGCTTCTTTCTGGCACCCGGGACCCGGGCTTCCCTTGCAGCCCCTGGCTTTGTCCAGAAGGATGTCCAGCCTAATTAGTACATTATGCTTTCATCATTACAGATTATACATATCCCTGATTGTTTAAATCACTTTGATTGGCAGCTGAAAGCACACTATGAACCTTGTTAAAGTATTTATTCTAAGGCTTCATCCTATATAATAGAAGTCTAATATGCTAAGTGTCCAGTTGTCTGGTCGGTCATTCAACTAATCAAAGCATGATATGCTAAGACCACCCAACCACTAGCTATGACATGCACTGACCACCAGGCGGCAGACAGTTGACTGGTCAATCAGTCACTGTGATGTGCACTGACTACCAGGGGATAGACACTCCAACCAGTAGGTTAACTTGCTGCTGGAGTCCAGCTGATCAGGACTAAGAAAGATGGGCCAGATATGCCCTGGAGCCCTTCCACAGTCCCTCCCCATATGGCCAACCTCCCAAGTCTCTCCCAGCCCCAACTGTGCAACAGTGGGGTCTCTCAGCCTAGTCTGTGCCCTCTTGCAATACAGGTTGAGGGACCCCTTCACCCCCGAGTGCATGGATTTTGTGCAATGGCATCTAGTTTAATTATAATTATCTTTCTAAGGCTCTTTTCAGTGCTAACACTGTGACTATAAATCTGCCTACTGAAGGCCTAGTATGTCTGAGGCATTGGGCACTGCACTAGATAATTTATCAAATTCCTTTTTTATGTGTTACTATAGACATTTATCCTAGTATTTGTTAGCAAGGAAGCTCAAAAATTAATATAACTTCTGTGAAAGCTCGAAACCTAAAATATAGTAAAACTTCGATATAACATTAATTTAGGAGAGTGTTTGTTAAAAGTTGGAAGTCCATTATATAATAAAGTAGATTTTCCAAATGATTATGTTTAAAAATTGACAAATCAAAGCATGATATGCTAAGGCCACCCAACCACTAGCTATGACATGCACTGACCACCAGGCGGCAGACAGTTGACTGGTCAATCAGTCACTGTGATGTGATATAATAAAGTAGATTTTCCAAATGATTATGTTTAAAAATTGACAAATTAGTGAGTTTACCTGTTTTTACTTAGGTAGTAGTCACATTTGTGAAATTAAAATTAAGTAGGTATGAAAAGTTTAATTTCACCAAAAAGTTTTCTATATGTATTACTGTAATTTTTCCAACATATGGCCTATTCACTAAAAATTGTTAAAAATAACAATGAATTAACAACAAAAAAAAACCCAACCTGTTAATTTTCACACATGACATACAGACCAAAATTTTTGTCTGTTAAATTGAGGCCCACAAAATCAAGACTTTACTGTATGAGATATTTAAAGTCTCTGACTGCTTGATTTCTACCTTCTCAATAAATCTACCTTCTCCTAGGCACAAGGGCAAAATACCCTTGATTCTTATTACTATTCATGTAATATCCACCTTTAGTTACAGATAGTCTGATTTTCACATTTCACATTTCCACTCCATTCTTCATAAGTGTTCCACAAATATCTACCACAGTCCTTTTAAATGTATAGCTCTACACTAGAGCTGGGGATAAGCGGAGAAAACTGAAGACCTGTTTGCTGGTAGTCATTACCATTTAGGTCATAATTTCAGAATTATATGTGAAACAATTATGTTTAGGACAATCTCCTCTTCAGACTAAAGGGAGGTGATTAAGGGCATGGACTCTGGAATCAAAGGACTTAGAAAGACAAGATTTTGAACCCAGGTCTTTCTAACTTTGTGATTTTCTAGCTTTGTGACAGGAATGTGTCAGAACAAGAAAGCTATTTAATCTTTCTTCCCCTTCTTTTAAAATATAAATTTCAACAAAGTATATACACTGAATAAAAAGCCAAATGACACTAGGCTTATCAGTCACTGTCCCTATCTTCGCAGGGCATCCTATTTTCAATTCTCTTAGGTGACCACTTTCAACTTTAGCTGTGTCTTCTGGTATAACTCCATGTTTCTAAATAAAATACCTGTATAAACTTTAGATATTCCTTTAATGAAAAACATCTTTATACACACACACACACACATAAAAATACACTTCTTCCCTTCCTCTCATAGTAATATCAATATTTTTATTAAATCAGTATTCAATGTTTCACTAAACTGTATACATTAATCATGAGTGAGACACAATGGGTAATCAATTTCCTTTCTTACACAATGTTTTGTTTTTCTGACTTTCAAACTGCATATGCTTAATATTCAGTTATCAATTAGTATTTCAACCTAAAATTGTACTACAGAACTAAAAATAACTTCTGAATAGATACATACATCAAGTATTTTTGGAGAGCTCCTTTGTGGAGCAATATGTGGTCCAGCTTCAATCTGTATTTGTGCTCTCTACTAGCTTTGTGACCTTGTCAAAGGATGCTGAGATAAAACATTGATCTACAGATATTAAACACAATTCCAGTTTGCAGAAACTGATGACCTGATTTTAAAACTTATATGGGAATTCAAATGATTTAGAACAGCCAAAGTAATTTTGGAGAAAAAGTTGAAGGACTGAGTTTAAGAATTACTACAAAGCTAAATTAGTCAAGCCTGTGGTGTTGATGTAAAGATAATACCTACAGATCAAATAAACAGAATAGACAATTAGATACTTATTTTCAGCAACACTGCCAATTTATTTCAATAGGGAAAATAATTTTTACAACAAATTGTGCTATAACAACCAAATGGAAAAATTCATAAACCCTGGTTCCTAACTCAACCCATAAAATTCAACTGGAAATGAATCATAGTCCTAAACATAACAGCTAAAACTGTAACGTTTCTAGAAAAAGATCATAGGATAAAAGTGTTTAAAAATATTTTTATTGATTTTAGAGAGGAAGAGAGAAGGAGAGAGAGATGGAGGGAGGGAGAGATCATACACATCCCTACTCAGAATCCAGCTTGCAAAAAAAAAAAAAAAAGTTGACTATAGCTCTGGTTGGTGGTGTTCAGTGGTAGAGCTTCAGCCTGAGCGCACAAGGTTCAGTGTTTTGATTTCCCCGTCAGGGACATATACCTGGATTGCAGGTTCATTCCCCACCCTAGATGGGGAGAAGAAGGCAACCAATCTTTCTCTTTCTCTCTCTCTCTCCCCTCCCTTCCACTCTCTAAAAACCAATGGGAAAAATATCCTTGGCCAAGGATTAATGGAAAGAAGAAGAAGAGGAAGAAGAAGAAGGAAGAAGGAGGAGGGGGAGGAGGAGGAGGGGGAGGAGGAGGAGGAGGAGGAGGAGGAGGAGGAGGAGGAGGAGGAGAAGAAGAAGAAGAAGAAAATAGAAAGTTGAAAAAGCCCTTGAACATCCCCTGAAGGCTCTCGGATTGTGAGAGGACACAGTCCAGGCTGAGGAACCCTCGCTACCACTGAGTGCATGAATTTTTGTGCACCGGGCCTCTAGTTATTTATAATAGTGAACATATAGAAATAATCTAGGTGTCCATTGATAGATGAATTGATAAGAGGTGGTGCACGTGTGGATGCATGTGCACGCGCGCGCGCACACACAAATATTACACAACAATAAAAAAGAATAAAATCTTGCTATTTGCAACAACGTGGGTGATCTAGAGCAGTGGCTACCAACCGGTGGTCCATGAAGTCTGAAAGGTTGGCGATCACTGACCTAGAGTATATTATGCTAAGTCAGTGGTCAGCAAACTCAGTCAACATAACCAAACAGTACAACTGACATTTCCTTTGAGAGTCCAATTTTTTAAACTTAAACTTCTTTTAATGCCACTTCTTCAAAATAGACTTGCCCAGGCCGTGGTATTTTGTGGAAGATCCACACTCAAGGAGCCAAAGAGCTGCATGTGGCTTGCGAGCCACAGTTTACTGACCACTGTGCTAAGTGAAGTCAGTCAGGCAGAGAAAGAAAAATATCGTAAGGTTTCATTTATAAGTGGAATCTTAAAACAAGCAAAATAAGAATAGATTCATAGAAACAGAAATCAAAGGAATAGTTACCAGAAGGATTAGCTGAGAGGATGGATGAAAACGGAAGGGGAATACACTAAAAATATTGTGATAAGATTACATGGTGACAGATGATTAGAATTAGTGGGGTGATCACACAGTAAAGTATAAAAATGTCGAATCACTATATTGTACACCTGAAATTAATATAACCAATATAAGACTGTGTATCAACTATACTTAAATAGCCCTAACTGCTTTGGCTCAGTAGATAAGAGTGCCAGCCTGTGGACTGAAGGGTCCCAGATTCTATTCTGGTCAAGGGCATGTACCTTGGTTGCAGGAGGCAGCTGATTGATGTTTCTCTCTCATTGATGTTTTTAACTCTCTATCCCTCTCCCTTCCTCTCTGTAAAAAAAAAAATCAATAAAATATATTTTTTAAAAATCTCTCTATATAAAAGCCAAGCGACTGGATGACAAGTTACTATATGCACACTGCGACAGCCAACAGGCCTGATTGGACCCCAATCACGCCTCCCAACCTCCTGTGGCCCCTCCACCCCAATCGGGGACAGGGCCAGCTGACCTCCCGCAGCCCCCCAACTGACCCTGCCCCAGTCGACCCTCCAACCCCAATCGGGGGCGGGGCCAGCGACCAACCTTCCACAGTCCCTCCCCTTGGCCAGGCCAGCCCCAATCAGCCCCACTGGGATGGGTGGCTGGACCCCACCCATGCACGAATTCGTGCACTGGGCCTCTAGTAAACTATAAAGAAAAAAATTTTAAGACAGTATTACCAACAAAAACAGATGGTGGAACATAAAAGATACTCCCTTTAAAATTAGAAAGACAATGATCTCTAGTAACACTTTCTAATAAATTCTATGATTTTAATTGTCAATTCCTTGGCTGAAGTTTCTCTTCTCATTTACTAATCAACTGGAGTTTGTATTTTATTTGTTTCAAGAAAGACTTATATAAAGGAGATCTGAAGCCTGGCTGAAATAGTTCAGTTGGTTGAGTATTTTCCTGTATGTCAAAAGGTTGTTGGTTCAAGGCATATACCTGGGTTGGGGTTTGATCCCCAGTTGGTGAGTGAATGGAAGGCAAACAAATAATCGATGCTTCTTTGTGACACTGATGTTTCCTTTTCTCTCTCCCTTCCTCTCTCTAAGCATGTTGTAAGGATTAAAAAAGGATAAAATATATGAAACCATGAATGTTCAAAACTCATCAATAGTCATTACACCCAAAGGACAGTTTGGCAGGACAAAAAAATAAGAAACAAAAAATCCTTAGCTCACACTTTTCCTTGAGTTTTTTGCATGTGGTTCATTAGTTTTCTGGTGTTGTTTCTGTTCTGCCACCAACCTGCTTTCTTTCCCTTACGATATAATCTTTAAAAAAAAACACACCTCACCCAAAGATATGTTTTTATTGATTTTAGAGAGAGAACGAGAAAGAGACAGAGAGAGAGAGAAACACTGATGTGAGAAACATCAACTGGTTGCCTCCCCTACTCACACCAAGGACCCACAACCTGACCTGGAATCAAACCGGCAACTTTTTGGTATGTGAGAAGACACTCCAACCAGCTGAACCACCTGGCCAGGACAATATGATCTTTTGCCAGGCCAACATTTTTTACCAGAATATATCTCAGTGCTGTACCATTTTCCTTTGGAACATGATGCACACTTTCCTTAGGTAGATTCAAATATATGTTTATTTATTGAAGGAAAAAAATACCTTCAATTACACTTTTATTGCATGGTTTTGCTTTTCTTCTTTGGGGCTCTAGTTTTACATATTTTGGCCTTCTATATCATTACCTCATAATTTAATTTTTAAAATATATTTGTGGGAGGAGAAAGCAAGATGGCGGTATAAGTAAACACCTGAACTGCTGCCTTGCACAATAATTTCAAAACTACAACTAAAAGACAAAACAGACATCATCCAGAACCATAGGAAGGCTGGCTGAGTGGAAATTCTACACCTAGAAGGGAAGAGAAAAGCACACTGAGACTCAGAGGAGCTGCAGAAGGCGGAGGTACTGAGACGCATGTGGAGAGGACTGGCAACTGAGTATGAGGGTGGCTTTCTCAGTTGGGAGAGAGTCAAAAGCTCCTAACTGCTGTGAACTCCAGTTCTGGGCAAGACTCTAGGGACCCAAATTCATACGGGAAGAAACTAGACTGACAGGAAAGACAAAAGCGCACTGAGACTCAGAGGAACTGTGCAAGGCAGAGGAACGGAGGTGTACACATGGAGAGGGCTGGCAACTGAGTATGCGGCTGGCTTTCTCAAGCGGGAGGGAAACAAAGGCTCCTGACTGCTCTGAACTCCAGTTGCAGGTGAGACTATGGAAACCCAGACTCATGTGGAGAGAAAATGTACTGTAGGGCAACGGGAGAAACTCAAGGGCAGCTTTCTCTCAGAAGTCCTTGCAGCTATTATCGTGGGACATTAAGACCCAGGGGCCTCTTAGGGCAGGGCTTATGGGAAGCCAAGGCTATCTGCTCCGCCCTGAGACTCTGCCCCATCCAAGATGAGCACAAAGACTTTTTTTTTTTAAATAATTTTATTGATTTTTTACAGAGAGGAAGGGAGAGAGATAGAAAGTCAGAAACATCGATGAGAGAGAGACATCGATCAGCCGCCTCCTACACGCCCCACAGTGGAGATGTGCCCGCAACCAGGATACATGCCCCCCGACCGGAATCGAACCTGGGACCTTTCAGTCCGCAGGCCGACGCTCTATCCACTGAGCCAAACTGGTCTCGGCAGCACAAAGACTTTTGCAAGTCTTGTCTCATAAGGTTGTTTCCAGAACAGAAGTTCTCCCAGCGTACACAGTTGATCCTCAGAGTCAACTGGCTTGGAAGACAATTCGTCCCAGGGATACCAACAACAATCAAGGCTGAACTACAACAAGATTGTGCACACAGTCCACAAAGAGGTGCACCAAGAGTGTCCACCTCAGGTAACTGGGGAGGCTGAGCCACTGGGCCCTATAGGACAACTAGCACACAAAGCTACTCTATCCACTCAGGGAAGCAGCCAAAATGCAGAGACAAAGAAACAAGTCCCAAATGAAAAAATGAAGGAAAGCAAACAACTGGATATAGAGTTCAAAACCCGGTTATAAGGTTTTTCAAGAATTTTCTAAAAAAGGCCGATAAGTTTAGCGAGACTGTTGAGCATATAAAAAAGGACCAACTAGAAATTAAACATACACTGACTGAAATAAAAAATAATATACAGAGATCCAACAGCAGACAAGAGGATCTCAAGAATCAAGTCTAAGATTTGAAATACAAAGAAACAAAAACACCCAACCAGAAAAAAAAAAAAAGAGAATTCAAAAATATAGATTGTGTAAGTAGCCTCTGGGACAACTTCAAGTGTGCCAACATCAGAATTATGGGGGTGCCAAAAGAAGAGACAGAGCAAGATATTGATATTTGAAGATATTTGAAGAAATAATGACTGAAAACTTCCCCTACATGATTAAAGAAATAGTCTTACAAGTCCAGGAAGCACAGAGAACCCCAAACAAAAGGAAACCAAAGAAGACCACACCAAGACACATCATAATTAAAATGCCAAGAGCAAAAGACAAAGAGAGAATATTAAAAGCAACAAGAGAAAACAGTTACCTACAAGGGAGCACCTATACAACTGTCAGATTTCTCAACAGAAACTATGCAGGCTAGACGGAGTTGCCAGAAATATACAAAGTGATGAATAGCAAGAACCTACAACCAAGATTACTCTACCCAGCAAAGCTATCATTCAGAATTGAAGGTCAGATAAAGAGCTTCACAGACAGGAAAAAGCTAAAGGAGTTCATCATCGCCAAACCAGTATTGTATGAAATGCTGAAAGATATTCTTTAAGAAGAGGAGGAAGAAGAAAAAGGTAAAGATCAAAATTAGGAACAACAAATACATATCTATCAACAAGTGAATCTAAAAATCAAGTGAATTAAAAATCTGATGAACAGAATAAACTGGTGAATATAATGGAATGAGGGGCATGGAAAGGGAGTGGACTGACAATTCTTGTGGGCAAAAATCATACACCCATGAATGAGGACACAGTGAGGGAGTGTAAGGGCAGAGGGTGGGGTGGGAACCCGGTGGAGGGGAGTCATGGAGGGAAAAAGAACAATTGTAATAATCTGAATAATAAAGATTAAATTTAAAAAATATATATCTATTTCTCGTGCGTGTGTGTGTGTGTGTGTGTGAGTGTTTTTATTTTCAAACTATGACAAAATATACCTCAGATTTCTTTGCAATGGTGCCTTGTCTCCCATGTGTAGCTCATTTATTTTTTGTCTCTGGTTTAATCTTTTTCTTTCATTTCTTTTCTATTTTGCCAGTTCCCATTTGACATCCTCCTACTATCTGGCTCTCTCTTCCTCAAATTCTTATATTTCTGCTTTGTATCTTTTTATATAGTTCTATGGATATTAATTAAAAATTTTTTGTTAACCTTCACCTGAGAATATTTTTTTCCATTGATTTTTAGAGAATGGAAGGGAAGATAGGAGGAGGGAAGAGGAGGAAAAAGAAACATTGACGTAAGAAAGACACATCAATTGGTTGTTTCCCACATTCACTCTGACCCGGGCCCAAGATCAAACCTGCAATCTAGGTATGTGCTCCTGATGGGAAATTAAACCCAAGACCCTTCAATGCTAGGACTGACCAATGCTCTAACTATTGATCCACGTTGGCCAGGCCGAATTCATTTTTAACACAACTTTATTGACATGTAATTAACATAGTATGCAATTCACCCATTTAAAGTGTACAGTTCTATGACTTTTAGCATACTCAGAGTTATGCAACCCAGTTTATCACCATTAACATTTTTAGAACACTTCCATTACCTCCAAAAGAAACCCAGTACTCCTTAAACATCCTCCTCACCCCTAATTGTTCCCTCCCCCTAGGCCTAGCCATTACTAATTTACTTTCTATCTCTAAAGCCTTGCCTATACTAGATCATTTCATAAGATAAGAATCATACAATATGTGATTTTGTGACTGGCTTAGGTTCATTTATTTGTAGCATATATATGTACTTCATTCCTTTTTATGGCCAATTATTTTATTTCTTCGATACATCAAATTTTTAATCCAATCATCAACTAATGGACATTTGGGTCATTTCTACTTTGGAGCTACTATGAATAGTTGTGTTATAAACATTCATGTACAGGTTTTTATATGGGCATGTTTTTATTTCTTTTGGGTATACATCTAGGGGAACTTCTAAATCATATGGTAAACATGTTTACGCATTTGAGGAATTTGTAAACTGTTCTCCAAAGTGGCTGTACCACTTTACACTCCCACGAGCTATACATGGGAAATTCTAATTTCTCCACATTGTTGCTGACACTTCTCTTTCTGATTACAACCATCCTAGTAGGTATGGAAGTGATGTATTTATTTTTAAATGTATATTGGAATTTTAGGTTGCATTTTTCACCTACTTGAAGAGGTAAGATCTTTTTCATATAATCCAGACAGTAAATATTCTAGGATTGTGTATCACACAGTCTCTGTAACAAATAGTCATTTCTGCTGGTGAAGCACAATAGATGAGACCACACACAATCTACTTTGTGGTCATTTCCGCCTCATCATTTGTAGAAAATTATGGTTCTCCTACTCCATAACATTTTTTGTGTGTGTGATATATTTGTATCAATTAACTATTGCTTAGTAACAAACCATCCCAAAATTCAGAGGCATAATCACAATCATTTACTGTTACATTTCTACAGTATTGGCTGAATTAGGCTTGTAGAGAGTGGAACTGTATACTTTATATTCCTCATCTACCAATAAGCTAACAGGGTCATGTTTTTCTCATGGAAACTACAGAAGTACAAAGAACAAGTGGAAATACCCAAATCCTCTTAAGACATATTAGGCCTGAAAATGACATGCTGTCACTTCTACCTAATATTATTGACCAAAGTGAGTCACATAGCCAAAATCATGAGGAAAGGAAAGATACGCCTACTGGGAAGAACTGCAGAGTCATGACAGGAATATAAGAAGTAAAATCCTGGGGTACATAACTAATAAAAAATGGCTGTTGTCACACAGTGGTGGAGCATTGACCCATGAACAAGGAGGTCATGGTTCAATTTCTGATCAGGGCATATGCCAGGGCTGCAGTTGCAATTCCCAGTAGGGGGGCATGTAGGAGGCAGCTGGTCAATGATTCTTTCTCATTATTTTCTCTCTATCCCACACCCTTACTCCATTTTCATTTAGGTGCTTCACCCCTACCTCAGCTGTCTAGAACCTGCCTAGTTCCTGTCACCTGAGTGTAAACCTTTAGTCTTCTGTCAGGGTAGAAGAGTGGTAGTTGTGTGGAGTGGAGAAAGGGATCTAGGACATCAAAATAATAAAAATCATCATCAATTCTTTTATTTTCACTTCACCATGTGATACTGCCATGAGAAGTACTTTGTACATCCAAATCCTGAGCCTTTTCCAGATTCTGTGGTGGTAAACAGCTTGCGTCTTGTTGGCTTATTTCTCTTCAGACTTCTCCAATCCACTATGTCACCAATTTTTCAGTTTCCCAAATATTGATTTCACCTATCTTTTCCTCTCTCATTCTCCTCATCTTTCAGGATATGTATCTTTATTATTTTATTACAATCTTAATGGGATTTCCAGAGGGGGTGTACAACTGAACACATTAAACTAGAAGTATCTAATTAATCTAAGTTTTATTTTGTTTAAAAAATGTAGAAAATAACACCTACTATGGTAGCTACTATTACCACTGTAATTTATTTTTATAAATATCTCATTTTATTTACTTGTGTATTTATAGACTTAATTACACATTAATCTTCAATAAGTACTTAAAAAAATTAGCTTTTAGCATATACATACTCAATAACTATTTACTAAAATATATAAGAAGTACAACCTAAAGTAGATTTTCAATGATAGCCTCTCAAAGCACCTTCTTTTCTTTCAGAGTACTTATCTAGTAACTAGAGGCCCGTTGCATGACAATTCATGCACTGGAGGGGGGTTCCCTCAGCCCAGCCTGCCCCCTCTCATAGTCAGGGAGCCCTCAGGAGCAGGAGGCGACCTGGTGATCAGAAGGCGACACCCCCACCACACCTCTGCTGCTACCACTGCTGAGAATGCAAGCCTCAGCCGGCCCTGGTTACCTGAGCCTCATGTGGCCCTGGGCAGCTGGGAAGCCACCATCCAAGGCTTGCCTCCACGCCTCAGGTTGGCTGGACAGCTGCCAAGGCTTGCCTGCACCTTGGGCCGGCCCTGGGCGGCTTAGAGGACTGAATGCTACAATCTTGTGGGTGTGGGTACTGCCATTTTTTAGGGCAGGGAAACCAATTAGCATATTCCCTCCTTATTGGCTGTGGGTGCCATCATCTTTGAGGGCGTGAGAGTCAATTACCATATTCACTCTTTATTAGACAGGATTATGTATTTATTAGAGTCCCAGTGCATGAATTTATGCCCAGTTGGAATCCCTTACCCAGTCCAGATCAGGGCTGGCTGGCCATGGGGTAGGACCACGGGAGGTTGGCCAACGATGAGAGTGTACTGTGGGGGAAGCTCCTGTGTTAAGTGTCTGCCTCCTGGTGGCCAGTGCACAGCATAGCTACCAGTTGGCTGGTTGTAATGGTTGCTTAGGCACTTATATATAAAGATATGACTTCATGCCCCAACCGGTTTGGTTCAGTGGATAGAGCATCGGCCTGTGGACTGAAGGGTGTCAGGTTTGGTTCTGGTCAAGGGCATGTACCTTTGTTGTGGGCACATCCCCATTGGGAGGTGTGCAGGAGGCAGCTGATTGATGTTTCTCTCTCATCAATGTTTCTAACTCTCTATCCTTCTCTCTTCCTCTCTGTAAAATATCAATAAAATGTATTAAAAAAATAAAGAAAGATAATGACTTCATTAGTATCTTTTTTCTAATAAATCAATCCCTATGAGGGCAGAAACCATGCATATTTTGTTTACCTTTAATTACCCAGCATCCAGTCCAATGATAGCCTCTCAAAGTAAGTGGTGTTTAGTAAGTGGTATTTTGTAAGTGAATGAAAGAATAATACTTATGCTACTTAATCTTTCCCAAAACTAAAAGGAATAAAGCTTCCCAATTCTTTTTTGCAAAGCAGTCAAATGTTAATACTAAAATCTGACCAAAAAAGCACATAAAGGGAACTACAGGCCCATCTTTTAGGAATCCTATATAATAAAAGGGTGATATGTGAATTGACCATTTCTATGATGCACACTGACCACAGGGAGAGCACCACTCAGCCATAAACCGGGCTGATAGCTGGCGAGCCCAGCAGCAGGTGGCGGGAGCCTCTCTTGCCTCTGCAGCAGCGCCAACTTTGGCTTAGGCCTGCTCCCCAGACATCCCCCAAGGGCTCCCTGACGGCTAACGGGCACAGGCCAGGCTGAGGATGCACCCCCTCCCCCACCAAGTGCATGAATGTCGTGCACCAGCCCTCAAGTATTGATACTAAAATATATATACAGCAAAGAAAATCCATCAAGATATTAATAACTGAAATCAATTAGGGTTCATTCTAGAAATGTAAGAACTAGTTCAATAAGTAAAAAAACCATAAACTAACCACACTAATAGGTCAAAGGAAAAAAAGTCACAGATGAGCTGCTGGGATATGGGATTAAGTAGGAAAGTCACATGTTGGACCTTCAAAATAAAGTTACCACATAATTCTTTCCCAACAGATGCCTTATAATATGTAAATTTTTATTGCCATATAGTATTTTTTCACTTATGATTATTTTTGCAATACTTAATCTTAACACAAAATTAAGACGTTCCCAAGTAAAAGCGGTTCATTTAATAACTCAGAAAAATGTCTTACCATTAAAATTGATTAGGGGAAAGAAAAGCAGATTACAAAAGAGAAATATGTGTATATAGTCTTAAAGAGCATGGACCACAATTTGAACAATGGTCTCTTCTGCATAACACTTGTATTTCAATATCTGGTATCTTTCTTGGTTTATTATCCCCCCACCACTAATTATTAACTTTACGAATAAGGCAATTTGTCCTTTTCCAGTGCCCAGAATAGTGCCTAATACACAATAAAGTTCCAATAAACATTTATATAATGAATGAATCTATTCGTTTTCCTGATCACTTCATTTCTCTACTTAAAACCCTTCCTTGGCTTCTTGTTGCCATTACCATGAAAAATCTGGCCCCTGTTAATTTCGTACTCACCTTAATCCACCTTCCCAAGTTACTTCTAGCTACACTGATCTTTTAGATTCAAGCCCTTTCCTGTCTTCAGGCCTCTTTGCACTGGTTGTTATTTTTGAAGGGAATGTTTTCTCCCATTTTACTCATGGCTCCCTCTCTTCCTTTAGTGTAATCTGGAAGTTATCCCATTAGATAAACCTCTGAACACCCCACCTATTAGTAAAGTAGATGTTTTCTTTAAAGCACTCATCATAACCACATTTTATCAATTTACTTTTTCTGGATCTATCTTCCCCAAAAAGTATACGTATGGTCCATAGAGGTAAATATCCTTTATCTTATTCACCAAAGTCCCCTTGTCCAGCAGAGCCCCTAGCACTACAGTAGATACTCAATACTCTACTCAAGTTGTCTCTGGGTGGATACAGATAATTTTGTAACATTTTTACAACTTTATGTACTACTATCTGAAATGTTACATTCATAATAAATACAACCTGGGGGAAAGTAAAGCTATTTTCATTAGATAGGATTAATATCTTGTTTTGGAGAACAAGATCTCCTATAGTCCTAAAAAGCAACAAGTTAGTTTATTAAATGTCAACCAAGTAGAGAAGACAAAATGGAAATAAAATTTCTCATAATAAAGAGACCTACAAAACAAAGTGTCTCCATTAAAAAACAGAAAATACAAAAGAAAGAACTCATGTACATGGATGACAGTGCAGTGATTGTGGGAATTAGGGGGGTGGGTAGAGGTGAAAGAGGGTATAGGGGGGATAAATGGTGATGGAAAAATAATAAAATAAATTAAAAAACAGAAAATACTATAGAATGAGAAATGTATGATATTCATAAAAAATTTTAAATGTCATATACAAAAGTTTTAAAGTTTTCTAATATAAAAATAATCATGCATAGAAGAAATAAAATCCAAGATATCCCTGGTTATCTGCTGTGCAAAGCCCATTTGGAGTCAGTTTTATATTTCAAAAGATGACCCAAAATATAGCAAATCTACACAAACAAATGATGTAAGAAGTGATGCCATCTCTCTAGCAGTTCTGCAAGGGTTTCCCCACTACCATACTCACAGAATCCAATAAGGAGTTAGGAACAAAGGCACTCAGTACACCTTCAAGAACTATACAACCGTGTGTCACCTCTCTCATCTCGATGGTCCCACCAAAGTCACTCCTTAAAGCCCCCTGCAGGTACGGCATTTTAGCCTATTCCTTCTCTCAGTCTCTTCTATACCCAGAGCTTTGGTAGGCAGCTCTGGCAGGCAGTTCGCCACCATTTAGGTGCCCCAGGCAGCAGAGGAGAGCCAGAGCTAGGGTGGGGGCCCGCCAGCCCTCCTCACCTCATGGTGAGTGGGGGAGGGGGCTGTGCCGATGCGCCACCGGACCTACTGCCAGTGAAGGCCAGTGAGGTGGCCAGCCGCGGGACCAGGCTGTCACGTGGCGGCACGGGATGGCGCCTTTTAAAATTCAACGAGGGCGACCAACCACGAGCTGGCGAAAGACCTAGCTAGGGGAATTGAGGGGAGGAGGTGCAGTCTGGTCTGAGGGCAGGCAAGCAAGCATAGTACCTTTAATCCTCTGTTTTTTAGGTCCCCCAATACCCAAAGGTGGACGTTATTTTACAATGACCTCTCCACGCTTCAATTTCCTGGAGGGTCTTGTCCATAGGCACTCACTAACAAGGTCAGTGTTAACCCCACTCGGAATTTGAAATCCATGTCTTTTCACTACAGTGACCCGATATTATTCTAACTCATTGCCTCTATTAAGCTTTTCCATTATGTTCAAATAAACTCACCAACTATGGTCATGGGGCTTTGTTGTACAATTTACAAAAATAAAAGGCCTGTTGAATATCCCCAAGAGATGCTAGTGCCACCAGCACATGAGGTTGTGGTGGGAATGCTAGTCCTTCCCACTAAGCAATGCGGCCTTAACAAAACTCACCAAAAATAAAACTGAATGGGGAGGAGAGAATTAAGTATTTGGCCTGACCTAAGGACATCTTTACTCTTGACTCATGTTTTAACCAAGTAACTTCAGACATCAATATGCATTTGCTGGACAGCATCTGCATTTGCTAGAGGAAATCAGGAGATTCTGGAGAATTATCACTACTATCGTGTTGTTTATATAGAAAACAGGAAAATCTGAGCTCACAAAGTAAATTACTAAAATACTTAAATAAATATATAAATTAATTATATACTATTTAAAATAACAAATTCACTTTGGATATGGAGTATACCAATGGTGCTTCTTTTAGAAAAAATTTTTGGATTTATATCTACTGGGTAAAACAAGTTATAAGAAATATAACTTTTTCATTTAACTGTGGATTACTTTTGTATTTAATATTCAGTTTTTGAATATTGTTTTAAGATTCTAAAATCCAATTAGCTGCAGAAAATATTTTTGCATATCAAACAAATGCTTATAATCTTTTATCTACATTGTATAAAAAGTCAGCAGTTTCTTTGGAAACCATATTTTCCATGTAAAAACTTTTCATTAGAATCACTTCAAAGTGTACATAGTGACATTTTTAGAAATCTTTATATATAAAGTAACTGACCTTTGTTCTGGCTCCCCATTTTAAACTTGTCTTATTAATTTGTGCTTTAGCATTAAACTATCAGTCTGTAAGGAAATGGCCACATTAATGTATTTATTACAAAGATATTAAGTAATTTTGTCCCTCTTACAAGAAAATTTAAGAACAAATTTCTCTCATAATTACATTTTAAGACCTGCTTTGAATTTTTTAAATTATTACATATGACAAAAGAGAAAGTGATACCTTATCCATGCCACAAGGAAGCTTTTTGTTTCTGAAATTGCAACCACCCCTAGATACACTCCATCTCAAACGCCCTGTGCACAGAACAGTCCTGTTCACTAAAGGTGGCTCACAGAGAAGCAGAAAATAACCACAGGGTGGAGCAGGTATTTGGACTGGTAAAACCAGGTCTCAAAAACTGGGGTCTTGAATATTCTTTCTCCTAATGAGGGAGCAGGTGTATGTACCTAAAGGTAATAAACAGGATCTATTTCACCATGCCAAAAGAATAATGAGTCTTCACACAGAATATTAGCTAGGGATTTAGTTCTTCAATTAAGCATTATTAAAATATTAAGAGAAAACAGAAAGTATGCCCCAGACACATTTCTTATAATGAAAGTAGTAATTTAAAAAAAGAGACAAATTTTAAAAACAAAAACAAAATCCCAAATGAGTTAATCAATAAAAACAGAAGCTGGTTCTTTTGAAATATATTAGAGTAGAGGCCCTGTGCATGACAGCCATGCACTGGGGGGAGGAGGGATGCGGTCCCTCAGCCTGACCTGCACCCTCTTGCAGTCCAGGAGCCCTCGGGGGATGTCCGACTGATGGCTTAGGCCCACTCCTGGCTAAGTGGTGATCCCCCTGTGGGAGCGCACTGACCACCAAGGGGCATCTCCTGCATTGAGCGTCTGCCCCCTGGTGGTGAGTGCATGTCATAGCAACCAGTCGTTTTGGTCGATGTGCATATTAGCCTTTTATTATATAGGATAATCTTTTAGTAAGCAAGAAAAAAAATTAATTCTAGCTGATTTGGCTTCATGGATAGAGTGCCAGCCTATGGACTGAAGTGTCCCAGGTTCGATTCCAGCCAAGGGCACATGCTTGGGTTGCCAGCTCGGTACCCAGTAGGGTGTGTGCAGGAGGCAGCTGATCAATGATTCTCTCTCATCATTGATGTTTCTATTTCTCTATCATTCTCCCTTCCTCTCTAAATTTAAAAAATAATAAAAAAATTAAAAAAAGAAAAAATTTAAATATTGGGAACAAAAAGGCTATTACTACAAATACAAGGAAAAGACTTCTAAAGTTAGCATACACTATTTATACTAGTAAATGTAAAAATATAAGAATATAATTTATCAACACTGGTCTAAATGGAAGAAACATTTAAGTAAACAAATTATGAGGAAAAAACGTATCCCTTCTCCCAAAAGACAACTCCTAGAGTTTTGTATTTTGGTTTTTGTTTGTTTGTTTTTTGATGGAGTGGAAACATCAATTTGTTGCCTCTTGTAGCTACCCAGACCCAGACCAAACTGCAGCCTAAGCATGTGCTCTGAGTAGGAATTAAAGATACAACCTTTTGGTGTATGGGACAATGCTCCAATCAACTGAGCAACACACCTAGGGCAAGTCACTGAGTTTTATTATCAAGTTTTACTTTTTACTTATCAGATTATCAAAAATCCATTAAGTTTGGTATTGGGAAAGCTGTGGAAAACAAAGTCAAAGGCAATGCAAAAGACCAGCAGAAAAATATATACTATATTATTTAGCAAAGACTATTTATACATTAAGACAGATAAGTCAATAGAATATAAAAATGGAAATTCATAATTCAGGAATTATGAATAGCCAATAAATACATTTCAAAGCACCTACAATACATAGATTTAAGAAGCCAAATAATCACAAGCAAGATAAATACTACAGCAAAACAGCAGAAAACTAAAGACAAAGAGAAAAAAGTAGCTAGAGAAAAAGGTAGAGAGACTGATAGCTGACTTTTCAATAGCAATAATGAAAACCAAAAGACAGAGGAATGAGATTTTCAATGAACTAAAAAAAAAAAAAAGACTGACCAACTAAAATTCTATATTCAGCAAAAGTATCTTTCATAAATGGCAGTAAAACAAAGATATTTTCAGGTAAATTGAGAGTTCATCACAAAATATTGAGAATTCATAATCAAAAGACCTTTACTAAAAGCTATTCCAAAGATGTACTTTAAGTAGAAGGAAAATGGTCCTAGATGGATAGTCTAAAACATATGTTAACACTTTAATCAATAAAGAAATTTTTAAAAAAAGATAAAGGAAGCAATGAATAGAGAAAGCAGTAAACATGTGGGAAATGTACATAAGCACTAAAACACAGTAATAATTCTAAACAAATCTCCCTCTGCTATGAATACTTTTAAAAACCATATATAATAAAAGCATAATATGCAAATAGACTGAATGGTAGAACGACCAAACAGTGGAATGACTGGGGGGGCGGGGCTTATGAGCAAGAGGTGCCAGGCCAAGACGCATGCCAACAGAAGGGGATAGCGATGGGGAGGGGGGCTGGGCAGTGGTGACCAGCTGCAGTGAAGGGGCGATGGAGGAGGTGCGGGGCTGCCTGCTTGCCCCCTGATAGGCCTGCCTGGTCGCCTCCCACAAAGGGAAGCCAGACTGGTGCTTAGGCCTGCTCCAGGAGCACAAATTTTCATGCATGGGGCCTCTAACTTAAATATCTGACAGCAACACACAGTCATCAAGGGTTTAATGAAGCTAAACTTCTAAGATTCTTGTATTGTCTAATTATTTGTCTAAATATCTTCTAAATATTTAAAGATATCAGTTAATTTTAGATTTTGAATAAGTCAAAGATGCATATTTCTAAAATAACTATAAAAAGAAAAAAGAACACTTTCCAAACTAGTATAAGACAAAAAATGGAATGATAAAAAATATTAAATCAATACTTAAAAATAACAAAAAGGAGAGAAAATAAAAATAGAACACCCAGGACAAATAAAAAGCACAAAATAAGGGCTATTGTAGTACATGTACAAAGGTAATATGTCCTAGCTAAAATTGTTTTAAAATTGCATTAAAAAATTCCCACAGGTGTTCTTTAAGAGTGAACATGACACTAATGCTCTCTCAGAATATAGTAACCCCTAGATTTTGCATGCCTAAATTTAACAGACTTCAAATTTAACAGGTGTAGTTTGTATATTTTATGTGAATAATTACTATTAATTTAAAAATGCTTTTAACCAAGATTTGCTTATGAATAAGTTAATAGGGTTTTTTGTTATTTTACTGTTATTTTTAACAAATTCCAATAAACAGGCCATATTTAGAAAAAATCCACTGTAGTAATTTCATTGACATAAATAAATATAACATATCCATAACTACAGTCTACATAAATTTAAATCCAAAAGTCTCTGCTTGTAAGCAATGTTTGGTGGAAGATTAGTAAATGATTAGCACGTGATCACACAGCATCTCAGGAAATAATTGGGTCTGTTTTCTCACTGAGTAACTTTCTGCAACCGTTTTTAAAAACTGACTTCAGAGAGAAAAGGAGAGGGAAAGAATAGAGGAGGAGAAGAACAGAAACATCAATGATGAGATTGATTGCCTGCCTCCTGTATGCCCGCCATGTGACCTCCTGGTTCATAGGTCAACACTCAACCACTGAGCCAGCTCAACCACTGAGCCACGCCAGTCAGCCAGGCATCTGCAGCAGTTTTAACTCCTACTGGCCTGGTGTTCCAACGTGTGCTAAGCCACACTCCAGCTATGTGCATTTGTTTATTCTCAGTGATGGTGAATGCACACATTTAACTACAGAGTACAAAATTTAAAACTACAGAATACAAATAGAAATCTTTTTGGTGAAATTAAAGTTTTCACACATACTTAATTTGAATTACATAAATATGTTTACATTTAATTTGTCAATTTTTTAACATATGCATTCAGAAAAACTACTTTATTATATAATAGACTTTTGACTTTAATGGACACCCCTTGTCCAAATTAGTTCGTTATATCACAGTTTTACTGATTCTAAGTTTCAAGTTTTCACAGAAGTTATATTAACTTTTATGCTTCCTTGCTAATAAATACTAGGGTAAGTGCCTCTTCATGGCAACAAATAAAAAGGGAATTTGATATCTAGTGCAGCGTCCAATGCCTCATACATACCAAGCTGCCAGTAAGACAGTTTGTAGAGAATCAGTGTCAGAACTGAAAGAAGCTTTAGAAAGATAACTAGAAGCCCAGTGTATGAAAATTCATGCACTGGAGGAGGGTGTCCCTCAGCTCAGCCTGCCCCCTCACAGTCCAGGAGTGCTCAGGGGTGGGAGGTGAATTAGCAATCAGGGGATGGCGATGCCCCCATCACACCTCTGCTGCTGCTACTACCGGCAGTGCAAGCCAACATCTGAGGCTTACCTGCGCCTCAGGCCAGCCCTGGGAGGCTGGGGGATCATGGTGGGTCCAGCTACACCATGCTCCTGATGCTCCCCTCCCCCTCCACCAGCTGAGCTGAAAGGACTGTGGGACTTGGGTGGCAAGTGCCAGGAGTGCTGAGGGCAGGTCCCACTGCACCGCATGCCTGCCACCGCCACCACCCCCCTCCACAGGGCTGAGGGGACTGGGCACTGCCACCATTGTGATTGCATATTCCCTCTTTATTAGATAAGATTACTGTAGTCTATTTTTGTTATTTTTTAAATTTATTATCACACAAAAATATATTTGATAGAGATAACCACAAAACAAACAAAAAAATCAATGAGAAAATAATCCTGTCTAATAAAAGAATAATATGCAAATTTGCCATCACTCTCACACACAAGATGGCTGTTCTCATGTTGACACAAGATGGCCACCACAAGATGGCCAGCAGGGAAGGGCAGTTGGGAGGGACCAGGCCTGCAAGGGAGGCCAGCTGGGGGTGACCAGGCCAGCAGAGGAGGGAAGTTGGGGGCGACCAGGCCTGTGTGGAAGGGCAGTTGGGGAGACCCAGGCCTGCAGAGGAGAGCAGTTAGAGGGGACCAGGCCTGCACAGGAGGGAAGTTAGGAATGACCAAGCCTGCAGGGGAGGGCAGTTAGGGGTGACCAGGCCTGCAGGGGAGGGCAGTTAGAGGCAAACAAGCTGGCAGGAGAGCAGTCAGGCATCAATCAGGCTGGCAGGGGAGTGGTTAGGAGGTAATCAGGCTGGTAGGCAGATGTGGTTAGTAGCAATCAGGCAGGCGAGCAGTTGGGAGCCAGCAGTCCTGAATTGTGAGAGAGACATCCCTTGAGGGATCCCAGATTGGAGTGGATGCAGGCTGGGCTGAATTTTGTGCACCGGGCCTCTAGTCTAAACTGATAAGCTACAGGCAAAATGAATTAACAGAAAGTGGGGGAGAGGGAAACTGGAACAAAAATATTCAATATCAGAAATGAAAAAGGAGACATAATTACACATGCTTCAGACATTAATAGTAAGAGGGCACTTTTATTATTATTTGCTAAAATATATTCCATTGATTTTTTACAGAGAGGAAGGTAGAGGGATAGAGAGTTAAAAACATCAATCAGCTGCCTCCTGCACACCCCGTGCTGGGAATGTGCCCGCAACCAAGGTACATGCCCTTGACTGTAATGGAACCTGGGACCTTTCAGTCCACAGGCAGATGTTCTATCCACTGAGTCAAAAAGGTTAGGGAAGAGGGCACTTTTAACAACTCTGTGCCAATAAATACTAAAAATTTATACAATATGTACAGAGTCCTAGAAAAATCTAACTTACCACTACTGACAAAATTAAAAAAACAAAAACAAAAACCTGAGTAATCCTGTAACCATTAAAGACATTATATCATTAGTCAAAATCTGCTACTAGAAAAACTTCAGACCTAAATGGATTCAGTGGTAATTTCTACCACAACTGATTATCTACAAAAGAAAAGGCTTAATTTATTTATATTCCAAATTACACACAAGTAACAACTCCAATTATACAGACATGAAATAAAAAATTTTAAATCCAGAACTTCTGCTCATAAAATAACACCACAAAATGAGAAAAGATATTTGCAACCAACTTCATATATTTCAACCAAAATAATATACTGCAACAGATTAAATGCAGAAGCAGACAAGAGAGACTAATTATTAAATATATTTGCAAAAATGTAAAACAAAACCATGCTTGTCACGAATATTTTTTGTTTTGGAAAATAGTAATTTTAATTTTCATTAAAATGTTATGTTAAGGTATAATGGGTTTATTTATTACTGGTGTAAATATATGAATAGATGCTCCATATACTTAAAATTGGCTAGTCTTAATGTCTAATATGATATAATACACAGACACAAAAGGTCTTTGGGGTCCTCAATAGCTTTTAAAAGTGTAAAGGATTCCTGAGCCCAAAAAAGTTTCTGAATTACTGAACTATGGGCACACGTTTAATATTTAACAAAAATAATTTACATAATATACAGTATGATTCTATTTAAATAAAGTTAAAAAACAGATGAAAGTAAACAATACAATAAATCTATAAAGGAAGGCAATGGAGTAATTAACACAAAATTCAGAATGATTATGGTGATGGGGCAGGAAATACTTTGCTTCTAGGGAGAGGCACATGCTAAAGGCTTCTAAAATACTTGCAGTGCTCTCTATTAAGCTGAGTACACATATACTTTTTTTTTTTACTTCTTTTTTACAGTACACATAAATTGTATATTTCACAACAAAAACTGTAATATAAGAAACAAGGAGACATACCTATTCTCCTAGAAGGAAAAACTCAAAGGATATCTCTTCTCAAATTAATCTATGAATTCAATGCAATCACAAACAATATCCCACAAGATTTTTCTATAGAACTTGAAAAGATGATTCTAAATTTCATCTGGAAGAAATATGCAAAAGAAGAGCCAAAAACTTTTTTCAAATGAAAGTATTAAAATACATTGTAAAGTTACAATAATTAAAACAGTGTGGTTACAGATATATAGGTCAAAGAAGAGTTCAGAATCCCCTCCACCCCCCCGCCCCCCAAATAAGCAAGCAAAGGATATGACCCGACCAAAAATGTTTAACTTTCTTGTTATCTCAGGATGATATAAATTAAAATGACATTTTATTTTCAATTACTAGAAAATTAGTAAGATATTAAAGAAATAGTTACCATCTAGGGCTGACTAGCAGAAAAATAAAAACACCGTTTTAGCAACTATAAAAGCTACAATCAGTTGAGGGCCAGTTAACAGTATTATTATCCAGCATTTTCATAGGGAATCAATGCTACATGAGCATATAAAGCATTGTTTATAATAGCAAAAAAGATAATCACTGCAGCATCATTACAGAGAAAAAATTTGAAAATAACTTAAGCATTCATTCATAAAGGGTGATTCACTTGATAGATGTCATACCTACTTAATTATACTAAATAGGTTTCATACCACATTTATACCAAATGGCTATGTCTCAAGCAAGTTTTTAGGTATTGCAGATTGTAATTCATTTAAGCAACCATGTTTGGATTACAAGAGATGTTCATAATACAGTTTTTAAAGAGAACCAGTAATATCCGCCTAGCCACTGTGGCTTGGTGGTTGAGGGGTGGACCCCATAAACCAAGAGGTCAGTGTTTGATTCCCAGTCAGGACACAGGCCAGGTTGAGGGCTTGATCCCCAGTAGGGAGCGTGCAGGAGGCAGCTGATCGATTATTCTCTTATCATTAATGTTTCTCCCTTCCCCTCTGAAAACAATAAAAAAAAAAAATTTTAAAGAGAGAATTTGGTAACATTTGGGCAAGTGTCCTGAAAACACAAAATTTCAAACATCCCTTTTTGTCTTTCTAAAATAATTGTGTACAGTCACTTTTTTATTTTTCTTTAGTCTGGGTTATTTACTTACGTACTGAACATACTGTATAGTGCTAGCCAGTTCCAGAAGGCAGTTTTTCAACACAAGAGTATTCTTACACTATCAAGGAGTATTTGCTTTGTTATAAACCTCCTGAGTAGGCTTACTCAGATCCTATAATATTAAAGATCATATACATACCCCTTTTTGGGGAAAACAGGTGGGCCCTTAGATCACTAATATAACTACAATAACACCATAAACTTATATATACAACACTTAAGTTTAGAATATCGTTTCATAAGCCTTATCATTCAAATTTTACCTTACAGGGATAATAAAGAGGAGTCGGGGAGGTCTATTTAAAATTTTGGATTGCAAACAGACAGACGGTGATTACATTAAACTGGAGAATTTTCAATGTAGCATCTTCAAATCTCGAGGTAAATCTGCCAAGTTCTCTCACAAAACGCGGCTTGGTGCCGCACTGACAAACAGCGGGGCTGTCTGCACCAGACTGTTAGGACGCTACTTCGGTTGGTTGCTGAATAACCCTCCCCATGGAGAGACTTCTTCCTTTTACTCCTACTTTAGAAAAGACAGGGTCACACACTGCCGTGAGGTCTCTATAGAAAGAACATATGGTCCAGGGTTTCTAGAGAACACTTAGAAAATTACGTAGCCATGCCAAACCAAATAAGCAAAGGTTTGTTATTATGCCCATAAAGATGAAACTGTCCTCTAACAAGCAACGCCAAGGAAATGCTTACACCGTTCCAGACTTTCTGCCTCAGAAAGGGGAAAGGTACATTATGAAACCTCATACCAACTTGTAAAATGCTGGCTTCCTAGAAACAAATGATGATGATACTGAGAATGGCCACGCGTGGTATAAGGTGGAGAAATTTAAAAAGCAACAAAGCAAAAACGACTCCGGAAATTCCATCCCCTCCTACCCTACTCACCCTAGAGCAGGGCAAATCGGCAAGAATGCGTGAGTCATTGATCATTCGCAAAAAGCATGCAAATGCAATTTAAAAACTTTTCATCACAAGAGCTAAGCCACAAAACGCCCAGGCCACTGCGCCGTGCACCGCAAACCCAAGCGTCCACAAGGGGGAAGTTTTACCTGTCCTTTGTGCTGGCGTAGCCCCCGAGATTTCGGGATAATTCTTCAGCGTCTTCCTCATGCTTTTATGTTCTCCGCTCCGCACACACGCGCTTCCTTTCTCTCCATCCCTCCCGGCCTAATGTACCAGAAATATTCTCGGACCTTGCTAATACGCCGCTTTCTTTGCCTCCTTCCCGGCAAGGGAGCCTTGGAGTCGCTTTTTCGCGGGGCTCCCCCTCCTCCCGGATTTCCAATGGCCCCTCGACTCCCCCGTTAGCACAAGCTGGTCATAGGCGCGCGGGACCCTCCACGTCGCAGCCCGTCCTTCTACCCGCCCTCGTGCGGGAGGACGGCCCTGGACCTGCAGGGCGGGCCTGCCGCGCAGCACGGTGGAACGCGGCCCCCGTAGGCCCCGCCGCGCTGCTCAGCCAAGCGTCGCCCCTCCCTCAGAGGCTCACAGGAAGGAACCGACCCCCGAGACGCCTAGCGATCGGAGGAAACAGTCCACTCTCAGGGACGGCGCTGGCAACCGGAAGTAAAACCCCGCAGCCTCAGGAAGGGGGGCAGGGGAAGAGAAAGTGAAAACTGAACTGCGGCACACTTACTACAGGTAGAAGCCAATCGCCGAGAGAAGAGGACGCGCAGGCGCAGACTGGGACTGACGTCCACGCGGCGCTCGCTTTTCGCCTCTGCGCAGGCGCGATGCTTCAGAGCGCTCCGGGATTGGACAATGGGATTTGGCGCGCGCAGCGTCCTGGAGGGTCTTCTCGCGGGGCTTGAGAGTCGTCAGTCGCGCAGGCGAGGGCGCAGAGGCGCCACTGTGACGGACTCACCCGAGCCGAGGGAGTCACTTTCTCTGTGGTGTGGTGTCTCTGCCTCTCCTTCGTTGCTTCCTGAAGCTGGCCCTATGAGGCTTGTTTTATCTTGCTCGAAAAAGACATTTACGAAATCTAGTCCTTGTAATTTAACAAACGTTAAAGCTATGTAGTATTTGTTTATTCGGTTGTTCCTTAGGAAAACACTTCTTAGAAGTTATAATCTGCAGAGAGCCAAAGGGACCACAAGTAGCACTAAGTCTATCAATGAGAGGTATTGGGTACTACATGTGACACCATGAAACAGGGCCTGTGCCACGAGCTGGGTAAAGAAGTATTCATAAAATGGCATCTTTTCCTGCTGACTGTGGCCAGATGCTTAATTAGGCACTAGGATTACAGTCATGTACAAGCTAGACAAGGACCCTGCACCTGATGAAATGTATTCTAGAGATGTATGACAGGAGTAAATTACCACTGTCACCACCACAACAAAAAATTTCACTGAATAACACTGCTGTGAAACCAAGCTGGAAATGTTGAAGGATGAGGTTGGAGGCTGGAGGCCAGAACAGGCACAGATGTAAGATCTCCCTGAAAAGGACATTCTCTGTCAAACTTCATGATAAAAACAGACCAAACTAGTCTTTGGAGATGTGGAAAAAGAGCTTTTCAAGCAAAAGGACAAAAGTGCAAAGGCCCTAGAAGTGAAATTGTGTTCAGGAACTGAAGAAGGTTGGCTGTAGAGGCAGAAAATAAAATAGGTATTTTGAAATACACAAAACCAAAATATACAATTCTATGACTTACCAATTATGAAACCACCAACTGGTCAAGAAATAGGACATTGCCAAAACCCCAGACTAATACCCATCTCCTTTCCCCATCGCCAAACCAAACCATTACTCTAATTTCCATGGTAATCTCTTCCTTACCTTTCTTTTTTATTTTTAAAAATATATTTTTATTGATTACAGAGAGGAAGAGAAAGAAAGAGAAGAGAGAGAGAAACATTAACGACGAGAATCACTGATTGGCTGCCTCCTGCACTCCTCCTACTGGGGATGGAGCCCAAAACCCTGGCATGTGCCCTGACCAGGTATCAAATGGTGACCTCCTAATTCCTAAGGCCATGCTCAACCCCTGAGCCACACAGGCTGGGCTGTTCCTTAGCTTTCTTAATCAGTTTTGTGGAGCCTGAGAAAGAAGGTACCTACTGGTCCCTGAAAAGGACTCCTGGTAGCTTAACTAGGCTCACATTTTAAAAAAGCAAAAATATTTAAAAAAAAAACAAGAAACTTAAGAGCCTTTTTTACATAGGGGCCTCTCATGGAAACTGCACTTCAGGAAGAAGCTTGCATTGAACTACCTGCCTGCACTGTTTCTGCCATCTGAGCCAACCCTCATATAGGAGTTCCTGGAATCCTATTTTGATCAATAGGACTGACGCTTTCCCCATCCAATAGGACCTTTGCATCTACACATCCATCAGCTTCTTCACCCATAGTCAGAGTGGCTCTATTCTCACCAAAATCATGAGAAGAAGGAGGGTGGGGGAAGGGGCAGGGAAGAGAAAGTGAAAGTGTACCAATCAAACTGTGAAGATTTGGAGTCCTCATTTGCATAAGAAAGGATCGATCAGGACTAGGAGTAGAAACTTCTGTCTATAAGTGAGCTTCTTTCTGGCTCTGGGAATGCACTTTTCCTTTCCAATGATGTCTGTTTCCCTGGCTGAGCTAAAACACTGAACATCTTTGTTCGAGTAGGGGGAAGCAGACCAGGGAGGAGCAGAACAGAGCTATCTAGCTGGAGAGAGGCCGGGTCCCAGGGCTGCCTCACAGCTATGCTGAGCAACAATTTAGTTGTTTTGCACTGCATCAAGTTTCCTTATTCACCGCATCGCAATTGGGGATTTCTGTTGGGATTGAACTGGCACCAACAAGTATCAGCTGACAGTTTTCTGCATAATTGTATATCCCTAAACTTTATCAGTTAGTGGTTTCAAATTTATATAAGTTGAATGATTTTGTGCTTAATTTCTTTGGAGTAAATTCTGAGACTCATAATTTTGTGTATACGTATTCTTTCATTTTCATTATTATACAGGTCATCTCTCACTTTCAAATAGTATGCATTGTGTCACTTCACTTTTATAGAAGATATTAATACCTATTTTCACTACCAAAAAAGAAAAAAGCCATTAGTGTACTAATGTAGCAGGGTGAAATAACATGATGTTTTGGAAAGTGGGGGATACTCTTCACTTCTCACCATTTCGGTTTATGAAAGGTGTTATAATGAACACTCTACTCCTCCAGTGGGGGAAATCTCTAAATGTAAGTGTGGATATAGCACTTGTTAAAAAATCCATTGTACTGTTGATAGGCATTGGGTTAATCTCAGTTTTGGCATTTATGAACAAATATTTTTCCACTGTTAGCAAAATTTACTTCTCTACCCCCATTGATTTGTTTTTGGCCATGTGAACTTTTTGACTGATAGAGTATGAACAGACATGATATGAATAGGAGCCTTAAGGGTCCATGTATAGTTTAATTTGGCTCTTGAACTCAGACGATGCACATGAAAAGACTATGTATCATGTGACCATTCTCCTCCAGTGTGGGCTCTCAGAACAAACATATATGGAGCAAATGGAAATGCAATCTGTAGCTCAAACCCACCTTATATTAGCAGAATTTTAGATATCCAAAGATCAATGATTATGAGGATTAATGCTGTTGTCATTATGCAGAATTATTGTGGCAATAAAGAAGGCATTAAACTTTATAGATAATGCCAAACTTTTTGCAAATTGGTTTTACCAAGTTAATTTTCCACAAGCAATGAATAAATATTTGTTTTTTAAATTAAATCTTTATTATTCAGATTATTACATTTGTTTCTCTTTTTTCCCCTCCATAGCCCCCCTCTACCCAACTTCCACCCTTCCCTCTGCCCTTATCTCCCTCCCATTGACCTCATCCGTAGGTGTATGATTTTTGTCCAGTCTCTCCCTGTACACCCCTCACCCCTTTTCCCCTGAGAATTATCAGTCCAATCCCTTTCTGTGCTCCTGATTCTATTATATTCATCAGTTTATTCTGTTGATCAAATTTTTAATTCACTTAATTTTTAGATTCACTTGTTGATAGATATGTATTTGTTGTTCATAATTTTTTGGCTTTTACCTTTTTCTTCTTCCTCTTCTAAAAGAGTACCTTTCAGCATTTCATATAATACTGGTTTGGAATTGATGAACTCCTTTAGCTTTTTCTTATCTGTGAAGCTCTTTATCTGCCCTTCAATTCTGAATGATAGCTTTGCTGGATAGAGTATTCTTGGTTGTAGGTTCTTGCTATTCATCACGTTGAATATTTCTTGCCACTCCCGTCTGGCCTGCATGGTTTCTGTTGAGAAATCAGCTGACAGTCGTATGGGTGCTCTCTTGTAGGTAATGAACTGTTTTCCTCTTGCTGCTTTTAATATTCTCTCTTTGTCTTTTGCTCTTGGTATTTTAATTATGATGTGTCTTGGTGTGGTCCTCTTTGGATTCCTTTAGTTTGGGGTTCTGTGTACTTCTTGGACTTGTAAGTCTATTCCTTTTACCAGATGTGGGAAGTTTTCAGACATTATTTCTTTAAATAGGTTTTCAGTATCTTGCTCTCTCTTCTTCTGGCACCCCCACAATTCTGATGTTGGTACGCTTGAAGCTATCCTAGAGGCTCCTTACATTATCTTCACATTTTTGGATTCCTTTCTCTTCTTGCTTTTCCAGTTGAATGTTTTCTGCTTCTTTATATTTCAAATTTTTGTCTTGATTCTTGCCTTCCTCTAGTCTGCTGTTAGGTCTCTGTATATTATTTTTTATTTCAGTCTGTGTCTCTAGTTGGTCCTTTTTCATCTCCTCTAGGCTCTCGCTAATTTTATCCAACTTTTCTAGCATATTCTTGAAAAACCTTATAAGCGTGGTTTTGAACTCTATATCCAGTCGTTTCTTTTCCTCCATTTCTTTTGTTTGGGATCCCGTCCCTTGTCTCGGCATTTTCACTATGCCGGGAGAACTGTGTTGGATTCAGCCTTATGATACCAGACTTGCAAAATCGAAGAAGCCTCTGTTGAGCTTGGGATGGGTGGAGTCTCAGGGCTTAAGGGACCACCTTGCCTTCCAGTCGGCCCCGCCCTCCACGGCCCCTGAGTCTCATGTGACTGGGTAATCGCTGGAGCGGTTCTTGTGCGTGCGCGCCCGCAGTGCCTCTAGACCGCTGCCTTTCCGGCTCCTCTGCACTCCAGGACCACACAAGTCTAGGTCCCCAGGGTTTCACCTGAAACAGGGCTTAGTGGAGTCAGAAGTGGCACAGTTGGGAGGGTCTGTCTCCCGCCCACTCGTGAAAGCCAGTGGCACAATCAGCAATCTGTCCTCTGCGCAGTGTGGTTCGCACCACCAGACTTCTGATCTTTTGCACTTCTCCCTTTTCACAGTCCAAACTCCCCCCGTATGAGTTTCGGCTGGATCTAGGGTTTAGTGTTGTAAGATAAGGGGTTCAATGCCTTTGAGAGTCTCAATTTCCCTCCTGTCAGAGAAAACCAGCCAGGTATTCTGGCACCCGTTCTCTCCACGCGTGCGTCTCCGTACCTCAGCTTTTTGCAGCTCCTCTGGGTCTCCGTGAGCCTCTCTCCTTCTCTCTAGCTGTAGAACTTCCACTCAGCCAGCTTTCCTGTGGTTCTGGATGATGTCCGTTCTGTCTTTTAGTTGTAGTTTTGAAATTGTTGTGCGAGGTAGCAATGTAGGTGTTTATCTATGCCACCATCTTGGATTCTCTAAAAATTCTAATTGCTCTACATGTTTGCCAACACATTTTTATTTTAGCTATTCTGGGGACTGTTATGGTTTAAATTTGCATTGCTTCTAACTTTTTTCTTTTTCAAGTATGTTTTGGTTATTCTCTTTTAAATTTTTGTATAAATTTTAGATTAAGCTTATAATTTCTACCTAAAAAACAACAACTGCTAGGATTCTGTTTGGGATTGATTTAAACATATAGTTCAATTTGAGAAGAATTAATATCTTAATATTCTATCTTCAAATTCATGAATATGGTATCTCTAGATCTTTAAACATTTCTCTGAGCAATGTTTTTAGTCTTCAGTGTATACATCTTGCACACATTTTGTTATATTTATCTTTTTGTCTTGGAGATATTTAAAAGTTTTAATTTACAATGGTTTGTTGCTCATATATAGAAATTGATTTTTCCATTTTAACCTTACATCCTGCAACTTGCTAACCTCACGTATTGGATCTCATAGCTATTTCTGTATTTTTTTCCTTAATCCTCAATGGATATTTTTTCCATTGACTTCTACAGAAAGTGGAAAGGAAGGAGGAGGAGAAAGAAACATCAATTGGTTCCTCCCACATGCACCACTACTGGGGAACCTGTAATTGAGGTACATGCCCTTGACCTGAAATTAAACATGTGACCCTTCCTTCTGCAGGCCCAATGCTCTCACTACTGAGCCAAATTAGCCAGGGCTGTGTTCTTTTTTTCTAATACAAACATGTTGATTGCAAATAAAAATACTTCTTTGTTGTTTCAAATCATGTGTGTGTATACACTAGACACTCCTGTAATGGTGCACATGGATCACATATCTGCGGTGGTGGATATGGATTACTCTCCACTGGGAAAGAAGTTATGTCTGCTAGTTTTCATAAATCTGTTCCTGAGAACAAAAGTAGAACTGGGGAAATATAACAAAGAGATACAACATGTTATCTGTAAAATGGACTGCTGATAGCAAGTATATTATGTGTGGGTCTGATGAAATGAATATTCGTCTATGCAAAGCTAATGCGTCTGAAAAATATGGTATACTTATATCACGAGAACAGGTAGCCAAAGATTATAACCAGAAATCAAAGAAGAAATTTCAACATCATCTTCATATAAAATGTGTTGCTCACCACTAACATCTACCAAAAATCTACCTACAGCCAAATTCAAGAACAGCGCATCATGAAAGAAGCTCATTGACAAAGGAAGTGAATGGTATCAAAGAGTAAGACTGGATCTGTGTGAATCATGTCAGAGAAGAAGCACATAGTGGCAGTTGTGAAATAATATTTGGTATTCCTACCAATACTGATATATAATTATTTTTTACATTTTGATTTGCAAACTTTACAAATAAAAATATAGTTAATCCTTGAACAACATGGGTTTTAACTGGCCAGAACCACTTAAATGCCACATTTTAAAAAATAATCATACACAGAGAAAACAAGATGGCAGCATAGGTGAACACCTAAACTGCTGCCTTCCACAACAATTTTAAAACTACAACTAAAAGTCAAAACGGACACCATCCAGAACCAGAGGAAAGCTGGCTGAGTGGAAATTCTACAACTAGAAGGAAAGAGAGGGGCTCACGGAGATTCAGAGGAGCTGCAAAAAGCTGAGGTACATAGACACACTCGTGGAGAGGATGGGCGGTGGAGTGCCTGGCTGGCTTCCTCTAGTGGGAGGGAGACAGAAACTTCCAACTGCACTGAGCCCCAGTTCTGACTGCACTGAACCCCAGTTCTGGGCAAGACTCATATGAGGGAAGTCTGGACTGTTGTGAAAAGGGAGGAGTGCACGGAAACTCAGGGGAGCCTTGAAGGGCAGAGGTCTGGAGGTGTGTCCAAGGGCATGCAGAGAGGACTGACTGCTAATTGTGCTGCTGGCTTTCTCTAGTGGGAGGAAGACAGAAACTCCCAACTGCACTGCGATCCAGTTCCGACTGCACTGAACCCCAGGTTCAGGCGAGACCCTGGGAACCCAGACTCATACAGATCCCCAGAGAGCACGGAAACTCAGGGGAGCTGGAAAGGCAGACTCGTGCGAGCAGAGAGGCTGCAGTAATTACCGAGGGATACTGAGAACCAGGAGCCTCATAGGGCAGGGCTGACGGGAAGCCAAGGCTGTCTGCTCGGCCCTGAGACTCTGCCCCATCCAAGCTGAACACAGAGGCTTTTGAAATTTTGCAAGTCTTGTATCATAAGGCTGACTCCAGCACAGGAGTTCTCCCAGCATAGACACAGCTGATCCTCTCAACCAATTGGCTTGGAGATCAATTCCCCCCAGTAATACCAACAACAATCAAGACTTAACTACAACAAGGCTGTACATACAATCCACAAAGGGGTGCATCAAGAGAGTCCACCTCAGGTAACTGGGGAGGCAGAACTATTTGGCCATATAGGACACCTAGCACACAAAGCTACTCTACCAACTCAGGGAAGCAGTGAAAATGTGGAGACAAAGGAACACATCATAAATGAAAGAAATGGAGGAGAACAAATGACTGGATATAGAATTCAAAACCACAGTTATAAGGTTTTTCAAGAATTTCCTTGAGAAGATGGGTAAATTTAGCGAGACCCAATAGGAGATGAAAAAGAACCAACTAGAAATTAAACATACACTGACTGAAATAAAAAGTATTATACAGAGATATAACAGCAGACTAGAGGATCAAAAGAATCACGTCAAAGATTTGAAATACAAAGAAGCAGAAAACACTCAACTGGAAAAGAAAAAAAGAATACAAAAAATGTGAAGATAGTGTAAGGAGCCTCTGGGACAACTTCAAGTGTACCAACATCAGAATTATGGGGGTGACAGAAGAAGAGAGAGAGCAAGAAGTGAGTCATGTCAGAGAAGAAGCACATAGTGGCAGATATGAAATAATATTTGGTATTCCTAATTCTTGGCCACTTCCCAAGCCTACAGTAGGAAAACCTATTTGAAGAAATAATGACTGAAAACTTCCCCCACCTGGTAAAAGAAATAGACTTACAAGTCCAGGAAGTGCACAGAACCCCAAACAAAAGGAATACAAAGAGAACTACACCAAGACACATCATAATTAAAATACTAAGACAAAAGACAGAGAGAGAATATTAAAAGCAGCAAGAGAAAAACAGTTGATTACCTACAAGGGAGCACCCATACGATTGTCAGCTGATTTCTCAACAGAAACTATACAGGCCATATGGGAGTGGCAAGAAATATTCAAAGAGTAATACAGTGTGGAGCCACACCCCCCCATTACTCTAACCAAGATTACTCTACCCAACAAAACTATCATTCAGAATTGAAGGTCAGATAAAGAACTTCACAGATAAGAAAAAGCTAAAGGAGTTCATCAACACCAAACCAGTATTATATGAAATGCTGAAAAGTGCTCTTTAAGAAGAGGTAGAAGAAGAAGAAAAAGGTAAAGATAAAATTTATGAACAACAAAGACATATCTATCAACAAGTGAACTAAAAATCTGATGAATAGAATAAACTGTTAAATATAGTAGAATCAGGGGCATAGAAAGAGAGTGGACTGACAATTCTCAGGGGTGAAGAAGTGAGAGGGGTGCGAGGAGAGAAAGGACAAAAATTATACACCTATGGATGAGGACAAAGGCAGAGGGAAGGATGGGAGCTGGGTGGAGGGGAGCTTTGGGGGAACAAAAGAGGAACAATTGTAATAATCTGAACAATAAAGATTTATTAAATAAAAAAATAAGTAAAAAATAAAATAAAAATAAGAAAATAATCGTACAGTTGGCCCTTTGTATTCCCAGGTTATTCATCCATGGATTTAGCCAACCTGGGACCATAGCAGTATTTTCTATCCACGGTTGGGAATCCACAAATGTGGAGAGATTACTGAAGTTACAGTTCGGTTTAAAAAAAGGTTTTTTAAAAAATTGATTTTAAAAGGTGGATGGGGGGAGAGATTGGTATGAGAGAGATATATCAGTTGGTTGCCTCCCATATGCATCTTACTTGGGATGGAACCTGAAACCTGGGTATGGGTTCTGACTGGAAATTGAACCAATGATCTCTTGGTACACGGAGGACACTGAACCAAGTGAACTACACGGGTCAGGGCTATATGTAGATTTTTGATTGCTCAGGGGTAGGTGCTCCTAATTCCAAGTTGTTCTAGGGCCAGCTGTACAGAGGTTAGCATAACAAGCAGTAATACAAGTGTGAAGTTTTATTGTTGCTCATTTTAGCTTCCCTGAAAAATTATCTTTAAAAGGTGACCTGGTTGATAAGACTATCCAACATTATATCCTTCATCTGCTTTCTTGTTTCATTGAAGAATACAGAGTATTTAAAATTAACTTATTTTTTCCCATTAGAAATTGCAAATGTATTTTCTGATCTATTATTGTAAACACTACACATGTAAGTTTACATTTAAGACCAAACCTTTCTTGTGTTACCTCTAATATTACTTTGAGTAATTTATTGCAAGATTCTTCCTAGGATTTCACATAACATGTAGAAGAATTATGTCAGAACATTTTTCAATTGAATTTATTTTCTGTATTTTATATTTAGCTTTTTGACAATTTAAAAATGACCAGTCTGCATTTATGTAACTTTCATAAATGATAATAATTATAACATCATCAAGTCACAATAATAAAACATCTTTTTTTCTCAACAAAAACAACAAAAAAATAAGTAATATTACTTCTAGTTTCAGATGATATGATCTGGTATATAGAAAATCCTGAGAAATCCCATCAAAACCTATTAGATATACTAAAAGAGTTCAGCACTGTTGCAGTATACAAGATAAATATACAGAAATCAATTGTACTTGTCTATCCTTGCATGAAAAGTCCAAAGATTAAACTAAGAAAACAATTCCACTATGATAGCCTGAAAAATAGAATACGTAGGAGTAAATATAACTAAATCAGTACAAAATGTATATTCTCAAAACTATAAAACATGGTTGAAAGATGTTAAAGAAATATAAATAACTGGGAAAAATCTCATCTTGGATCAGAAGATTTATAATGGTTAAAATGGCAATACTCACCAAATTGACCTACCGATTACACATGATCTCTATAATATTTGAAAATGACTTTGTAGAAATTGAAAAGCTAATTCTAAAATTCATATGAAATTGCAAGGGACCCAGAATAGCCAATGAACAAGACTGAAAAAGAACAACAACATAGACAGACTCATACTTCTTTATTTAAAAACTTACTGCAGCCTGGCCAGTAAGGCTCAGTGGTTGAATATCAATCTATGAATCAGAGGTCACAGTTCCATTCCCAGTTGGGGCACATGCGTGGGTTGCAAGCTCTATCTCAGTGTGGGGCATGCAAGAGGCAGCTGATCAATGATTCTCTCTCATCATTGGTATTTCTATCTTTCCACATTTTTAAAGTTGTATATTAAAAACAACTTTAAAAAAACTTACCGCAAAGCAATGATAATCATTACACTAAAGAAAAGGGAACCCTGGTGTAGTATTAGTGAGAATGCAAATAGTTATAGCCATTATGATAAACAGTATGAAGGTTCCTCAAAAATAAAAATAAAACTGACATAAACCCAGCAATTTTACTTCTGGGTATTTATTCAAAGGAAATGAACACTTAAACTTGATAAGATATATGCACCCACAAGTTCATTGCAGCATCTTATCTAATAAAAGAGTAATATGCAAACTGACCATCACTCCAAGACACAAGATGGCCACCCTCATATGGTCAAAGATGGCTGCCCCCATGTGGACACAAGATGGCTGCCACAAGATGACCTGTATGAGAGGGCAGTTGGGGCAATCAGGTCAGCAGGAGAGGGCAGTTAGGGGTGACTAGGCTGGCAGAGGAGGGCAGCTGGGACGACCAGGCTTGCAGGGGAGGGCAGTTGGAGGGAACCAGGCCAGCAGGGGTGGGCAGTTGGGAGTGACCAGGTTGGCAGAAGAGGGCAGTTGGGGGTGACCAGGCTGGCAGAGGAGGGGAACCAGGCTGGTAGGAGGAGGGCAGTTATGGGAAATTGGGCTGGCAGGGGAGCAGTTAGGCATCAATCAGGCTGGCAGGGAGTGGTTAGGGAGGATCAGGCTGGTAGGCAGAAGCAGTTATGGGCAATCAGGGAGGCAGAGAGGTGAGCAGTTTGGAGCCAGCAGTCCTGGATTATGAGAAGGATGTCAGACTTCCTGGTGGGATCGGGCCTAAATGGGCAGTCAGACAGATACACACACACCCCAGTGTCTTTCAATGGATGAGTGGATAAATAAAATGACACAGACATGCACATGCAAACATACTCCTCACTGGAATATTATTCAGATACTAGGGGCTCGGTGCACGAAATTCATGCACTGGGATGGGGTTCCTCAGCCCAATCTGCCCCCTCTTACATACTGGGAGCCCTCAGGGGATGTCCTATTGATGGATTAGGCCCGCTCTCTGTTGGAACAGTCTGTCCTCCCTTTGTGGGAGGTGACTGGGCTAATCAGGGGAAGGCACCAGCCCCATCACCCCACTACTGCAGCCACTGCCAGTCACCTCAGCCACCAAGATAGTTTCATCAACATGGAGTCCAGTCCCTTCACCATAAAAAAATGACAACTTCCTTTAGGCATTTTCAAGATGTGCCTTTCATAAGATATGACATTTTTTTCTTTATTTTTCTTTGTATCCTCACCTGAGAATATGTTTCCATTGAGTTTTTCCCCTTTCCTCTGAGATTCCAGGCTCAGCCACTTCCCAAGCCTACAGGCTCTGCAACAGGCTGTAGGCTTGGGAAGTGGGCATCCTTGTCCCCCAAGCCTGAAGCCTCTGCAGGATGGCCAGCTGGGAGTGACCTGGGTGCCGAGGAGGTTTCCAGGACCCAGATATGTATGCAAATTAATCGCCATCTTTCTTGGGTTAATTTGCATACTCACTCTGGCTGTGGGCGTAGCGGAGGTACAATCAATTTACATTTTTCTCTATTATTAGGAAAGATGAAAAGAAGAAAATCTTGCTATTTATGACAACCTGAATGAATCTTGAGGGCATTATAGTACATGAAACAAGCAAGATAAAAACAATATAGTATGATCTCACTTATATGTGAAACCTAAAATAAAACAAAACAAAAAAATGAATTAATAGATATGGAGAACCAATTGGTGACAGGCAGAGGAAGGGGGAGGGGTGCAAAGTTGATGAAGGTGGTCAAAAGGACACAAACTTCCTATATAATAAAGAGGTAATATGCAAATTGACCATCACTCCAACACACAAGATGGCCACCCCCATGTGGTCAAAGATGGCTGCCCCCATGTGGACACAAGTTGGGGGTGATCAGGCCTGCAGGGAAGGGCAGTTGGGAGTAACAGGCTGACAGGGGAGGGCAGTTAGGGGTGACCAGGCTGACAAAGGAGGGAAGTTAGGGGTGACTGAGTCAGCAGGGGAAGGCAGTTGGGGGTGACCAGGCCTGCAGGGGAGGACAGTTAGGGGCAATTGGACTGGCAGGGGAGCAGTTAGGCATTGATCAGGCTGCAGGAGAGTAGTTAGGGGATGATCAGGCTGGCATGCAGAAGTGGTTAGGGGCAATCAGCAGGCAAGCAGATGAGCAGTTGGGAGCCAGCAGTCCTGGATTGTGAGAGGGATGTTCGACTGCCCGTTTAGGCCCGAGGGCAGTTGGACATCCCTCTAGGGGTCCCAGATTGGAGAGGGTGCAGGCTGGGCTGAGGGACAACCATCCCCCCAACATGAATTTCATGCACCAGGCCTCCTGAATGCCCCACACTGGGGATTAAGCTCACAGAAAGCCCACAACCTGGGCATGTGCCCTGACCTGGAATCAAACTCTGACCTCCTGGTTCATAGGTCGACATACAAAATGTGGTCGACACATTTAATTAACTCACTCCTAATGCCTTGGTAGGGCCAGACCAAATGATTTCAAGGGCCTTATATGGCCTGAGGGCTGGATGTTCCCCACCCCTGACATAAAAGCTTAAAAAAGGTTTTTTGCAATTAACTATTGAAATCAAATAACAGAATAAAGAAAAATTATAATAAGCTAATAAGGAATATTTGCTTTTTAATATTTTAGCAAATATTTGCATGCATATATATTGATGTAAGTGTATAAATATAAATTTATATTTATATTATATTGCTGATAAATATATATAGTATCTATAATAATAAAAATGTAATATGCTAATTAGACTGGATGTTTTTCCAGATGACCTCTGGATGAAGTCGGGGCTGTGAGGGAAGCCCGGGTCCCGGGTGCCAGCAACCAAGAGAAGAAAGGCCTATTCTTGCATGAATTTCGTGCATCAGACCTCTAATATGCATATAAAAATATGAACATATGATTTTATACTCATCTCTAGATACTTTGTCAAGGAAGAAATATTGAAAATACAAACATACAAGCACATGGCATTGTCATGGGGAAAACATAACATCCCTTGACAAAGTATTAATTACAAAATGTACTACATTAAATAAATAAACTTGTAAAGAAAATTCAAGAGGCTAATTTTGGTAGACAAATGGAGAAAAGGGTACAAATTCACATTGCTAATATACTTGAAATGTCATCCCTAGGCCTGGAGTTCTCAATTCCAAGCAACTCTGAATTCTGCGAGGGCTCCAGCCCTGCTCAGGACAGTGCCTATTGACTGGACTGGACATTCAAGTCCTTGGGAAGCCTCTGCCTGGGTGACCCACCAAACTTTCTGCTCTCTGCTTGTCCTTATGTGTTTCCAGACCTGGCGATTCCTAATATGTGTACTTTCTTGCCCAAATTAGGCTCAGGGTAGGTCAGGGTGGGTTAAAGAAAAAGCTCCCTTACTCAGTTGTCAACTGAGAGTCATTTGGAGACAGGTTATGCGTTTCTGTCATGAGAAGAACTTGAAAATACTTTTTTGTTCTTATTTTTTAACGAATGTGAATGATTTGGAATTTATGACTTCCTCTCAAAAGTGAAAGAAACAAGGAGTACTGTATGCCAGCTGCAGCGGGAAGTTCATCTTCAAAGCATGGAGAACTCTGGAGCTTTGCAATGCAAAGTATGGTAGGGAGTTTTAGCGCTGGACACGTTTTGCTCTTGGATGCATATTTTGCACACGGGCTTATGTTTTGCCCAGCTGAGCGCGGCGGCAGTTGAACGCAGATGACCACGACGTGGCGCTGGCCCCGAGTCCCGCGAGGCGCGCCCTCAGGACCAGGGAACTACAATTCCCGACGCTCACGGTCATCTCCGCAGGAGGCCCTTGTCCCCAGCACAGAGTCACCCGGATACGGAGCTGGGGGTGCGTGACAGGCAGCGGCATGGAGTCCGGGACTGCAGACGGCTGCTTCCTTGGCGACGTGGGTGCGTGTGGGGCGCCGCGGGTGCTGCGGGCTCGGCTACTGTGGAGCTGGGGGGTTGGCAAAAGATCGAGGACCGCCGGAGTCGGCTCTCGGGTTCTGTCATCAGAGATGCATCCGATGACACTGGCTTTGTGATCGATGAAGTGCCCTCTGAATGTGTATTCTAGGGCGTTTGATGGGCTCTGTTTGGAGGGTCCTGTCCTTAAAGGAGAGGGGTCCGGGGATCCCACGCTTTCAGAGGTGGTTTCTGTGTCCCACTCCCTTTCTCCACCCCCCTCCCCTGCCCCTGTCCCCGCCCCCTCCTCCCAGCGCGTCCCAGGGTTGGTCATCATCCTGACGCAACAACAGTGGGATTTCTGAACTGCAGACTCACCGCTAGAGCTCTGGCAACCTGGAGTATGACACCCAGCCCGGTGGGGTGGGGTGGGGTGAAGGGTAGGGGTGAGTGGGTAATCGTTGCCAAGTCGAAGGAGAAACTAGGAAATAGCCATGACGGACCATGGGCAGGGCAGCCTTGGTGGGAGCTGGAACATCTTCCAGGAGCCCCAGAGAAGGCAGTGCACAGTGTCCTTAGCATCTTCCCCCCCCCCCTGTCCCCTCCTGCCCCCCTTCCTCCCCCATACACACACCCTGGGTGACAGAAGGAATCTGCTCCAGAAGGAGGATGTGACCTTGAGATGTTGTCACACTGTAAAAAAATGAAATCTTGGATCTTCACTGATTCTTCTTTACCATTTGAACTACCCAAGAATGAAATGGATTTGAGGGCAAAGGGACATTCTTTCTGGGAGCAAACTTTCCTGCCTCTGAAGTAAGACTATGGCAGTGGGTGGTCCTCCAGCTGAGGCCTACCCTCCTGCACTTTCTTGGGCCGTGTGAGCCAGTCCTAGGATTCTTAACATCACCTTCTTTCTGCCGCCATCCCAGAATCACTGTGAAATTTCATGATTGGCTTGAAGTGAAAGAAATAAAAGTAAAATCACTTTGTGGGGAGCAAGGGGGAAAATATGGCAAATAAAATGAACAGTGAAAGCCTGGAAAGAAAACAAAATTTGAAGTATTTCTACACTGGTGAAAACAGTAGTGGGAGTAAAAGTGAGAAGTATTGAAAGTAAATTTAGCTTAAGAGGAATTATCATCATAACAAGGCAAATACATTTCAATTGATTTTGCAAAAGAGCCACCTTCAACATGATCAAAAGCATTTACTAAATATCTGTTTTTACTTGGCATTCTGCCCCAGATATACACAAGACTTTGAACCTGCCAATGTGATCTATATTTGATTGGATCAGTTAAATAAGCAATGAACAGCTAATCACTGAAACTGATTAATTTTTTTTACTATTTCTACTATTTTTATTTGTGTAGAGCATTCAGTAGCACAGCATAATTTCTGAGCATTTTTTTTGTTGTTGTTCGTTTGGCTTTGTTTTTGGGCAGAATCTAAGGAATGTGTCTTTTAAAAAAAGCACATTCTAAACTAATGGGTATATAGCTTCTGGAGTTCATGGATTATTTTTTATTGTTTTACTATATTTCTCCAATATATGTCCTGCTGACATTTCTATTCTCAACACTAATGAATAAATTGAATGTGTTCAACCCCAAAAAATACTGCTATCCCAGCAGAAGTATAGGCGCATCACAGGGTCATTGTAACATTCTGATCTCAAATGCTGTATGTGTGTGGTATACTCTAACCAAACATGTAAGTTTTCCAGGTGTTTTTTATTTTTTATTTTAAAATTGATTTTTAGAGAGCCAGGAAGGGAGAGGGAGAGAAAAAAACATGAACATGAGAGAATTAAACATCCATCGGCTATCTCCTGCACGCCCCACTCTCCCTACCGCCCCCTTCCCAACACAAACACATACTAGGGATCTAGCCCGAAACCCAGGCATGTGAACCACCAAACTTTTAGTGCATGAGATGATGCCCAGCCCACTGAACCACACTGACCAGGACAGTTCTCCAGTTTTTAAAATAGCACATCACAGAGGTAATGATTGTAGAGTCTTACAATATGGCTTTGTCAATAAGTACAAAGAATTTCGGACAAAACACATTCTAAGATGAATCTGGTGTTTATAAGATAGCAAATGTAATACAGTGCTATTGACCCAAGATAAGTGTCTATTTGCAAAGTTGAAAAAGTGATTCCTGTACTCAGCATTTGTCCTCAAGAGCTTCTGACTTGAAAGTAAGAGACTGGCAGATGAAAGGGAGCCTTAGAGTATTTGGGTTCTAAGCAAGGTGAGCTGCTGAGTTCTTCAGTTATCCTTAGCCAAGAACTCTAAACACAATTCATTGCTGTCTACAGTTTTCAGAAGGTGAGATGGAGAGAGAAAAAGCTCCTGGACTGCAACAAGGGCCATTGAGCGTGTAGGTTAGATGCCAGACACTAGCCACAAGCTCTGAGAGAACTGCTAGACAGTCATCATTGTTGATAATTTAAGGCAAAACTGAGTTCACACGCCTGAAAAGAAGCAAAACTGAGTTTTAAAGCCAGGTGGGGTTTTTAGTGTTTGTTTGTTGTTACTGCTGCTTGTATTACATTAAAAGGTTCACACAGTTCCCATCAAATAGGACCATTTCTAATGGACTTGTAGGGCCTGGTTTTGTGATTGAATGGACAGATATGTCTGCTGTGGGTTTCTCAGGAGACCTCGGAGTACTTTACTACATACTTGTCATTTCCACATTGTCTTTCCTGCTGTGAGAAATGTATTTGCCTCAGGGATCCACAGTCAGAAGCATCTCAGTGCCTGGAAACCTATATACAAGTTCATCCTTCTATTGTATCTGCAGAATTTGATTTTTAAAAAATATTATTGTATTGAAAACACCTTGAGAGATCTAGATAATCAGTGCCCTGGTGAAGAAATCAACTTCTGCTGTCTTCTCAAATGTGTTTCTGTTTCTGGCTTAGAGATGGCTGCATTCTAGAATTCTCTAGAAATGTCCCTTAGTGGAGAAACCTTTAGTTGTGTTATACTGCTAACATAAACATCAGAAGGAAATCCATTTAGGATCATTTAAACACAATTGGGATTCTGAGGCAGATACTGTGGCTGGCAGTGGCTGCCATGTATAGCAGTACAAATTTTAAGTTTTGGGGATAATTTCACTGCCTTGGAGAATGGAGAGGGGTTGGGAGTTACTTTAGCTGGGGATTAAGGAACAGTAGATAAAAGCAGTGTGTTGGGCTAGACCACAAAGGTCCTTCAGGAGGAAAGGAGAAAGGCTAGCTAGCTGCTCTGGGAAGCTGGTGAAATTGGGACTCAAACATTTTTTGTTTTTATAAGTTTATTTCTAGCCTACAAAGGCAAGATATTTTTAAAGACAAGAATCGGAGGGGGAGAGGCGGGGAGAAACAGATACAGAGGCAAAGAAGCAATGAACAGATTGTCATGCTACAGTGGGAAGGCAAGGGAGGTTGGGGTAGGGGATGCTGTAAGAGATCAACTGAAGGACTTGTATGCATGTATGTAAGCATAACCAATGGATACAGGGCATTGGGGAGGGTGGGGGGACAGGTGAGGGCATGTACTGGGGGATGGGAAAGGCCCGGGGCAGGGGGGGAGGCGGGGGAGTCAATAGGAAAAAGAAAAAAGGAGACAGCCGAGAATGGTTTGGCTCAGTGGATAGAGCGTCGGCCTGTGGACTGAAAGGTCCGGGGTTCGATTCCGGTCAGGGGCATGTGCCTTGCTTGCGGGCACATCTCCAGTGTGGGGTGTGCAGGAGGTGGCTGATCGATGTCTCTCTCTCATCGATGTTTCTGACTTTCTATCCCTCTCCCTTCCTCTCTGTGAAAAATCAATAAAATATATTAAAAAAAAACAGAGACATATGTACTACTATTTGTAATACTTTAAACAATAAAAATATATATTTAAAATTAAAAAAAAGAACGTAAAGGCAGTGCTGTTCTATATAGAGAAATAACTGAACAGTGATTCCCAGTCTTGGCTGTACACTGGAATGACCTGAGGATCTTTAAAAAATGCTGATGTCTGTGTCCCATCCCATAGATTCTGATCTACTTGTTCTGGGGTACAGCCTGACTACGATGTTTTAAAAGAGCATCAGGTGATTCTAACATGCAACCAATGTTGTGAACCACTAAAATAAAGGAAGTTTTGGCTTATTGCAATCTGAAAAGTTGGAGCAAATCTGGAACAGTTCTATTAAAGTAGGGAGGAGAATGGAGTGAACCTCAGAAAGCAAACCCAAGCACATCAGCACAAAAAGAGGTAAAATTTTGGTACAGAATTGAGTAAGTAAAATGAAATTGGGCTGAATGTCACACCATGACAAGAGGTTTAAGCTTCTTCATTAAGTATAGTCATCTTTTTTATTATTATTAATGTATTACATGTGTACACTTCTTCCCATTGCCCCTCTTTCTCAGCATGCCCTAATCCCCCAGTGTCTTGTGTCCATTGGTTATGCCTATATACATGCACACAAGTCCTTCGGCTGATCTTCTATCTACCCTACCTCTCCCTAACCTTCCCGCTGCAATTTGACAGTCTACTTGATGCTTTACTATCTCTGTATCTACCTTTTTGTGCATCAGTTTATAATGTTCTTTAGTATGCATAAATGAGTGAGATCATGTAGTATGTTTCTTTCATTGACTGTCTTAGTTCACTTAGCATAATGCTCTCCAGTTCCATCCAGGTTGCTGCAAATGGCAAGAATTCCTTCTTTTCGTGAATGGCATCTCACGTTGCCTCTGTCTCCCTGGAGAGCCAAGGCTGAGACGAAGGCGCCCAACTGCTCCAGCGGTTTCCCAGTGACTTAGTGGCACTTGTGTGCTCCCGAGGAGCCGGGCTGGGTGCGGTTGAGATGCTCTCCCTTGGCCCCTGCAAAATAAATAAATTAATTAATTAATTAATTAATTAATTAATTAATAAATTAATTAATTAAAAAAATTCCTTTTTTTTATGGCAACATAGTATTTCATTGTGTAGATGTACTATAGTTTTCTGATCCACAATCTGCTGGCAGGCACCTAGGCTGTTTCCAAATCTTAGCTATTGTAAATTGTGCTGCTTTGGACATAGGGGTGCATAAATCCTTCTGATGGGTGTTTCTAGTTTCTTAGGATATATTCCTAAGAGTGGGATTACTGGGTCAAATGGGAGTTCCATTTTTAGTTTTTTGAGGAAACTCCATACTATTCTCCACAGTGGCTGCACCAGTCTGCATTCCCACCAGCAGTGCACGAGGGTTCCTTTTTCTCTGCAACCTTGCCAACACTCGTTGTTTGTTGATTTGTTGATGATTGCCATTCTGACAGGTGTGAGATGGTATCCCATTATGGTTTTGATTTGCATCTCTCAGATAATTAGTGACTTTGAGCATGTTTTCATGTGTCTCTTGGCCTTCTGGGTCTTTCGAATAGATTTTATTTAGGTTCATTGCTCATTTTTTTATTGGATCATTTATCTTCCTTTTATTAAGTTGTATAAGTTGACTGTAGATGTTGGAGATTAAACCTTTATCAGTGGTAACATTTGCAATTATGTTCTCCCATACCCTGGGCTTTCTTGTTGTTTTGTTGATGGTTTCTTTTGCTGTGAAAAAGCTTTTTATTTTGATATAGTCCCATTTGCTTATTTTCTCTTTAGCTTCCATTGCCCATCAGTGAAGTTCTTTTGGCATATGTCTGAGATTTTGCTGCCTGTGGATTCCTCTAGAATAGTTTCCCATCTTATGTTTAAGTCCTATATCCATTTTGAGTTTATTTGTGTGTGTGGTGTAAGTTGGTGGTCTAGTTTCATATTTTTGTATGTATCTGTCCAATTTTCCCAACACCATTTATTGAAGAGACTGTCTTGACTCCATTGTATGTTCATGCCTCCTTTGTCAAATATTAATTGAGCATAGTGGTTTGGGTTGATATCTGGATTCTCTATTTTATTCCATTGGTCTATGTCTGTTCTTGTGCCAGTACCAGGCTGTTTGGAGAACTGTGGCTTTGTAATACAGCTTGAAATCTGAAATTGAGATCAAACCTACTTTATTATTCTTTCTCAGGATTCTTTTTTTGTTCCAGATGAATCTTTGGAGAGTTCTTTCTAGGTATGTGAAATATGCTGTTGGTATTTTAATGGGGAGTGCATTGAATCTATAGATTGCTTTGGGTAGTAACACATTTTAATGATGTTGATTCTCCCAATCCATGAGCATGGTATACTCTTCAATCTGTTTACATCTTCCTCTATCTCTTTTTTTCAGTGTCCTGTAGTTTTCTGCATATAGATCTTTTACCTTCTTAGTTAAGTTTATTCCTTGGTATCTTAATTTTTTTGGTGCAATGGTAAATGGGATTGCTTTTTAAGTCTCTCTTTCTGTAAGTTCACTATTAGTATATAGAAATGCCATAGATTTATTGGCATTAATTTTGTATCCTGCTACATTGCCAACTTCATTTATTAAGTCTAATAGTTTTTTTGATGGAGTCTTTTGGGTTTTTTTATGTACAGTATCATGTCATCTGCAAATAAAGACAGCTTTACTTTTTTTTTTTTTCCAATTTAGATGCCATTTATTTCTTCTTCTTGTCTAATTGCAGTGACTAATACTTCCAGTACTATGTCGAACAGGAGTGGTTAGAATGGGTATCCCTGTCTTGTTCCTGTTCTTAGGGGAAATGTTTGCCCATTGAGTATGATGTTAGCTGTGGGTTTATCATAAATGGGAGATATGATCCTTCTATTCCCACCTTGTTGAAAGTTTTTATCAAGAAAGGATGTCGGATTTTCTTAAATGCTTTTTCTGTGTCAATTGATATGATTGTGATTTTTATTTCTCAATTTATTTATGTGATGTATCACATTTATTGATTTATGAATATTGTACAATTCTTGCATTCCTGAGATAAATTCTACTTGGTCATGGTGTGTGATCTTTCTGATGTACTGTTGGATCCGATTTGCTAGAATTTTGTTGAGGATTTTGGCATTGATATTCATGAGGGATATTGGCCTGTAATTCTCTTTCATTGTGTTGTCTTTATCTGGTTTTGGTATTAGGGTGATGCGGGCTTTATAGAATGAGCTTGCAGGTTTCTTTCTTCTGGAATTTTTGAAATAGTCTGAGGAGGATAGATTTTTTATTTTTAATTCATTAATTAATTAATGTGTTACATGTATACATATCTTCCCATTGTCCCCCCTCTTCCAGGCATACCCTAACCCCCCCCCCCTGAGTCTTGTGTTCATTGTTTATGCTTATATGCATATGGTTGATCTCTTATCTACCCCACCTCTCCTTAACCTTCCTGCTATAATTTGAGAGTCTGTTTGATGCTTTACTGCCTCTGTATCTATCTTTTTGTTCATCAGTTTATAATGTTCTTTATTATCCACAAATGAGTGAGATCATGTGGTGTTTCTCCTTCATTGACTGGCTTATTTCACTTAGCATAAGGCTCTCCAGTTCCATTCAGGTTGCTGCAAATAGTAAGAATTCCTTCTTTTCTATGGCAGCATAGAGTTCCATTGTGTAGATCTACCATAGTTTTCTGATCCACTCATCTACTGCCGGGCACCTAGGCTGTTTCCAAATTGTAGCTATTGTAAAATGTGCTGCTATGAACATAGGGGTGCATAAATCCTTTCTGATCGGTGTTTCTAGTTTCTTAGGATATATTCCTAAGAATGGGATTGCTGGATCAAACGGGAGTTCCATTTTTAGTTTTTTGAGGAAACTCCATACTGTTCTCCACAGTGGCTACACCAGTCTGCATTCCCACCAGCAGTGCACAAGGGTTCCTTTTTCTCCGCAACCTTGCCAACACTTGTCATTTGTTGATTTGTTGATGATTGCTATTCTGACAAGTATGAGATGGTATTGCATTGTCATTCTGATTTGCATCTCTCGGATAATTAGTGACTTTGAGCATGTTTTCATGTGTCTCTTGTCCTTCCTTCTGTCATCTTTCGAAAAGGTTCTATTTAGGTCCATTGCCCATTTTTTTTATTGGATCATTTATCTTCCTTTTATTAAGTTGTATAAGTTGGCTGTAGATGTTGGAGATTAAACCTTTATCAGTGATAACATTTGCAAATATGTTCTCCCATACAGTGGGCTTTCTTATTGTTGTGTTGATGGTTTCTTTTGCTGAGGACAATAGGTTTTAATTCTTCTTTGAATGTTTGGTAAAACTTTGCTGTGTAGCTCTCTTGCTTCAGGCTTTTGTTTGCTGGAAGCTTTTTGATGACTGCTTCAATTTCTTCCATAGTTATTGGCCTATTGAGATGTTTAGATTCTTCCTGATAAAGTTTGGGAAGGTTATATTTTTCTAGGAATATGTCCATTTCCTGCAGGTTGTCCAGTTTGTTGGAATAGAGTTGTTCACAGTATTTTTTTAACAATCCTTTGTATTTCTGTGGGTTCTGTTGTTATTTCACCGCTTTCATTTCTGATTTTGTTTGAGTCCTCTCTCTTTGCTTCTTGGTTAGCCTAGCTAGAGGTTCATCAATCTTGTTTATCCTTTCGTTTTTATATTTTTTTATTAATTTTTTACAGAGAGGAAGGGAGAGGGATAGAGAATCAGAAACATCGATGAGAGAGAGACATCGATCAGCCGCCTCCTGCACACCTTCCACTGGGGATGCACCTGCAACCAAGATACATGCCCCCAACCGGAATTGAACCTGGGACCCTTCATTCTGCAGGCCGATGCTCTATCTACTGAGCCAAACTGGTCTTGGCTGTTTATCCTTTTAAAGAAGCAGCTCTTGGTTTTGTTGATCTTTTGAGTTGTTTCTTTGGTCTCTATTTTTGTTTATCTCCACTCTGATCTTTACTATTTCCTTCCTTCTGCTTACACTGGCCTTTTCTTATTGCTCTCTTTCTAGATCTTTAAGCTGTAGGGTTAAGTAATTTATTACCATTGCTTCTTGTTTTTTTGCAGTAGGCTTGTATAGCTATGAACTTCCCACTAAAGACTGCTTTCACTGTGTCCCATAGATTTTGGATTGTTGTGTTTTCATTGTCATTTGTTGCCATGATGTTTTTTATTTCTTCCTTGATCTTTCTGGTTATCCCGTTGTTGTTTAATAGCATGCTGTTTAGTCTCCATGCGTTTAATTTCTTTGGATTGTTTTTATGGTAATTGCTCTCCAGTTTTATGCCACTGTAATCTGAGAAGATGCTTGATATGATTTCTATCTTCTTGAATTTGAAGAGACTTTGCCTATGACCCAACATATGGTTTATCTTTGAAAATGACCCATGTGCACTTGAGAAGAATGCATATGCTGTGGCTTTGGGTAAAATGTTCTGAAGATGTCAATTAATTCCATCTAGTCTAGTGAGTCATTTAGGATTGATGTTTCTTTTCTGATTTGTTGTTTAGAGTATTTGTCCAATGGTGACAGTGGGGTATTAAAGTCTCCAACTTTGATTGTATTGCTGTCAATCTCTCTCTGGATATCTTCCTGGAGATTTTTTATGTATTTGGGTGCTCCTGTATTGGGTGCATATATGTTTACTGGAGTTATTACTTCTTGTTGGATTGCTCCCTTTTGTATTATGAAGTGGCCTTCCTTATCTCTTGTTATTTCCTTCACTTTGAGATCTAATTTGTCAGATATAACTATTTCTACCTTGGCTTTTTTTTTTTCATTTCCATTTGCCTGAAAAACCTTTTTGTATCCTTTCATTTTCAGTCTGTGTGCATCTCTTTTTCTGAGGTGGATTTCTTGTAGACAGCAGATTTATGGGTTGTGTTTTCTTATCCAGTTCATTACCCTGTGTCTTTTGATTGGGGCATTTATTCCATTTACATTTAAGGTTATTATTGATAAGTACTTATTTGTCACCATTTTTATTCTTTACCCCTGTGTTCCTTCTTTGCTTCCTATTCCTCCCTTCCTTCCTTCCTTCCTTCCTTCCTTCCTCCCTCCCTCCCTCCCTCCCTTTCCTCTTCCCTCCCTCCCTTTCCTCTTTCCTTCCTTCCTTCCTTCCTTCCTTCCTTCCTTCCTTCCTTCCTTCCTTCTTTCCTTCCTTCCTTCCATTTACAGCAGACCCTTTAACATTTCTTGCATTGCTGTTTTGGTGGTAATAAATTCTCTTAGTCATTTCGTGTCTGTGAAGCTCCTGATTTGACCTTCAATTTGGATTGATAGCCTTCCTGGGATTCAGACCCTTCCTTTGCATGACATTATATATTTCATTCAATTTCCTTCTGGCCTGATGAGTTTCTGTTGAGAAATCAGTTGCTAGTCTGATGGGGGTTCCTTTGTAAGTAACTTTCTGTCTCTCTCTGGCCGCTTTTAAGATTCTTACTTTGTCATTTGTGTTCGCCAATTTAATTATAATGTGCCTTGGTGTCGGTCTTTTGGGGTTCATTTTGCTTGGGACTCTGTGAGATTCTTGGATTTTTGTGGGTTTTTTCTTCCTTATATTGAGGAAGTTTCTGTCATTATTTTTTCAAACAGGTTTTCTATTCCTTGCTCAGTTTCCTCTCCTCTGGAACACCTATTATGCTGATGTTGTTTTATTTCATGTTGTTTTATTCCTCTAGTTTGCTGTTAGGTCTCTGTATAATATTTTTTTTATTTCAGTTAGTGTATATTTAATTTCTAGTTGGTCCTTTTCCGTCTCTAGTTGGTCCTTTTCCATCTCTAGTTGGATCTTTTCCATCTTTAGTTGGTCCTTTTTCAACTCCTTTTGGGTCTCACTAACTTTATCCATCTTTTCTAGGATATTCTTGAAAAACCTTATAACCATGGTTTTGAAATCTATATCCAGTCGTTTGTTTTCCTCCATTTCTTTTGTTTATGATCTCTTCCTTTGTCTAGGCATTTTCACTATGCCGGGAAAACTTCTGTGTTGGATTCAGCCTTATAATACCAGACTTACCAAACTGCAAAAACCTCTCTGCTGAGCTTGGGTTGGGTGGGGTCTCAGGGCTTAAGGGACTGCCTTGTCTTCCAGTTGGCCCCGCCCTCCACTGCCCCTGAGTCTCACGTGACTGGGAGCGGTCCCTGTGCACACGAGTGCGCTCTCTCGCAATGCCTCTAGACTGCTGCCTTTCTGGCTCCCCTGCGCTCAGGGAACATATGAGTCTGGGTCCCCAGGGTTTTGCCTGAAACTGGGATTTAGTGGAGTTAGAAATGACGCAGTTGGGAGGGTCTGTCTCCCACCCACTAGTGAAAGCCAGTGGCACAATCAGCAGTCGGTCCTCTACGCACAGTGCTCTTCGCACCACCAGACTTCTGATTTTTTGCTACTCCCCTAAATTTCCATGCACTTCTCCCTTTTCACAGTCCAAACCCCCCCGCATATGATTTTTGGCTGGATCTGGGGTTTAGTGTCATAGGATAAGGGGTTCAATGCTGTTGAGAGTCTCTGTCTCATTCCTGCCAGAGAAAGCCAGCCAGGTACTCCAGCACCCGCTTTATCCACGCGCGTGTCTCCGTACCTCAGCTTTCTGGAGCTTTTCTGGGTCTCTGTTAGCCCCTCTCTTTCCTTCTAGTTGTAGAATTTCCACTCAGCCAGCTTTCTTGTGGTTCTGGATGATGTCCGTTCTGTCTTTTAGTTGTAGTTTTGAAATTGTGCAAGGCAGCAGTATAGGTATTTACCTATGCCACCATTTTGGATTCTCTGTTGTTCATAATTTTTATCTTTACCGTTTTCTTCCTGTTCTTAAAGAATACCTTTCAGCATTGCATATAATACTGGTTTGGTGGTGATGAACTTCTTTAGTTTTTTCTTATCTGTGAAGCTCATTATCTGTCCTTCAATTCTGAATGATAGCTTTGTTGGATAGAGTAATCTTGGTTGTAAGTTCTTGCTATTCATCACTTTGAATGTTTCTTGCCACTCTTGGATGGCCTGCATAGTTTCTGTTGAGAAATCAGCTGACAGTCATATGGGTGCTCCCTTGTAGGTAATTAACTGTTTTTCTCTTGCTGCTTTTAATATTCTCTCTTTGTCTTTTGCTCTTAGTATTTTAATTATGATGTGTCTTGGTGTGGTCCTCTTTGGATTCCTTTAGTTTGGGGTTCTGTGTGCTTCTTGGACTTGTATGTCTATTTCTTTCACCAGGTGGGGGATGTTTTCAATCATTATTTCTTCAAATAAGTTTTCAGTCTTGCTCTCTCTCTTCTTCTGGCACTCCCATAATTCTGATGTTGGTATGCTTGAAGTTGTCCCAGAGGCTCCTTACATGATCTTCACATTTTTTAATTCTTTTTTCTTCTTGCTTTTCCAGTGGAATGTTTTCTGCTTCTTTGTATTTCAATTCTTTGACTTTATTCTTGTGATCCTCTAGTCTGCTGTTAGGTTTCTGCATAATATTTTTTATTTCCATCAGTGTATGTTTAATTTCTAGTTGGTCCTTTCTCATCTCTAGTTAGTCCTTTTTCATCTCCTTTTGGTTCTCACTAAATTTATCTATCTTTTCTAGGAAATTCTTGAAAAACCTTATAATCATGGTTTTGAACTCTATATCCAGTTGTTTGTTTACCTCCATTTCTTTCATTTGTGATTTTTCTTTGTCCCTGCATATTTCGCTGCTTCCCTGAGTTGGTAGAGTAGCTCTAGGTAGTGCTAGGTAGCTCTGTCTCCGCAGTTACCTGAGGTGGACACTCTTGGTGCACCCTTTGTGGACTGTGTGTACAGCCTTGTTGTAATTTTTGATTGTTGTTGGTATCACTGGGGGGAATTGACCTCCAAGCCAATTGGTTGTGAGGATCAGCTGTGTCTGCACATGCGTGCTTGCCTTCAGACCTCTGCCTTTTTTGTGCAATGCATGAGCTTCCAGACCTCTGCCTTTCTGGTTCCCCTTAGTTTCTGTGTGTTCTAGGGACCTGTATGAGTCTGAGTCCCCAGGGTCTTGCCCGAAACTGGGGTTCAGTGGAGTTAGACCTGGATTTCAGTGCTATTGTGAAGTTTTCTTTTTCTCCCGCTAAAGAATGCCAGTGGCACAATCAGCAGTCAGCACTCTGTGTGCGCACTTTTGCGCACACTTTCACACTTTCACGCTCCCCCAGAGCTCTATCTTTCTCAGCTCCTCTAAGTTTCCATGCACTCCTTCCTTTTCACAACAGTTCAGACACCCCCGTATGAGTCTCGCCTGGAGCTGGCGTTCAGTGCAGGTGGGATTTTCTGTCTCCATCCCACTAGAGGAAGCCAGCCAGACCCTCCTCTTCCCATTCTCTCCATGAGAGTGTCTCGGTACCTCACCTTTTTACAGCTTCTCTGAGTCTTTGTGAGTCCCGCTCTTTGCTTCTAGAATTTTCACTCAGCCAGCTTTCCTGTGGTTCTGGATGGTGTCCGTTCTGTCTTTTAGTTGTAGTTTATGAAATTGTTGTGGGAGGCAGCACCTTAGGTGTTCACCTATGCCACCTTCTTGGTTTCTACCCCCTAGTCTACTTTTGATGCTTTCTATTGAGTTCTCTACAGCAGCAATGTCATTTTTAATTTCTTCTTGATTCTTCTTCATTTTCTGTTGGTTTTTACTCATATTGTTGAATTTATCTTCCATTCTTTTCAGCCACTTTATGACCATTTCTCTGAATTCTTTCTCTGGCAGGTTGCTTTCCTCCATTTTATTTATTTACTTTTCTGGTGATGCCTGCTTTTCTTTCGTATGTGGGCTATTTCTTTGTCTGCCCATGGTCTGTCTTCTCCGAGTGTCTGGTTAGGTAGTTCTCTCTCTCCTTATCCCAGGAGAAATCTGACCTTTTCATGTGGCATGTAGAGCTCCTCTGAATCCGAGTGTTTGCACCAATTGGGAACTGGTGTTCTAGGGCTTGCAGCTGTTCTCTGGGTGCCACAACTGTAGCTCTTCAGGCTTCCATATACCTCCACTTTCCCCTTCAAGATAGGGCTGTCTCCTCATCCGAACTGGTGGTTCCAGGAGAAAAAAACCCAGCATCAATGTGGGGCTGCCTGGTCAGGGGAGCCCCTTTCAGCAGTCCCCCACCTTCTCCTGGAGTATAACTGTCCCATAACTAGTCAACAAACACTCCCAGTGTTACCCTCTGTTGTTCTCTCTGTCTGCTCAGGGAGAAGGCTCAGGACGCATCCGTCTATTTCGTCACCATTTCCCCCGCTAACTTCAAGTATAGCCATCTTTGATGGAGACCCTGTGTGCCAAGTAGGAAGATGAGTTTATCAACTATTTTGTTGCTCTGTAGAAGCTTGCTGTGGAAAAGTTACATTGCTGTTCCTAGGAGATATCCAGTTACTTTCTTGGGTTTTCACCCCAAATCTTTTTAGCTGGGGGTTGTTTTCAGCCCATTTCTTGGGGTGTGCTGTTTCTGCACATGGCTTCATTTCTTCCTCCTCCCCCTCCCTCTCCTCCCCTTATCCCCACCCGCTCCTCCTCCGAGGATATTTTCCCATTGATTTTAGAGAGTGGAAAGGAGGGGGATAGACAGAGATTGAGAGAAACATCGATGTGAGAGAGACACATGGATTGGTTGCTTCTCAAATGTGCCCTGACCAATTGGAGCCGGCAACTGAGGTATGTATCTTTAACTAGAATAGAACCCAGGACCCTTTAGTCCTGGGGCCAATACTTTATCTACTGAGTCAAACTGGTTAGGGTCAAATGGCTTCATTTCTGTTTTCCTTATTCATGAAGATGGTGATCTCCTTCCATGTTCTAGAACTGGACTCTCAGGTTGCCCCATCTGTACTAATTTTTATAAAGGATTTGTGCCATAAAAGTGCAAAGTAATGAATTTTGGAATAAAAAAGAGGAGTGTCTATCTAAGTTAACATGTAGGATTAGGATATTTTTTTTTCTTTATAATGACGTGTATCTTCAATAAATTCACAACTCTTGGGAAGCTAGTGAAGTTATCTTGTGAAATTCTGGTGAGAAATCCCATGGCCTTCTCATTCTCCTTGCTTTTTGGATCACTTTATTCCTCAGGCTACTGGTGGGCCTACGCTGTGTCCATTTCAGCTGCCTTCCTGGGACTCACCTTCAGAAAGCATTATACATACTTTCATTTAAAAATTTTATTTTCCAACTTGTATTAGTGAAGTAGAAACAAAGGTAAGCGCTATGCCAACCAATAATTTAATCAGTTTAATCTGATATAATCAGATAGAAAGAAGGGAGGAGGAAAATGTTTTCCTTTTCCTGTTCCTACCTTCCAAAAGATTTAAATAGCACCAATGGCAGTCTGAAACAGTGTACTGAAGCAAAGGTTGAAAAGTAAGTTCTTGGAGATGCACAAATAACTAGCAGTCTTTTAAGGAGCAGAATTTATAGACACGATAATTTGAATTCTCTGAATTTCCCTTCATGGACAATCTAAGTATGAATGGAGATTAGGCCACTAGTAGGCAAAAGCTGAGAAAACACTTCTAAGTTTATGCTCTGATATCTGCCTTGTTCCCTAGCATTTTAATATACCTACCATTTAAAATGGCCTCTTCTACCTGCTGAGGCTAATGGATATTCATAAAGTAAATTAGAGTGAGTGCATATGTTTCAACATAACTGCTATCAAAGCCCGGTGCACAAAATTTGTGCACGGCGGGGACAGGGGGGACCCCTCAGCTGAGCCTGCACCCTTTCCAATCTGGGGTTCCTCAGGGATGTCCAACTGTTGGTAAGTACAACACAGATGAGTAAGAGCCTATAATCTAATAAATAAAATTAGGTACTGTTTTGAGGTATTATTACATATTCCCACACATTTTAATTTGTATTCTCTTTTTCTTCTCTCCAAGATAAGTGGCTGGTTCTACCTTTATTGCTAATGTAGAAAATTCAACAGAACATTCTGGATGGTGGCTATCTGGGTGTAGAATAGGTAAACATTTATTGAGCTGTACAATTGAGATTTCTGTATTTTACCTGGACATTTGGCTCTTGTGTTTGCATAAACATAAGCAATGGCTTCTAACCCACAGGTTAGAATCATTCAGGAACACTTAAAATTTACTGTTGGCTGAATATTCTACAAATCAGCAAAATCAGAATCTATGGAAATTGAATAGAATTGGGACACTAATTTCTGTAGGGGTACACTTGCTGTTTGGAATATTTTACACACACACACACACACACACACACACACACACTGCTCAAGTAATTCCCATGAACAGCTATCATTGAAAATCAATATCCAAGGGAATTTAGAGTCTTTGTAAGGGGGCAGAAGAATTCAGGCACAATAAAATAGACAATTATGTTGCTAGAAACAGCAGAAAACGTAGGCCTTCCCTCATGCCATACAGCAGCCTAAAAGGCCTCACGCTGCCTGCCTTGACTCCCTGGGCCCCCAACAGAACAGGACTTTGCAGGCAGGGCCTGCTGCTGCCTGCCTTGCCTCCCCAGGCCCTTGATGAAACAAACTTTGTGGGCAGGGCCTGGCGCTGCCTGACCCATCTCCCCGGGTCCCCGATTGACCAGGGGTTGGGCCCTGGTGCTGCCTGCCCTGCCCGAATATGCAAATTTACCTGCCAACTTGGTTGGGTTAATTTGCATATCACTCCTGATTGGCTGATGGCATAGTGGAGGTATGGCCTGTTTATATGTTTGTCTAATATATATATCTATATAAGAGGCCCATTGCACAACATTCATGCAAGAATAGGCCTTACTTCCCTGACTTCACTTCCAGTTGCCCAGGAGCCAGCAAGTCCCTGCTCCTGGGCCCCTCTCCATCCCCCCTGGGAGCTGGCACATCCCTGCTCCTGGCACACCTGGGAGCCAGAAAGTCCTTGCTTCTGTCCAGAGCATGGCTCCTATAGCTCTCTCCCCTGCACCCCTCCCCCTCATAGTAGGCATCCCACCCCTCTGGCTGCTCTGTGCCTGCATATGCAAATTAATCTGCCATCTTTGTTGGGTTAATTTGCATACTCACTCTGATTGCTGTGGGCATAGTGGAGGTATGGTCAATTTTACATGTTTGTCTGTTATTAGGTAAGATGTATTAGAAGCCCAGTGCATGAAATTCATGCACTTGGGGAGGGAGGGAGGAGTCCTTCAGCCCAGCCTGCACTCTCTTGCAGTCCAGGAACCCTCGGGGGATGTCCAACTGATGGCTTAGGCCCAATCACTGTGGGGAACGGGTCAAGGTTGGCAGTCAGACACCTTAGTGCTGCTGTAAAGGTGGGAGAGGCTCCCGCCAATGCTGCTGCACTTGCCAGCTGTGAGCCTGGCTTCTAGCTGAGAGGTGCTCCCCCTGTGGGAGCACACTGACCACAAAGGGGCAACTCCTGCATTGAGCATCTGTCCCCTGGTGGTCAGTGTGCATCATAGCGACTGGTTGTTCCACTATTTGGTCAATTTGCATATTAGCCTTTTATTTATAGGATATTTCAGAGAAGAAGGGAGAGAGAAAAATATCAATGATGAGAGAAAATCATTGATCGACTGTCTCCTGCATGCCCCCCACCAGAGATTGAATCTGTAACCTAAACAAGTGCCCTGGCCAGAAATGAACCATGACCTCCTGGTTAATAGGTTGATCTTATCCACTGAGCCACACCAGCTTGGCTGAAAAAGTATATTTTTAATACACACACAGACAAATGCATCCTGCTGTAAGATAATATGGAATTCTGTGTGGGTTGGGTAGTTTGGAATTTCATTCAAAGGTATTTACAGCAAGTCAAATACTAAAAGAACCTTTTTGTTAGTAGTTTTCTGCTCTGTGAAGTAAATTTTATTGCATGGTTCCAGAGGACAGACATATAAAGGAAGAGGGCTCTAAAGCTTATGTTTCATTCCATATAGAAGCCCCTACAGTGCCAGAAATAGAGACCTGCCAGAGGTAGGGTGGGATGTCAAGGAATCATTGAATATTACAGATGCAGTGATATGAAGGATACTCAGAACCCACTGGGTTGTCAAAAGAGAATAGGAAGAAATTGTTCAAGGACACAAATCTGAAGTTACCTGCACTTTTGTATGTATGTAAAAAAAACTCAGTGAAATCTATTAGATGTTTGTGAGTTATCAAGCTTTGAGAACTTGATTTTGATGGATGAAAAAAGGATAGCGAGAAATCATTATGTCTTATTTGGGTTAGAGGCTATTTAACATGTTTATTAAGAACCAGAGTCAAGAATCCCAGAGGTCCTGAATGGCCCTAAATGGTTTTTGGTTTTGCATTGGGACAGGAAATATATGCCATGTTCAGCTGGGCCAGTTCCTATATATGGGACACACACACAAACACATATCTACCAACTCGATGTGGTTTGAGGAGCAGAGATTCCTATGCTATGTGATCATAAGCCTTTTTCTTTGTTTTCTAAAATGGGTTCAGTGAGAAATTACAAAGAATTTATTATTATATTATTAGAATTTAAAATATATTTTAGAACAAGAATCCAAGATGGCAGCATAGGTAAACACCTACACTGCTGCCTCACACAACAATTTCAAAATTACATCTAAAAGACAGAACGGACATTATCCAGAACCACAGGAAAACTGGCTGAGTGGAAATTCTACAACTAGAAGGAAAGAGAGGGGCTCACAGAGATCCAGAAGAGCTGCAAAAAGCTGAGGTATGGGGACACGCGCGTGGATAAAGCAGGTGCCGGAGTACATGGCTGGCTTTCTCTGGTGGGAGTGAGACGGAGACTCTCAACGGCATTGAACCCCTTATCCTACGACAGTAAACCCAAGATCCAGCCGAAACTCATACAGGGGGAGTTTGGACTGTGAAAAGGGAGAAGTGCATCAAAATTTGGGGGAGTCGCAAAAGATCAGAAGTCTGGTGGTGCGAAGAGCACTGCGCGTAGAGGAATGACTGCTGATTGTGCCGCTGGCTTTCACTAGTGGGCGGGAGACAGACCCTCCCAACTGCATCATTTCTAACTCCACTAAACCCTGGTCTCAGGCAAAACCCTGGGGATCCAGACTCATATGGTCCCGGAGCGCAGGGGAGCCGGAAAGGCAGCAGTCTAGAGGCATTGCGAGAGAGCGCACTCGTGTGCACAGGGACCGCTCCCAGTCACGTGAGACTCAGGGGCCGTGGAGGGCGGGACCAACTGGAAGACAAGGCGGTCCCTTAAGCCTGAGACGCCACCCATCCCAAGCTCAACAGAGAGGCTTTTGCAGTTTTGCAAGTCTTATATCATAAGGCTGAATCCAACACAAAAGTTCTCCCAGTATAGCGAAAATGCCGAGACAAGGGAAGGGATCACAAACAAAAGAAATGGAGGAAAACAAATGACTGGATATAGAGTTCAAAACCACCCTTATAAGGTTTTTCAAGAATATCCTAGAAAAGTTGGATAAAGTTAGTGAGACCCAAGAGGAAATTAAAAAAAAAAAACCAACTGGAGATGAAAAAGAACCAACTAGAGATGGAAAAGATCCAACTAGAGATGAAAAAGGACCAACTAGATATGGAAAAGGACCAAGTAGAAATTAAACACATACTGACTGAAATAAAAAATATTATACAGAGACTTAACAGCAGATTAGAGGAAGGCAAGAATCAAGTCAAAAATTTGAAATATAAAGAATCAGAAAACACTCAACTGGAAAAGCAAGAAGAGAAAAGAATCCAAAAATGTGAAGATAATTTAAGGAGCCTCTGGGACAGTTTCAAGCGTACCAACATCAGAATTGTGGGGGTGCCAGATGAAGAGAGAGAGCAAGATACTGAAAACCTATTTAAAGAAATAATGACTGAAAACTTCCCACATCTGGTAAAAGAAATAGACTTACAAGTCCAGGAAGCACACAGAACCCCATAAAAAAGGAATCCAAAGAGGACCACACCAAGACACATCCTAATTAAAATACCAAGAGCAAAAGACAAAGAGAGAATATTAAAAGAAGCAAGAGAAAAACAATTCATTACCTACAAGGGAGCACCCATATGATTGTCAGCTGATTTCTCAACAGAAACGATGCAGGCCAGACGGGAGTGGCAAGAAATATTCAACGTGATAAATAGCAAGAACCTACAACCAAGAATAATCTATCTAGCAAAGCTATCATTCAGAATTGAAGGGCAGATAAAGAGCTTCACAGATAAGAAAAAGCTAAAGGAGTTCATCACCACCAAACCAGTATTATATGAAATACTGAAAGGTACTCTTTTAGAAGAGGAAGAAGAAAAAGGTAAAAGATAAAAAATTATGAACAACAAATACGTATCTATCAACAAGGAAATCTAAAAATTAAGTGAATTAAAAATTTGATCAACAGAATAAACTGGTGAATATAATAGAATCAGGAGCACAGAAAGGGAGTGGACTGATAATTCTCAGGGGGGAAGGGGTGAGGTGTGTATAAGGAGAGACTGGACAAAAATCATACACCTATGAATGAGGTCAACGGGAGGGAGGTAAGGGTGGGAGCCAGGTGGAGGGGAGCTATAGAGGGGAAAAAAGAGAAACAAATGTAATAATCTGAATAATAAAGATTTAATTAAAAAAATAAAATATAGTATTTTATAGATATAATACTGTACATGGTTTTCAAAAATTAAATGGAACCATAAGATTCACCATGAAACACTTCTTTTTTCTTCCCACCCACTTCTTAATTCCTACTACCTATAAGCAACTACTTCAGCTCTTTCAGCTGTTTATCTAATTTACCTCCACTTGTCTAAATAATATACCAAAAATTCGATTTCCCAACTTTAAAACTTTACTCTCCCAGCAGACATCCTGGTAGGGGAGATGAAGCCCTCGCTCACTTGGTGCTCCTCCACTTCCATATAGTTCCCTCCAGGATCCTCTAATATAATTACTTTTAAAAAAACTCATTATCTGGCATTCCCTCTATGACTGTGAATATTGCCCACAGCTGCACTCCTTGCTATACTAGGATTACATTTCTTTCTTTGTATGAGTTTTTGCTTTTCTTAGAGGTAATGACTGTTCTGTTTGTTTGTTTAGTTTTCTTTATACACAATTACTAATTCATCCTCAGACTGTCTCTTGGTTTGTGGGGTAGGCTTATTGATTTGATTTCATGCAGGGAGTTTGGGCAGGGACCTGTCTCAGTGCATTGGGGGCTCTCTGTACACTTTAAGAATGTTCACTGGGTATTTGGGAGAAGGGCGTATGCTGGAGCTGGCAGACTATTTTCCATCTGTAGCTGTGGCAGAGAAGGAGCTTTCTGCAGCAAGAACCTCAGGCTCCCCTAATGCTGTACTTGGAACAAAATTTCTGGCCCAACTAAACCCAGTGTGTTGTATCAGTTTTATAGTGAAGGTTTTCTCTGAGACATTTGGAAAACAGTCTGTTAGAGCACGGCTGCTGTCCATGGAGAGGCTAGCCCAACTTGGGGAGGAAAAGTCTGGAGCAGGACCAGGATCACAGCAGGATTGGAACAGACAGTATGGCTTGGGTTCTAGTCTCTGGAGAATTTAGTGGAGCCAATAAGCGCTCTGATCTACCTGGGCAGGGGGCCTCCCAGGCCATTCTGAGGAACCAGATACTCTTTTCCATAGCAGCGATACCATCTAATATCCCCACCAACAATGCACAAGGGTTCCAACTGAAGTTTGTTATAATTGGAGACACATGCTCTTGGGAGGGCAGGTGGGCCCTTGGCTGAAGAGCTGGTGTTTGGGCTCAAGGAGCAGGATTCTGATCTCTGGCTGACTAAGTGGGAGATTGGTAAAGTGTCTCTCTGGAAAAAAAGGGGGGGCGGGGCAGAAGAAAGGAATACAAACAAGATTCTGATTTGCTGCTTTTCCTGTGTAAATACTCACACCATGGCTGACTTTGAGCCCCTCACTGATTCTGGCTGGCTGTGTGAGCTAGTAGGAAGGCAGGCTACAGTGTCAGAGGGCCCAGAAACTGTGCAGGTAAACTCATTATGGAGCAAGGCTCATTATGCAACAAGGACAAATGGAAGAGCCGGAACCCAAGACCCAACAGGACTTGCAGAAGTAGTCATATGATGATGATGATGATGATCCCATCATAGTCATAGAGTCTGTCATTTACTGAGTGTTTATAATTGGCTGGGAACTGTGCAAAATAGTATCCCTTCAGTTTGCACAAGGGGTATCAAAAATATGTACATTTTATAAGGGAGAAAATAGGCTCTGAGAGGGTAAGTAACTTGCACAAGGTCTCAGAGATTTTTGTAAGTGACAAAGACAGGTGTTGAGTGATTCCTGAGGCTCTTCTGTCACCACATACGTTCCCCTCAGGGCAGCTGATGCAGAACTACTTGAAGTATTCAGCTGGGGCTTCTTAATTCCCAAAGGATGGACTTGGACTTGGGGCCTTCAGATGTGAGGTGTCAGGGGCCCAGCTAAGGCAAAGAGGGTGTTGGAGCTGGGAGCCAGAAAGGTGAACATCTGGTACACAGGCTGAATTAATTAGGTCAAACTGGGGAGCAGAGAGGTGGCAAAAGTGTTTCCAAGCATCTGTCATTCCTCCTTGGGTAACCCTGACTCTTGTTTGGCAGTAGATTCATTGATGATGTTGGTAAAACTGTCTAGTTTTCAAGAGGAAGGTCTTCATTTAGCCCTTCATGAGCTTGGGCTTGCCAGCAGCTGGTTAACATGAGGAATGACAGGTATAAATATGACCTCCAACCGAAAGCCCAGACAAGAGGCAGGAACAAGCTGGATGCAGCTACCAGTCTGGAGCACAAGTACCCAGATGCTCTTCCAGGACTATGGCCATGGCTCTTGTTACAACAGACTCCTATGTAATTGATGCTCTGGCACCTGGCTCAGTGTCAGGAGCTGGGCAGGCCTGTGAAGGGCAGGGAAGATGGTTATACTTTGTCAGGTGGGAGGTGGGGGGAGGGAAGACACAACTGCAGGGGGAAGGCATTGTCTGGCAAGTCAAACCTGCTCTGGAGAGTATTTACTCATCCCATACCTGTGTGTCAGGTGCCTTGCTGGAACCAAAGGGTGGGTTTGTCCTATTCTAGAGATGCTTGAAGAGGGATGGAAGAGGCGTGCAAATGAGATGCAGGTGTAAGGGTGTGCACAGCTAGTGATACAGAGATGGAATGAAGAAGGGAGTGGGTGGGTGGGCTGCACACTGAAAGGCTTCTGAAGGAACAGACATTCCACTGGGCCTTACTGGGTGAGGAGGACTTTACTCACTCAGGTAGAAGCTGCAATATGGGAAGCTAGGAAGTGCATTTCAGGCAGGGGCAGCAAACACAAAGGCACAAGGCCTGACCCTCTGTGAGTTATGTGAAGTTCATTATAATTAGAGACAATTGTGTGTGTGTGGGAGGTTGGGGGGCAGGCAATGGGAGGGACAAAGGTGATGGTGGGGAGCGGGGAGAAAGACTAGGAAAAGAGGCCAGGACTCCATTCTGGCTTGTAAAGGAGTGTGGATTTTATCCTGAAAGAAGGGCCAATTAAAGGGTTTTGAGCTGGTACTACATGATTCACTTATGATTTAGCTGCATTAGTGAGGGGCTTGGGAGAGGAGACCAAGGGGAAGTATGGGAAGACTGGAGGGGGCTGTGATGGGCCTGAGGGATAGTGATGGGAAGAGGGAAGCTAGGAAACCAATTAAGTGGCAGGGCTGGGATTTAGGGGAATGATCATCACTGAGGGAACTTGCCAGAACAGTTCTCAGGTTTCTAGGTGGCCACTCTCCCAGAGGAATGGGGCATCATGCCACAACTGAGGTTCAGGTACAGGGCTGGAAACAAAGCCTGAGGTCAGGCTTGGCAGTGGGCTGACTAATATGTAGTGTTTTCCCATGCTCTCCCCACTGAAGGCAAGCAGATGCATCTTTTTTGCCTTGTAGATTAATAAGTCCTCGCCTTTTCATGGGAGAAATCTGAGCTTTCTATGAAGGGAGTGCCAGTGCTCAGTCACACTGCTCTGTGGGGCACCATGCAGCCCCACATTCTTTATGTGCAGGTGGTTCTCCCCTCCCCTTGCTTCTCAGCCCTTCCTAGAAGCTGTTGAAGTCACATTCTTCCCCTTATCCCCTCCCCCCATAACTGTCCCCTGTTGATGATAGCCTGTGGTTGGTACCAGCTGCAGGTGATGAACTCCCTATCCACAGGGACTCCATCATCTTTTTGTTATTTAAAAAAATTAGAATTTTAAAGTTTTAATTGTGGTTTAAAAAACCACCAGAAATTGTTAAGATGCTATAATTTAAGTGTATAGTTTAGTAGTGTCAACTATGTGCACATCGTTGTTAAGCAATTGATATCCAGAACTTTTTATTCTTGCAACAGTGAAACTCTGCACCTGTGAAACTGCCATACTCGCCTCCCCCTGGCAACCACCATTCTACTTTCTGTCTGTATGAATTCAATGACGCTTACAAGGGGAATCATATAAGTGCCGTATTTGCCTTTTTATTAATTTTTACATTTAATTTAATTTTATAATATTTATTTCAGAGAGGAAAGAAGATGGAGGGAGAGAGAGAAACATCAATGATGAGAGAGAACCATTGAACGGCTGCCTCCTGCAAACCTCCCCTTCCTCCCTCCCCCCTCACTCCACTGGGGATTGAGCCTACAATCTGGGCATATACTCTAATGGGGAAGGGGAATTGAACTCTGATCTCCTGGTTCGTAGGTTGACGCTCAACCACTGAGCCATGCCTGCCAGGCTTTTTGTGACTTAAATTTTTTTTTAAATATGTTTTTATTGAAGAAGGGAGAGGGATAGAAACATTGGTGGGAGAGAAGCATCATTGATCAGCTGTCTCCTGTACAATCCTCACTGGGGATTGAATCCACATCCTGGGCATATGCCTTGACCAGGAATTGAACCCATGACCTCCTGGTTAATGGGTCAATGCTCAATCACTAAACCAGACAGGACAGGCTTTTTGTGACTTTTTAAATTTCACTTAGCATAATGTCCTCAAGTTTCATTCATGTAGCATGTGTCAGAATTTTCCTCTTTATGGCTGAATAGTATTCCATTGTATGGATAAACCACATTTCTTTATCCATTCATCTATCCATGTATACTTGGGTTGCTTCCACTTCTTAGCTATTGTGAATAATTCTGCAGTGAACATGGGGGTGCAGATATCTCTTCAATATCCTACTTTTGGTTCATTTGGATATATATCTAGATGTGGGATTCCTGGGTTATATGGTAAAATCTTTACTTTTCTGAGAAAGCAGAATACTCTTTCCGATAGTGGCTGTGCCATCTTATATTCCCACCAACAATGCACAAGGGTCCAATTTCTCTACATCCTCACCAACATTTATTTTCTGGTGTTTTTTTGTTTTAATAGTGAACATCTTAATGGATGTGAGGTGATATCTCATTGTGGTTTTGATTTACATTTCTCTGATGATTAGTGATGTTGAACATCTCATATACTTGTTGGTCATTGTATATCTTCTTTAGAAAAGTATCTATTTAAGTTTTTGCCAAATTTTAAAATTAGATTATTTATGCTGTTGAGTGAAGGCATTCTTTATATATTCCGGATATTAACCCATTCAGATGTATGATTTGAAAATATTTTCTTCCATTCTGTAGGTTGCCTTTCAATCTGTTGATCGTGCCCTTTGATGTGCACAAGTTTCTTTTCTCTGCTTTGTTATCACACCTCCTGCTTCTGATCTCTGCCCTCCATCACTGCTGCTGGTTACCAGTAAGTTGCATTTCCTCTATAGACTGATCATAAAGAAAGAAAATTCAATTTTAAAGAAAAAATTAAAGAAAAAATTTAATGTCCAGACTTTCTAGTTTCTTTTAGTAATTTCTTCCATTCATTCATTCATTCATTCATTCATTCAGTTCATTCAACAAGCGGGTGGATATAAGCACCTTTGTTGACTTATATTCTATGCCAGATGCTGTGAATGCAAAGCCAACAAGTGATGCTTGTCACAGACTTACTGCAGCCCTTCTCCTCCATGTTGCTTTCCTGATTGGCCCTGGAGGCTTGGGCGATCTTGCTTCTAACTTCCTATAACTTGAAATGTTCCTCCAGTGTTACAGTCATCATGCTTTGAATTATTTGTACATCTCCCTTGCGCATGAACTGAAATTGCTTTTTGTCACATCTTATTCATCTTTGTACCCTATAGTGGAAGTTGCCACATCTCTCTAGGTAGCTGCTGGATGGATGCATGTGTGAGCCATGCCAGATTGCCCACTGCTTAGCCATGGGCCTCCCCAGCACCCAGCCTTCCTGAGCAGCACCTCCTTTTCTGCTGCAAGACCCAGGGCTTCACCCTGCTATCCTCTTTTTTAGGGTTGTAATTGCTCATTCTGCCATTGAAACATTACTCTCCTTAGATTATCTTTAAAGTGATCCATAGCCACTTTTTGTTACCTCCCAAGACAGGCCTGAAGGTGACTGTTAATTACTATTGGGGAACATGCGGGGACTCTTTCTTGAGATGGTAAGTAGAAAGTCCCATACGCTTGGCTTTATATTTTTGTGGGAATTAAATATTCCTCCATATTTCAGCTCTTTCTTGGTTTCTCCCCTCCCCTATTATTAAGTCCTTATTTCATGAGGTTACATAGGCTCTCTGGCTAAAGGGCAAAATAGATAGGGATAATTAAGGGGGGTAAAATACTACAGATCAACATTATTTATTGAGGGGGTTCAAATGAGGGGCTGCTAACCCAGATTGGACTGAGGCTGCAGGGTGGTCAAGATGAAAAAAAAAAGCATTGGGTTTCAGTCAAGAAAGGTGCAAGTAGGTTTTCTAGAATGAGTGGGGAGTGGTAGGGGTAGAGAGGTGAGGGAGAAATGAATTAAAGAGGCAGAGCTGGGGAGCAGAGGGGTTCTATTCAAAGGGAAAAGTATTGTCTAAAGCAGTGGTTCTCAAAGTGTACTCCCCAGACCAGCTGCATTGGCATCATCTGGGAGCTTGTCAGAAATTTAGGTTCTCAGGCTCCATCTGAGAACTATTAACTCTAAAACTCTGGGGGTGAGCTTAGTCTTCTAGGCCAGTGGTTGGCAAATTGTGGCTCGCGAGCCACATGGGGCTCTTTGACCCCTTGAGTGTGGATCTTCCACAAAATACCACAGCCTAGGTGAATCTATTTTGAAGAAGTGGTGTTAAAAGAAGTTTAAGTTTAAAAAATTTGGCTCTCAAAAGAAATTACAATCGTTGTACTGTTGATATTTGGATCTGTTGACTAATGAGTTTGCCGACCGCTGTTCTAGGAGATGCTGGTGCATAAGTGTGAGTACTACTGGTTAAAAGAATGGGGAGGTCAGAGTTCTGTATTCTGTGTACCTCATTCTTTAGAGTTGAAGGCAGATGTTGGGTAGGGAGTGATGAGAAGAAGCAAGCTATTGCATAAAAAAGAGGGTTAGGAATAGTGCCTTTGTTAATTTATTAACATGCTAGTTGAACATGTATTTTATGAGATTAGAATGCAAAAATTAATAATTGTAGTTTGAGATGATTGAAAATAAAAACACAACACATCAAACCTAATTAGATGCAGCTCAAGCAGTACTTAGAGGAAATTTATAGCAGTAAATACCTGAATTAAAAAAGAAAGATCTCAAATAAATGACCTAACTTTCTATCTTAAGACATTGGAAGAAGAGAAAACTAAACTTAAAGCAAACACAAGGTAAGAAATAAAGATTAAAAGAATCCAAGATGGCGGAAGGAGAGGGGCTCACAGAGACCCAGAGGAACTGCAAAAAGCTGAGGTATGGAGACGCACTCCTGGAGAGAGCAGGTGCCGGAATACCTGGCTGGTTTTCTATGGCAGGAGGGAAATGGAGACTCTCAAAGGCATTGAACCCCTTATCTTACGACACTAAACCCTAGATCCAGCTGAAACTCATACGGGGGGAGTTTGGACTGTGAAAAGGGAGAGGTGCACGGAAATTTAGGGGAGTTGCAAAAGATCAGAGGTCTGGTAGCGCGCATGGCACTGTGCGAAGGACAGATTGCTGATTGTGCCGCTGGCTTTCGCGAGTGGGCAGGAGACAGACCCTCCCAACTGTGCCACTTCTGACTCCACTAAGCCCCTATTTCGGGTGAAACCCTGGGGACTTAGATTCGTGTGGTCCTGGAGCGCAGGGGAGCCGGAAAGGCAGCAGTCTACAGGCACTGCGGGCAAGCGCACACAAGGACCGCTCCAGCGATTACCCAGTCACATGAGACTCAGGGGCCGTGGAGGGCGGGGCCGACTGTAAGGCAAGGTGGTCCCTTAAGCCCTGAGACTCCAGCCATCTCAAGCTCAACAGAGGCATCTTTGGTTTTGTAAGTCTGGTATCATAAGGCTGAGTCCAACACAGAAGTTCTCCCGGCATAGTGAAAATGCCGAGACAAGGGAAGGGATCACAAACAAAAGAAATGGAGGAAAACAAATGACTGGATATAGAGTTTAAGACCACACTTATAAGGTTTTTCAAGAATATGCTAGAAAAGTTGGATAAAGTTAGCGAGAGCCAAGAGGAGATGAAAAAGGTCCAACTAGAGACACTGACTGAAATAAAAAATATTATACAGAGTCCTAAGAGCAGACTAGAAGAAGGCAAGAGTCAAGTAAAAAAATTGAAATATAAAGAAGCAGAAAACATTCAACTGGAAAAGCAAGAAGAGAAAAGAATCCAAAAATGTGAAGATATGTAAGGAGCCTCTGGGACAGCTTCAAGCAGACCAACATCAGAATTGTGGGGGTGCCAGAAGAAGAGAGAGACTAAGATACTGAAAACCTTTTTAAAGAAATAATGACTGAAAACTTCCCACATCTGGTAAAAGAAATAGACTTACAAGTCCAGGAAGCACCCAGAATCCCATATAAAAGGAATCCAAAGAGGACCACACCAAGAAACATCCTAATTAAAATACCAAGAGCAAAAGACAAAGAGAGAATATTAAAAGCAGCAAGAGAAAAACAGCTCATTACCTACAAGGGAGCACCCATACGACTGTCAGCTGATTTCTCAACAGAAATGATGCAGGCCAGACGGGAGTGGCAAGAAATATTCAACGTGATGAATAGCAAGAACCTGCAACCAAGAATAATCTATCCAGCAAAGCTATCATTCAGAATTGAAGGGCAGATAAAGAGCTTCACAGATAAGGAAAAGCTAAAGGAGTTCATCAATTCCAAACCAGTATTATATGAAATGCTGAAAGGTACTCTTTTAGAAGAGGAAGAAGAAAAAGGTAAAAGATAAAAAATTATGAACAACAAATACATATCTATCAACAAGTGAATCTAAAAATTAAGTGAATTAAAAATTTGATCAACAGAATAAACTGGTGAATAATAGAATCAGGAGCACAGAAAGGGAGTGGACTGATAATTCTCAGGGGGAAAGGGGGAGGGGTGTACAGGGAGAGACTGGACAAAAATCATACACCTATGGATGAGGTCAATGGGAGGGAGGTAAGGGCAGAGGGAAGGGTGGGAGCTGGGTGGAGTGGTGGTATGGAGGGGAAAAAAGAGAAACAAATGTAATTATCTGAATAATAAAGATTTAATTTAAAAAAAGAAATAAAGATTAGAGAGGAAATTAATAAAATAGAGACCAGAAAACAATATAGAAAATCCACAAAACCAAAAATTGGTTCTTTAAAAAGATCAACAAAATTGACAAATCCAACTAAACTGGCCAAGAAATAAAATAGGAGAAAAGACTCAAATTACCAAAATTAAAAATGAAAGAGGGGACAGTACTGTGGACTTTAAAGAACTAAAAGTATTATAAGGGAATACTATGAACAGGGTGGATTAGTCAGCTCAGGATGCCATAGCAAAATACCACAGGTTGGGTGATTTAAACAACAGACACTTATTTCTCACATTCTGGAGGCTGGCAGTTTAAGATCAGGTGCTAGCAGGTTTGTTTTCTCTTGAGGCCTCTCTCCTTGGCTTGCAGATAATCATCTTCTATGTCCCTATATGGTTTTCCTCTGTTCATGGACATCCTTAGTGACTTTGTGTGTGTCTTAATCTCATCTATACTAATAAAAGGGTAATATGCTAATTAGACCAAGAGACCTTCCGGATGTCCTTCTGGACAAAGCCATGGTGGTGGGGTCAAGGCAGAGGTGGTTAGGGGCGATCAGGCCGGGAGGGGAGGGCAATTGGGGATGATCAGTCCAGGGGGAGAGGGAGCAGTTGGGGGCAAACAGCTCAGCAGTGGGGGCAGTTGGGGACAAGCAGGCTGGCAGGAGGGTAGTTGGGAACGATCAGATCAGTGTGGGGAAGTTGGGGATGATTAGGTCAGCAAGGAGGGCAGTTGGGGGCAAGAAGGCCAACAAGGGCGGGGGGATGCAGTTGGGGATGAGCAGGCCGTCAGGCAGAGTGGTTAGGGGTGATCAGGCAGGCAGGCAAGTGAGCAGTTAGAAGCCAGCAGTCCCGGATTGTGAGAGGGATGTCCAACTGCTGGTTTAGGCCCAATCCCACCTAAACCAGCAGTCAGACAACCCCAAGGGGTTCCAGATTAAAGATGGTGCAGGCCGGGCTAAGGGACACCCCTCCCCTGTGCATGAACTTTGTGCATCAGGCCACTAGTCTTTTTATAAAGACTCCAGTCAGGTTGAGTAGGACCCATCCTAATGTCTCACTTCTATAAAGGCTTTATCTCCAGATAGAGTTATATGTTGAGGTACTAGGGGTTAGGGCTTCAATATTTGAATTTGGGAGTGGGGTGGGAAGGGGACATAATTTAGTCCATAACAAATTTTATGCCAACAAGTTAGATAACATGTATGATGTGGAGAGATTCTTAAAAAGGCACAACCTACAAACTACCAAAAGTGACTTAAAAACAGAAAATCTGAATAGATCTATAATAAATGAAGAGATTGAAGTAGTAGTTAAAAAACTTAACATAGGAAAATGTAGGCCCAGATGTCTTCATAGGTGAATTTGACCCAACATTGACAGATTCTTCATAAATTCTTCCAAAAATTAGAAAAGAAGAGAATATTTCTCAACTCATTCTAGTATTGCCTTTATTTCAAATCTAGACAAATATATTGATTAGAAGAAAAAGGACACTTACAAACACAGACACAAAAATCCTCAACAAAATACTAGAAAACCAAATCTAGCATCATATAAAAAAGATTATACACTATGAGCAAGTGGGATTTATCCCAGGAATGCATGGTTGGTATAACATTTAAAAATCAACCTACTTCCCCATTTTGATGGAATTAAGAAGAAAAACATAATTATTACAATAGATGTAGAAAAAATATTTGATAAAGTTCAACACCCTCTCACTAAAATAGAAGGGAACATCCTTGACCTGATAAAGATCCTCTACACCAGTGGTTCTCAACCTTTCGGCTGTAGCAACGAAAATAATTTTATGGTTGGGGTCACCACAACATGAGGAACTGCATTAAAGGGATGTGGCATTAGGAAGGTTGAGAACCACTGCTCTACGCAAATCCACACTAACATCATCTTTAATTGTGAAAGAAAGATTTCACTCAAAGGCCAGGAGTCAAGCTTGGATGTTTGCTCTCATTGCTTCTGTTCAATATTGTGCTAGAAATTTAAGCCAGGTCAACTAGGCAAGAAAAATAAATAAAAGTATTCAGATTAGAAAGAAAGAAGCAAAGCTATCTCTATTTGCAGATGACATGGTTTTGTGTGTGGAAAATCCTGAGGAATCCATTAAAATTGAGTTACTAAAACCTGGTCCCTACTTTCAAGGCACTTCCAAGCAAGAAGGGAGACAGTGTAAATGAGTTTATATGTGTGAGTATTGTGGGAGAAATGTTTCCCAGAGAAGGACATACTTTAACTGAGTTCATGTAAAGTATGTAGATGTCTAAATGGGAGATTGTAGGATGGATGATTGGGGTCGAGGGGCAAAGGTAGGCATTTCAAGCGTAGAAGAATATATGCAAGGAGACTCAATGTGATGAAGCAGGGTCAATAATGAGCTGTGAGTGTGGCTGAGGAGTGGCATTTGTGAAGCAGTGTGGAATATAGGTCAAGGAGGTGAACAAGGCCCTTATATGCCACCAAAGACCAATTACATGATCGTGTGCAGTGTCTGGGTTTTATCAAGGATCCCTGGACTTGTACTTGTGTTCATCTCACCTAGACAGAAGTGGTGTGATCTCAGCACTAGGTCTGTCTCCTTTCCAGGTTTCTGGGTAGAGCGCACTCCTGTGCACGAGGCTGCTCATCGTGGTGAGGCCTTGGAGCTGCAGCAGCTGATCGAGAGTGGCGCCTGCGTCAACCAGGTCACAGTGGACTCCATCACACCCCTGCATACAGCCAGTCTTCAGGGCCAGGCACAGTGTGTGCAGCTGCTGCTGGCTGCTGGGGCCCAGGTGAGTGGCCCTCTAGGACATCCGTGGAGCCTGGCTGTGGCTGTGGGCATAGATGGGACCAGTTCAAGGATGTAAAGAAGGAGGAAAATATGGGATTTGGGATTTGCATTCTGTGATTTGCAAATGCATGGGAAGTAAAGAAACCACTGCAGAAGACTAAGCAGGAAAGGAAGGAGGAAACCAGAATGGGGTGTGGTAGGAGCCCACAGAGGGGAAAGGAGGTTTCTGTGTCAACTGCACACTAGGACCAGTAAGTATGGTCATGGGCTTGGCTGTTAGGGAGTCACTGGTGGCTGAACAGAAGCAGTTTTAGCAAAACGGTGGAGAGAGTTCCCTGCAGTGCACTAGAAAGGGGACCTGGCAGGCCATGTATGTCACAGACACAGGCTCTCTGGAAGGCTGGCTGGGCCTTGGCTCAAGAGCTGCTGTTTGGGCTCAGAGAGCAGGATGACTAAGTGGATGCTGGCACACTACTCCCTGGTAAAAAGGAAAAACACAAGATTCTGATCTGATTTGCTGCTATCCCTGGTGTAAGTACTCATGCCACACTGATTTCAGCATCCAGTGCTTTCTGGCTGATGGAATTGCTGAATGTTTCATAGTGGCTGGGTGAGCTGGGCTGGACACCATTGGGCTGGATGGTGTTGGGGTTCAGAGTGAAGCTGAAGTGAAGATCGTGCACTGCTTACTCTTTCTCAAAGCTTGGCACTGAAAGCAGATCAAGAGGAAGTGGAATAAACTTCAGCATGTACCCAAATAGCAGCTGGATTTGAATAAGCAGAATCTGCCCATTGGGAGTTGCCTTTTTCCTAACCTATAATTTTCCAACTAGGGGAGGCATGTTAAGCAGTTTCAGGCACTCCTAGCTGAGGCTGGAATTAAATTTCCTTTTTATGCCCTGCCTGTTTCAGCTGGAACCTGGAGCTCTCCTTGCTGGCTCTGTGTGTATTAGTTGCTGGGGTGATGGCAAGAGTGAGTCTGAGTTGATTCTGCCCAAGAAAGAAAAGAGGCTCAGGCTTAGGAGGCTAGTAGGCAATCCCAACCCTAATTCCTTTGATCCATAACCACTTCCCCTGCTTGGCATGGGGCCTTAGCACATACTAGAAAATCCAAGAACTGCTTAGAAAAACTAAGTGTCTTTGCCCAGATGGATGTGCATCAAGATGAAAAAGCGCATTTCCTTCTTGGTCCTGTAACACTTATTTCTCCCTCCCCACAAGGTGGATGCTCGGAACATCGATGGCAGTACTCCCCTCTGTGATGCTTGTGCCTCTGGCAGCATCGAGTGTGTGAAGCTATTGCTCTCCTATGGGGCCAAGGTCAACCCACCCCTGTACACAGCCTCCCCATTGCACGAGGCCTGCATGAGCGGTAAGTCAGGTGGAAGGGAGCTACATGGATAGGAAGTGGGAGCCATTGGCTGGTCCAGGAGAGCTGCTGGTCCTGCAGGCTCAGGGAGCAGGTGGGATTTCAACTGCCCTCCAAGAATGGATGGACTTCAGATGATGGGAGGATAAGAGGAAGGCTGTGCATAGGGAAAATGACATCAAGTCTTATTAGAAACTCCCAATAGACAAGCAACAACAGATAAGACTGGAAATTTAGAGTAAGGCCAGCTGGTGGAAAATTTTTAAATGACAGACTAAGGATTTTGGATTCCACTCTTGAGCAAAGGTTGCAAACTTGTAGTCTATTAGTATATCTTGATTGACCAGTATGGTGTTTGTCTTTGTTGTACTTCATTGGGGTGTGCAGTGTGCCCTCTTCTGTGTCTTCATATAGGGACACTGTTCTCTGCTGCCTCACAACCAATTCCCATAGCTAGGTCCCTTTTATTGTTCTCAGGCACTGGGGATTGCTATAGGCAGCTCTTGAAGGTTTCTGAGCAGATGTTGAATGACTGGAAAACAGCATTTTTGAAAGATTAATTTAGTGGCCATCCATATAGAGTATAGGGGAGGAAAAACTTTTCCTTTCACCTATCTTAGGTTCACTGGCTGGGCCCAACCGATTAAGTGATAGGGAACTGATTAACAAGAGAAAACAGAAGTTTGCTAATGTGAGTGAATAATGCATCATGGATAGGCATGGGAGAACTTGGCAAGGTGTCAGACAAAGGGGTGGCTAGAGCTTGGGCACATATAGAACAACTAGAGGCCCGGGGCACAACATTTGTGCATTGGGTAGGGGGTTTGTCCTTCAGCCCAGCCTGCACTCTCTCACAGTCCAGGATTCCTTGGGGGATTTCTGCCTGCCAGCATAGGCCCCCTCCCCAGACATCCCCTGAGGAGTCTTTAGTGCTGCTGTGGAGATAGGAGAGGCTCCCTCCACCACTGCTATGCTTGCCAGCTGTGAGCTGGGCTTCTGGCTGAGCAGTGCTCCCCCTGTGGGAGCACACTGACCACCAGGGGGCAGCTCCTGTGTTGAGCTGTCCCCTGTTGGTCAGTGCACGTCACAGGGACTGGTCTTTCTACCGTTCAGTCGATTTGTATATTAAGTTTTTATTATATAGGATCAATTTTTAGGAAAATGACAAGACAAAAAAAAAGAACTTAGAACTTCTAGGATGGCAAGTTGTGGGGAGGCAAATAAATGGAGAACCAATGGTAGATGGGGCTACTCTTAGCAACTCCAACTAGAGTTGTCTCTGGTGGTTACCTTCTGTCCTTCCTGGTAGAGAGGGGAGCGGGACAGATATATATCCTTCTTTTAGGCAATTTGGGGGAGGGCAGAAAGATTTTATTCTATTTGTTTCTTCTCAATTGTCATAAGCTCAAAATAAACCTATGTCAAAGGCATATTTTGGGGTACTCTTCAATAGACTGAAATAGTGATGGTGGTAAGGGATATCCGGAAGTGAAGAGATGAGTTGGGAGCCATCACAGTGATCCAAGTGCAAAACTCTTAGAGTCCAAATGGATGGAAAACAGGGAAGAATTAATGGACTTGATAGAAGAGAGAGGAAAGCATACAGTCATAACCTACTCAAGATTGAGTAGGGAGTCAGGTCATTGGCTGAGACAGAATGGCCAGAGGATGTGCCCCTAGGGAGGGGTAAGAGAGGACCTGGTAGTGATCCTAACAAAAATGGCCAGCAGACAGCTGTAGATGAGGACTAGATTTTAGGACTAGAAGTGGTAACTCAGTAGCTACTAACAGGAGATGTGATCAAGAGATGTGAGAGGATAAAATCTTGTACATGATGAACCTTGACCTTAACCTATATTAAAGATACCTGAAGAGGAGCCAAGGAAAGAGGCAGGAAAGGTGTCTGTGAGCTGGGAACCACTGGTAAGAAAGGCTAGGTAGTTCACTGAGGAGGCTTGGACTGGGGATGCCAGCAACTTTATATCAACAGCCTAAGAGGCAGCTCCGAAGGGGGAGCACCTTCTCTCCCACTGAGGAATTGGGGAGCAGTGAAAAGAGTCTTTTCTGGCTGTTCTGAAATTGTATTTCCCAACTTTCTGTTTTCCCAGCAACAGGGCCAGCTGTGCACACCGTTTTTGCTGCTGCCAGGCAGGTTTGGGGAACTGTTGTGCCTTCAGGAAAAAAGACAACTATCCATTCGCTCTATGGCCACATGGGTCATGAACTGTTCTTAGCTTGTGATGTAAACCTGATTCTCCTCTCTTCCCCTGCAAGCATGGGACTTACCTGTTTTAGCCATCTGTTTTGTCATGTTTATTATTTCTAATGTTTATATCAGTGATATTCAACCAGTGTGCCCCAAGAATTTTTAAAACATGCAATACCTGACTATTTAGTCAAGGACACTGACTTCCTTTCCCTTAGATCATCAAATAAAAAAAATTACAACAGCTAGCACAATGATAGTCATCTGGAGTGAATGCTCTGTCATGGAAATACATAGGACTTATAGGTCATAGGATAGAGTTGCTTTTTTTGGTCACGTCACATAATAAGATTGTGTCTGATCGGTTAATTCTTGGCACCAGAAATCCTCATATACATGTGCAGGCTTCTGCTTTTTTATTTATTATTTAAAAAATATATTTTATTGATTTTTTTTATAGAGAGGAAGGGAGAGGGATAGGGAGTTAGAAACATCGATGAGAAACATTGATCAGCTGCTCTTGCACACCCCCTACTGGGGATGTGCAAGCACCAAGGTACATGCCCTTGACTGGAATCGAACCTGGGATCCTTCAGTCTGCAGGCTGACGCTCTATTCACTGAGCCAAACTGGTCAGGGCAAGGCGTCTGCTTTTTTTAAAAAAGTTACTTTGCCCTGGCCAAATGGCTCAGTTGGTTGAAGTGCTATCCTGTACATCAAAAGATTGTGAGTTTGATCCCTGGTCAGAGTGCATATGGGAGGCCATTGGTTGATATTTCTTTCTCACATCAATGTTTCTGTCTGTCTCTCTCTTCCTCTCTCTTAAAAAAAATCAATAGCCGAAACCGGTTTAGCTCAGTGGATAGAGTGTTGGCCTGCGGACTGAGGGGTCCCAGGTTCGATTCTGGTCAGGGGCATGTATCTTGGTTGCGAGCACATCCCCAGTAGGGGGCATGCAGGCGGCGGCTGATCGATGTCTCTCTCTCATCGATGTTTCTAACTCTCTATCCCTCTCCCTTCCTCTCAGTAAAAAATCAATAAAATACATTTTAAAAAAAATAAATAAAATCAATAAAATCATATCGTTGGGTTAGGATTTGTTTAAAAAGTTCATTTTGGAGCAAAAACTAGGTAATTACTATTATATTGTTGTAAATCAATCAAAATTATACCTATTTTTTTTGGCAAATTGTCAAAAAATATAATTTATTTTTGCTATGCCCCAGAATTTTAGTTATTGGTTTATGTGTGCCATGAAATGAAAAAGGCTAAAAATTGCTGTTATATATTTATTGACAGTTTTAATTGTTTTCCATTTCTCTTAAGGAAGTTCTGAATGTGTGAGGCTTCTAATTGATGTTGGGGCCAATTTAGAAGCCCATGATTGCCATTTTGGGACACCTCTACACGTTGCTTGTGCCCGGGAGCATCTGGACTGTGTCAAAGTGCTGCTCAATGCAGGTGCGTTGGTGTTTCTACCTACTCTGTTCAATGCAGGTGCATCACTGTTTATATCTGCACTGCTAAAAGCAAGTGTTTTGGTGTTTACCTAATCTGCTCCATGAAGATTTGTTGTGTGTATGTGCACAGTGTGCCAGCTGAGAGCTAAATGGTGGAGTCAGCTAAGGTTTGAAACTAGCTCTCTCATTGGCCAGCTGGGAACTTTGGCCTCAGTTCTATATTTATAAAACAGGAAATATAAAACCCATTTTTTGGGCTTCTTGGGATGATTTATTTCCACAATACCTGGTGCATCGTAGTGCTCAACAAATGCTAATAATTCTTTTTAGTGGCTACAGGGAACCACCCACAAGTGCATATGGGAGGCCATTGGTTGATATTTCTTTCTCACATCAATGTTTCTGTCTGTCTAATCAGGTTGCTGTTTAAACCAAGAAGAGATGGGGATCCAATGGAAAATGGGGTTGGCAGCTTTTGGAATCCAGGTTATTGTCAGGCATTCTAAAAATACTCAGGATACTCTGGTAAACATGGTACAATGGGTAAACATTGTACTTACCTCCTCCAATGACCATCTCAAAATCACAACCAAATTATGGAACCTATCATCATTGAAAACTCCCTGAAGACTAGATGAACAGAAGTCCTGTAACTAAGAATGTACAGAAGAAGCTACATCAAAACGAAGTGTTGTAGATGGCAGGAAGGGTACCAGGTGTTAGACCAGTAGGGTCAGACCAGACTGGGTTTAGTAGTACTTGAGGTGTGACCAGGAAAAAATTCAGAGCCAAGATTCAAACTATAAGAGAACATCTATATATATAAAAGCCTAATATGCAAATTGTCCACTTGGGAGTTTGACTGGGAGACCAGGAGTTCGATTGCTTGCTATGATGTGCACTGACCACCAAAGGGCAGCACAGAATGAAGGCTCTGGCTGGCAGCCAGAAGGCTGTGATCATCAGCCAAGTCTAGGGACCCTACCCGGGCATGAATTTTGTGCACCGGGCCTCTAGTTCATTTATAAAATCACAGAGGTAGAAGAAGTAATCTGTAGAAGAAACAGACTGAGGAAACAAGTTATAGAGGCAAAGGAATGGCCCTAGGAGCTTGGGAGTGAGGAAGGCAATGGTAATGTGCTTGTGGGAAAAGGGAAGAAGGGAAGGGAAAGGCACAGGCATGCTCCCAGGAGGGAGAATGTGTTGGGACCTCTGTCCTAAAGGTTTTAAAGGTGGAGATTTTAGGGAAGGTCTCAGGGGAAGATCTGAATAAAATATTCAGCAGCTTTCCAGGTATATTCTTTCAGGGTCTCCACTGATTGATCAATTGGTGCCAGGGCAGGGAATCATTATCCAATGCAGCTGATCCTGACGTCTTCTGTGGGGTCACTTATCTGGTTTTGCTGCTTCTGGGCCTGGAGCTAAAATACAACTGAGGCATAGATGCTATCTCTAGGGAAGAAAGGTCAGAGGGTCCAAACCGCATAACCAGTGAGTCTTATTAACTTTAAGGTATCACTTTTAAGTCTTTTCAGTGAAAAAGATTCATTTTGTTTAAGGCTGGTCATGGTGGCAGTTTTTATTATTTATACAATGATAACATAGTTAGGTTAGAAACAGTCATAAGTCTTTCCAGCTAAATCACTGATCAGATGGTTGGATCCCACTTCTATCAGTGTAGGCTCTAGACAGTGGTTTGCAAACTGTGGCTCATGAGCCACATGCCGCTCTTTGGCCCCTTGAGTGTGGCTCTTCCACAAAATACCACAGCCTGGATGAGTCTATTTTGAAGAAGTGGGTGTTAGAAGAAGTTTAAGTTTAAAAATTTTGGCTCTCAAAAGAAATTTCAATCATTGTACTGTTGATATTTGGCTCTGTTGACTAATGAGTTTGCCAACCAGTGGTCTAGGGTATCTATCTATCATTACTGTTGAGATTTTACAGTGCAAATATCCCCAGCTTTTAAAATAAAGTTTTGACGATGCACCAACCCCCTGAAATCCCATTTTGCTTTGCAATCAGGATTTTGATAATGAGCAGAGTGCGTGATATATATGTGCTTAGTAGACCTTCATTCATATTTTTAGTTCCTTTTGTATCAGAAGAAGAAAGAGAGCAAGGGATTTAAAACCTATTTGAAGTAGTGGCTCCAGGAGAAAGGATCAAATTAGTAGTTCTAATCCAACATCCTCTCTGCAATAGTTAGGACTTTAGAGAAGTGTTTCTCCTTCATAACTAATAGGAGACCAACTCCATCTGGATGAGGGGCTTTATTTCTTGGTTTGGGTAACTGAAAGAATCAGAACTAGAGACAGTTTCAAGGTCAGTTTGACCCAGGGGTTCAAGCATGTCATCAGTTTTTTTTTTTTTATTTTACGGTTCTGCTTTCCTCAGTGTTCACTTGACCATACTACCGGTGTCCCCAGTGGGAGAGGATGGATACAGCAGAATTGGGTCTCACTTTATGAGGCTTCTGATAGCTTTCTCAGAGGAGTGAAAACTCTCTTAGATGTCACCTTATAATCCATCAACCTGAGTTGAGTCCAGTGTCCAAACCTTTTCTAGTCCCTTTGGATTGACTCTGCAAATTTCAATTGACTAGGTATAGGTGGGAACAGGGATGAACCCAATCAAGGCCCACGGGGAGCTAGAGGTTAGATCATTCTGCTCACTGCCACCACAGGACTGCACCCCACACTGCAGGGTGCAAGTTCAGTGGGGTAAGATTGGAAAGGAGTGGAAAGGGGACCATAATGGCCTGAAGCAGGGGACTTGGTAACTTTTAAAGGAAGTTTCCATATACCTGGGAACTTGATTAAGGGATGAACAGAATTTTCCTGGGATGGCTTATAGTTGTTGACTACCACTGTGCTGTCAGCTCTAGACTCAGTCCTTGCTCTTCTCATCTCAGATGCTCTCCTGTACATCCTTCTTAGATTACATGCAGTATTTTACTCATTTAACAAAACTATTATTTAACTACTAGAGGCCTGGTGCACAAATTTATGCACATTGAAAGGGAAGTAATTAGAAGAAATATTTTAATACCATTATTTGCCCTTTCTCTATAATAGAAGTGTCAACCAAATTCACGATCAACAATGACAAATCAAAACACATGTGGGTGATTACGCAGCAAGAGCTTTATATCTATATTATAAAAAGCCAGTGGTCATAACACCATAACACCGGAATGACCAAAAAAACCGGTCACCAGGAGATGCATTGATGGGTCTCATGGCAGCTGCAGGACTCTGGGTTCCACAGCAGTGGTGGGAGGAACTCTGGGTCTTGTGTGATTTCATGTGCTGGGCCTCTAGTATATAGGTAAACTTGCTTAATTAGACCTGCTTTCTGATTTAGCTAACCTTTTTCCAGCCCAGGGAAGCACCCCAGCTTTTTTTTTTAGGTAATTTTCAGCAACACAGCAGTAAATAACACGAAGCAGATTATTGTAGATCATGCAGGAAAACAAAGGTTGAAATATTTAACTATAGCAGTGTTTGACTATATTCTATGCAATGAGAAAACCTGAAGTTATTTTCAAGGTCCACCATTTCTTACTTTTCTTCAGTCAGGTCAAGTTTCTAAACTTTCTAAATCTCTATTTTCTGGCTAATGAAAAGAAAATAAGATTCTACAAAGTCTTCTATCTACTTACTCTAGGACTTCTGTGAGGATCAAATGAGATGAGGGACAGAAAAATGCTTCACAGACATTTGGTTAAAGTGTAAAATGTTTGCACCTGGCTATAAAGCAAGTTGTGTTTCTGAGCTGAAGAAACTCCAAGGAGGCTAGTTGCTAGGAAAGGAAGTTGGGCATTGCTATGTGATGTCATTACCTGGTGCCCACAGCCACCATTTCTGGGCTGGGCTGGACTGTGGGCTACATTTTACACAATGTGGTCTTGGCAGTGTTGGTTATGATTCGGTGGGGTGTCGCTCTGGGGTGGTGGCAGGGCCTGTGTCCCATTTGGGGGAAGTTGAGTGTTGCTTTGTTGGTGACAGATCTGTGGTGCCATTTCTTTGTAAATGGCCAGTGCATGTCATGGCAGCTCCTGCAACTAGTGTCTGCTCCCTCGTGGTCAATGCACATCATAGCATTCAGTCTGATGGACACTTAGCATATTAACCTTTTATAAATATAGATGGGAAATCTCACACATACAAAAAAGTAGAGAGAAGGGGACACCATATGGATTATTTTCAAGGTAGTGATTTTTAACTTTGTGGGAGGCTGGTCACAGACCCCTTGGAAAATAAAATTATTTTCTGACCATCCCTCTAGAAAAATAAGCATTTGGGCACTTTTGCACTATCTGTCAGAAAGAGTTTGGCCCTGCTTGAGGAGCTGAGCTGTGAAGGGGCCATGTGTGCCCTAGGGGTGTATAGGAGGCTGTTGATCATTTGTGGGCAGTGAAGCCTTGTTGCTGAGCTGTGGATGATTTTTGCAGAGGAGGAGGGCTGGGGAAGGAGAAAGTCCGGTTATTACTGTGGGTAATTTTTAATCTGACAACTGACAGTAAATATTTAACTCTGCTGGAGGTACTGAGAGGAGCTAATTGAGCAGAGTTTGCTTGTACCTTCCCAGCACAGGACTTGTCACATGTTTCTCAGGTAATGTTTCAGCCAGCATAACACTGAGCTATGTGTGCCTGCTCTGCCCAGGAACTGTGTCAGGTTCTTGGTGTGCTAAGCTGGTGACAGACCCTTGCCTCTGCTGGCTAAGGTTTTACTCAGCCCACTGCAATCCCATTTTGCTTTGTAATCAGAATTTTGATAATGAGCAGACTTTGACCCATTTCTCTGAAGCATGAAGTTGAGAATTTTTAATGCCCAGATTGCATTAGCGTGTCTTTCTCCCTCCCTCCCTCCCTCCCTCCCTCCCTCCCTCCCTCCCTCCCTCCCTCCTTCCCTTCCTCTCTCTTTCTCTCTCCAATTCATGATGGTCATTAGTCATTAGTCCCCACAAAGACACTCTTCCCTTTCCTAGACTCCTCCCTTCCCCCCACCCCCACAATGCTTCTCCCTTACTTCTTTCCTCTGGTCTCTATCCCACCATTCTAATGTATTCTATCTATATGTGTTTTGTGAGATACATGTTATTGAGTGAATCATGTATTTTTAATAGAAAGAAATGGTATTGTGTTATATTTCCTGTTTTTTGTTTTTTGTTTTTTGTTTTACTCAGGCATGTTTTCAAGACCCACTTATGTTGCCCTATGTATCTCTGACCTGCTGTTTCCAGCTGCTGCAGAGTATATCAGCTTCCCTCTTAGTCATGGTCCCTTCTTCATATCCAATCAAATGTTGCCAAGAACATATTTTTAAGATCCTGTTTTGTACTTTGGGATGGCCACCTCTTGGAAAGAGTCACCCTGCCGAGGCTTTGTATATCGAGAAATCAGTGGGATGGGAGAGAAGGGGAGGTGTGGTTTTCAGAGTTATTCCCAGCCATAGTTTTCTCCTTGATCATGAGAATAGCTTTACTTCTCCTGTGTCCCTTTCTCTGTCACTAAAATAGAGGCAATCTTTTTCATTCCCTATTTGCAAGAATATCTGTAAACTGCTTGTGGTTATGGATGGCTTTGTTCTTTGCTTCTTGTGTTTTCAGTTTTCTATTATATGCACATGGTAACTGTTTAAAAAAATGTTATTCTGAAAACCTGGAAATAAAAAGAAGAATATTGCAAGAATTAATGACCCGAGAGAAAGCTACTTGAACTTCAGATTTGGTAGACTTTACAATTTATTTTTCATTACAAGTTTGTGTTTAGAATTTCTGTGTTCTAGGATCATACAGTGAACACTGTCATGAACAAGTTTATATATTTTACTAGGGCCTTGAAATTATCTTAAGTCAGAAATCAGAAAGAAGGATTTTTCAAATATTTTTGAGCAGTGGGACTAGAAAATTTTATAGCCTTATATGCTCTTAAATCCTCCTGTTTTGACCTTCTAGATTCATCTTTATGTGGTTACATGCTGGTAACCTGATTTTTAAAAACCCTACTTTAATGACATTTTATCACTTGAATCTATTATTGGAGGGAAAACTTCACTGATTCTGAGCTATTTGTTTGACTTCTTTAAAATACTTTTCTCCAAGGAACCCTCATGTACTGATGGTGGGATTATAAATGGGTGCAGACACTATGGAAAACAGTATGGAGGCTCCTCAAAAAACTAAAAATAGAGCTACCTTATGACCCAACAATCCCACTTTTTGATATTTATCCAAAGAAAACAAGAACACATATTTGAAACAAGAAAACATATATGGTCACATAGTCAAGATCTGGAAACAACCTAAACAAATGGGTGGATAAAGAAAATGTCACACACACACACACACACACACACACACACACACACACATACTGGAATAGTATACAGCCATAAAAATAAGGAAATCTTTCCATTTGCAACAACATAGATGGACCTCAAGGACATTATGCTAAGTGAAATAAGTCAGACAGAGAAAGACAAATACTCTATGATTTCACTTACATGTGGAATTTAAAAAACAAACAAGCAACCAAAACAGAAACAAATTCATAGACACAGAGAACAAATTGGTGATTGCCAGATGGAACGAGTGTTGGGGGACTGGGTGAAAAGATGAAGGGATTAAGAAGTACAAATTGCCAATTATAAAAATAGTCATGGGGATATAAAATACAGCATAGGGAATACAGTCAATAATATTATAACAACTATGTATGGTATCAGATTGGTATTAAACTTATTTGGGGGGGATATCACCTTGTAAGTTATATAAATATCTAAACACTATGCTGTACACCTGAAAATAATATAATGTCTATATAATTATATTGTAATTGGAAGGTCTGACCCCATAAATGTAAAAAACAAAAACAAACAAAAACCTTTTTCTTTATCCCCTTTCTCTATAACTTCCTTATCCACTTAGGAGCAAACTGAAGAACTTGGCACTTTTTTTTTCTTTTTTTTAAAAAATTGAATCTATTGAAGTGACATTGGCTAATACAATTATATAAGTTTCCAGTGTGTAATTCTATAATACATCATATGTATTGTATTGTGTGTTCACCACCTCCCGTCAAGTCTCCTTCCATCACCATTTATCCTCCATTTACTGTACCCTCTCCCACCTCCCCCCACTCTCTGGTAATCACCATACCGTTTTCTATGACTGTGAGATGTTACTTTTCTTATTTTTTTCTTAATCCCTTCACCTTTTTCACCCAGTCCCCCAACTACCTTCCCCTCTGACAGCTGTCAGTCTGTTTCCTGTATCTATGAGTCTGTTTCTATTTTGTTTGTTTGTTAGTTTATTTTGTTCATTACATTCCACATACTACTCTCCAGGTTCATCTGTGCTGTCACAAAAGGTAAGATTTCCTTCCTTTTTTATTTTTTTTATTGACACTACTACAGGTGTCCTTATTTTCCTCTCTTTTGCCTACCTCCACCCAGCCACTGCCACCTCTTCCCTCTGGCTATCACCACACTGTTGTCAGTGTCTATGGGTTATACATGTATGCTCTTTGGCTAATCCCTTTACCTGCTTTCACCAGTCAAGCCCTTCCCCTTCCTCTCTGACAGCTCAGTCTGTTCCATGTATCCATGCCTCCGTTTCTATTTAGCTCATCAGTTTATTTAATTAATTAGATTCTATATATAAATAATATGGTATTTGTCTTTTTATGACTGGTTTATTTCACTTAGATAATAACCTACAAGATTTATTTCTCTTTTTATGGCTGAGTAGTATTCCATTGTGGAAATGTACCACAGCTTTTTATCTTCTCTTCTATTGATGGACACTTGGGCTGTTTCCAGATTTGGGTTATTGTAAACAACACTGCAATGAACATAGGGATACATATAGTCTTTTGAATTAGTGTTTTGGGTTTCTTCAGATATATTCTCAGGAGTGGAATCGCTGGGTCATAAGGCAGTTCCATTTTTAATTTTTTGAGATAACTCCATACTGCTTCTCAGAGTGGCTGCACCAATCTGCATTCTCACCAACAGTGCACGAGGGTTCCTTTTCTCCACATCCTCACCAACACCTGTTCTTTGTTGACTTACTGATGATAGCCATTCTGACAGGTTTTGAAGTGATATCTCATTGTGGTTTTAATTTCCATTTCTCTGATGATCAGTGACATTGAGCATCTTTTCATATGTCTATTGGACATCTGTGTGTCCTCTTTGGAGAAGTGTTTATTTAGGTCCTTTGCCCATATTTTAATTTGATTGTTTGCTCTTTTTGGTGTTGAATTGTCCAAGTTCTTTATAAAATTTGGATATTAACCCCTTATAAGATATCTCATTAATGAATATGTATATTCTACCATTCAGTGGGTTGTCTTTTCATTTTGTTGATGGCTTCCTTTGCTGTGCAAAAATTTTTAGTTTGATGTAGTCCTGTTTATTTTTTCTTTTGTTTCCCTTGCCTGAGGAGATATATAAAAAAATATTGTTACAATAAATGTCTGAGATTTTACTGCCTATGTTTTCTTCCTGGATATTTATGGTTTCGAGTATAACATTTACATCTTTAATCCATTTTGAATTTGTGTGAATGATGTAGGAAGGTTGTTTAGTTTCACCTTTTTGCAAGTACCTGTCCAATTTTCCCAAAACTATTGAATAGACTACCTTTACCCCATTGTATATTCATGCCTCCTCTATCAAATATTAATTGACCATAAATCCTTGGGTTTATTTCTGGGGTCTCTATTCTGTTCCATTGACCAATATGTCTATTTTTATACCACTAATATGCTGTTTTGACTACTATGGCCATGTAGTGTAGTTTGATATTAGATAGTGTGATTTCTTTAACTTTGTTTTTCTTTCTCAAGATCACTATTGCTATTTAGGGTCTTTGGTGGGTTCATATAAATTTTTGAAACAGTTTTTCTGGTTCTGTGAAATACTTATTGATATCTTTATGGGAATTGCATTGAATCTGTGGATTGCTATGGAAAATACAGTGGTACCTTGAGATACGAGTGCCCTAATATACGAGATTTTTGAGATATGAGCCGTGGAGCGAGCTATTTTTGCTTTGAAATACGAGCAACATTTGAGATAGGAGTAATTGCGCAGATCAGCCTGCTGCACACGACCCACCAGTATACTGTGACTCAAGCGTCTCATAGTTTCCCACGCCTCAAGGTTACGAAACGAATTAAACTCATATCTCGAGATACCCTGTATGGACATTTTTTAAAATTAAATCTTTATTATTCAGATTATTACATTTGTTTCTCTTTTTT